>OU452308.1:35438587-36097476 GCA_911728475.2 Pterostichus madidus | reverse complement strand
CATCACGCCTTTTACCCATTACTGGGTGTGGCACTCTATCGAAGCAGATCTCGGTAAGTGATACATTTTGCGCGTGAAATGCGTCAAATCACGGCCCCCAAAGATGTTAGTGGTGGGGAATGCCACAGGAGTAGTTTTAAAATTGTGAAAATTGTTTGTCGCCTGTGGAAATCGAACCAGGGTTCTCAGGATCCACAGGCCGACTTGATATCACTGAGCTAGCTACCCCCAGAAAAAGAAAAATATGTTTCAGAATTGACAGCTGTCATGTTGTTGTCAAAATAAACAGGACCTTGATATGTAACATTTACTTACTGTTCACGGTGGAAAGTAAGAAAATATTAAAGTCCTGATATAACCATGGAAACCAATAAACGTTCCACTTACTGTGTTTAAATTTTGTCATTAATGTGTAACTTACAGTTCAAGTATTATAAAAAATAAATATGTGTCAAATAAAATATTTTTTTATTCAACCCGTCTGTTGTCATTGCTTAAAAAATTTAACAGACCATTAAAAATTAACCGATATGTAACAGAATACGCCTGACCGTCAGTTAACAATTTGTATTTGTTTGTAATCTTTTTACAGCATTATAACGTTATGGGGTAGGTAGCTCAGTGGTATCGAGTCGGCCTGTGGATTTGAGAACCCGGGTTCGATACCTACAGCCGGTAAACAATTTTCACCACATTTAAACTAGCCCTGTGGCTCTTCCTCCACTAATATCTTCAAGAGCTGTGATTTGACGGCTGGTAATCGCACTTTACGCGCAAACTATATCACTTACCGAAATCTGCTACAGCAGAGTAACACTCAGTAATGGGTAGAAGGCGTGATGATATATTTATTTATTTATTTGTAATATATATGGGATAATGGCTCAGTGGTATCAAGTCGGCCTGTGAATCCAAAGAACCCTGGGTCGATCCCTAAAGCCGACAAAACATTTTCACCAATTTAAAATTACCCCTGTGGCTCCCCCACCACCAACATATTTGGGAGCTGTGATTTGACGGCTGATGACCGCACAAAATATATCACTTACCGAAATCTGCTACAGCAGAGTGCCACACTCAGTAATGGGTAGAAGGCGTGATGATATATTTATCTATTTATTACTTCAAAATTTTTAAAGCTAACGGTATAGGATAGGATAAAGCAAAGTTAATAAAGAACTCATACTACCAACGTATAGAATTTGTTAATTTGTTCAATACGTGTTTGTATTGTACACATGTCAATATTGTTAAACATGTTTTGATTAATGTATTCACGCCTTTATTTATTTAATTATTTTAAACTCAATATAAGCACAAATTGGTACTAAGAAAAATATTACATAATAAATAAAGAGTAATTAATAGATGCTATAAAACATAGAAGTTATTAAGTATGTTATTATTAATGAACTATACTTTTAAATCGTTTCAAATCTGGCCATTAAAGTAATAACTAGGTAAATATTTTCTAGTTAAGCTACTAGTTTAATTAGTTTTACCTTTATAAAATTGTTAAATATTGATTTGATGAATGTTAACACACTTTCAAGACATTTTATTGTTGTAAATTCAACAATATCAGGAATTATTATTAAGAAAAATATTACATAATTCTGATACATCGTAAAACAGTAATTAACTATAAGTACTTATTGCGTAAGTATGTTGTTGCTAATAAACTCGATTATTAAATCTTTGGAAAGATAGTCAGAAGCTAACTATATATATAAAGTTTTATGTTTTGTTAAACTTTATTTTGATCAAAGTAAATATACCTTTATTGCATTTAATTGTTGTATATTCAACAAAACAAGAAAATAGTATCAAAAAATAAACTTATAAATAAAGATTCCTTGTTATACACTATAAAACAGTAATTAAGTACGTAAATACATAATAATACTGCTAATAAACTTTATCATTAAGCCGTCCTAACCTAAAACTTTAATGCAATAAGCAACAATCAGTCACCAGCACCGAATCTAGGAGTGTGCTGGATGCGCGACATCTTTTGATCCTATAAATTAGACAAACTATAGGGACATTTGTTATTATTTGTAGCAGTTACTTATTTACCGCGGTTCTGCAGAAATTAAACAGAACTTTTTCTGACTGCACGAACTGTAACACGAATAGGATATGTACATCACAAGCAGTATTTATTTCTCGATGGCAATTAAAACGATTAATGGTGCTCTTTATACAATAATACACACACAATAAAACACATAACTTTATTTGAAAACTTAACGGAATAATTGTAATACTAAAACATAAACTAATAGAAGATTAACAAAATCCGCGTGAAGCGCAGGAACAGATGCGTTATTGGTTACTTCTTGATCTACTGAAGTCGCGAATTTGACTTCACTGAAGGTCTCTTTTTGAACGGGGGTGAAGTGTGGTATTTTCGGGGATGCATATTCTAGCAACTTACTGCTAGCAATTGCTTGAACCAGTTGCTAACTCAGTCGCTATGATAAACAGTATATAGTTTTGTCTTTGTTACCAACAGTAGAATATAAACTGCCTAGGAATTTAACTAAATCACCCGACGTCATCAGAAATACGTCATTGGACTAAATATTTGGTTGCTACGAATTAGAATCGGTCTTCTGAACTATTTACTCCAGCAATGTCAATTTTAGAACATCTACATTTTGAGTCCTTCCTCATGTTTTATGTTAGATCCGGTCCTGTAAATATCGCTGCAACATTGTCTATCGTACGTCGGGCGACATAAAAATCAGCTGCATCTGTCGACTGGTCCGATAACCCGTGAACTTGGTCTAGTAGGCCTAGGCAGGCGACCTCATGGCTCTCTAGATCCGGTTGGAATTAATACTGATAACTCGCGGTCGGTGAGTATGCGAGGCTTTACCGTAAGCTGGACTGTGGACGGACAAATCGATACGATGAGTTTCAAACTGATGTGAAGGGAATGATCATTAGACTGATTTGAGTAATATTTTAATATGTTTTTAATTGTTTCACTCATTATTTATCTTGAGTAAATCAAGTAATCAAGTACTCTTATTTAGTAGAACGTATGTATTAGAAGTAATACGGCAAATGATACTGTTTTAAAAGTCACCGAAAGCCTCAAATAAATAGAAATATAGCCGTTTTTGCAAATCAAAGTTTTTAGTTTTAACACATTTATAACTACCCCTGTGGCTTCCCCTCCACTAACATCTTTGGAGACCGTGATTTAATGGTAACTGTATTTCACGCGCATAAATATATCACTTACCGAGATCTGCTACTGCAGAGTGTCACACCCAGCAGAGCTGGGCAGTAGCTAGCTACTTTTGTAGCTTAGCTACTAGCTTAGCTACATTTACCTTAGCTGTAGCTGTAGCTTAGCTAACTGTGAAAAAATATAGCTGTAGCTTGTAGCTAGCTACTTTTTTTCTATTAGCTTAAAAATAGCAACTGAAGCTACTTTTAAAGCTACTTTTTGTAGCTTAAAGCTACTTTTTATAGCTTAAAGCTAATTTTTAAGCAGAAAGTCAACAAAGTACGCATGCGTACAAGCTAAACCCACACAAAATAATTATTTGTTGCCGGTTCTAACTGGCTCTAATACGCAAAAATACACAGTAGGTGCCAGATGGTATTTGCTATTTTTTATATTTATGTACATAATAGTAAATTAACAGTCATTATAACAAAAGACTGATCATATGACAATGGCAAATTTAATTATTTCACAATAATTTAAAAAAGTAGCTTTAAAATTTAACAGCTACTTTAACGAAAGCT
Source organism: Pterostichus madidus (assembly GCA_911728475.2). Taxonomy (NCBI): domain Eukaryota; kingdom Metazoa; phylum Arthropoda; class Insecta; order Coleoptera; family Carabidae; genus Pterostichus; species Pterostichus madidus. The sequence goes on along the minus strand of OU452308.1, from coordinate 36,093,708 downwards.
TTTAGCTGTAGCTTAGCTATATTTTACAAAATATAGCTTATAGCTGTAGCTTAGCTACTTTTTTAAAGAATAGCTGTAGCTGTAGCTTAGCTACTTTTTTTAAGTAGCTTAGCTACTTTTTTTAAGTAGCTTGCCCAGCTCTGACACCCAGTAATGGGAAAAAGGCCTGATTAAATATTTATTTTATTTATTTATTTTTATATTTCTGGCATACAATTATAGAACTAAATTCAGAGACGTATTAAGTTGTTTCGCGGAAATTTTGGTTTTTTAAAGCAATTGTTTAATTTTGACTTTTTGTCAGATTTATTTGCTTATTGACCAGAAGATAGGCTAAACCCAGCCCAAAACATAGTAAATTGTATTAAATAATTTAATATTTGCATCATTAATAAAAACAAAGTTATAATAAATGAAAAATATGTTTTTATAAACGTTTTCCATAAACAAAAAAAATATGTATAAGAATTTGTTGATTGACAAATTGTCTGTTGGTAATTATTAGAAATAATTTTTGAAAAAGCAATGAGCGTTCGCCGGGATTTGAACCCAGAACCTTTCATTCGCATGATGACTGCTCTAACCAATTGAGCTACAAACACTCGGCGAATACTCATGCTTTTTCGTGCAATCTTTAGTTGAAGAAATGTAAAGTGACATGGGTTGCGTCAATTCGTTACAAGTCAACAACCGTAATACGGTTCTGGGTTCAAATCCCGCCGAACGCTCATTGCTTTTTCAAAAATTATTTCTAAAAAAAAATATGTTGAATTACAGTACGAAAACATTAATTTAGGTTTATATATCAAAGAGCTAGACATATGTTAGTTAATGGTATATTTTTATAGCAACATAAATTAAAAAATAAATCTTAAAAAATGAAAAAAATAATACAGGGATCAGCACACATTAACACTAAAAGCAACGGAAGCATTAAATGTTGTTACAAAGAAGTAATTTTTTCATTTAACCGGACAACCATTAACCTAATACACAATAGACATTACAATATAAAAATCAAGATCACGACAATAAAACCTCGCACTAAATTCTCGTCTCAGGGTGTGTGACAAATCAATGGTGAATTTGGATCAATAATTCAATTATCGAAAAAGTATCACATCGCCATTAAAAAGTGCGTACAAAAAACAAACAGTTCAGATATGCAATAAAACCCGTATCAGATCATAAACTGGATCACATTGGCTTAGAACGTAAAACAAGCGACGAAATATGAGTGAAACAATCGCGTGTCGCTGTTTTTATTACGGTAGTGAAGAGATCTTTTAGTTTACCGCAATTTTTTTACGGTTCTATTGTTTTTATTTCAGCTAATCTTGTTGATCATTAACATAAATAGTTTCTAGTAGATTATTTTAGTAAGCCAATAATAATATTGTAAGGTAGTAATGGATAAAAGGCTTAAAGTTGTATATAAATTTATTGAAGTATTACAACGACGTTTCGGCCAAGGTTATGGCCATCTTCAGGTCAAACAACGTTAAATAAAACGAATAACAACAAACACCGACTCAGTCGACTATCTGACTGTTTAGGGCGAACATATAAATTTAAATTCATGTTTTTTGACAATTGTAGCTTCGTAATTATTTTTTCATTTTGTTAAATGTTCGCCCTAAATAAGAATTGTAACTCAACCTTTGTTTGTTGTTATTCGTTTTATTTAACGTTGTTTGACCTGAAGATGGCCATAACCTTGGCCGAAACGTCGTTGTAATACTTCAATAAATTTATATATAAATAGTTTCAGTGATTTTTATTTTTCAATCGGTGGTAATTTGTTTCCTATAAGTTTAGGTGTTAAAAACTCAAATAATTTGTATGCATTAAAGTATTAATAAAATAAAATAAATAAATATATCATTACGTCTTCTACCCATGGAGTAGGTGGTATAGTGGTTATCGTGTCGGCCTGTGGATCCTGAGAACCCTGGTTCGATTCTCACTACCGACAAACATTTTCACCATATTAATACTACTCCTCTGGTTCCCCCTCCACTAACATCTTTGGGGGCCGTGATTTTACGGCTGGTAAACGCACTTCACGCGCAAAATATATCACTTACCGAGATCTGCTTCAGCAGAGTGCCACACCCAGTAATGGGTCATTCAGATCTACAAAAAAATTTTTCACGCTAGTACTACCTTAATTTTAAATTGAAAGCATTTTGGCAAAAGCCAGACATCCCTGTCACTATTAATTAAATTCGCGACATTTTTTTCCATACTACAATTAATCATAGTAGGCGTCTAGCAATGGCTGATTAAATTAAATGTACAATTTTAATTAAAACGCATGACCAATCGTCAAATGAGGTTAGGCTGCCACTTCTCGTTTATCAAATGTTTGTAATTTTTTCCAACATTCGACCAAGTACGTGGTTTTGATTCCATCATCGAGAGTCAGCACCTGAGGCTCCGTATATCGAAGATGGCTGGGTGTTGGATCTATAGATCCGTTAGATAAATCATAGGTCTTGTGTGGAAATATTTCTCGCATGATTTAATGGAATTACTTTTTGAAACGGAAATTAAAGTAGCATTTTTAAAAGATTTTGGCTTATATGGGAAGCGAACAGTTTTAATTTGTTTTAAGAGTTATTAAATGATTTAAGTAGGTCCTTATAACAATTATATATATATATATTTCAGTGCATTTTTCGATAAGTGTAGCCGCATTGTTAGAACGCTTGTTTCAAAAGCTAGAGTTTTACAATATGTCATCGACGTTAACTTATAATACAAAATTATTTAGATACTTTTCTTCCATAAATTTTAATCCGAGACAAGTAACAGTATATTACATAATAAGTCAGAAAAGTAATGTTTTTGTTGATGAAGCGATTGATTGTAATACGAGGTCGCAGGCCGAGTATTTTAATCCGCTGAGTCAAGTAAAAACGATTTCCTGACGTATTATACAGGGTGTCCCATTTTAATCTGCCAGTAGCGATAATTCTGAAACATTGCATTGAATCAAAAAGTGTTCCAAATGAAAAGTTAATGGTTCTGAGGGGGACATCTGATGCCGTAGACTTTGCCCCCCAGCCCCCAAGGGGGGCGGGAACAGGGGGCAACTTTAAAATCTTAAATGGAAACCCCTATTTTTTATTGCAGATTCTGATAGAGGGTTAAAAAGTATGTAAGTTTTATTCGAAACATTTTTTTTATTGGTCGAGAGATGGCGCTGCAAATGTAAAAGTTAGGTTTTTTGTCAATTAAATTGCGAAAATCGTCACGTAATTAACTGTTATTATTACTTAAGACTTACTCACAACCTTACACTGTTTGAAAAAAAATGACATTCTTTTTTGAATTATTTTACCATTATTTAATTTGAAAAAGAAGTACTCAATCGCTATTTTTGAGTACTTTACGTCTTTGTAGGGGGGGGCGGGGGTAGTATTTGGGCAGGCTGAGAAAAAAACCACCTTTTCCAGATCCGTATCTAGGCTAGTTTTTGACATAGAGGGCAGTTAGCGTAAAATGGTCAAAACGAGATGAATTTTGGGCAAAATTTTACTTTTCCGGAGGCTATAACTCAAAAACTAAACAAGATATGAAGATGCGCTCAACGGCATTGAATTTCTCGTGTTCGAATTGACTTATAAACATATTTTCAGCGATTTTGATTTTTTGAAAATTTCTTAAGGGGTACCCCTTAAGAATTTTTCGATTTTAAGCCATTTTCAGACTTATTGCTCTAAAAATCTTCCTCATATGAATATTTTACTAAAAAATTACGTACATACGTATTTCGACGCGTAGAATCCAAAGGTGAAAGCCCCGAGTTCGTATCTCTTTTAGTTTTGAAGATATTGGCTTTGAAATTTGTGTAAATTGAAAATTTTGGTCAAAATATCAAAAATAAAAAAATTGCTGAATATATGTTTACAAGTCAATTCGGACTTGAGGAATCCAATGCTGTTGAGCGCATCTTCATATCTTGCTTAGTTTTTGAGATATAACCTCTGGAAGTGTAGATTTTTCTAAATTTTACGCCATTTCACATTTTACACAATATTAATATATTATATAATAAGTTATGGGATGGCTAGCACAGTGGTATGAAGTCGGCCTGTGGATCCTGAGGTCCCTGGTTCGATTCCCACAGGCGACAAATTTTCATAATTTGAAAAAGCTATCCCTGTAGCTCCTCCACCACTAACATGTTTGGGGGCCGTGATTTGACGACTGGTAACCGCACTTCACGCGCAAAATATATCACTTACCGAGATCTGCTTTAGCAGAGTGCCACACCCAGTAATGGGTAGAAGGCGTGATGATATATTTATTTATTTATTTATATAATAAGTTAGGAAAGTAAAATCACTTTTCTGACGAATTATATATACTATTTTTCTGAAACCTTTTAATTTATTCAATAATTAATAGTAAATAATTCAAAATGATTAATTTTTTTATATGAATTTTATTGACAGCAGAGTACGTATCCAAAGTTACAATAAAAACTCAGGCAAAATACAAAACAGCTAGGTAAAGTCTTTACCAGACTGTTATTTTTGTTGTAACCTTGGATACGTACTTTACTTGACTGTTTTAGTACAAATTTACTTTTCATACTAAAATTGGTCAGGAAAGTAAGCCCTTGCTTGCCGGTTTCAGAAAAAAAACACTTTTCTGACGTATTATGTATACTATTTTTTCTGAAACCGTTTAATTTGATCATTAATTAATCATAAATAATACAATCTGTTTATTTTCGGCTGCGATCAGGAAATCTGCTAGTTAAACAAATAACTATTATCATATTTGAAAAAAGCTATCCCTGTGGCTCCTCCACCATTAACATGTTTGGGGGCCGTAATTTGACGACTGGTAACCGCACTTCACGCGCAAAATATATCACTTACCGAGATCTGCTTTAGCAGAGTGCCACACCCAGTAATGAGTAGAAGGCGTGATGATATATTTATTTATTTTATTTTATATTTGAAAATCACTTCAAAATCTCCGAAACGGAATTGTAAGTTGAGACTGACTGAATGCCCCACTTGTGCCGCCACTGTTCACTAAGCAGTCTCCTGACTTCGCACTGCAACAAAGTACCAATTTTTCAACATATTTGTTTTTACAGCGCTTTGATGTCGGTGGTCAACCGTTCTTGACAAACAATTACGTTTTTACGAGCGTCATTACGACGTTTTCTTGCGACCCGTCTGCACGCCGCGTCTGCATGCACTTCTTTCCTTCATCGTTTCTTTATAGGGCCATCAACTTCAACCAGCATCATCTTCCTTGAGGCTCATACGGTCTCAGCTCCGAGTGTTAACCTAGTGTGGGTTGACGATGAGTTGTTTTGTTTATTGCAGGTTGCGCCAAGGGCGGATTCACGCAGGGGGCCATATCAGTGACGTACCTAAGGGGGGCAGTGGGTGCGGTCCGCACCGGGCGGCACTTATTTTAGGGCGGCATTTTTTATATTGTTCACTTCATAAGTTTACTATTCCGATATTTACGATTTCTACGAATTATGAATTACTATATGATTTCTAATATTTTTCTTCATCGCCAAGTCAATGTAGGGTTGAAAATATTATCTCGAAAAATAGTTACTGCCTAATTTAAATATGCCATCCAATGGTAAAAAAGTTCCCCACCTATAGTTTGTCTCAATTACAATTATTTATTTATGTTTATTAATTTAATGGGGTAATGGCTCAGTGGTTTCGAGTTGGCCTGTGGATCTTGAGGACCCCGGTTCGATTCCCACAGCCGACAAACAATTTTCACCAAATTAAAATTACCCCTGTGGCTCCCCCACCACTAACATCTTTGGAGACCGTGATTTGACGATTGGTAACCGCATTTCACGTACATAAATATATCACTTATCGAGATCTGCTTCGGCAGAGTGCCACATCGAGTAATGGGTAAAAGTCGGGATGATATATTTATTTTATATTTTTTAAATTTAAAACACCATTTGATTGACTTAGAAAGGGCGGCAAATTGGAGACCGCCCTGGGCGGCAAAAGTTCTAGGTACACCATTGGGCCATAGGGGCCATGGTTCTCCCTTAGGCTTATTTTTTTTAGTTTTTTATTAGTGTTATTATTATTCGAGTTTGATATCCCTTATAGAAATAAAATCGCTGAAAAACTTTATAATACTCTGAAACAACTCTGAAAAGCTTTCAAAATTTGGATTGTCAGACATTTTCCGAGTTTTTCAGACTGTTTAAAATTTAAAAACTAAGAACAGAATACAAAACACATACAAATATATATATATATATATATAATGTTCTTTGTTTAATTAAAACACTGTAGACCGATTAGTCTCTATGAAGAATAATTTTAATTAATATCATGTACATAATAACATAATAATAACATCTTACCTATGAAGAATCGGTTTTTACAGTCATTTATATAATTATAAGTCAGAATCTTTATAATAAAATCTAAATGTCAACAATAACAAAATATAATCATTTAATACACAATGTTGCCAATGTCATAACATTTAATATTTATGACGTGACAGTGGTACCACTGTTACATATATATATATATATATATATATATATATATATATATATATATATATATATATATATATATATATATATAATGTTCTTTGTTTAATTAAAACACTGTAGACCGATTAGTCTCTATGAAGAATAATTTTAATTAATATCATGTACATAATAACATAATAATAACATCTTACCTATGAAGAATCGGTTTTTACAGTCATTTATATAATTATAAGTCAGAATCTTTATAATAAAATCTAAATGTCAACAATAACAAAATATAATCATTTAATACACAATGTTGCCAATGTCATAACATTTAATATTTATGACGTGACAGTGGTACCACTGTTACATATATATATATATATATATATATATATATATATATATATATTCCACACAAAAAATACATAATTGTTTGTCAGTATTATAGGTTTTTCTTAAAAAAATTCTAAATGGCCTCCCCTTGAAAATTTTCTAGATCTGCTCTTGGGTTGGGCAGGTTTGTCTTGCAGAGATTTTGACTATCAGATGAAATGAATAAAGTTATAGAAAGAACAATAAATAAATAAATATATAATCTCATCTTCTTTCCATTACTGCGTGTGGCACTCTGCCGTAGTGGATTTCGGTAAGTGATATATTTTGTGCGTGAAGTGCGGTTATCTGCCGTTAAATCATCGCACCCAAAGATGTTAGTGAAGGGAGAGCTACAAGGGTAGTTTTTAATGTGAAGAAAACTGTTTGTCGGTTTTTATTTTAAAATTTAACATCCAAATTTTTGAATATATTAACACATTAGTACTTTAATAAAGTGCTTATAGCACTCAAAATGAAAGTTACCATGGTTTCAATTAAATTTATTAAAAGTCAAATAATTATGAGAACTCTCAAATCAAAATTATTTTTGTTTTAATTTTAATTTATTTCGTGATCGTAGATTAAATTTTGTACAATATATGTTTGATAATGCACCATTACGATACTTGTGTGTTTACAGAACTCTGCGTCGCCTCGTACAAATTCCACATGAGTATCTTAATGATGTTCTTATCCCACTTATATCGTAAATAAGTATTTTCTGAAACCGGCAAGAAAGTGCCTACTTTCCTGACCAATTTTAGCATGAAAAGTAGATTTTTACCAAAACAGTCAAGTAAAGTACGTATCTAAGGCTACAACAAAAATAACAGACTGGGAAAGTACAAAACAGTCTGGTAAAGATTTTACTTGACAGTTTTGTATTTTACTTGACTGTTTTTTTGTGTAATCTTGGATACGTAGTTTGCTGTCAATACAATTCATATAAAAAAGTGAACATTTTTGAATTATTTATAAGTAATTATTGATTAAATTAAACGGTTTCAGAAGAAATAGTATACATAATACGTCAGGAAAGTGTTTTTACTTTCTTAACTTACTATGTAATATACTATTACAATCTTGACTCTGAAAGACACGACCAACAAAGAATCATAACCGTGAAAAAAATCATACCACTGATAAATCCCACTCGGGTCAAAACCCCACTGAACAAATTCCACAATATTCAGAGCACGAACTAATTAAACGACGCTCCAGCGTCTTTATTTCATAAACGTTCGCGTTTTTACCGACACTGGTCTGAGTGCGGTAATGTCGTTTTAAGTGGCGTAATGTGTGAGGGCTGACTACACAGCCGGTGAGGCTGTGTGAGAATCTTCTTCTTTAGCTCTTGGTCCTGACGATCGCGTGTAGCTGCACTGTGGGTTTTATAGGTTGAGGCGGTGTGAATGAAAGAAAGAAGAGGTGGGTGATGTTAATGTGTTAAACTGGTGTGGAGGATGGATGATGAGGAGTGTTAATGATTGATGGGTAATTGAGAAGGAAATGGAGCGGGTTGAAGTGAGTCAGTAGGATTGGTTTAGATAAAAATGTTGAATTGATTACTAGAAATGCATTGTGTTTAAGCAATTGTATGTAGTTTAATAATTATTTTTTTTAAATCAAAAAGAGAAATAGAAAAATTGGGAATGACGCCAGGATTTGAATTTGGGACCAAAACAAAAGACAAAATGTCTATTGCGATGTGGAATTGAGTCTTAATAAATAAGATAAAATAGGAAAAAAATTTCCATCACTTGTCTCATAATTCCACAGAGGTTTTACAGCACGTTTGCATCAACTTCTCAGATCATCAACAAACGGCTGGTCAAGTTCAGCTTTAACCATAGACGCGTTTCGTCCTTCTGGACTCATCAGTATGGTGCGATCATTTATCCAACTAGATCAACTAGGAAATAGTGGATTGTGATACCGACTTAACTGAACTGACTGATGTTAACCTATCTACAACGGTAACATGACATGAGAGCTATGAAGCCACTCGTGGTGCCATCTACCGACAAAATCGCAAACTGCTTGACAGCTATTGAAATAAAACAAAAGACAAAATGTCTATTGCGATGTGGAATTGAGTCTTAATAAATAAGAAAAAATAGGAAAAAATTTTCTATCACTTGTCTCATAATTCCACAGAGGTTTTATGAACTCTGGTCATGTATTCCAATTTTTCTCTTTATGTTTGTACACTTTTATTTAAATTTTAAGAATTATTTAAATGATAAATATCAAATCGAATACTTGACAGCAATGTTCTTACCAACTGTTAAATCTTCGTTTTCTTACTTAGCACCTATAACTATATAACGCTATCCAGAAGCGGATTTAAAATATTTCAGGCCCTAGGAAAAATATTTATTTCGGGCCCTTTAGGACATAAAATTCTGCATCTAATCCAATAAACAAAAAATTTTACATGCTTCGTAACAGCACAAATTAGATCTGAAAATAATGAAATTATCGATAGTGTCCAAATAAATGACATAATAAATAAAGAAATTATTTTGACAGATTAACCGTCAAACATTTGTTTAATTTTGCTTCAATTCCATGACTATCTATAATTTTGAGGATATTTTCGTTATTTTCAGATCTAATTTGTGCCGTTACGAAGCATATAAAATTAATTTGTTTAATGGTTTAGATGCAGAATTTTATATCCTAAAACTTTTATTTGAAGCTGTCGTGCTTAAAATAATTAGGGAAGCAGGAAATTATAAAATTATGATTTTACATGTTAAATACCCATGTTCGAGAGTTGCGTTCACCATCCTGTATATGTATATATATATATATATATATATATATATATATATATATATATATATATATATATATATATATATATATATATATATACATTTGTTTAATTTTGTTTCAATTTGAGGTATAATCTGTCAAAATAATTTCTTTATTTATTATGTCATTTATTTTGACAGATAAAATGACAAACATTTGTTTAATTTTGTTTCAATTCCATGGTTATCGATAGTTTTGAGGCTATTTTTGTCATTTTCAGATCTAATTTGTGCCGTTACAAAGCATGCAAAGTTAATTTTGTTTATTGATGCAGAATTTTATGCCCTAAAACTTTTATTCGAAGCTTTTTTGCTTAAAATAATTAGGGAAGCAGGAAATTACAAAATTGTAATTTTACATGTTAAATCCCTATGTTCGAGAGTTGCGTTCACCTACTGTATATATATATATATATATATATATATATATATATATATATATATATATATATATATATATATATTATAGAATTTTATGTCCTAAAAGGCCCGAATGAAGTATTTTGCCTAGGGCTCGAAATATTTTAAATCCGCTTCTGATTGACAACCACGGGTGTAGCGGACAGCAACTAATAGTATAATAATATTAAATGAGTATTGTATTTAAATATAAGTTTTTGTTTGTTCCAGGAGGAGCATTCAATCATTACCGAAGTAGAAGTCTTAAGGTAAGCAATTAATGTTCGTTTGCACCAATGAAACATATATTTTTCGTTTGACATAAATCGATAATATCATATCAAATATTAAATAGTAATATAAACTTATTCATATGAGATTTTACTCATTACGTAAGTTTCATTGTGCAATATGTTTTAATTTTACAACAAAAATTTGTATATTAATTGAAGAGCTCGATATCATTAACTATAATATACGAGTAATATTATTTAAACGGACGTTTATGCGCTCACGTTTCACAGGCGTTAAAATATTAAATTATAAAGAGAAAAATTGAGATACCGCCATGATCGAACCTGGGACCTTACGAACTCCGATCGTTAACCATCTATGCCACGGTAGCCCTGGATTCAAATCTGATCCAATTTGTTATGTGTCACAAGCAGCTTCGATCCCATGACTTTTATATACTGAAAGATTTGACACGAAAGTCGTCTGCAATTAAACTGTTATTTAAAATCTTGTCCTTTAATTAAATAAATAAATTAATCTTCGACTTTGATAATTATTTGATGTCTTAAGAGACAAGTCTGCGTTTATATAACACACTTACGTAATAACTTTCCTAAGTACAGTCCACGCGTTGCGCCTTGTTCACTGAATGTGTGAATCCAGCATGAAACCTTCTTCATAACATCCGTATCACTGGGTGAGCGTGTCGTGGTGGCATGGAGTGTGCTGCATGCAGGAAGTGAAAATAACGAGGTCAGTGGGAGCTTGGCTTGACTTGGCTGCTGCGCACAGCCGGACTGGCGGCCGGCGGCTGCGGCTGCGGATGGAATGTCGGCTACGCTGACCTTGACTCTGACTCGAGCAAGTGAGGCATCCTCTGCAGCCAGCGCGCACGCATGTACCATCATGCAGGGACGGAGTTTAAGAAAAATTGTGAATTGGGAATTTTAAATTTTATTCGTGATTTTTTACAATTTTCAAACCGACATAACTTAGTGTGTTTTTAATTAATTTGGACGAATATTCGAGGGAGAAAAAGTTTCAAATGTTTACTTTAAGAGTATATATATAGGATTAACCCCTTCCGCCCCCGCAACCCCCTAAAAGGAAAAAAAATGTTTTTAGAGGAAAAAAATCAATGCGTTTTAACCAATCCTGTCATTATTATACTGAGAATTATGCTCTTGTGATTATTCCCGAGAATTATCTCTGTAGATGCTTTTTTGTTTGTGACAAATGATAGGTAGTTGTCAAATAATTATTTAAAACTGTCAACGCGTCAAGTAAAATGTATGAAAAAATCGATTTAGTTGTATTTTAGATACAGAAATACACCAACAAATTTTGGAAACAACTTCCAAGAATACATTAATAAGTAATCAATCGATATGGACCCAGTTCAAAATCTTTTAAGTTGGATGAATCGACCTCAACAGCTAAGTTAAAAAATAATCTAATTAAATATAACTCGAGAGTTGGATAAATTAGAAAATAATTCTCCAGTATCTTTCTCAAACTTGTTGCCATTTGGCAATAGCCACTCAAGCCCTACGGGCTTTCGTGACTATTGCCTGGCAACAAGTTTTCGAAAGATCTGTCAAATTATTTTCAATTTATTCTCACTCTCTTGTTATATTATTACTGATAATTTTTCTTCTGATTAAAAATGTTTAATATCATTAAGATGACTTTTTTATTCACGAAATTTATTACTGAGCATTTTTACTAATCAAATAAGTTATTTATTTATGGGGTGGCTAGCTCAGTGATATGAAGTCGGCCTGTGGATCCTTAGAACCCTGGTTTGATTCCCACAGGCGACAAACAATTTTCATAATTTCTTTGGGAGCTGTGATTTGACGAGTGGTAACCGCACTTCATGTGCAAAATATATCACTTACCTAGATCTGCTTCGGCAGAGTGCCGCACCCAGTAATGGGCGTGATGATATATTTATTTATTTAATTTAAATAAGTTATTTAGAAATAGCATACAAAAATTCAGTGCCAATTAAATTTATAAATATTACTCAGGATTATTACCATATTGCTATATTCAACTACTACGAGATGGCGTTGATCACGCTATGTCAAACTTGAGATAAAGGTATATTTAACATAAAATAAATAAATAAATATTTCATCACGCCTTCTACCCATTACTGGATGTGGCAGTCTGCCGAAGCAGATCTCGGTAAGTGATATATTTTGCGCGTGAAGTGCGGTTACTAGCCGTCAAATTACGGCTCCCACAGATGTTAGTTGTGGAGGAGCCACAGGGGTAGTTTTTGAAATTATGAAAATTGTTTGTCGAATCGAACCAGGGTTCTCAGGATCCACAGGCGACTTCATACCACTGAGCTAGCCACCCCATAAAGGTATACTTGGTACTCGTAAGCCAACTATTACTATTAAGTATCCAGTGTTTATATAAAACTCTAAAATAGAGGATACAAAAAAATAGTATATGGGGTAATGGCACAGTGATTATCGTGTCGGCCTGTGGATTCAAAGAACCCTGGTTCGATCTCCACAGCCGACAAAACATTTTCACCAATTTTAAATTACCTCTGTGGCTCCTCCATCACTAACATCTTTGGAGGCCGTGGTTTGACGGCTGGTAACCGCACTTCACGCGCATAAATATATCACTTACCGAGATCTGCTGTGGCAGAGTGCCACACCCAGTAATGGGTAAAAGGCGTGATGATATATATATATATATATATATATATATATATATATATATATATATATATATATATATATTTTAAATTAGTACCACCCAATTTTATAAAAATTTCAATACCAAATTTTCTCGAGTCCTGCCCTGGCGTAGGGGACCTCAGCCTCAGCCTCAGCCGCAAAACACTCTGCTCTGACACCGGATTGCAGAACTCATTACGGAAATCATCGCCGCTCATTGTCGGCACTCTGTGTATGTACACTACACATGTGATTGCAATGAGCACCGCCCGACGAAAAGGGAATGCGGATCGCAGGTGGCGTGGCCACCCGCAGATACCACCGCACAACTCGTCATTTGCACAAGCTACAAGCTGCTCAGTGCAACTTGTGCCCCATTGTGTAAGATCTGCAAATCGGAGAGGCGTAATGGAAAATTCCCCACAAGAGAGAGTAATATTGTTTTAATTCATGTAGCTAAGAGTTTCATTAACAGAGAATCAAAGTGGCATGTCATTTATTTTTAATAGGATGTACCATTTTTGATTGGGACCTCGGAAACGAGCTATGATTTACCAGTTATTATTAAGGTGACGGTTACGATTTTTGACAATTTCTCCCAGGAGTCCTGCTTATTGGAAAGAATCTGCTTTCTGACAGTTTAAGGTAGTACAGAAATTTTGCAGATCTGAATGAAATTTGGCGCACGTAAACATTGGATTGTCCTACCCGTCCTGTTAAAATATGAAACATATTCATCGTCTGTGAACAAATATATTGACTTGTAAAGTTGAGTTCTTATACACGGGGCTTATGGCGATCATCACTCAGAATCGCACATATTTGGTTGGTGTACCTCTAAAATTTTGCAGTTTCATTTGAAAAGCTAGTATGATGTTCTAGAACTATCCATGTATATTGTATCAGAAGGAGAAAGTTTTTTATCGTTTAGTAATGGATATATAACCATGCAAAGCCTTGTTTTTAACGAAAAAATTAAGAATCCCAATTTATAATGGCAACACCACATGGTGGTATGGTATTTGAAAATTCACTAGACCAACAACCTGTTAACAATTCATGATATTCAAATCATAATAGGTATGAAACAATTTTTATATTTTTTTGAGCGTCAGTTTCGCCACTCGACAACCGATGGCGCCACCGTCACACTAGTACCACCTTAACAAGAATGAGAATCAAAGTGGCATGTCATTTATTTTTAATAGGATGTGCCATTTTTGATTGGAACCTCGGAAACGAGCTTTAATTTACTAGGTATTATTAAGGTGACAGTTCCGATTTTTGACAATTTCCCCCAGGAGTTTTAAAAAGTCCCGCTTATTGGAAAGAATCTGCTTTCTGTCAGTTTAAAGCAAAACTTTAAAATATACGCATGTACGTAACAACATCCATAGCGTTGCACAATTTTCACCTGCATTTGAATTTTACCCTTATGTACTAAGAGCACTGTGTAAAGGATACTGAATCCTACAATGTAGCAGCCAGGGACGGATTTAGATATTGCGAGGCCTCGAATTTACGATTTTTTTGAAGCTTCGAATTAACGAATTTTTCGAAGCTTCGAATTCTCGAATTTTTTGCCACTGAATAACGTCATCTTTCATCTCCAAACATGTACACGCATAATTCGCGAAAAGTCGGCCACGAATTAAATAATAAACTCGGTGAAGTATCCTGCAAAAACTCTGCAAGTTTAGGTGTCTTAATTAAGACATCTATTCTCTTACCGCCCATCTAAATGCTATGGACTTTTAGTTAAAATGACAACAAAAAGGATACAAAAACGTCTTAATTAAAACGTTTTTGACCGTGTAGCGAAATTTTAAGTCTAAATTGTATTAATTTGGCAAATAATAATAATTAATAGAAATAATTTTTGAAAAAGCAATGAGCGTTCGCCGGGATTTGAACCCAGAACCTTTCATTCGCATGATGACTGCTCTAACCAATTGAGCTACAAACACTTGGCGAATACTCATGCTTATAATAATAATTAATAATTATTACTTATGAATTAATACAAAACTCTGCAAATGAGTTTATTCTGAAAATAATTCATATCAACATGCCGTGTTTACGTTAGGATCCAGATTCACAATTCGAATAATTCGAAAATTCGGAATATTCAAAAATTCGAAAATTCTAAAATTGGGAATATTCAAAAATTCGAAATTTCGAATCTAAATTCGAAGGTTCAATAAATAAGAACATTCAAAGTCTTGAATATTCTAAAAATCAACAACCCTAGTAGCATTACGACATTCGAATCCGGAAATCCTGAGTTCGAATCCAACTCAAATTAAATTATATGAACTATCACTCTACGGATCGATAAATCCGGCCCACTCTAATTGAGATAAAGTTCCTGTTGTACAGAGTAGCATAAACCAATAAATAAATTTATAATTAATACTACTTGGCTAAAATTAAAGGAAATCATTTTCAGGAACAATAAAATACTCAAAGTCATGGTTTACGGACATAAGTAGATATATCTATTCGTATAAACTTGATTAATTTTAAATTCCTGAATACACAGTTATAATATTTGTCACATACACAACATATGTAGTTCTAAAAATAATTGAAGTATATGAGTATAATAAAATTAATTACTCGTACAATCAGTTCATAGCCAATGTTTTTTTGAAAGTTCATTCTATGTATAGCCTGACGAAACACTAGACAAGGTTACTATAACTGGCCATAAATAAATTGAGGTCGTATTGAATTACATAATTAAGTTTCAAGTTCAAATTCCGTATCCCGAAGACTATTCAAAATTTATTGGTGTTCTCATTATAAATCTGTATAATTTTACGCTAATAAAATACGTGGATGATTATTATTAACATTTCATCTCATCATATTTGTAATTTTACCATCATTTACATGCCAAAATACCGAGAATTTTAAACATATTATTTATTTGATATAATATTTCTTGAAGTAGCCCATATCCGCGCACCTTTTAAGTGAAAGGGCCAATTGCAAACTTTGTGGAATCATAAAATGCCTCAGTAGTCTTTACATCTTTACCGCACTTTAGGTACTTACTGTGGGGCTGTCTGAGATTTAAACAGTTTCACTTTAATCCAGAGCTGGGCAGTAGCTATCTACTTTTGTAGCTTAGCTACTAGCTTAGCTACATTTACCTTAGCTGTAGCTGTAGCTTAGCTAACTGTGAAAAAATATAGCTGTAGCTTGTAGCTAGCTATTTTTTTTTCTATTAGCTTAAAAATAACAACTGTAGCTACTTTTAAAGCTACTTTTTGTAGCTTAAAGCTACTATTTGTAGCTTCAAGCTACTTTTTGTATCTTCAAGCTACTGTTTGTAGCTTAAAGCTACTTTTTAAGCAGAAGGTCAACAAAGTACGCATGCGTACAAGCTAAACCCACACAAAATAATTATTTGTTGCCGGTTCTAACTGGCTCTAATACGCAAAAATACACAGTAGGTGCCAGATGGTATTTGCTATTTTTGATATTTATGTACGTAATAGTAAATTAACAGTCATTATAACAAAAGACTGATTATATGACAATGGCAAATTTAATTATTTTACAATAATTTTAAAAAGTAGCTTTGCAATTTGACAGCTACTTTAACGAAAGCTTTTAGCTGTAGCTTACCTATATTTTACAAAATATAGCTTATAGCTGTAGCTTAGCTACTTTTTTAAAGAATAACTGTAGCTGTAGCTTAGCTACTTTTTTTAAGTAGCTTGCCCAGCTCTGCTTTAATCATGGATTATGGTGGAATTCTGTGAAAAATCGGTAAGTTTACAGATTCGTATATCAGTAAATAATGAGAAAATCACATCAATATTTGTTGATAAGTGGAAAATATTTCATAAGACTATAAGTTTGGATCCAATTTTGTTCATCGCTTACAAATTTATAGATCTGTAAAACTTATGGATTATTTAATTAGTTAATCCTGCTCCAATTAGAATAGTTAATTTTGTATGAAGGGCATAATACGAAAAATTTCTGTAGAAGTTAATTGAAGCACGAGAAATACAATGTCGTTGAGCGCATCTTCGTATCTTGTTTAGTTTTTGAGATATAGCATCAGAAAAGTCGAAAATATGATGAGGTAATTTTTTTTTTAAATTGAACTTTTCCGGAGGCTATATCTTAAAAACTAAACAAGATATGAAGATGTGCTCAACGGCATTGAATTCCCCGTGTTCAAATTAACTTACAAACAAATTTTAAGCGATTTTTATTTTTTGAAAATTTCTTAAGGGGTACCCCTTGGATTTTTTTCGATTTTAGGCCATTTTCAGACTGTTTGCTCTAAAATTCTTCCTCGTACGAATATTATAACGAAAATTTACATACATATGTATTTTGACCCGCTGAATCCAATGGTAAAATCCCTAAGTGCATATGTCTTCTAGTTTTTGAGATATTGTTAAAAAATTACTCAATGAGAAAATTTTGGTGAAAACTTTTTGAAAAATAAAAAATGCTCAAAATTTGTTTAAAAGTCAATTGAAGCACGAGAAATACAATGTCGTTGAGCGTATCTTCATATCTTATTTAGTTTTTAAGATGTAGCCTCGGGAAAGTCAAAAATATGATGAGATAATTTTTTTTGGAAAATTGATCTTTTCCGGAGGCTTTATCTTAAAAAGTAAACAAGATATGAAAATGCACTCAACGGCATTGAATTCCCCGTGTCCGAATTAACTTATAAACAAATTGTTAGCGATTTTTATTTTTTGAAAATTTCTTATTATATTAATGCGCGTGAAGTGCGGTTACCAGTCGTAAAATCACAGCCCCCAAATATGTTAGTGATGCAGGAGCCACAGGGGTAGTTTTTGAAATTATTAATATTGTTTGTCATATAAAATAATAATAATAAAAAAATAGGTAGGTATAGAATCCCGTTAAGTGGTAAAAAAAAAATGTTTATAGTTTTATAATAGACTTGCTAAAATGTATTTTGCTAATTTATCCAACCTTGTAGCTCTTATAGTTCTCGAGATAATAATAATGACATACTTAAATTTTACATCCTGTATAGCAAATACATATATTAATTACCGTCTAATAAACAATTTATTGAAGAATGCAGTACTAACAATAGGTGAAACTATAATTCGTAGCAAGAATTTTAATGCTGTTTGTACAAATTGAAACAATTTTAATAAATTGCAATATATACCTACTTTCTACGTCGGCAATATCTAATAAGTATCCTTAATCCAGTAACGATGGTAATCGTAACATACTAAATAAGTCCGTGGCGTGCTTCTGCACGGATTGTGTGAATGTGTAACAGGAAACTAGAATCTAATGAATCTGATATTGAATTTTAATGAGAGTAAGTTGTTCATTATTAAATTAAATTGATATGTTGCACCGTGTTATTTATATTTAGCTATTTGTTAGTTTCCATTCTGTAGTTTTTATGAGTTTTTTTATTGTTTTGTGTTTTAGTTTTTGATGTTTTATTAACTGAATTTTCATGCTCAGTAAATGTTTTTAAAATGGCATTCGTTTGAATATATTTATTTATATCTACAGATGTACGAGGGCAGGGTGAAAAGTCCCTGAAAAATGAAACAAGAAATGATTTATTTGGTCAAAACATATTTTATTTCTCAACATAATCTCCTTGTAGCTCGATACACTTCGTCCAACGTTTTTCTAATTTTTCGATCCCTTCCAAATAATACGATTTTGGCAATCCTTCAAAATAGGCGTTTGTCTCAGCGATGACCTCATCGTTGGAGCCAAATCTCGTTCCGCCGAGCCATTTCTTCAAGTTTGGAAATAGATATGGTGGATGAGGAACCAATTCGTAGCGCAATTCATGCAATTTTGCCATTGCGACTGCGGACTTGTGCGCAAGTGGGTTGTCCACAATGCGGCACCCATCTGGCAGATAGCTTTCTCATATCCAAAAATTTATGCAAAATGTTCCGTACCCGTTCGGTTGAGATACTCATAGCCTCAGCCAGCTCGTGCACTTTAACTCGCTGATCGTCCAATATCATATCATGGATTTTATCGACTATTTCTGGCGTTGTAACCTCAATTGGACGATCAGAACGTTCGGCGTCCTTTGTGGTCATACTACCACAACGAAAATCAGTAAACCGCTTGTGAATCGTTTCAATCGATGGTGAGGAGTCCCCATAATGTTTAACAAGCGATGCTTTGGTTTGCGTAATATTTTTTCCACGCAAGAAATAATGTTTAATCAAGACGCGAAATACACTTTTTTCCATGTTTTCAAAAATCTTCAAGGTTGCTTGCTTTCGATGGGTGTCAAAACAGAACTGAATGACGTACCAGTCTGAAAATTTTAATGCGTTCTAGTTAAAGATGGTACATCACAAATGTCACATGAGATTTGCGATTGTGCCCCATCTGTTTTATTTTTCAGGGACTTTTCACTCTGCCCTCGTAGAACAGAAAACTCTTACTTGATTGTTGTTTTCTACTACGCTTCGTTCAATAATCTCCATGCGCGAGCGGAAAACGACCACTTTCTGCTCTAAGAACACAAATAACTATTACTGTAATTATTATTATTATTTATTCCTCTGTACAGCAGGAACTTAATCCCAATTACAGTACAGGGGACCTACAGCTTATAGTGAAATCCGAACCACTCAGACACAATCGATTTTTTTAAATATAATTTCAAGTCAGTGAGATTTAAACGCACGACCTCTTGCTTGCTAATTAAGTAACGCAAGTTTTACCTCGCTTTTATCCACTGGACTACGATTGCCTGTAATGAAAAGGAAATAGAAGAAAAATCGTAATCGAAACCGGAAGATCAATATCAACTCAAAAGCGTTTTCGCGCGAAAGTGTTCATATGTGTACATCACACACACACAGCCATACAATGTACTCGTAACATGAGAGTGTATTGTCTGTGTAAGTGTGTAATTGTGTTATGTTGCGGTGGGTAACAAACTGTAACCGTGGTTAGACTCCGAGCCCTTGTTGTCACACTTGTTGGTGTCATTAGCAAGAAGAAGTAGAATGAAGGTTTACTTTTCTTTGTAACACATTGTTATATGATACTTGTAGTTGTAGAGTAATTGGTTTCAGTTTCATGGTGTGCTGTGAGTATGTTAAGATTTGTGTTATTTGATAGGTTTGTGTTTATCCCGACACTTTGATTGTTAGCAGCTTTTGTTTGGAAATTAGAAGTGAGAACAAGTTCATCGCTTGATCTACTGTTGAAGTCTCTTATTTTTTTGTGCTTCTATTCTGCATTTTTATTTTTATTTTGATGAAATCAGTTATTTTAGACACTGAAAGGCATTTTGGCAATTCAGATAATTAATATTATAGTAGAATGTACTGAATGTACTGAATGTACTGATAGGCTACTGTACTCGGTTTTTCGTCTCATACAAGAATTTAATTTTTAAATAGCAAACTTTGTAACACTGAACTATATTCTACACAAAAATTACAGAATTGTTTGTCAGTATTACATATTTCTCTTAAAAGAAATTCTAGATAGCCGTCCCTTGAAAATTTTCTAGATCCGCCCTTGGATTGGGCAGGTTTGTCTTGCGAAGATTTTGAAAAATAGTCTATTTGGACTGTCAGATGAAATGAAAAAAAAATAACAATAAATAAATATATCATCAATTCATCACGCCATTACTGCGTGTAGCACTCTGCCGTAGTGGATTTCAGTAAGTTATATATTTTGCGCGTGAAGTGGGGTTACCAGTCGTCAAATCACGGCCCCTGAAGATATTAGTGGTGGAGGAGCCACAGGGGTAGTTTTATAAATTATGAAAATTACTAATTATTGGATGAATGTAATGAGTGAATATTTTATGAATGATTTTTAGGTTCGCGCTACCCCATTTGATGGGATATAGCGTGATGATATGTATGTATGAATGTATGTATGTATTGATTAATATAAGAATAACAACATTTTATAACCAAAAAATAGTATATTATGCAATAAGTTTATTATAGCCATTATACACGAGTTGAAAATGTTATTTTTTCTAAATTTCAAAAAGCAAAACAAAATTTTATTATTTTATTGTACAAATCATGGAAACCATAGAAACAGGCAATGCTGTACGATTATTGGTCAATAATCTCTATCATAATAAAAATATATATAAATATATCATCACGCCTTCTACCCATTACTGGATGTGGCACTCTGCCGAAGCAGATCCCGGTAAGTGATATATTTTGCGCGTGAAGTGCGGTTACCAGTCGTAAAATCAAATAAAAATCTGTATCATAATGAAAATCTGTGCCTTAATAAGTGTCATTAAAGTATAATAGTACCGTAAATTAAATTTCATGCATTTTTAAATTTTTGTTTTACTTTTATCATTAAATATAATTGAGTACTGGAATTTCCATGTCAAAGTAAAGACACTTTCCTCCTTCTAAGAAAAACTACAATTCTCCCACGAAGACAATAACTCTTGTTTATTGCCCATGATTTTTTGTAACCTTTGTAACACTTTTGTCTTGCATTCTTCGTTGTCACTTTAACCGATTTCCGGAATTCTCATGTATATCTTGAAACCGAAACACTTTCCTCTTTGCCTCTGTTTGCTGTTCCACTCTTTTAGAAACTACAACTATAATCACATCACACAAACGGAATTTCCTTGCAGGTAAAGAAGTTAATCATTCTGAAAAGTTACAATTTCTACTAAATCACAATGTCGTCATTACGAGAATGTAATATTTCGGCCTGTGGATTTGAGAACTCGCGTTTGATTCCCACAGATGACAAATAATTTTCACATTTAAACTACCCCTGTGACTTTCCCTCCAATAATATCTTTGGGGGTTGTGATTTGAAGTTTGGTAACCGCACTTCAGGTGCAAAATATCTCCTTTACCGATATGTGCTACGATAGATTGCCTCATCGTATTGTAGCCCTCGCCTTCGCCTCGTGGTGCAAATTTACTTTTCGGGAAAAATGCACTTCTTTCCTAGTTTTAACAGATAGTTCTGCTCGGTCGTAGAAAATAATCGTTTTCTAATACATTTTGCTTCTGACTTTATTGTGTAATGATAAATAGCAGCATGGCGGGTTAAAATTGATTATTTCTATCATGATTTTGGTATCATAGAAATCAAGTTACTATCCCGGTCGTAGAGACAATTATTTATAGAGAAAAGTCCGAGATGTCTTGAAAATTTGATACAAGACAAGAGAATACTCATCTAACTTAATACGAGGGCAGGGTGAAAAGTCTTTGAAAAATGAAACAAGAAATGATTTATTTGGTCAAAACATATTTTATTTCTCAACATAATCTCCTTGTAGCTCGATACACTTCGTCCAACGTTTTTCTAATTTTTCGATGCCTTCCAAATAATACGATTTTGACAATCCTTCAAAATAGGCGTTTGTCTCAGCGATGACCTCATCGTTGGAGCCAAATCTCTTTCCGCCGAGCCATTTCTTCAAGTTTGGAAATAGATAAAAATCGCAGGGGGCCAAATCTAGAGAATATGGTGGATGACGAACCAATTCGTAGCGCAATTCATGCAATTTTGCCACTTGTGAATCGTTCCAATCGATGGAGAGGAGTCCCCATAATGTTTAACAAGCGATGCTTTGGTTTGCGTAATGTTTTTCCAACGCAATAAATAATGTTTAATTAAGATGCGAAATTCACTTTTTTCCATGTTTTCAAAAATCGTCAAGGTTGCTTGCTTTCGATGGGTGTCAAAACAGAACTGAATGCATATCAGTCTGAAAATTTTAATGCGTTCTAGTTAAAGATGGTACATCACAAATGTCACATGAGATTTGCGATTGTGGCGCCATCTGTTTTATTTTTCAGGGACTTTTCACCCTGCCCTCTTACAAACCAAAAATATAATCGCTCATTACCTACAAACTTGTACTAACTCCAAAGGAAAGTATTCAACTTCAACACCATCACTTCTAAACCTAAAAACAACAACCCAAAACCATTGTTACGTTCAACTTAACCAAAAACCATTATAATAAATAGCCTATTACCAGTTCTCGACTCATTACACAGAGCTACAAGTATCGATTTCCCTTGCTGGCACTTGCGCTCGCCGCTCACAGTACGCGGTGTGTTGTGATGATGCACCAGCACCAGCATCAGCATTGTCCCGCCTACGCCGTGACCTGGTTCCCAGACCCTGGCGCCTGCGCACCTGCAGGCCCCAGCCGCCCACCTGTAACATCATCGCCGACAGAGACACGCCGGCGTGGAAGATAAGAAGATAGAGGATGGTTACTTGGAGATGTGGATGGTAGAGGTTGAGGTGAAGAGGATTCTGATGGAATAAAGATGTTTGTTCTTGTAGTTAGATGGGCGGAGGTTTGTTTATTTAAAATTTGATTTAAGGTACTAGTGTGACAGTGGCGCCATCGGTTGTCGAGTGGCGAAGCTGATGCTCAAAAAAATTTAATAAAATAAGTGTTTTATACTTATTATAATTTGAATATCATGAATTGTTAACAGGTTGTTAGTCTAGTAAATTTTCAAATACCATACCACCGTGTGGTGTTGCCATTATAAATTGGGATTCTTAATTTTCCGTTAAAAACAAGGCTTTGCATAGCTATATATATACATTACTAAACGATAAAAAACTGTCTCCTTCTGATACAATATACATGGATAGTTCTAGAACATCATACTAGTTTTTTAAATGAAACTGCAAAATTTTAGAGGTACACAAACCAAATATGTGTGATTCTGAGTGATGATCGCCATAAGCCCCGTGTATAAGAACTCAACTTGATTATGTCATGATGAACATGAAAAAAAGAAAATTAGATTTGGGAACGGGTGGGAACTATAGATGACGTCGATGTGAATGTGCCGATTTTAAGGGTGGTTGTTGATCCCTACACCAGTCCACTTTCAAAGCTTCTGCCATCAATGAGCAACCAGCAATGATTTCTGCGTCACCGGCTAAACTGAAAATTAGCCGGTAAAAAATATGTTAACAACTACCTTTAAAATCTGCGCATTCACATCGGCGCCATCTATAGTTGCCACCCGTTCCCAAATTTAATTTTCTTTTTTTTATGTTTATCAAGACTTAATCTATTAAAAAATCCATTTTTGTCACTGGAATAAATGAGACATAATTTTGCACTATTACGCGCAAAATATATCACTTACCGAGATCTACTGCGACAGAATGCTACACCCAGTAATGGGTAGAATCCATGAAGATATATTTATATTTATATTTTAATATTTCACTTTCGTAAATTGAACTCAGTTGAAAATTTAAATTAATGATCAAATCAAATTGAATGTTGTGACTTTGTGGATAGAATGACATTTTTTGGTTGTCTGTCGTACTACGAAAGTTTTTCTCATTATTTCTTTTTACAGCGGCTCAGAAACCAAATTAAAACGTTGTACTACAAGTAACTTTTTTGTTGTTTTAGTATGTCAAGTTTTTTCTTAATGTAGTCGTAGGTACTCATAGATAGGTACAAGAATGTTAGGCGTATAATCTTAGATTAATGAAACGAAAACCAAATTACAGCTCTTATTTGAGTGACATCTAGGTTCATCGTTGTTATCTGATGGAATAGCTAATAAATAATCGACATCTCAAGAATCTACCACCCATGTAACCTAATTAACTGTCCGGAGCAATGATACCAACCATTAATATTGATATTTAGAAAAAGAAAAGTTATCAATATTTCATGATGCTCACCTACCTATTTCAAAATGATATGAAGTGCATATCTTGTATTTGTATAATGATATCATTGGGAATAAATCAAACTTAAAATTATGATAACACTAATTAAAATGATGATACTTTCTATCTTTCTAATCAAAGCTGGACTGTATTCCAAAAGATTCGAATATGTGGTAGTTGCAATAGTTATTTTTATTTTAAGAAAAGAAAGTGACATTTCTTCTTCAAGGTGTCGTTTTATTTCCTAAGTCGAAGACGAGGGGTATAAAACATCTGAGGAAAGAATGACAGTTTCTTCACGAAGTATACATATAATTTTGTTCACGACCATATTGGACAATAAAATTTTCAGTAATTATATAACAAGAGAGTGAGAATAAATTGAAAATAATTTGACACATCTTTCGAAAACTTGTTTCCAGGCAATAGTCACGAAAGCCCGTAGGGCTTGAGTGGTTATTGCCAAATAGCAACAAGTTTGAGAAAGATACTGGAGAATTATTTCCTAATTTATCCAACTCTCGAGTTATATTTAATTAGATTATTTTTTGACTTAGCTGTTGAGATCGATTCATCAGACTTAAAAGATTTTGAACTGGGTTCATATCGATTGATTACTTATTAATGTATTCTTGGAAGTTGTTTCCAAAATTTGTTGGTGTATTTCTGTATCTGAAATACAACTAAATCGATTTTTCACACATTTTACTTGACGCGTTGACAGTTTTAAATAACTATTTGACAACTACCTATCACTTGTCACAAACAAAAAAGCATCTACCGAGATAATTCCCGGGAATAATCACAAGAGCTTTATTATCAGTATAATAATGACAGGATTGGTTAAAACGCAGATACGTGACATACAATGAAGCATTTCACTGATTTTGAAAAACGTTAAAAAATAATCAGAAAATAAATTTTATTTTTAGATAAGATTTATGATTCTTTAGACAGATGATACTTGGATGTTACTAAAGTCCTTCCCTAGGGACAAACATTTTCTTTATTCTCTAGAGATAAAAAGCATCATTTTCTTCTTTCAATTCAGGGAAGAACATTTTAAATTCTAATAGGGACATGAAAAAATACATTATTTTTGTTTTAAAAATAAATAAATATATCATCACGCCTTTTACCTTTCAAAATGTGGCACTCTACCATAGCAGATCTCGATAAGTGATATATTTATGAGCGTGAAGTACAGTTACTAGTCGTCAAATTACGGCCCCCAAACATGTTAGTGGAGGAGAACCTACAGGGGGTGAACATTGTTTATCGGCTATGGGAATCGAACGAACTATTGGAAAAACAGTTACCAAGTTTAAGTAAATTTTTTTATTCTTTTATTAGAATTCTCACTCCAGATATTTTACTTGGGTATCAAATTCGGTATATTTTGAATAACTTTTGAAAAGACAATTGACGAACCTTTAAATGTAATATTTGACAATAAACTATAAGTCATGAGGAGTCTAATTTTATATGATAATTTTTGTTCTTTACATGTTTTAAAATATCGATTGTTTCTATTTATTTTGTATAAACATAATCGTTTAGAAAGACTTAAACTGGGTTACATGACAGTTTTATCCGTTATTAATAACCAAGGGTTCAATAAGTTTTAGAAAAGACTGTTGCTAGATAAACAATTCATTAACTAAACAGCTCTTTATTTTTTTCTTATACTCCGGATATCAGACCGCCAAACCGATATTTTTGGGACTTTGTATTTGGGCCCAGAAAAGACTAAAGCGAAGAGATTCATAAAAATCTCGAGATCGAGAAAAATGACAATTCTTTCTCTGTTATATTTAATTGTTTACTTAAATATCATCTGACTAATAATCCAAATCTTTAGAGCTAATAATGTTGTGTATTACTTCACAACACAATTATTAACATCAAACAAAAACGATCCAAGAATTCAAAAATCATTCGAATACTACGTAACCCACTAACATCAAAATAAAACAAGAAAACTTGAAAACCATCTTATTACATTACACTGCACTTCAGCAGACCACCTCATCGTCAACTTTCCACTTTATAATACCACTTCTAATGCTATACTTCCTCGTAAGTAGATCCACGTGACTCTTCGCTGCTATAAATCATTCCTTCTGTCAGGATGCGCTAGGAAATGTAGACAATAACAGTACCAACCGCCGTGGAACCGTAACATGAAACTTACTGATGGACTTTTTCTGTTAGAGAGTCTTGGAGATTATAAAGCAATATATTAGGGTTATTTTTATTGTGTGGTAAGTGTTGTGATTAAGACGTGCAGCCTTTCATTATTTTTTATTATCTTTGGTTTGATGAGTGAGAGAATTATTTAATTATAAGATATGTTTTTGAATATCGCTGCGGTTGGATACAAGAAGCTATTATACCATTTTGTAATTTATCATTTATTATTAATATTATTCAGAATTAATTGGTATAGAAGTCTGGATGTCACGGTTCATTTATTTGAGAATTATTAGTTCTGCCACTTGTATATCTAACTACTAAAAATATTTACATAATGTAACTTTATTAGAATTAGATCCTGAGAATCCTGGTTCGATTCCCACAGACGACAAACATTTTCACCACATTAAAATTATCCCTGTGGCTCCTCTTCCACTAACATCTTTGGGGGCCGTGATTTTACGGCTGGTAACTGCACTTCACACGCTTAAATATATTACTTACCGAGATCTGCTTCGGCAGAGTGCCATACTCAGTAATGGGTAAAAGACGTGATGATATATTTATTTATTTATATATATATATATATATATATATATATATATATATATATATATATATATATATATATATATATATATATATTTAACTTTATTAGAATACATTATTAATTGTTATTATGGGGTAGGTGGCTCAGCACATTAAAATTACCCCTGTGGCTCTCCCACTACTAACATCTTTGAGGGCCGTGGTTTGAGGGCTGTTAACCGCTCTTCACGCGCATTAATATATTACTTATTGAGATCTGCTTCGGCAGAGTGCCACACTCAGTAATGGGTAAAAGGCGTGATGATATATTTATATATTTATATTTAACTTTATTAGAATTAATTATTAATTGTTATTATGGGGTAGGTGGCTCAGTGGTATCGCCTGTGGATAGTAAGAATCATGGTTTGATTCCCACAGCCGACAAACATTTTCACCATATTAAAATTATCCCTGTGGCTCCTCTTCCACTAACATCTTTGAAGGCCGTGATATGACGACTGGTAACCGCACTTCACGCGCATTAGTATATCACTTTCCGAGATCTGCTTCGGCATAGTGCTAGATCCAGTAATGGGTAAAAGGCGTGATGACATATTTATTTATTTAATGTTATTATTAATTAGTTATAAAGGCTGTCTCAATTTAAATAACACTCTCGAATGTCTGAAGAAATAAGCATCGAACAAAAAAAGGTGTCAGATAAAAGTTTTAGTGTTTGAAGGGAGCATAGAATCCGAATTTGTAATAAAAAGGAGGTTCCCATTTAAGATTTCAAAGTAGCCCTCCTCCCCCGCCTCCTGAGGGAAAGGAGTCGAAAATTTTTAACATAATTCGATGTCTCTCTCTTTCCAAATCCTCAAACTTTTATCTAGAACCTTTTGTCATTCAACGCCTATTTCTCGAGATATTCGAGAGTGCAATTTAAAATAGGACATTCTTTATAAATAAATGACTATTTTAGATTTATTTTATAATTTTTATTAGTACTAGTTCTGTAGTCATCGAATGAGCAAAATATTTTTATATATTTATCAACCATTTTTTAAGGGCCCCCAACGACAATTATTTATTATTTGTGCTATAATAATTTTTACATTAGTACCTACATTTTGATTTGTCATAATTAATCTACATTATCCATATGGTATTTACGAATTAGCCTTGTACTCTCAAACAAACTATTATATTTTAATTAATTTAGTTTATATCACAAATAGAGCATATATAATATAAATAATTATTAATTATATAAAATTTAATAAATCAGCAATTTTGTTAAAATAATGTCAAACCCAATTTTATTCCTAACATCAGTAACGTCCACAATTGTTCCGTATTAATTTTAATTACTACCAACTGGTGCCTAATTAAAGAATTTAGATCAGTAACTTTGGTTTTTATGCGGTTGGTGTGCTTGACGTTCAGCTGTTTGGTCAGTGAGCAGCGCAGCACACTATGGTTCATGTAATGGTTTTAACCTATTCTGTTCTAGTCAAACTGTGCCAACTGTAAAATGCTTGTTTTCATTCTTAACGTGACGCGTTCAATGTTTGAATACGCGAACGCGCACAATAACATATTGATGGTATTATTCATAGAGCTAATGGCTTTTATGTGTATTTAAATTCTGCTCTCTTCAATGTGTTACTAGGTACATATGCTAATTTCTATTTGCATTTGGGTTACTTGCTTATTTTAAATCATATACTAGAAAATATTAATATTCTAACAGGATTATGAACAATTAATTTTAACTATATAAAATTATTTTTAATGGTAATGGCTCAGTGGTATCAAGTCGGCATGTGGATCCTAAGAACCCTGGTTCGATCCCCACTGCCGACAAAACATTTTCACCAATTTAAAATTTGTGATTATTGTCCGAATTTCAACTATTCTGTATCAAAACAAAAGACAAAATGTCTATTGCGAAGTGGAATTGAGTCTTAATAAATAAGAAAAATAGGAAAAAAATTTCCATCACTTGTCTTATAATTCCACAGAGGTTTTACAGCACGTTTGCATCAACTTCTCAGGTCATCAACAAACGGCTGGTCAGTTCAGCTTTAACCATAGACGCGTTTCGTCCTTCCGGACTCATCAGTATGGTGCGATCATTTATCCAACTAAGTCGGTATCACAATCCACTATTTCCTAGTTGATCTAGTTGGATAAATGATCGCACCATACTGATGAGTACGGAAGGACGAAACGCGTCTATGGTTAAAGCTGAACTTGACCAGCCGTTTGTTGATGACCTGAGAAGTTGATGCAAACGTGCTGTAAAACCTCTGT
Organism: Pterostichus madidus; assembly: GCA_911728475.2. Classification (NCBI taxonomy): domain Eukaryota; kingdom Metazoa; phylum Arthropoda; class Insecta; order Coleoptera; family Carabidae; genus Pterostichus; species Pterostichus madidus. Next base: position 36,063,922 of record OU452308.1, on the reverse strand, counting down.
GGAATTATGAGACAAGTGATGGAAATTTTTTTCCTATTTTTCTTATTCATTAAGACTCAATTCCACTTCGCAATAGACATTTTGTCTTTTGTTTTATTTCAATAGCTGTCAAGCAGTTTGCGATTTTGTCGGTAGATGGCACCACGAGTGGCTTCATAGCTCTCATGTCATGTTACCGTTGTAGATAGGTTAACATCAGTCAGTTCAGCTAAGTCGGTATCACAATCCACTATTTCCTAGTTGATCTAGTTGGATAAATGATCGCACCATACTGATGAGTCCGGAAGGACGAAACGCGTCTATGGTTAAAGCTGAACTGACCAGCCGTTTGTTGATGACCTGAGAAGTTGATGCAAACGTGCTGTAAAACCTCTGTGGAATTATGAGACAAGTGATGGAAAATTTTTTCCTATTTTTCTTATTTATTATTCTGTATCAATTAACGCGTGACACGATCCATTAACTATTTTAAAATTTAAATTTCATTGAGGAAACGGGTATGGATTTGCAGACTGCCAAACTTTTCACTAGGTTATAGTGAGCAAATAAGTTATAATAATCATAATTAAATGGGTTAAAACTTCCAAGTTTATTACCTACGTTCTTTGTAATGTAAGTAGTGTTAACCAGCTAACAAGGAGTGAAAACTCGTATTTATTTATTTACAAAAACAACGGAGTGCATTATAAACACATTCTCCGAGCATTTCTTTACTGTCCTCATTTCTTTTTCACCGCATTTTTTGAAGAATGTTTATTAAAACTGAAATCGCTGTTTAGAGCTGTCCCCGCATTGAAGCTGTTTAACTTTTTGCATATTCATATTAACTGTATCACCAGGCTTATGCGTTTTTTATTAGGTGTTAAAATATGTTAGTTTTATAGTGTTTTTGTGGCTTGTAAGTTGGTAGCAGTTGGTAGTAGGCGCCAAGTACTTTGCCAGCATGCCAATAGGATGCGGGCACCCACTTGATAATGAACAGCTGTTTCGGGAAAATTCACTGCGCCACCTACAAAATGAACTATTAAGCACTCACGTGACACTATGACAGCTGTCACGTGAGTGCCCGCATCCTATTGGTTCTTTTCAAATCTCGTCCCAAAAAATAGTTCATTTTGTAGATGGCGCAGTGAATTTTCCCGAAACAGCTGTTCATTATCACGTGGGTGCCCGCATCCTATGTGCATACAATCACGTTTTTCAAATGGACACTTGCCAATAAAAGAGTTGTTTACAGACTTACGAAATTAAAATGAAACAAACAAATTTAAATGCAGATATTCAGAAACTGTACTTGAAACTTAGTTTAAGCTAAATAATAATGTAAGAAAAATGTTGTGTATGAATCTTTATCAAAAAATAACATATAGGCTATGTCGGATGTGATGATAATTGCGTCACTGAATTTGTTTGTTATATAAGACATGCATTACTCATTTTTTATGGTGTAGATTTCCCAGTGGTATCGAGTAGCTCTCATGTCTTGTTACCAGCTTACCTTGGCCGTATTTGTTTGGGAAATTTGTATTCAACCCTGAACTGACCTAGAACTAACTCGTGTTACTTCCAAATAAATGATGCATCTAGTATCAGTTGTAAACACTGGCGCTAAATTTAAAACCTAAATGCATGTTGGAAGCGACATCTGCTTAGTTTTGTTTGTGTGTTAAATTGCACTTTTAATTGGATGTTTTAAATCATCTTTATATTTTTTATATGTAGTCAAAAAGCAAATAACGTCAGAGTCTGTTCATTTTTTATATTTTTGTCATCAGCAGTATCAAAATAATTAATTTCGGAGTCGCAATTATGTGTCGTAAGATTATCCTCTGTGACTTATATTGCAAGAAGCACATAATGCATATTGCTCTTCCATCATCTGCATAAATAATAGTTTAGTATATTTTTTCAAAATATTATTATAAAATTACTTATGTTTTTCATAAAAATAACTCCTAACCTCTCTATACTATTACAAATCGCGATGCCGCCACGAATAACAAGGAACACAAGTTGATTAGAAAGGGATAGTAAACGGGTTGAATCTACCAACCCGCTAAAATAGCTGGGGCAGTAGGCTAAGTTTAAGGTTAGTTCTGGGTTACTTAAAGCGTGCCAATTAAACAAAAGTAACCTACCAGGTTACTTTAAATATCCCAAATAAATACGGCCATAGTTAACATCAGTCAGTTGCTAAGACGGTATCACAGTTCACTAGTCCCTATTTAGATAGTTGATCGCACTATACTGATGAGTCCCTAAAGGACGAAACGCGTCTATGGTTAAAGCTGAACTGACCAGCCGTTTGTTGATGACCTGATAAGTTGATTCAAACATGCAGTAAATTTTTGTGGAATTTCTGACAGGTGATGGAAAATTTGCTTTTTCCAATTTTTCTTATTTGTTAATATAGGTGTAGACATGGCTGAGATTTTTTTTTAAATACACTCAATATTTCTAGCGTGAGTGTGATTTGAACTCGAAATCTCCAGATTCGAATACCGTAACGTTAATCACTCCACTTTACTTAAAATGACTGATAATTTTTTTACTGTTACAATGGAAAGGAGATAATACATACTAACACTAATATTAAACCGCCAACCATCGATGAAGACGTAAAAGTAAAGGATATCCGATAAGCCATTAAAAATTTTCGCGTTTACGCTAATTACACGAATTCTAAAAAGCCGTTAGTTTAGTAATACATAATGCTTACTTTCTAATACCTGAACATCTGATATGAGAGGTGTGTATAATGGGAGGACAATATGACAGTTTATGACGGTGCCTACTTGGATCCTGCACGCTCCATTTCCCTGCGCTAGAGTGCTACAACCACACCACAATTTTTGACCAATTATTTTAGCTGGTTTTTCTTACATTTCGGTCAAGGTGATTTTTCTTTTTCTCGGACTGAGTTAAAAATCATGTGTAATAGAAGTAATGTTGATTTAAGGGTCGTGGTATCGCGGAAAAGCAAGAGCTTAAAACAAATGAATATATGTATTTATTAATCAATAAAAATGTAAATTTATAATCAAGTAAGCTAATATTAATAAATTTGTCGTGGTAACTGTTAAATAAATACAACATATAAATAAAATTTTAAAAATAAATAAATATATAATCACGCCTTTTTACCCATTACTGAGTGTGGCACTCCTGCCAAAGCAAATCTCGGTAGGTGACATATTTTTGCGCGTGAAGTGCAGTTACCAGTAGTCAAATCATGGCCCCGAAAGTGGGTGGGGCAGTCACAGGGATAATTTTAATGTGGTGAAAATGTTTGTCGGCTGTGGTAATCGAACCAGAGTTCTCAGGATCCACAGGCTGACCGATACTACTGAGCAACCTACCCCATATAAAAATAAAAATAATAATTAAAATATGAAATTTTATATCCTGTTAAATATGTAAGGACAATGACCTAAGCTGAATTTAAAATTCAATTTAGTTATTCAGCATGAAAATACATACTTGTAAAATTTTTCTCGGTTGTGAATTAATATACAGAAAAATTTCGTACCGTTTTTATAAATTATTAAATTGTGTATCGTTCCAATGCGTTATTCTCGTAGTTAGTGCCATTCATTTTTGTAAATAATTTCCATACTACATATTTTAAAATAAACTAAACATTAAGGTTAAAGCGCAATTTATTTCTGAAAACAGGTACGACATGAAACTAAGGCAAAGGTACAGTGAGCTAGTAACTTAATTAGTAAAAATTAAAAAAATAAATAAATATGATTGTTAATATTTGTTAATAATTATGGATTACTGGCTTTAATAAAGTCTTTATTAGAAAGACGACGTTTCTACTCTGAATAGAGTCATTTTCAAGTCTGGAAAAATTTGTTACATCGTTAGTACAGAAATAATTAAATAATTTACAATTAATTTCTGTATTAACGATGTAACAAATTTTTCCAGATTTGAAAATGATTCTATTCAGAGTGGAAACGTCGTCTTTCTAATAAAGACTTTATTAAAGCCAGTAATCCGTAATTATTAACAAATTTATTCTTTCGGCTTATCAAATATTCATCAAATGATTATTAATAGAACTAATATTTACAATAAAGAAGGTAATAAAATTAAAATCAACTAACATTACACTAAAAGGACTAATTTCTACTAAGATAAATCCACACATTAAAAGAACCTAAACTATCTAATTAAATTTGTAATTAAAAGTTAAACGATAAATAAAATTAATATTAAAACCAAAACTAACGACAACACAAAACTATATTCCATATAAATTAATAAAAAAAAACACTATTAGCAAACACGAAATAAAAGAAAAATCAAAGAAATACAAGTGGCAGCAATGGTAAGCTTATGTCGACCAACTAAAAGTGTACCTTTATCTTAAAATAAAAATAAATAAATATATCATCACTCCTTCTACCCATTACTGGGTGTGGCACTCTGCCGAAGCAGATCTCGGTAAGTGATATATTTATGTGTGTGAAGTGCATCAAATCACGGCCCCCGAAGATGTTAGAGATGGGGGAGCCACAGAGGTAGTTTTTGAAATTATGAAAATTGTTTGTCGCCTGTGGGAATCGAACCAGGGTTCACAGGATCCTCAGGCCGACTTCATACCACTGAGCTAGCCATCCCTTATATCTTTATCTTAAGTTTGACATATCGTGATCACCGCCATCTCTTAGCAGTTTCTCAGCAAATTCTGTCATGGCATAAAATAGTTTTTAAATAAAAATTAGTACTCCTAAAGAAGTTTGCAGGTTATGAATGCAAGTACTTAGTGCAGTTGCATAAAAATAGTCTGTACATCTCGTCCGTGAAATGTGTTTCATGTTCTTATAATGTCATCTGCCTCGACCGACAAGTTTATACTACGATACGACACTCTCATTTCACGGCCTAGTTATACATATAACTATTATGCAACTGCATTATATAAGTTTATAAAAAAACTTTGTTACAGATTTTAATTTCAAAACCGTGTTATATCTCAAAATATGATTCCGTAACATTATTTTTAATGATCGTGTTGTTGGGACTGGTGGCTCAGTAGAATCAAGTCTGCCTGTGGATCCTGAGCACCTCGGTTCGATTCCCGCATCCGACAAACAATTTTCACCACACTAAAATTACCCCTGTGGCTCCTCCTCCACTAACATCTTTGAGGGCCGTGATTTGACAGCTGGTAACCGCACTTCATGCGCATAAATGTATCACTTACTGAGATCTGCTCCTGCAGAGTGCCACACCCAGTAATGGATAAAAGGCGTGATGATATAATTATATTTATTTTGTGTTGAAAATTCGACGTATTAATTTTCAAAAAAAAATATATATTATATATATATATATATATATATATATATATATATATATATATATATATATATATATCATGCCTTCTATCCATTACTGGGTGTGGCTAGCTCAGTGGTATGAAGTCGACCTGTGGATCCTGAGAACCCTGGTTCAATTCCCACAGGCGACAAACAATTTTCATAATTTCAAAAAACTACCCCTGTGGCTCCTCCACCACTAACATCTTTGGGGGCCGTGATTTGACGACTGGTAACCGCACTTCACTCTCAAAATATATCACTTACCGGGATCTGTTTCGGCAGAGTGCCATTAACTTTCAAAATAAGTGAAAAGTAAATACTTATACTTAAATTATAATTACAATCACTCTGCGGCTCGGTGAGTCCGGACCCTGTACTGTAATTGGGAATCAATTCCTGTTGTACAGAGTAACATAAATAAATAAATAAGTAAGTAAAAGCCCTCAAATTTAATTTTTTTTTAATTTTTCCCGCTGAAATACTATTTTAAACTTGGCATCCATTTAATAAAAAATATGAGGAATTTTGTTAGTCACGTGACGTCTAGGGTAACCAATGCTCCCAAATTAAGGCCATGAGCTGGCACCCCCATATCCTATCTATCGTAATTATTTTCTAAATTGAAATGAACTTTATTGGGTATTAATAATTTTTCTCATTCTTTAATTTTTCTACTTCAATATGTTAACATAATAACTGCTTAATAGTAGTACTATAAAATTTCTTTACATGATAAATTACTTTAATTTACTAGATACATGTATATAACAAACATAATTATGCGAGAAAAGATAAAAATTTATTAGAAACTGTGGAACTAATGAGAAAAAGTATGTGCAAATCGTACTGCAAGTATGCTGCATCTAATTTCAAAAGAATTAATGCAATCTGCTACGTGTAATTCAGTTAATCACATTAATGAAATGATAAATAAATTTTACATGTACAAGTATATTATTTTGAAAGTTTCATGGACATATGGATAATATACTGTTATCTTTTTATCATTAAGAAGATTCATATTTGTTAATTATTATAAAAGTATATAATCTGTTTAAATTAATTTTCTAAGTTTCCGGAAATGTGGCACAGCACTATTAGTATAGGTGTTATTATCAATTAGTTAGGTTTAATTAATATTGAAACAAATTTATAGGCCAGTTAATTAATTATTACTTCTTTTGTTTAATTATTGACATCTGTTCATTTTTATTTTTCATTATTTCCTAAAGCTGTGTGTAGATTTATTTAATACATTTACGTAATTTTACCGGTTTTAATCGGTTCACGTGTTTGGTTTATTTTCCCACAGGCAACAAACAATTTTCATAAATTTAAAAACTACCCCTGTGGCTCCTCCACCACTATCATCTTTAGTGGCCGTGATTTGACGACTGGTAACCGCACTTCACGCGCAAAATATATCACTTACCGAGATCTGCTTCGGCAGAGTGCCATACCCAGTAATGGGTATTTATTTTATATTTATTTATTATTTTAGTTAGTTTTTCAAATTGTTTCGTGCCATTCAAAAATTTATTTGACGCTTCAAATTTTGGAGAAAGTAGGGTATCCGTTTCCCAGAGATGGCCCATATATATATATATATATATTGTATGTGTAAATAATATGATTTTAGGATAATAAGACATTAAAATAAAGACAATTGCTGTCAAGCAGTTTGCGATTTCTGTCGGTAGATGGCACCACGGGTTGCTCCGTAGCTCTCATGTCATGCACACCAGCTTACATACTTTTTAACATCAGTCAGTTCAGCTTGAAAACTATCACAGTTCACTAGTCCCTAGTTGGTCTAGTTGGATAGTTGATCACACCATACTAATGTGTCCCTAAAGGACGAAACGCGTCTATGGTTAAAGCTGAACTGACCAGCCGTTTGATGATGACCTGATAAGTTGATTCAAACGTGCTGTAAATTTTTGGGGATTTGTGGCAAGTGATGGAACGTTTTTTCCTATTTTTCTTATTTAATAAGACATTACTTCAAGTATGCTACTCTAATGCCCAGTTGCACCTCTTTCACTTATATTTTAAAGAATGCTTAAATGAAAAATATCGATTCGAATAATACATTTTTCATTGAATAGTTCATTTCGAAACGATATGTTCATTTAAGAAAAATTAAAAATAAGTTATAGCAGTTCAACTGTCCATTAACCTCATACATCGTAAATTTACTAAAGAGATGAAGAAAATAACGCTTACAATGCCTCCCTTATAAGCTTAAGTACATAATTATAATTCCTTATAAAGATACTCATTAATAATTCAATCTACGAGTACATATCTAACACTATTACTTCCATAATATAATACCATCATCAAAATATTATCTAAGTACTTGTACTACCTAGTAATTATCTCCAATGAAGATGTAAAGAGAATGTTAAGAGTGAAGACATCTTATCCCTCACAACCGTGTCTGCTTGCACCATCAGCAAGTAATGCTAGACTCATTTCGCTAACACTGGCGTTAAGCATTACTAAGCAGCGTTCATTCTTCAGCAAATTAAAATTAATCATAGCTGTTAATGGTGTAATGAGTGCAAGGCAAGTGAAGAGAATAAGACGAGATATTGTTGGCTGTTAGCGAAGTGAATAGAAGTACAATGCAGTGCTGTTTGATGTAGGCAGGATATAGGATAATGATATAGGATGAGAATTAGGACTATGCAGTTCTAGATTGTAGGTTTGAATTAAAGATGTTTTGACTGCGTTTTCTAGATTTTTATAAATAAAAATATGAATATATTATCACGCCTTTTACTCATTACTGGGTGTAGCACTCTGTCGTAGTAGATCTCGGAAGTGATATGCGATAAGGACACTTTCTGCTCGAGGTGCAATCAATATTTTTTCTAGGATCATTTAGAAATGCTTGAAAAATAATTTAATAGTATATTACGTACCATGAACTGTAAGTGACAGTTTTTAGGTCAAGAATGTAATTTGGGAAATCGAGGCCCGAAGGATCGAGATTGATACTGCACTTTAGCCTAATTTTCCCTAGCAGAAGTCTCTGATATTGATCTTGTTTATGAGCAGCAAATAACAATACTCAAGAAGCTGAAATGATTAATAGAATAACAACGATTATTTTTTGACGTTTCTCAAAACCAATGAAATGCTTCATTGTATGTCACGTGTCTGCGTTTTAACCAATCCTGGCATTATTATACTGAGAATTAAGCTCTTGTGATTATTCCTGGGAATTATCTCTGTAGATGCTTTCTTGTTTGTGACAAATGATAGGTAGTTGTCAAATAATTATTTAAAACTGTCAACTTGTCAAGTAAAATGTGTGAAAAAAATCGATTTAGTTGTATTTTAGATACAGAAATTACACCAACAAATTTTGGAAACAACTTCCAAGAATACTTTAATAAGTAATCAATCGATATGAACCCAGTTCAAAATATTTTAAGTTGGATTTATGGACCTCAACAGCTAAGTCAAAAAATAATCTACTTAAATATAACTCGAGAGTTTGATAAATTAGAAAATAATTCTCCAGTATCTTTCTCAAACTTATTGCCATTTGGCAATAGCCACTCAAGCCCTACGGGCTTTCGTGATTATTGCCTGGCAACAAGTTTTCGAAAGATCTGTCCAATTATTTTCAATTTATTCTCACTCTCTTGTTATATTATTATTAGTGAAAATAATATAAGTTGCAAATTATTTGACAAATGTCAATTTTTTAAAAAACAATGGAAAATTCATCTGAATTATTAGAATTCCACATACTAGATTTGTTGAGTTTAATATACATATCCGAAATAATCACCTGAGATTTTCAGGCTTTTCAAAACATAACCTACACTATGTTATATAACAAAAATGTTTTAATTTTGGTCTTCTCTACTTGTATAAAGTTGTGCAATTAATTTTTGAACATCCTGTATTACTCTAAAATATCCATGTTGCGATTGTTGTGGAATGTTAAAATGCTGTCAAAGTACCGTTTATTGTTCTTGATGATTCGTAGAATGTTAACAAAAGGTGAAATCGATGTCTCGACAACAAACTGTCACTGGAAATAATTCAGTGAAAATTTATTCAGTTCTACTTTTTTGTGTCAAATCTTTATATTCAGAATAATACAGCAATACATCAACATCAACATACAACATATGGTAACACAATTCTTAATATGAATTATGTGGAATTTATTGTATTTTTAAGAGTTTTAAAACAATGAAGAATTATTTATTGCGTTTCTATCTCTTATAAATTGTGAAACGAATCGGATTCGACTCATTTTTTTATGTCATTTTCCACTTTCTTACGTTTCTTCAACTTTCAATATAATTTATTCGTGTGTGACATATTTCAAGACGACATCTGGCGGTGAAATTTAATACTAAACATTGGTTAAACGCATGAAACATATTAACTTTTAGAGTTAATTTGAAAGAGTGATGAACTGTTGTAATAAACAAATATACTAAATTTGTGATCTATGCTTTTTTTTCAAGAAAATTAAAATATTATTTATAAGCCGAGTAACAGAGCAGGGCAGTAGTAAGCTAATTTTGTAGCTTAACTACGTTTACCTTAGCTGTAGCTGTAGCTTAGCTAAATGTGAAAAAATATAGCTGTAGCTTGTAGCGAGCTATGTTTTTTTTCTATTAGCTTAAAAATATTGTTATAACAACTGAAGCTACTTTTAAAGCTATTTTTTGTAGCTTAAAGCTACTTTTTGTAGCACAAAGCTATTTTTGTAGCTTAAAGCTACTTTTTGTAGCCCAAAGGTACTTTTTGTAGCTTAAAGCTACCACTGTTCATTAAGAAATACATATTCATTTTTGTTTTGTATTTGAATTGTACCATCTTTATTGTTTTCTATAACAAGTTATTATATAGTGTAAAATCTATGAAAATATTTTTTTTTCACTTGTTCTTAACCTATCCTACTTTTGTATTAAATATTAGATGAACTAAACATTGACTGTTTAGGAGTCTTCTGTTAATGTGACTGTTAATTTATTCCGATATAAATAAGAATTATAACATCAAAAAGCAACTGATCATATGACAATGGCAAATTTAATATCTCACAATAATTGAAAAAAGTAGCTTTAAAATTTAACAGTTACTTTAATGAAGTCTTTTAGCTGTAGCTTAACTATATTTTACAAAATGTAGCTTATAGCTGTAGCTCAGCTACTTTTTTAAAGTATAGCTGTAGCTTAGCTACTTTTTTTAAGTAGCATGCTCAGTTCTGATTGACAGCAGACTATGTATTCAAGATTACAACAAAAAATAACAGTCAGGTAAAATACAAAACAGTCAGGAAAAATCTTTACCAGACTGTTTTGTACCTTACCAGACTGTTATTTTTGTTGTAGCCTTAAACACGTATTTTACTTGACTGTTTTTGTAAAAATCTACTTTCCATGCTAAAGCAGTTTCTTGTCGGTTTCAGAAAAAAAATAATAATTCACAATACCTACACAAATCATTTAAAAAAATAATGAAATTATAATGTAAAATAAATAAAATAAATATAAGTCCTAATTTAACAATCATGAACTAATAATAGAGAGTTGCGCTGCAATACATACTCATCCAGAACTAGAAATTTCATTGATAAAATGCACTGCATTTGAATATATTTAATCAGACTTGTTCACTAGTTTCAATACGGTATAAAAATGGGGTTAGTTAATACCAAATGTACTTTATGAATCTGGCTGATGGCAACGATGAATGAAACGCATCCACATACATATCGTCGTCTCGCTGTCACGACTCCACCACCACCAGCATCACCATCACACACCTCTGGTAGATATTTGGCATTATTTACCTACTTCTGGCGCATCACGGATAACTGTACCCCGCGCGGTCTGGGTCAGGAGGCGGTGCTCCGCTTCCAGCTCATCCGAGCCGCCGACTCCGCGGTTATAGTGGCGAAGTACGAGACAGGTGAATCCCATTCTTGTTCTGCACCGCAACGTGCTCAGAGCACTATAAGTCGAGACAAGTTGAGTGAGTGTTGTGATTGAACTGAGACACGTGTGTGATAGGATACCGGACGATTACAAGTGATTATTCCTCAACTGAGGTATGTACAAGTGCTTTCATTGTTTGTGCGCTCTGAAGGATTGTTCAATTATCTCCTAGCTCAGTCATTCACAAAAATATGTAGTGTTGAAAAGCTAAAATGCTAACAAATATGACGATTGAAAAACTATTATTATTATTATTACTGATAACTGTAATACCAAATTAAAAATTAGTAGAGTATTTTAGTAAGCCGAAAGTAATATGGTAAAGTAATAATGGACAAACGGCTTAAAGTTGTAGTTATTTTATTAAAGGTGTAATAACGACGTTTCGGCATGGCCAACCTCATTGAATTGCGCTTCGCTTATTATGGCCGTTTCATTCCATCGTTTTGCCATATAAAAATTTGTCATGAGTTTTTTACATTTTTGGTACGTCAAGTAATCCATCTAGTGCTTTTTATTTCAATTAAAGGAAAATGACAACGCTGTCATATTACAAAAGCAACTTTAAAATATTTGAAAACTGAAGTTTATGTGATCAAACCAAATTCATTTAATGGAACTGGGTATTTTATTTATACTTTCAGTATTATTAAATATTATGACTAGTATTCTGAGCTTTCGACTAAAGTGATTAGCTAGTGTAGACTAAATGAATTTCATTTGGCAACGTAGCATTATCTGTCACTTGAGATAAATAATGCCGCCATATTGTCTACCTATTTAAAATTTTTGAAGTATTTATAGGTCAAAAGAAGGAAGTATTATTGAATTATTGGTGCCAACGGTTAGTATTTTACTGTAAAGATTGTATGATAATAAATATACAATGACTAGACTTGTTTTTAATATTTTTTCAATCAATGCAAGAGGCAGTATTTTCAAATTTAGTTACGACGTATCTCGTAAGAGGCGCTAGTTGACGTGCCCGCTCTGCAAATTTGAAACTAAGAATTTTAATGACATATGAAACGGCCATAATAAGCGTAGCGCAATTTAATGAAGTTGGCCATGGTTTCGGCCAAGGTTATGGCCATCTTCAGGTCTAATAATAAAATACAATAAAATTAACAATAGAGTAATTGTTAGTTTTGACTAACCAAATTAAAAATTTTTCGTCAGTTAATCCATCTGGAAGGAAGAAAAAAGTTTCATTGAAAAAATGTTGTAGCAAATTTAATTACTTTAATCTTTGAACAGAACCAGTTTATTTTTTCTCTACAATAAATTAAGAATGAAGAATAAATGAAAAATCTATTTCGTCAAGAACTTTTTAGTTATATTACTAAAAAATACGTAAAAATGCTTAGTATCGTATTTTAAAGAGTCGACGATCTGACTCTTCAGGGCAAACATATAATTTAGATTCATGTTTTTTGCTACTATTCATACTAATTTTTTCATTTTGATATATGTTTGTCCTGAATAAATAGTTTCGTAACTTTTCCTTAATTCTTGTTATTCGTTTTATTTTAACGTTTGACCTGAAGATGGCCATAACCTTGGCTGAAACGTTGTCTTTACATCTTCAATAAAATAACTACAACTATAAGCCTCTCGTCCATTATTAACTCTCCGTAAAAATGCTTAGAAAATTAAGAAAAATAGATTATCTTATGCTCTACAGGCAATCGTAGCCTAGTGGAAAAGGCGAGGTAAAACTTGTGTTTCTTAATTAACAAGCAGGAGATCGTGCGTTCAATTGTTAGTGACTTCTACTTATATAAAAAAATACGATTGTGTCTGAGTGGTTCGGATTTCACTATAAGCTGTAGGCCTCCTGTACTGTAATTGGGATTTACTTCCTGTTGTACAGAGTAACAAATACTTAAATACTAAATTAAATCTTGATCTCATAAAACTCACATCCCTCTAATTCAGAGGTGAAACTTAATTTTAGCTAAAAATAAATTCATAGTATTGCAACAATACATTTTTGTATAGTTTGTCTTCAATTTTTATCTGTTTTTTTTTTTTTTTTTCTGGCTTCTTTGGCGGACCAACTACTCAGGTCATATGCCGCCATTACGCCCTGATCTGCGTTTTAGATGTTATTGTCAACAGCAACGCGAGTTTTCTCTGGACGGTCACTTATCTGTTTTTAAATTATTTTTTATTTATTTATTTAAATTAATCGATCTAACAGTAAACAAGATCTTAATTACAGACCGACTATACAAAAGAAAACTAGAATACATTAATAAAAAAATAAAAAATAAGGAAGATGATTGATAAAAACAATAATTAATCAAAAATCGTAATTATAATAATTTAGTTAAATAAATTAATATATAAGCTAACAATCGAATAAATTTTCAATACCAAAATTAATAACTACATTATAAAAATTTAAGTTAAACCCTAATGTACATTAGGCGAAGCATGTTGTTTTATTAGATGGTAGTATTTTTAAAAGTAAATGTTTTGTAATTGCGTGAACAAAATTTTTGCAGATCTGATTGAAATTTGGCGCACGTAAACATTAGATAGTCATACGCATCCTGTTAAAATATGAAACATATTCATCGTCTGTGAACAAATATATTCGCTTGTAAAGTTGAGTTCTTATACACGGGGCTTATGGCGATCATCACTCAGAATCGCACATATTTGGTTTGTGTACCTCTAAAATTTTGCAGTTTCATTTGAAAAACTAGTATGATGTTCTAGAACTATCCATGTATATTGTATCAGAAGGAGAAAGTTTTTATCGTTTAGTAATGGATATATAGCCATGAAAAGCCTTGTTTTTAACGAAAAATTAAGAATCCCAATTTATAATGGCAACACCACACGGTGGTATAGTATTTGAAAATTCACTAGACCAGCAACCTGTTAACAATTCATGATATTCAAATCATAATAGGTATAAAACACTTATTTTATTCAATTTTTATATTTTTTTGAGCGTCAGTTTCGCCTCTCGCCAACCGATGGCGCCACCGTCACACTAGTACTACCTTAAGACGTTTTACCGGAAACTAAAAACTCCGGATTCAAATCGAAGCATCAACCAAATTTTGCTCCCTTTTATTTGACAAGGCAGAATCAGTTACAAGGACCATGGCGCCTCGTTTAAATTTAATATATCTATACTCGTATACTCCAGTAAAAAAAAAATTAACTTCCTTCCAACTGTTTTTAAGAAATTAAACGAAAATTTTGATATCATTTTCCATTATAATCTGCACATAAATTTAATGCTATCAAATTTATTAAAATACTTCCAGCATTTAACATAAAAATATATACAATACATAGGTAATATGTTCAATTTATATGAACAATAATATCAATGTTTGTTCAAAGAATTATAATTTAAAAATTTACCGCATATCATCTACTTTCTATCAATTACCTACCTACTTTTAATCACAATTCAAATCAAAATTATATAATTCGTACTAAACAACCACTTAGCAACTAATGACACCAAGTATTAATTACCCAATTTGCAATTACCATTACCGAACTCTTCTGGTGCGATGATGTGTGATGTGTTTGTGGTTCTCATGATTTGCGGCGCGGCGCGGAGCGGCGTCTTGGCTCGGTGACCCGTCTTCAGTGAGACAAAGGTCAAGGACAGCAGTAACTGGGACAGTGCAGCCGCAAGAGGCGTGGCGGTGACGGTGGCGGGATGTGAACTGAACACGTAATGGAGGCTTCCGCGGATGTGTGAACGAGGTGTGCTTTGGGGAATTAGGAATTAGATTCAATTTAACTTTGGTCATTTTGTAATAGATCTTTTGCTAGTTAATAGTTATGCTCAAATTCATAAAACTGTTTAATGAGTTATCTAAATAATTAGTTAAATTTGGACAGTTGCTTTAGATAAATCAATGGTTTTTTAAAGTGTTGGTCGGAACCCTTCGAAGGGCGGGAGGCGTCGCCCGATGCTACTTAAGAATTAAAAAAATATATCCTGTATATGTTTTCGTTCGGGGATTATATTTTAAGGATATGGAGAAGAAGTCAAAATAAATCAAAATAAATCAAAAAGTGTTCCATAGAAACGGACAGTCATGTAATAGTTATTTTTACAATATCTGTACTGTAAGTTATCCATTAATGACAAAATTGAAATACAGTAAGTGAAACTTTTTTGCATAGTTAGTTTCTATGATTACATCAAAGTCCTATTTTTTTTGATAATTTGATAGCTGTTAATTTCAGTGTTGAAAAAACCCCGGTTTTTTTTTTAAAAACCCGATCCACTGAGTTCTTTGGGTTTTTTGAGTTTATTTGGGCATTATTTGGTTTTTTATACATTGACAAATACATTTTTTAATTCAAGTTATTTAATTCTAGATTATTTTTGTATATAATGTTTAAAATGTATATTGTATACTACTAAACATCATGTTATTTACATTTAATTTAAAACTATATTTCAAATTTGCCAGAAAAAAGATTGAGTATCAATCAGTTTTTGTAATATTTGGTCTTAAACTAGTTTGATATTGACATTTGTCAAAGTAATGCAATGTGATACTACGATATGATGTAATAAAAGATAATTTAAGTTAACTTATTTTGTTTGCTTGCCGGGCTGATGCTTTAACAACTAAGCTATGGCACCCCTGTACTAGATAGGCATCAACCGAATTTATCTATCATAGCATCGATCCCAAGACTCCTATAACTCATAGGAATTGACAACGGGTTTCGTCTGTAGCGACACAGTCTGATTTCTTAAGGAAATCATATCACGAAATAAATTTCAAGAATTTAAGTCATAGGAGTCTTGGGATCGATGCTGTGTCAGACACTATGACAGATAAATTCGGTTGACGCCTATCTCGTTCAGGGAAGCCGTGGTTTAGTGGTTAAAGTATCAACCCGGCAAGCTGAAGGTTCTCTGTTCGAGTCCGGGCGTCTCCCGAATTTTTCTGTCATAAACTTTAAATTTATCAAACTTCGAAGTCATTCATATGACTGAAATTCTTGAAATTAATTTCCTGTTCTTCTTAAATAAAATTTGAAAATATTACTTCAGTGGTATGAAGTTGGCCTGTGGATCCTGAGAACCCTGCTTCGATTCCCATAGGCGACAAACAATTTTCATAATTTCAAAAAAAGCTACCCCTGTAGCTCCTCCACCACTAACATCTTTGGGGCCGTGATTAAACGACTGGTAACCGCACTTCACGCGCAAAATATATCACTTACCGAAATCTGCTTCGGCAGAGTGCCACATCTAGTAATGGGTAGAAGGCGTGATGATATATTTATTTATTTATTTTATTTATAATTTCGAACATAGTAAAGTCCTCTTATTTCCTGCTAGCATTTGAACGGGGTTCATCTTTATTTAATTTTAAGCCATATTCAACGACAGCATCTCACAATCTTCACAATCATACAATCTCTATATCCACTCCATAATTCTATCTAGCATTGTGTCTATGACTGAATGAAATCACAACCGTCGCGGAGAGTGCTCTTTCTCGCCGTTCTCGCGATCTGTTACATAAAGTTTGTAACTCCGTGGACTTGACAGTGAATGTCTTATGCCGTGTTAGATGTTCCGTGCAGCCGTAACGCTGTGAGCCCGTGAGCGGTAATCTGGTGATGTGAAACGGACTGTTGCGTAAATCTGTGAACGTAGACGTGAAGACGAAGACGTGATCGTGATGGTATTGGTGGTAATGGGTAATGGTTAGTGATGGATTAGGTAATAGGATGCTGTTTAGAGAAAGAATATTGGAGGTGAAGAGAAAGTATGTTATTGCATTTGTTTGTGAATTCTAAAAAACAACGAATAATTTGTTTTAAAATTAAAATACATTTGTAGTTTAAGTTCAGCTTTATTTAAAATTTAAGTCTTTCTAAATTTTAAAACTGAAAGATTTTTCTGTATGATTAGTTTGTTCTTTACATCTTTTATTCTTATTTTAATTTAATTTGCATTAACTACGATGCACAAAAAAAAAATTACCACAAATCAGGGCTTTAAATATACCGGAGCATATAGTAACGTTATTCTAGTTCATAAAATTATTTGAAATATTGTTTCGGTTCGTGTAATTATGGTGAAGATTGTTCCAGTTTGTAAGTTTATTAAAACTATAGTTTGAAGTTCTGAAAATTTTAAAACAGACCAACAAAAAATATAAAAATTGATTGAAACTTGCAACGAAAAAGACCTTCGAACTAATAGTCATTTGTTTCATTAGAATTAAAAATACAAGTTTTCGGGTCGAGTAATATAGGTGCCGAACATTACTAGATGATCATGACTTCGGAAAACATCCATTCATCAAGCAACGTCCATCCCTCAGGCTACATCCATCCCTTGGGCTGAATACCGTCGCCCTCTGTTCATAATCATCTACTTAACACCCTTTGTGCATAAAATACTATTATCCACAACTCATATATAATAAAGACATTATTACATTGATTTCAGTTGAATTATATGGCTCATAAAACACTAGTGTTTTATATTCTATAAAACACTGTAAACAACTTGTTACTTAGCAACCACTTCATGATCTACCGTATTTTGAGAAACTATATATAACTGAATCAACGTTAAACGTTACGACCAATCTTCTTCGATACCTATAATTATGAGTTGTGGATACAATTTTGTATTACACTTGTGTTTTATTGGTATATAAAACACAACAATATTAAACACTCGACCTTGTATAATAAATAACTATTATACTCTGCATAACAGTAACTTATTCTCAATTATAGTACAAGGAGTCTATAAATTATTGTGGGTGCCAAGAAGGTTAAAATACGTGAACGCTTGTTTTCTAGATGTCTAGTAAACAAGTCTTCAAGTTTTCAAACCTCGTTGACTTCAACATATGAGTATATTAAAAAAGTACGTCTAGTCGAACTATGAATGCTTATATCAAGTCTATAATTTTTATTTAGTCGAATTTTAAACATATACTGGATTACTTAGTTAACGAGAGTATTATTAATATCAGGTACTGACCTAATACATCTAGTAAAGGAATAAAAGGTCGTAACAGAAGCCTGTGCAAGCTTTACCGATGTTCATGCCTATTTGGCTACTTGTAGCATTATTTATGAAGGTTATAAAGTAGAAATATATCCATTTATTTCTTGCCGCGTTTTAATTTGAATAAATTGTTATTCATATAACCCTATTTTGAATCCAGATTGCACAAATTGGTACTAACGACACACTTCCCAGACTATATATTCATTTAACAAGCTGCACCATCTGTCCCAAATCATTAAAGACCTAGTTGTTTAACGGAGGAAAATATTATTATTATTATTTTAATTAAAAATGGCCAGCAACCAATTATGGTACTAATTTGCATATTATAACACTACATCTGTTTAATATATACCATCTTATTTGAATTAGAACTATTAATTGAAATAGTTCTATAGTCTGTTTTTTAACCAGGACGAGTAAATGCACAAGTCAAATTTACACTATAGAAAGTTACCAAAGAAAGTTACTAGATTTTTTCGCGCGAAATACAAAAATTTCTTACACATTTGCACTGATAAGGTCTCATGGAACTTATTTTAAAATACAAATGACATTATAAACTCTAATTTGTCACTCCGTATATAATTAGTTCTTAAAATAACTGATTTATGTTAATGTCACAGAAATGCAAAAAAACCAACAAGAAAACAGATAACCTCAAAACTTATGACAGCTCTAATAAATCAAATGTAAAATCTATGTACAGTGTAAACTGGACGAAGCACTAGCCAATCAGAAGCGTCAGTTTTAGCGGTTAAAATTTAAATTACTCCTCCTGGTTAAAAAACAGAGTATAGTATCGCTCATTGTAGTCGAGCAGATACAAGTGACCTTACACGATGTAGATCGCGAGTTAGAATCCTGCCCAGGATTTGGATGTTTGTGATGTTGAACCTTGCCCTTGACTCCTGGGGTATGTCATTGTATGTCAGGCACTTTTATTCATTACTGGGTGTGGCACTCTGCCGAAGCAGATCTCGGTAAGTGATATATTTTGCGCGTGAAGAGCGGTTACCAGTCATCAAATCACGGCTCCTATAGATATTAGTGGTGGGGGAGCCACAGGGGTAGTTTTAAAATGGTGAAAATTGTTTGTCACCTGTGGGAATCGAAACAGGGTTCTCAGGATCCACAAGCCGACTTCATACCACTGAGCTAGCCACCCCATATACCTTTATCTTAAGTTTGACATATCGTGATCAGCCACAGGGGTAGTTTTAAAATGGTGAAAATTGTTTGTCACCTGTGGGAATCGAACCAGGGTTCTCAGGATCCACAAGCCGACTTCATACCACTGAGCTAGCCACCCCATATACCTTTATCTTAAGTTTGACATATCGTGATCAGCCACAGGGGTAGTTTTAAAATGGTGAAAATTGTTTGTCACCTGTGGGAATCGAACCAGGGTTCTCAGGATCCACAAGCCGACTTCATACCACTGAGCTAGCCACCCCATATACCTTTATCTTAAGTTTGACATATCGTGATCAGCCACAGGGGTAGTCTTAAAATGGTGAAAATTGTTTGTCACCTGTGGGAATCGAACCAGGGTTCTCAGGATCCACAAGCCGACTTCATACCACTGAGCTAGCCACCCCATATACCGTTATCTTAAGTTTGACATATCGTGATCAGCCACAGGGGTAGTTTTAAAATGGTGAAAATTGTTTATTACTTGAGGAAATCGAACCAGGGTTCTCAGGATCCACAAGCCGATTTGATACCACTGAGCTAGCTACCCCACAAACTTTTATATAATTACATGAATTAATCATCCTTTGTTTTGCTTAGAAGTCTAGACTCATGTCTAAAGTTTTTAATGCAAGTCTTCTCTCTTGCAAAAAGTTACAAGTCAAAAAAGAAATAATGTGTGTATAATTTAGCGAAACATTTACAAATTATTTACCACTTTATTCTCACGTCATTAATTTATAATGTACAATCTCAAATATATCATTTGTTATTTATGTATCTGAATCTGTTTTTCTGTTCGCACACTATCTATAACTTATTAATTAGTTGTTATGCATGATTAACAAATGTGCGAATGCATGTACACTAATTAATTCAAAACAAATTAATAAATAATAATTAACTTCATCCATTATAACTTAATTAATAAAACACTACACACTAACATAATTAATAAATCTCGATAACTTTTATTGTTCATAAAAAAATGGAGCTAAAAATATTTGTGTCAAAAAAAAAACTAAAGTTGCTTGAGCCCATTAATCGCTTTTGATAGACAAAAAAAAAACAGTTGATGAAAAAACTTGCTCTCCAACTGTCTACAACGTAACGGAATAGTCAAGTCTACATCGTACGTTTCATCAACGTGTTCCTATAACCTATGAATCTGTTAGACTTGTTGAAATACGGCCAAAGAACGAGATGGCTCTGATAACGCGAAAAACAAATGACATGTGGTGCTAGATTTGTGCATATGAATGGAAAGAGGCTTGCATCTTTTGTTTTAGTAATTTAAAACTGATTTAGTTAAGAGAAATGTTTTTAGAGTATTGGAATCAACCCTGTAATTTACCCCTGTTAATTTCTGTGGTTGCTGGATAAACCAACCGAACCGGATATATAATCATTCAATTTAAACATGTATATCAATACTATGGGGTAATGGCTCAGTGGTTTCAAATCACGGCCCCTAAAGATGTTAGTAGTGGGGAAGCCACACAGGTAATTTTAATTAGGTGAAAATTGTTTGTCGGCTGTGGGAATCGAACCGGGGCTCTCATATTGTGATGTTGGAACAGAAGTTTATTTATTCAATTTGTAACTTCCGTCTCCATTCAAAAACAAATGTTTGGGTTAAAACAGTGGCGTACCTAGAATTTTTGCCGCCCAGGGCTGTTTCCAATTTGGCGCTCTTTCTAAGTCAAACAAATGGCGGTTTTTATAAATTAAAAAAATAAATATATCATCACGACTTTTACCCATTACTGGGTGTGGCACTCTGCCGACGCAGATATCGGTAAGTGATATATTTATGTACGTGAAGTGCGGTTACCAGTAGTTAAATCACGGCCTCCATAGATGTTAGTGGTGGGGAAGCCACAGGGGTAATTTTAATTAGGTGAAAATTGTTTATCGGCTGTGGGAATCGAACCGGGGTCCTCAGAATCCATAGGCCAACTTGAAACCACTGAGACATTACCCCATTAAATTAATAAACATAAATAAATAATTGTAATTGAGACAAACTATAGGTGGGGAACTTTTTTACCATTTGATAGCATATTTAAATTAGGCAGTAATAAAGGAATTTTTCGAGATAATATTTTTTTAACCCTACATTGACTTGACGGTGAAGAAAAATATTCGAAATCATATAGTAATTCATAATTCGTAGAAATTGAATAGTAAACTTCTAAAGTGAACAAGCTGTTTTTTACAACTAAAACTAAATATAAAAAATGCTGGCCCAAAATATTTGTGCCGCCCGGTGCGAACCGCACCGCCCCCCCCCCCCACAGGTACGCCATTGATTAGAGAGTTTCAAATAGAAGATATGGAGAATTAAATCTTCCACTACGTTTTTTTGAATTTGTATCTTTAAAATAGCTATTTAAATAGGTTAGGAATGAAACTGCGCGATTTAAAGAGCCAAATTTTTTTGAATTTTTTTTTTATAAACACGCGCAATTTCAATTGTGTACAATTTTCTTTCATATACAAGTGCAGGTTGTCCACTATCTTTATTTCTAATATTAGCAGATTCGTTATTAGAGTGAGCGTGCGTAATTTGAGACATTTTGTACATGTGAAAAATATGTCAAAAGAAAGATGAATGAAAAGTATATAGAAGTGATTCGATGGATGTGATTGAAGGTTTGTTGCGTGATGAATGATTCCGAGTGTGATGAGTAAACGAGCTTCTTGTATGGAGGGATCTATGAATGTGGTTGAAGCGTGGGTGGTGTGTTAGGATGAGAATGTTTGACGAGGACTGATTATTTGACGAATCTGATGAGTGAATGTTTTACGAATCCTAGGGTTCGTGCTATCCCATTTGATGAGATCTATCGTGATGATATGTATGTATAAAAAATATAATTTTTAGAATTTCTTTTTGTATAATTTTATTTACATTGTTCACTTAAATTTAGCAAACGGTAATAACATACGAGTATGTATTGTGAGAAATGTGAACATTTTAAAAACTATGTCATGTGTGTTTTGTAAATACATGATTATTTAAACTACTTGAAATGAGTGTAATTTCTGCTAAAATTGGTTAATTTCCTGAGAATAAGTTTTAATAGTATTATTTTTAAAACGGAAACATTAAAAACGATGCATCCGGAACAAATATTTTACAAGTAATTTAACAAAACTGTGAATCTACTTTTTATCTCACACGTGACACTTACGAGTACTACATTTTATATTGAAATTTTCTCTTTTATTTTTTATACATATATGTTAAATATATATATATATATATATTTCAACTGACGATGAAGATTTATTTAAATTAATAAATATATTAAAAAGGTGAAGATCATTTTAAAAAATGAAATGATAAAGAATTTAGCGCGAGAAAAATTAAAGATGAAATTTGTTCTTCCACATAGAGATAAGTAAAGTAACAGCTATACTTGAAGATTAGCATTTACATTTTCTGTACATAATAAATAATTTATTTAAGAAACAACACCGTATTGCCGGAAATGACTGTGCTTTTCTGCAACTGATCCTTTCTTGCAAGTAGCAGGAGATTTTAGTGGATTTGATAAATCTACTACTAGTACAATCATTTACAAAGTGTCCAGATCAATTGATAGATAGCATAATACATATATGATGGCCGTGATTTGATGACTGGTAACCGCACTTCACGCGCAAAATATATTTTTTTTTTGGTTGCTTTTAATTTTGGTCGTAGCTCTGATCCGCGTTAACCGAATCAGAGCTACGACCAAAATTAGAAGCAACCAAAAAAATCGACCAAGGGCTCATTTTAGAGCTTAAAGCATCTACTTTCAAAAGTCGAGTGCGCCTTTAAAAAATACAATATGGCGGCCGGAAGCCGGTGAAAAATCGAGTGTCCAGAAAGAAAAACTTGTAAAAATAAAAATTCGCAACCGATCGGGTCGTTTTTTAGCTCAAATTGTAGCTGATGGACGCCCCTAAAAAGCTGGTATGGTAAGTCGATAAAATCCAACATGGCGGATCAAAAATTCAATATGGTTGCCGAATTTATGAAAATAAACCAATTTGCACCAAATTTGGTGTACGGGGGTTTTGGGGATCGCTAATCACGAATCCGAGGTCAGATTTACCAAATTTTAGATGGCGAAGCCAAGATGGCGCACGAATTTTTTGAAAATCTACCGATTGACACCAAATTTTATGTAAGGGGGTTTTTGCGGTCGCTATTTTGGATCCGCCATCTTTAATTTGGAAAATCTGACCTCGGATTCGTGATCAGCAATCCCAAAAACCCCCGTATACCAAATTTTGTGCAAATTGGTAGATAAATAAATATAAATATATCATCACGCCTTCTACCCATTACTGGGTGTGGCACTCTGCTAAAGCAGATCTCGGTAAGTGATATATTTTTTTGCGCGTGAAGTGCGGTTACCAGTCGTCAAATCACGGCCCCCAAATATGTTAGTGGTGAAGGAGCCACAGGGATAGCTTTTTCAAATTATGAAAATTTGTCGCCTGTGGGAATCGAACCAGGGACCTCAGGATCCACAGGCCGACTTCATATCACTGTGCAAGCCATCCCATTGGTAGATAAAATAAATTATTTGATGAATGAATTTATTCGAATAAATCATTTGATTGTTCAAACCATTCAATAACTAATTATTCGACAGTCAAATTCATTAGATAGTACCTATTACTAGTTAGAACGTTACTAGTAGTATAAGGACATGAATAATTTAACACAGATACATTTACGAGTAAGATGAAGCGGCAAACAAGAATGTATAGCTATTACCGAACTATTACAACCAGCATCAACATTAGCAAACGAAAAAACTAAATTTCATCACCAAATAATTACATAGCAACGATAACAATTTTTCTTCTCACCTATCAAATCAATCTTCAATCACCAACAAAAACGTTCCGGTCAAGAAAAAGGAACATCAACATCAACATTCAGCGCCATAGCATCGGCGATCGCCGAATGTTGGCATCTAATCGGTCAAACGTTTTTTCAGGCGCGTTCAGAATTCGGGTATAAATTCCTCACTTGTTCGATTGCCCTACTTTCGGCCAATCGGCGCGCGGCCTGCAGTGGTTAATATACGCGAGTGGCGTTCGTAATTAGACATAACGCTACCTTAACCTGCCTGTGGAGCGATGTGAACACCACGCCTTGAATTGAAGAGCCTCTTGGGTTTTTAAATAAGAACACTCCTAGCCAACTAAGATATGATTTTGTTTACTGTCATGCAGTTGCGGTGAATCTGTAGATTAGTACCCATTCTTTGCTTAGTTCTCTTTTTTAAGGTAGTACTAGCGTGAAAAAAATAAATTTGCAGCTCTGAATGAAATTTGGCGCACGTAAACATTGGATAGTCATATGCATCCTGTTAAAATATGAAACACATTCATCGTCTGTGAACAAATATATTCGCTTGTAAAGTTGAGTTCTTATACACGGGGCTTATGGCGATCATCACTCAGAATCGCACATATTTGGTTTGTGTACCTCTAAAATTTTGCAGTTTCATTTGAAATACTAGTATGATGTTCTAGAACTATCCATGTATATTGTATCAGAAGGAGAAAGTTTTTTATCGTTTAGTAATGGATATATAGCCATGCAAAGCCTTGTTTTTAACGAAAAATTAAGGATCCCAATTTATAATGGCAACACCACACGGTGGTATGATATTTGAAAATTCACTAGACCAACAACCTGTTAACAATTCATGATATTCAAATCATAATAGGTATAAAACACTTATTTTATTCAATTTATTTTTTATTTATTTATTTCATTCAAAAGCGGTAAATAAATAAACAAAAGTTTTTCAATAATTATTCTTATCGATCAATAATTTGTAAACAACTTACTGCCTAGGAAACTCTGTCAGTAAACATTTGCAAAAATCGGATCGTGCAAAAATTATTATATTACGTACCATGAACTGTAAGTGACAGTTTTTAGGTCAAGAATGTAGTTTGGGAAATCGAGGCCCGAAGGGTCGAGATTTCCTAAATTCCTAAATTCTAATAAAAAACTTACAGTTCGAGATTAGTAAGCTATTTTTTACAATACTTGCATAAATAGAAAGAAAAGAAAAATAGGTTTAAAAATTGACAGCTGTCAAATTGTTGTCAAAATAAACTGGGCCTTGATATGTAATATTTACTTACTGTACACGATGGACAGTAAATAAATATTAAAGTCCTGATATAACCATGGATACCACTGTGCAATAAAAGTTGTACTTACTCAGGCAGATTCATAGAGCGGATTAGCGCTAACACCATTTTTTATTTCGTTTTTAACTCTTTTTTCAATGTATGAAACAAGTTTATTTTAACTTGAGTTAAAAAGAGAGTTAATTACCATCAAATTTAGTTCATTTCTTGAGTCTGTCTTAATTTGAAACAGAGTTATAGATAATATTAAAAACTGTGTTAGCGCTAATCTGTTTTGGGAATCTACCTGACTGTGTTTAAATTTTGTCACTTACAGAACAAGTATTGTAAAAAAATAGTTATTGAGTATTTATATAATTATTGTTCTTCTAAAAATAAAACAATTTTGTCAAATTAGGACAGGAAGGAAATTTTTGTTCAAAGATTGTCCTAAATATTATGGAGTACAAGAGATGATGTCTGGTCAACTATATTAACACGATTAGTATTAACTATATCTGAAGAAAGTAGTTAAAAATAACAATGACTTGACAATAAAATATCAATCTCCAGCCTATTGTAATGGACTTAAGAGCGTGGCGTTTAAATTATATAGCGTTTTTTACATCATAACATTTTAGATCTGTGTATAAAAGAAAAATAAATGAAACAAAAAAATTATTGTATCTTCTTAGCATCAGAATTAATAGTTTGGTTGTGTTATATAGCATTATTTGGATTTTCGTTTAAGGCATTTTAATACGATAGAAGAAATAATTAATTAAACGGAATCACGAAATGATGCTCTATTCAGATATTCTTACTATTTATAATAGGTTAGTTGTGTGATGGAGCGTTCAAATTACCTATTTCGTTTTTCATTTATGATTGTGATGCTATTGTAATGTAACATGTTGGCCACTAGCATAAGAAGAAGTGAATTAATGAAATGAAAGCAAAGAATGATTCTGCCTTTTTAACATTTATAATAGATTAGTTGGGTGATGTGGTATTCAAATCATTTAGTTTAAGGTTTAACGTACGTCGCTCTATTGTAATATGTACATTGTTGGTTCTAGACTTCAGTAAGGAAGAATTAATTTAATAATACAAACAAATTATTCTATCTTTTTAATATATTAATAGGTTTGTTGTATGAGGTAGCATTGAAGTCGCTGAGTTTTTATAGTTTTCATAGCGTTATTATGGTAATATCATGATGTCTGTAGTCAGTGCCGTCTTTATCATAAGGGCACATGGGGAATGAGCTCAGGGCCCCCGGTTTGATAGGGGCCTCAAAATTCCGAGGTCGTTGTTTACACGGAAAATAGAGGTACTCAATTTTAAAAACAATTTTGTTAAGGATTGCCGTTAATTTTTTAAAATTTAAAATAAAATAAATAAATAAATATATCATCACGCCTTCTACCCATTACTGGGTGTGGCACTCTGCCGAAGCAGATCTCGGTAAGTGGAATATTTTGCGCGTGAAGTGCAGTTACCAGTCGTCAAATCACGGCCCCCAAAGATGTTAGTGATGGAGGAGCCACAGGGGTAGCTTTTGGAATTATAAAAATTGTTTGTCGCCTGTGGGAATCGAACCAGGGTAATTAAAATATTCTTAACTGCTCTAACCAATTGAGCTACACTACTTAATAGTAACTATAAATATTTATTAAATATGACATTTAATTTTCTTAATAATGGGGTGGCTAGCTCAGTGGTATGAAGTCGACCTGTGGATCCTGAGAACCCTGGTTCAATTCCCACAGGCGACAAACTATTTCATAATTTCAAAAGCTACCCATGTGGCTCCTCCACCACTTACATCTTTGGGGTCCGTGATTTGACTACTGGTAACCGCACTTTACGCGCAAAATATATCAGTTACCGAGATCTGCTTCGGCAGAGTGCCACATCCAGTAATGGGTAGAAGGCGTGATGATATATTTATTTATTTTTTTTTTCATTTTCTTAATCTCCTTTAAGCTATAATATCATTGCGTAAAAGTTATAATAAAAATATAAAATCCTTTTTGTAGATTCGAAATTCCAAATAACGGAAATATCAATATTAATAAATATCTCACTCGGCTCTCAACAAAAATTCGCAAAGTAGTCCATTTATTTACAGTTTAACATAAACATTCAATCTGCCAAAAACCTGCATCACAAAAAATTGAATATCTGCTAAAAAACGCATTAACATAATTGTGCATTACAGCAGTAAATTCAGGTTAACCAAAATCGTATCTAAATTTATTTCTTTTGCATTTAATGACCAGATTAACAGACACCACAAAGCAAACAGGTTTGCCAACCTGGCCGATATTTGACAGCGGTATTTGATCGCAGGTTTATCTAAACGGTGCTACCAACATAGCAAAGAAGAGAGAGGGACAAAAAAGTGGGACAAACAAAAAGTGACAGACGGAAGGCATTGTCAGTAAATTAAGTATTACATCGATTTACACTATATTCAAATGAAGCGCGTTTGAAAAACAATTGTTACAGAACAAAAGACTATCTCAGATACAAAGTATACTAAGATAATGTTTATCATTTTATGCAGAACTGAAAATTTGTATTTTAAGCGTTAAGCGAACTATTTGTTCAGACAAATGAAAAGTAAAGAATATGATGACTTTTTTATTTTGAATAATTGGACAAAGAAATTATGGAGGCGGATTGGCCAGAAAAAATGTAAGAAATTAATTGTTTACTATTCGCGATTGACACATAACATATGATTTACGGTGATAAAATTTGGTACTAAATATTAGTAAGTATCTTTCTGCTGTCAAGTTTATACCATTTATTGTGATTTGAGTAGGTTCTTTCTTATGTTATTAGTTTTATGTTGTTATTATTATAATTTTTTATGTATATAATGGAAAACAGCCATTTACTTAATTACGAATCGACAGTAGCTGTATTCCATTTGTCACTTGGTTCACTTAAATCAGTTCAGATAAATTAGACAACTTGACTAAATGAACTGAATGCAGCAAACTGATGCACTTATTGGAGTGAATTAGTTCAAAGTAAATTAGAATCTGTAATTCTAGTACAGGAAATAAAGTCAGCGAAGTAATCCAGCGAAATAAATAAGTGATCTGGTTCAGTAAATGTAAGTTAGATCTGAACCAAATGGCAAATATAAGCTGTATTCCATTTGCCACTTGGTTCACTTTAATCAGTTCAGATAAATTAGATAACATAACTAAATGAACTGAATTAAGCAAACTGATGCACTTATTGCGGTGAATTACTACAAGGTAAATCAAAATAAGTAATTCTAGTATTGGAAAGGAAGTCAGCGAAGGAATCCAGTGAAATAAATAAATGATTTGGTTCAGTAAATGTAAGTTAGATCTGATCCAAATGGCAAATGGAATACGCCTATAGTAACATGCGATTTTACTTGTTACCAAGACTACTTATTAGCAACCAACACTTTACTCATTAGTAACGCAATAATACGAATAATTTGTTTGTTTACTTGGTACCATGCATATTGATGTTTCTATGTTTCCGCACAGAGACAGCTTCGATGAATTGAAAAAATGTGTATAGAAATTTATCTCAAATTACTTTAATTTCAACTTTTCTATTACTTACATAAAAAATAGCATGTTCAAGGTGTAAGAAAAGAGAGTTTTTAAGTTTGTATAAAATTAATTCACTCGCTCCGCTCGTTCATTGAAATTTTACACTCGCTAGAAATCTACCACTTTTCTTTATTTGTTAAACAATCTATTATTATATTTAAAATATTACGGAGTGATCAGAAGAAAATGTTTCAGTTGGCTATAAAAAAAACTACTTGAAATTGGTAAGACTGATACATAAATTTATTTCCTGTTGTTGGCAGCGACATTTGAAAATTTAAATTAATAAAAATCGTTGTTGCTCTTGTCCACATCTTATTATTTCCTTACATTAACTCACAGAGCAATAATCTAAAGTATTTTTATCACTCAACCTATTTGTATTTAATAAAAAAATGATATGTCAAATAGTATTTCCGCCTTTACCTGGTGCTGTGCCAACTGTGAAATAAAAAGATCTCTAGAAAAGTATTGCCAACTGAAACACTTTCTTTTGATCACTTTGTAGTTAGTAATGAAAGATGCACGTTTAAAGTATCTCGGACCACAGACAAAATATATACAGAAGTCTAAATGATAACGCTTTTTCTTAAGAACAGTTCTAGATCTGGACGAGTCCTTTTTGTAGCGCTAATGTCGGTCATTAGTCCATGAACGGTAAATTAGGGTTTATGTATTTACAGTTTGTTTTGAATGAATTCCTTTTGAAATGTATTGGGTATTGAGAAATTTTAATTCCTTGACTATTCAATTCAATATTCAACTAAATCGACATTAGCGCTACAATACAGAGGCGTCCAGAACAGAAAAAAAATAAATTAAAAATTAAAAAAAAATATATCATCACGCCTTCTACCCATTACTGGGTGTGTCACTCTGCCGCAGCATATCTCGGTAAGTGATATATTTTGCGCGTGAAGTGCGGTTACCAGTCGTCAAATCACGGCCCCCAAAGATGTTAGTGGTGGAGGAGCCACAAGGGTAGTTTTTGAAATTATGAAAATTGTTTGTCGCCTGTGGGAATCGAACCAGGGTTCTCAGGATCCACAGGCCGACTTCATACCACTGAGCTAGCCACCCCATATTAACTTCAAATTTCATTGATAAAAACGCTGCCATTTTAATACTTTTATTTAGACGTCTGTATATATTTTGTCTGAATAGCAGAATAGTTTTCACAGCCGATAAATAATTTTTTCTACAATACTATCTCTGTGACTCGTTCTCCACTAACATCTTTGAAGGATTTGATAACTGGTAATCGCACTTCACGCACATAAATATATCACTTACCAAGATCTGCTACGACAGAGTATTACAGTCTATAGGGTGATGATATATTTATTTCTTTTTATATTTTAAATTCATAAAATAACATAAAATTGCTAGAATTACTTATTCTTGTAACAAAATACTGAAACTGTGATAACTTATAAGTAATCATTGAATAGAAAAAATGTCATTAACATATCGATTAATTACAGACAATCATTTAATTACAAAATAGGGGGTAAGCCGTCCAACAAGTTCCAGTCCAGCACTGGAAAAATATGAATATTTTTATTTATCATAATATTATGAGAAAATCTGTTTGCTGTTTAAATTTTTTGTTTGTTTAACATTAACATATTAATTAGCTCTGCTATTCTTTAATGTATAATGTTGTATCCTGCTGGTTTCACTATCTTTGTTTAAACTTTTGCTAACATCCGTTAAAGGATGTTATAGTATATTTACATAGTTGTTACTTGCACTTGTGACTTTGAAAAGTGAGTGATTGGAAACTGTTATATTTTATGATTGCGTAACGGTTATTATTATTTTGTACTTTTACGTTCTTTTAAATTTTATCTGCAGATGTTTTCTGACCGCTAATAGTTCGTTGCCATTTATGCTTCGGAAGTTTTAGTTTCGTGCAAATAACTCCAATGCATTATTTAGTATTATAATTAAAAATATTGTGTAAATTATAAAATTTTTTAATGTTATGTGAAAAACTGTTTATTGAGGCTACTTGGGTTCATGCTGCTAAATGGATTCATACAGTAAGTTATGCAAATGGGAAAACAATGGGGTCGTTCTAAAAAAAAAGTTCAAATTTTTAAAAATAATTGTTAAAGAATAGTTAATTTTAAACTATTTAGAACAAAAAAATTCTAAAATATAAAACATTTCATTCATAAATTTAATAAAAACAATTCGTGTGTAACTTCACAACTCCGAAAATTTGTGTAGTTCCTAATAAACGAATATGAAGATATTATAATTAACATATTTTATTTCATGCTTATATTTAATTCAAGATATACATATAGGCCTTAATACATTGTATAAGACACTTTAGGTTCTATGGAAATTATTTAACACCGAACGTTCATGATAATATGAAAATAATATACTTATAGAATTAACAGTCGCTTAGAACGTGTT
The DNA here is from genome assembly GCA_911728475.2 of Pterostichus madidus. Taxonomy (NCBI): domain Eukaryota; kingdom Metazoa; phylum Arthropoda; class Insecta; order Coleoptera; family Carabidae; genus Pterostichus; species Pterostichus madidus. Next base: position 36,032,172 of record OU452308.1, on the reverse strand, counting down.
TTTGTAACTTTTAACCTAAAATTGATACCATAATATGTTTCTTCTTGTTACTCACTGCAGATTTTCTGTGATTTTTATTCCTCGGGGACTATTTTCCTTCCCTTTCTCTTATCTTGAGACTTTTCCAAAAATAATATATATATTCTCAGTAAAAATATAACAAGAGAGTAAGAATAAATTGAAAATAATTTGACAGATCTTTCGAAAACTTGTTGTCAGGCAATAATCACGAAAGCCCGTAAGGCTTGAGTGGCTATTGCCAAATGGCAACAAGTTTGAGAAAGATACTGGAGAATTATTTTCTAATTTATCCAACTTTCGAGTTATATTTAATTAGATTATTTTTTGACTTAGCTGTTGAGGTCGATTCATCCAACTTAAAAGATTTTGAACTGGGTCCACATAGATTGATTACTTATTAATTCATTCTTGGAAGTTGTTTCCAAAATTTGTTGGTGTATTTTTGTATCTAAAATGGAACTAAATCGATTGTTTTCACACATTTTACTTGACGCGTTGACAGTTTTAAATAAGTATTTGACAACTACCAAACAAAAGCACCTACAGAGATTATTCCCGGGAATAACCACTAGAACTTTATTCTCAGTATAATAATGACAGGATTAGTCAAAACGCAGACACGTGACATAGAATGAAACATTTCATTGGTTTTCAGAAACGTCAAAAAATAATCTTTAACATCTATTTTTTTTGTGAAGTTTAAAACTATCGTTTTGTACTCACATCATTCAAAATAATATTTAGATTACCCTAGAAATTTATTTAAAGTTTGATTTTGCGCACTAGTGTGCGGATTAATTGAAAAAACACTCATTTTTATGGTTCTAAATTTTGACTATTAAAACTCTGATTGTATTTATGTACACTTATTTTAAGAAATTTATAAAAGAAGTAGAGACATTAGCTTATAACAACATCAGTCGGACATATTTTAACAAGCTTTACGAAAAAAAATAAACAATTTGCTTTCAAATAACGAATGTCAATTCATGGCATACTTAACTGTCAATGTAAATTCGCGCTTCAAATTCAATAACTTTTCTCACTATCGGTTATATAATTTTTGCTCGTTACAAAAAGCATTGTAGAAAACTCGCGCACGAAGACGTCATTTACACCATTCAGGCAAAGTATGTCTTCGCGCACTTGTTATGTAAATAGCTATTCTATCTCATTCCGTACTATACTTATACAATAATACTTTTCAATTGAACTTGATCTTGTAGTCATCCGTTTCTCTTTAAATAAATTTAAATATTTCCTTTACTATTAAACATACAATCACTTACAAAAATAACTTGGCGCTAAACAACGGAAATATTTGAACTTGAACATGAACCAGAACTTGACACATTCACGGCCAACCGGATTGTATATTTATTTCATCACATCAATACAAGTGAGGTAATACAAGTACACTCTTTGAGAGTAGAGAGAGGTCCACGTTCTTAAATTTGCACATTTGGCCGTGTAAGCAGCATCGATCGCGAAATAATCGTGACTGGTCGCTGGTTGCTGGTCGCTGGTCGCTGGTCACTGGTCGCTGGTCACTGGTCACTGTTGGAATTTCTACCTCTTTTTTTTGTTGGATGATTCTATAATTAGATAAAAGATTTGACCTCAATATTGACACAGTTTTTGTTGTGGTTCCTTCCTGGTTTTTGGTGTTTTTTTTTGTCGGAGTCTACGTTTAATATTTGGACACTTTTAATTTACGATGAAATTAATTGTTTTGGATTTATGTCAAATATTTTGTTTTTATATTTATAATATTTAAAATGCATATTAAATTTCAAACACGCATAACTCTATGCCAAATCATCGTAGGAACTTCATTATTTGTATTCTTTACAGGGCATTAAAGAAACTTTATTGCCCTGACGGTGAATGAGTCCATAAATTTTTCTTAGCTGTGTACAGATCGTCAAAGATGAACTTTTTTTCCACTAAAAACATTTTTTTCTCCTACGGAGTTGTGGGGGAGCGGGCGGAAGGGGTTTACCCTAAGATCGCATGTATCCTCTTAAAGTAGACACTTTAAGTTTTTTCTGAAAATTTCACGAATTTCAAGTGTTTTTTTTCTTTTCTAGCCAGTGTATATAAAAAAATACGATAGTGTCTAAGTTGTTCGGATTCCACTATAAGATGTAGGCCCCCTGTACTGTAATTGGGATTAAGTTCCTGTTGTACAGGGTAACAAATAAATAAATAAGCTGCGTCTGTACCTTTAATTATTTGATGTGTCACAGGCATTAATTTAAGATTCGTATTTATTGATTTTCTTCGCCAGATTTATAAAAATAAATACCAGTAACACTGTACGTTATGGCCAATATTCATGTCTGGTTTGATGTGTTTTGTTGCCGAACAAAGATTGTTTAAAAATGTAGACGGACAAAAAAATTGATCGAAACCAGAATATTTAGGTTATATTCAATTAATAGATTGAATTGCACAATTTATATAGTTGTTAATTATGCAAAAAGTATATTAGATAATTTAGAAACTTCAATTTCTCATAGATATATTAACTACGACTGTAACAATTTTCTTCGTTATTTTCTCATCTGTTCAAAGTCTGTCATTCTGTCAGTTGGTGTCCGTACCATCAAAAATTTCAAACAATTAGCACAAAATTCCACTTCCGTTATATATTAACAACAGTTAGTAACTAAATTGAATTTTAGTTTGTAAAACAAAAGATTCTTTACGTCGTAAAACATCTCACATTTCAGTAATAGCGCAGACAATTGTTGAAACAACAGCGGTAGATCTTCAGCTGTTCTCACGAGCAAACAATCACCACAGATTGAACAGATGTTTGTTAAATTGGTTCTGAAGAGGTGATAATTTCCGCTATAAAAACACTAGCACGTTTTCTAGTTTTAAAGAGGCCATTTGTATTCTTTTTCTGACGTGAATGATATGTGTTCGGTTTATACAAACATATTTTAATAGAAGAATAATTAATATTAAAACTGATAAATGCTAATATCTTTATTATAACCTTTTTTTTTTTTTGTGGCTTTGGCGGCCCAACTACATAGGTCATATGCCGTCATTCCGCCCTGATCTGCGTTTTAGGTATTATGGTCAACAGCAACGCGGGTTTTCTCTGGACGGTCACCCATCCAAGTACTACCCGCGCGCAACGTTACTTATTATTATCTTCTTTCTTCAACGTACATAACACATGCATAAAACACTATTGACGTAATAGTTCAGAATCATTTCGTCCAGGTTATGAAAATAAAACCATATTAATTTTAAGAGCACTTACACCACTAAGCAAAAATCCCAAATGATCTAGTTATAAATCAATATTTAACTACCGTTAATTTACATCACAGAGTAATTATTTCTAATGAGACGATCCTTCGCTCCTTATTTCGCAAGTTTACGATCTTCTACGATCAGATTCCTTCAACTATCGCACATCACACACGTTTTATGGTCAAAACATCGCTTGTGTTTGTATTAAAGATGCATTAAGGTTGTTATTATGTTGTTAAAACCTCGCAGTTACAACTTTGTTGGATGCAAGACCAACGTTTGCAATCCGGAGCAAGATCAGCTGATGTCGGTTCTTTCAGATAATTTGATTATGTGCGCTCTTAGTTTGTTTTACGAACTTGGAATGGCCGTGTAATTGGAGCGATAAATGTTTGTGTTATATACGGATATTAAAAGTGTCTTTTGTTGAGTGGTATAAAGGTGGTAATAGACAGTACAACCAGCATTGTAAAGTCATATTTATTGCCAGTAAATGTAAACTTGAAATTGTTTTCTACATTCTGTAACTCGACATGATCTGACCTTGATTGATATTTTAATGGCTAATATTAGTTTTTAATGATTATTTTATAGATTATGACCATTTTGGTATTTGCGTGATTAAATTTATTGTCTTTTCTATTTTACTTTCGCGCGTATTACATTTGTACCAACTTAAAGTAGGCATTATACAGATGTTCCACAAAACCTGCGCAATGGAAAAATAAATTCTGTATCTACATTTTATTTCTTTAGTACTGTTAAAATCAAGTTTAAAATATATATATATATATATATGTGACAGTTAAACGTTATTCCTTTATTTTTCTACGGTCGTGAAGAAAAGTCAACATATCAACATTCAAAATGGGTGTGGAAAGTATCTCTTTCCAACATTAATGCTGGGTTACATGAAAGTTCTATCGTTTCATGAGCAACTAACGGTTCAATAAGTTTTAGAAAATCGCTGTTGATACTATTGCCAGCAGAGCTGGGCAAGCTACTTAAAAAAAGTAGCTAAGCTACAGCTACAGCTATTCTTTAAAAAAGTAGCTGAGCTACAGCTATAAGCTACATTTTGTAAAATATAGCTAAGCTACAGCTAAAAGCTTTCATTAAAGTAGCTGTTAAAATTTAAAGCTACTTTTTTCAATTATTGTGAATTATTAAATTTGCCATTGTCATATGATCAGTTGATCAGTCTTTTGTTATAATGACTATTAATAAATATAAAAAATCGCAAATGGACAAATGTACTGTTAATTTGTTATGCTATAATTCTTATTTATATCGGAATACATTAACAGAAGACTCCTAAACAGTCAATGTTTAGAAAAAATAAAGAAGGTACAATTCAAATACAAAACAAAAATTAATAGGTATTTCTTAATGAACAGTGGTAGCTTTGAGCTACAAAAAGTAGCTTTGGGCTACAAAAAGTAGCTTTGGGCTACAAAAAGTAGCTTTAAAAGTAGCTTCAGTTGTTATAACAATATTTTTAAGCTAATTGAAAAAGAAACATAGCTCGCTACAAGCTACAGCTATATTTTTCCACATTTAGCTAAGCTACAGCTACAGCTAAGGTAAACATAGCTAAGCTAGTAGCTAAGCTACAAAAGTAGCTAGCTACTGCCCAGCTCTATTTGCCAGATACATAATTCTTTAACTAAAGAGCTCTTTATTTTTTCTTGCAACCCAGTATACGTGTGGCATTAATGAAATCATTTACAATTTTGTTTCCAAGACAACCATTGTTATTGTTGAACTTTTTTTTTAAATTAATGTGAAATATAACAGTAAATGACAGATGTCAAATATCGGTTCAAATATCGATTTTAAGAAATAAAAGTTCATGATCGTAGAAAAAATAGGGTGTAACATACGTGTGGTAACGGCCATTGCCACATTTTAGTTACTATATATTATTGTATTTGTTTCAGTTTCAATCTTTAACTCCTTTTAAAATTAATTTTAGAATTAATGACTTAATTAAAATAGAATGTGTTAATTGATTTAGGGAAGCGAAAAACTTTTTTGTGGAACACGCTGTATGAAATAATTAAAAAAGTTATTGTATTGCACTGTTAAGTGTTTGATTTTGTAATACCAAGAAAAAGTTCAAGATAACTGAAAAATTTACTACAAAAATTCAATAAAAAAGTAAAAATTATTTGCAGTTAATATAAAGAAAAAAGCAAAAGATTTACTAAACTCTCTTAAATACCGTTAAATAAAATGTTTGCATATACAAAAACAAAAATAAATGTCAGTTATTAAATATAATAAAAGAAAAAGTTCTCATGTTTTTATTTCGTCATAATTATATACATAATTTGAAACTACATAAGACAGTTAATATTCTTTTTATTGTTTCTATTTTAATCTGTAAATCATAGATATTAATTATTTTATTTTTTTAAATAAAAAACTTTTTCATCTCAATTTTTTAGTGTCAAGCGTTTTTAAATAATTTTAGAAGAAAATGCTTCAAATAAAATTGGTTGAAAATTTAATTCTACGTAATTTTTATTTGAAGTATTTTTCCGTAAAGTAATTTTTGTTAGTTTGAGAACGGGAAATATAGTATACTAAGGGGTAGTTTTTCAATCGCCGGTTTACTGTTTACTCCTGCACTACTAACATCTTTGGGAACCGTGACTTGACGGCTGGTAATCGCACTTCACGCGCATAAATATATCACTTACCGAGATCTGCTTCGGCAGAGTGCCACACCCAGTAATGGGTAAAAGGCGTGATGATATATTTAACATTAATCGGTGATTGAAAAACTGGCACTTAATATATAAGATATTTTAAATTAATCAAAGTACTTCAAATTAATTGATGAGTCACGTTTTACACTTGCGCAAATGACATAAAAATGGATGTTACCTATCTGCCGTAGCAATTTCGGTAAGAGATATATTTATGCGCGTGAAGTGCGGTTACCAGCCATCAAATCACGGCCTCTAAAGATGTTAGTGGTGGAGAAGCCACAGGGGTAATTATAACCTAATTTAACCTAACCCAACTTAACTAAACTAAACCTAACATAACCTAGTCTAATGTAAACTTACTAAACCTAACCTAACCTATCTCCAACAGGCAGCCATTTTGAAACAAAATGGTGAGTGTTATCTAACTTTGACGGCTTTATTTGGTGTCCATCTTGAAACAAAATGGCGGAGCTTCTTTAAATGTTTACAGGGATAATTATAATGTGGTGAACCATGGTTCTCGGGATCTACAGGTCGATTCGATACCACTGAGCTACTTATCCCATAAGCATAGTACATATTAATAAAGGAAACAAACATTATAAAACATACTACATTATCAAAACTAATTCATCATTCCGGTCACAAAATAATCCATTTCCAATTAGAATAACTAATTTGCACATTTAGTACCTACCTGACACAATGTGACATTGTTAACACGTCTCGCTATGCATGGATACCAACGTTGCGGTATGTGTTTGTGTTGATCTGATGTTTTCACGCACTCACTTAGTATGCTTTGCTTATTGTATGATGATGTCAAACAGTATGTTTGCATCTACGTGTGTTCAGTGTAGTAGAAGGCGGATTACAACTCACATCCGTATTGTTTGGTATTGTCTAATTTGGTTTTGATTTGTGTGGGAGCTTTTGAGTTATTGTTAAGATGTAAATTGAATGTTTGGGTGAATAAATTATGTAATAGAGTGATAAGTTTCCTCAGGGAAGGATTTTTAACAGGCTGAGTAAGTCCTTAGCTAGAGTGGCGTATTTGAAAGGGCGGTAAATTCCTATCACAGGCGAACTTTGGCCTAGGCTAAAGTGGCAATAGCCTAGGGCCCAAAAATTTTAGGGACCGGATTCAAACTTTTAGTTTATACTTGTTTTGACTATTTATTTTTATGATTTTATGTTATATTTTATATTAGTTGTAGTGAATTTTATTTCATTTATATTGGCAGCCCAGCAATATGTCATTTCTGTTAGCAAGCGTCTTTCAAGTAATTATATTACAATAAAACAAAAGACAAAATGTCTATTGCGAAGTGAAATTGAGTCTTAATAAATAAGAAAAATAGGAAAAAAATTTCCATCACTTGTCTCATAATTCCACAGAGGTTTTACAGCACGTTTGCATCAACTTCTCAGGTCATCAACAGACGGCTGGTCAGTTCAGCTTTAACCATAGACGCGTTTCGTCCTTCCGGACTCATCAGTATGGTGCGATCATTTATCCAACTAGATCAACTAGGAAATAGTGGATTGTGATACCGACTTAGCTGAACTGACTGATGTTAACCTATCTACAACGGTAACATGACATGAGAGCTATGAAGCCACTCGTGGTGCCATCTACCGACAAAATCGCAAACTGCTTGACAGCTATTGAAATAAAACAAAAGACAAAATGTCTCATGTCATGTTACCGTTGTAGATAGGTTAACATCAGTCAGTTCAGCTAAGTCGGTATCACAATCCACTATTTCCTAGTTGATCTAGTTGGATAAATGATCGCACCATACTGATGAGTCCGGAAGGACGAAACGCGTCTATGGTTAAAGCTGAACTGACCAGCCGTTTGTTGATGACCTGAGAAGTTGATGCAAACGTGCTGTAAAACCTCTGTGGAATTATGAGACAAGTGATGGAAAATTTTTTCCTATTTTTCTTATTAATTATATTACATATAAATAATAGAAATATATAATTCTATTCCCTTATAATGTATGTTTAGGACCCAAAATAAATATTTTGCCTAGGGCCCGAAATATTTTAAATCCGCTTCTGATTCCTATTGCAAATTTTTTGATTGTCATTTATTAAAACATATAGAAGATTAAAACTTTATTTATTTATTTATTGAATCATACACTGCCCGACAGGTAAACCCAGTTAAAGGGCAGGAAAATATAAATGTAACATAAAAAAAATTTCAAAATTTATAATCAAATAGTTGACTAAATATGAGCAGTTAATTATCTCGATAAAATAGAATAAAAACGTCTTGGGAATGTAATAATGGAAATAGGCTTAAGTTGTAAATTATTAAATGAAGAAACATTGACAACGTTTCAGCCAAGGTTATGGCCATCTTCAGGTCAAACGTAATTTTTATAACGTCATATAACACTTAAAATAAGTTAATGTTGCAAGTTGAATATTCAGGGCAAACATAAAGCAAATAAAAAAAGTATTTATGAATCTAAAAAAGCAAAAAAGAAAGACTTTATATTTATATATTTGCCCTAGAGGAGTGTAGTTCGTGAACGAACTAGTTCATATAAACTATTCTTTATAGTGAACGACACGAACTAGTTCGTGAGTTTATTGAAGACTAGTTCACTGCGAACTATTCGGATATGATTCACCATCACGGCGGCACGGCCGATGAGGTTGAATCGAAAGCGGAGAACAAGTGAACAAGTGAACGAGACTCATAGTTCATTCGTTCGTGGTCGTTGCTATGATCACCGCTCTGCTTCTGCTCTCTGCTGTCAAATTATACTAGAACCAGATCCTCAAGGTTCACTAGTTCTCGCTCGCGAATCACAATACAATACAATTTCCGTTCATAATAGTCTTAATAATTTCGTGAACGAAAGTGAACTAATGAACTAGTTCAGTGAACTAATCTTTTTGGTGAACGGGAACGAATGAACTAGTTCACTCAAATGAACTAGAATTCCCATCTCTAGTTTGCCCTGAAGAGTCGAATATGCAACGTTGTCAATGTTTCTTAATTAAATAATTTACAACTTACCAGCCGTTAAATCAAGGCCCCAGTGATGGGGAAGCCACAGGGATATTTTTTTTTAATGGTGAAAATTGCTTGCCGCCTGTCGGAATCGAACCAGGGTTCTCAGGATCCACAGGCCGACTTGGTACCACTGGGCTAGTAATCCATTTTAATGTGGTGAAAATTGTTTGTCTGCTAGCCGATCTAATACCACTGAGCCATCTAACCCATAAGTAATAGTGAAATAAGACATTTTTAAATTAATTTACCTTTGACCAGACCCAGATTTTAACCCGGGACCTTTTGAACTTTGAAGATAATTTAACAATGATTCAATTTCATCGTAATGAAATTTGTACAGAATGTTTTCATACGACACGAAGACATAAAGTTTCATCAAACATCACACAAATCATACAGATGTCATGTAGATATTAAATTTGTTATTTTATGGCGTGTCGCTGTACATAAATTCCATCTTCAAATTAATTACTTCGCTTGCAATCAAATTTAAAAAACAACTTGACTGTCTTTCTCAAATAGAAAAACACAGTACCTATTCATCATTTATGCAACGTGTTACAAAAATATCTCATCCATTTAAAAAACCAGAGCACGAAAAAATTTGATTAAACATTTCTGGTTCAAGTAACTGTCAATTTTTTCCACGGCCTATTATGATGCATTATCACCTATAATAGCTTTCTTCTTCCTCTTTTCACCTTTCTAACTTGCGTACTTGAACAGCTGAACATCGAACTCATAGCATAGACCAGTGGTCTTGAAACTTTTCGCAGCCATGGCTCCCTAGAAGGCAAAAATAACAAATAAATTATTTCGCAGTCCCCCTAACTTTTATGTGATCAAAATTGCAGTTTGTAAAAGGTTGATTTAATCATGTATATTACAAATATAAAACCACAATTTCAGAAATTCAGAAATGTTGATATAATAAATAAAATAAATATATCATCACGCCTTCTACCCATTACTGGGTGTGGCACTCTGCCGAAGCAGATCTCGGTAAGTGATATATTTTGCGCGTGAAGTGCGGTTACCAGTCGTCAAATCACGGCCCCCAAAGATGTTAGTTAATTATGAAAATTGTTTATCGCCTGTGGGAATCGAACCAGAGTTCTCAGGATCCACAGGCCGACTTCATACCACTGAGCTAGCCAGCCCATATGGTATAATAGTTTGAAAAATTAAGATAAAACGTTTAACTGCGCGAAGACTTTGCACATGAGCGCAAAAGGTGCAAATGACGTCTTCGTGCACGAGTTTTGTACAATGTTTTTTGTAACGAGTAAAAATTATATAATTGACAATGAGGAAATTATTAAATTTAAAGCGTGAATTTATATTGATAGTTTAGTATGCTATGAATTAACATTTGTTATTTGAAAATAAATTGTATATTTTTTCTCGTAAAGTTTGTTAAAATATGTCTGATTGATGTCGTTATAAGCTAATGTCTCTATTTCTTTTATAAACTCCTTAAAATGGGGTGGCTAGCTCAGTGGTATGAAGTCGGCCTGTGGATCCTGAGAACCCTTGTTCGATTCCCACAGAGGACAAACAATTTTCATAATTTAAAAACCACCCCTGTGGCTCCTCCAACACTAACATCTTTGGGGGCCGTGATTTGACGACCGGTAACCGCACTACACGCGCAAAATATATCACTTACTGAGAACTGCTTCGGCAGAGTGCCACACCCAGTAATGGGTAGAAGGCGTGATGATATATTTATTTATTTTATATTTATTTAAAATGTAATTATAATTATAATTAACGTTGTAATAGTAAAAATGTAGAACTATAAAAATGGGTATTTTTTCAATTACTTTCCGCACTAGTGCGCAAAATCAAACTTTCCATCAGTTTCCAAAGTAATGTAAACCTTATTTTGAATAAAGCGAGTACAAAAACGTGTATTTGAAATTTGTAAATACGAGTAGCATCCGATGACCCTTCTTCACTGTCTTCGCGATCTCTTGATGGGTCGTGACCTACAGTTTGAAGACCACTAGCTTAGACAAAACAGAATCGGTTCGCAGGATCCTGTGCGTGATGTAGTCGAACTAATTTCATCGCGACTATTACCAAATTATTATTTATAATTTTGTACCGTTAAGTATTAATTATTTAGTGTGTCGGCTAATAGTTCAACCGGTTATATTTAGCAGTGGTTTCAGAATCTGGTGCATACGTTTCGTCACATTCAAGAAAAAACTGTTGTGGTAACCATGAGGTGAAGAGAAGTGATCTGCTTTTGTTATTAATTTTTTAACGGAGTACCTATTCGTTCTGTTCCAAATATTTATAGTCGAATAATTGAAATACTTATGTGATAAATAATATGAGAATCATTCATATTTATGATGTTAAATGTATAAATAATGAACAAAATCACATCAAGTAGAAAATATTTGATAAAGTCATAAGTTTATTTATGGGTATTTTAAATATATTTATCCACAACTCATATATAATAAAGATATTATTACACTGATTTCAGTTGAATTATATGGCTCATAAAACACTACTGTATTATATTCCATAAAACACTGTAAACAACTTGTTACTTAGCAACCACTTCATGATGTATCGTATTTTGAGAAACTATATATAACTGAATCAATATTAAACGTTTCGACCAATCTTCTTCGATACCTATAATTATGAGTTGTGGATAAAATTTTATATTACACTTGTGTTTTATTGGTATATACACACTTAAGAATATTAAACACCGACCTTCAGTCTCGTGTTTAAACTTTTCTTGTGTGTTTTATATACCTAATAAAACACTTGTATAATAAATAACTATTACTGTATCATAATCTGTTACAGGAGATTCATAAAACGGATTAGCATTAACACCGTTTTTAATATTATCTATAATTATGTTTCAAATTAAAATAGATTAAAAAAATGAACTAAATTTGATGCTAGTTAACTCTCTTTTTAACTCAAGTTAAAATAAACTTATTTCGTACATTGGACAAAGAGTTAAAAACGAAATAAAAAATGATGTTAGCGCTAATTCGCTTTATGAATCTGCCTGTTAATGATCGATAAATTAATGAATATTTTGTTTTTTCATGGTTATTATACAGATTATCACAATTTTGGTAGTCTGCGATCAAAATAATTTACCCTAGTATTTTTATGAATTTGATTCGTAAATGTATGATTAATAAATTTATATATATATATATATATATATATATATATATATATATATATATATATATTGGCTTTCGTACGAGACTAAAATGCACAATCACAGAATCCCAAAATTGTGGTAATCTGCAGATTAATCATAAAAAATAAGGGTTGTCTTTAACTTATTGATCAATAACAGATAATAATCGAGTTACAAAAGAGGGGGGATGCTTTTCAATTCGTTAATAATCACATATGATAACAAGTCGACATTAAATGATTATATAACATTAACTCACAATAATAACAAAATAATACAAAATTAAATCAACATAATTTACCCTAATATCCGACATTACTTACAAAACACATTAAACATTACCACCTCTCTCGTGTCTCTCTTCTCTAAACTCTTCATCGCACTCTCTTATTACTGATAATACCTCTGATAAGCAACGCCAGGTCTTTGAGAGACGCGAGATCAATGTTTATCGCCGCTCTCGTCTTTACGGAGAATGTAAGAAATCTTGGGACATTATTAAAATGCCGCCACGTTCTCGTACTCATTATAAATTATACAGTGTAATAAGACTATGAGGTGGATCTCACACCATCTTGTCTAGAATTATAGATTGTATCAGAGTGTAATGACAGGTGTGGGAATCATGAATCAACTGTCAGTGACGGTGGTTTTATGTTTTGTGTTTGACTGGCTTGTGCAGGGCCGGATTAACACTATGAGGGGCCCTATGCACAACAGATTTTACTCCTCTACCCCAGGAAAATAAGCAAATGAATATTGACACTATTAGTAACATTGTATATTCAGAATATAGCGTATATAATACCGGGTGTCCCATTTAACTTGACAATTGAGCCGAGACCAAATCTTAACAGTTTTGGAGGGGGAATCATTCTATGCTAAAATCAGGACCACCCCTGTCCCCAGTGGGTGAAGCGATGGGCAACATTGAAATCTTAAATAGGAACCCCCATTTTTTATTTCAGATTCGGATTCTAAGGACAAAAATACATAAGTTTTGTGTGAAACTTTTTTTCATAAAAAATGGGGGTTCCTATTTAAGATTTCAATGTTGCCCACCGCCCCACCCACTGGGGGAAGGGGAGGTCCTGATTTTAGCATAGAATGATTCCCTCCTTCAAAACTGTTAAGATTTGGTCTCGGCTCACTTTTTTCGTACATCGCGTATTTTTTTAGTTATTTCAAGTTGTCAAGTTAAATGGGACACCCGGTATATTATATGACATATTAAATGAATAGTATATACTTTGATTTGGTCGGAATCAATTCTGTGAGTACAGCACTGACGTTTAACCTTCTATATCAATTAAAATTAACAAATTAGACTATAAAATAGTCTTCTAATTTATATGTGTAGAAATATTTGAATTATTTAAAATAGATCATGTTATTTCTGTGTGTGTTTTTCTGCTTTTATTAAAATATTTGTTTCTTATTGCAGGAGTAAAAACGGCGTCTCTGGGGTGTACTTAGTTGAGCGCAGAGCCGAGAGGTGGCAGCGACTGCACGATGCGGCTGCATATACTAATCCTGATTGGCCTCCTTTTTAAAGGGGTAAGTCGATATTTCTATAAAACTAATAATCACTAATGAAAATATAAATAATCAACAAATTAACACGAACTCGGTGTATTAAACCGACCTGCTTCTCAAAAGCTGTTAGAAATTAAAGGCGAATTCAAATAGTATTTCTTTCATTTTTAAAAACGCTAATGGAAATTCGCTTCTGTCGGACAAAATTGATTAAATTTCATATCGATTTAAATACTTTACGAAAAATATATAAATATTTCTCACAAGTTGTCACTTTGACGAAATGATACATAATTATATTTCAGTAGTTTAGCTTTTATACTATATTCCAAGAAATTATTGATTATTACTAAATAGGTACTTTATTGTATAAAATTTTTAAATACATCTCTGTGTTGTTTTTCGAATATTATAACTGTACTGCAGTGAACCTTCTATTTTAAGCCAGACATGCTAATGTTTTTCTGGCATTACCTATTGAAACATTTGACTGAGTACCTGTAAACAGATCCTTGGTACCTATGAAAAGAAACCCAAGGGCGGGTCCACGGAGAGGGCCATGAGGGCCACGGCCCCCCTTGGGCTTATTATTTTTTTTAAGTTTTTCATAAGTTTTATTTTTATTTGAGTTTAATATCCCTTATAGAAATAAAATCGCTGAAAAACTTTGTAATACTCTGAAACAATTCAAAATTTGGATTGTCAGACATTTTCCGAGTTTTTCAAACTGTTTAAAATTTAAAAACTAAGGGCCAAATTCACAGTCGTCACTCACTCTCATCTCATCCTCACCTCACTCTCAAAGTCGAAGTAACTAAGGCAACTAACTCAAGAATTTGCACAATTTGAGTTAGTTGCCTTAGTTACTACGATTTTAAGTGTGATATGAGAATGAGATGAGGGTGAGTTACGACTATGAATTTGACCCTAAGAACAGAATACAAAATACATACAAATATATATATATATATATATATATATATATATATATATATATATATATACAGAAAAAATTACAGCATTGTTTGTCAGTATTATTTAATCATTGCTATTCAGCAGTTTGCGATTTTTGTCGGTAGATGGCACCACGGGTCGCTCCGTATCTCTCATGTCATGTTACCGGCTTACATAGTTTAACATCCGTCAGTTCAGCTTAAAAAGTATCACAGTTCACTATCCTAGTTGGTCTAGTTGGATAGTTGATCACACCATACTGATGATTTCCTAAAGGACGAAACGCGTCTATGGTTAAAGCTAAACTGACCAGCCTTGTATGATGACCTGATAAGTTGATTCAAATGTGCTGTAATTTTGTGGAACTTTGACAAGTGTTGGCAATATTTTTCCTTTTTTTCTTTTTTTATTATATGTTTTCCTAAAAAAAAAGGTAAAATGCCCTCTCTCCCC
Organism: Pterostichus madidus; assembly: GCA_911728475.2. Classification (NCBI taxonomy): domain Eukaryota; kingdom Metazoa; phylum Arthropoda; class Insecta; order Coleoptera; family Carabidae; genus Pterostichus; species Pterostichus madidus. The sequence continues at coordinate 36,016,988 of OU452308.1, read as the reverse complement.
GAAAGTTTTCTTAAAGAGAAAACCACAACCATATAATAATTTAAACGTCAACTTTCATAATCTAGTAGGACTATCTATATACTCAGAATATTTTTCATAGAATAAAATTAAGTAATAAATCTATGAATAGCTATTAATATTTTTGATTCATCCTACTTGAAACTTATTGCCTCTTTCTTAATAAGCTTCGTAATAAATAAAATTTATATCCTTCTAGTTAGTAGTCAACAATTTATATACTGAAGATAGGTCATAGTCATACCAAATAGGTCATCTTGATCAACAACAGCTCAATTACAAACCAGTCCTTACAATCACAATCAAATAAATCTAACTCCCAAGATCAAAGAACCCTCCTGAACAGTGTCATACCACACTAACGGTTCTCACAGATTCATTATCTAATTTCTCCTTAGATATACTCATCTCTTCCAGTGTGTACATCACATATTTAAATTTAGGTACTTTCCCCGATCGTTAGGCAATGATCTATGGAACATGTTAACGCTTTCTGTTTCTCCTTTTTCCTCTCGGATGTCTTTGTCTACCGGCGGGGAATGCTTTGAGATTTAAATTCTGGAAGAGCTTCGTGTAATTATTAAGAGATGATAATGGGAAAACATAACTTTGGTTTTAGCTTTCTACTGTGATGCATGATGTTGGTTATCTTAATTATGAGGTACGTTTATAGGGTTTGTTTATGGGTTTAAATTATGTGAAGACATGTTTTTGAGACGTATAATTGGAGGAGTATGTACTTGAGAATTGTTTTAATATATTTTGGTCTGTGGTTTCAGACATGAAATTTAGAATCTTTTTAATACTTTGTTTATAATCAGAGGTAAAACTTTTATTAAAAAAATAGAGGTGTTTTCTATATAAGAGCCACGAATTTTGATGGATGGATGTGTATCCGAGTATGCAATATCTCATGAACGAGATAAGATTTGTTAACGAAACTTGGTAATTATAAGTTTCATGAAAATACGAAGAGCTGAGTTGATTTTGAATGAAATTTAAAAACCGGAAGAGGAAGTTTACTGGACACACAAAACAATAAATTCCATTTATTTCAAAAATGGAATCAGTTACGAAAAAAAGTTTCAAATAAAAGATCTTGGTAGAAATATTTGGAACATAAAATGTTATTTGCAATTTTTCTGTATATGCCTCTAATTTTGAGAAAAACTAATTTATATATTTAATAATATATTTCAATAATCACAGTAGCAATAGAAACAAAAAACATAGGTTTTAACTTTCGCTTTATCTAGTTATCTATGTCTTTTTTCGGAAAAACAAATACATCATTAAAATGGTCTACTAATTTGGCAACTTTACCTCAATTTATTCGACTTCGTACCTCACGGTTCTTGAGATACCAAGGGTTAGACCCGAAAAACGGACAGCTTGTATATGCCTCATCAGTAAAGTTAGACATAAAGTAGTCAACATTACTAAAAAATTATACGTAAACAAATTTGATATTTTATATGTTTCAAACAGATAAATTCTGAATTACTGAAAATCTAAATTACATGTTTAATAATATGATATAACATTCATGTATTCTAAATATTAAATATGCTATGTATAAGAAAGTCGTGTGGTGCCACACAAGATTTTTTATATTCAAATTTAGGCACTGAAAACTCATTTAAAATTACATTTACATGTATGTATTTGTTCAAATATATTTCTTTTGAGTAAGTTAAACCTTTGAAATAAACGTGATATACTTAATTTATTGTGCTAGTGTGAAATGTTATAGTCACGAATGAAAAAATTTAGCCACCAAGCCCGAAGAGCGAGTAACTACTTTTGCAAGATTTTCACAGATGTCAGTACTTACAAAAACTTATAATAAATTTGGTTTATAAATAAAAAAAATAAAATAAATATATCATCACGCCTTCTACCCATTACTGGGTGTGGCACTCTGCTACAGCAGATCTCGGTAAGTGATATATTTTTTGCGCATGAAGTGCGGTTACCAGTCGTCAAATCACGGCCCCCAAACATGTTAGTGGTGGAGGAGCCACAGGGATAGCTTTTTTCAAATTACGAAAATTTATCGCCTGTGGAAAGCGAACCAGGGACCTCAGGATCCACAGGCCGACTTCATACATTTTTCATAAATTTGGTTTATAAAAGCTACATTTTCCCAACGTAAAACATAAAACTAATTTTGATTTGTGAATGAGGCTTTAAGATAAACACAATAATTTTGTTAGTAGGCGGAGACAAATAGTAGGTAAACACCATATCATTTCAATCTTTTTGTCTATTCCGCTAAGTGACTTTAATGAAAGAATGTTTTTACTTAATGTAAGAAATAAATAGTGGTCTAATGGGCTACTTGTACTCCGGAATTAACTAAGAGCAACATAGTACACCAGATAAGAAGCTGACTAATACGATAAGTAGGCTGTTATTCTAAACACACGCGGAGTAACTCAGAGTAAATTAGAATCAAGTAGAGTAGGAAACACTGAATTGGATTTTAAGAGCAAGTAGTTTAATTGCAACTAAGTACGGAAAGTTTTTTTAACGCAATTAATTCTAATTAACCGAAACACCGCGCGTATTTTTGGATTAAATGTAGGTATAGCTAACTGTTTGAAAGTATACTAACCTATACAACTTATAAGGTTATATGAAAGAGGAAATTAATTTCATGTTTTATAAGGTAAAGAAATATAGAGGTAGTTTTGATTGCCGTAAAGTAATACTTGTAGCTGTAGAATCGTTTATACCCGTAGTAGACCATGTTAATAAACTGTGTTACTGCGAGTAATATACACAGACAAAATGTATATGACGTCTAATTAAATGTATTTAAATGACATCGCTTTTTATCAGTAATAATATAACAAGAGAGTGAGAATAAATTGAAAATAATTTGACAGATCTTTCGAAAATTTGTGTCGATTTTTTTCACACATTTAACGCGTTGACAGTTTTAGATAATTATATGACAACTACCTATCATTTGTCACAAACAAAAGCACCTACAGAGTTTATTCCCGGGAATAATCACAAGAGCTTTATTCTCAATATAACAGAAACGTAAAAAAATATCACTTAAATTTTTATTCTGTTGTGTATTACAATGCTTTTTTTACTGTCCTGATTTATTTTCCATATTTTTCTTTAAATCACATTTATTGTCGTTATATGCAGAGAAAATCCTAAAGATATTTTTTATAAAAAGCTAGGTGATTTGTAATTTCTTATACGACAAAAGGCCAATAGTTATAAAACATCAACAATTAATAACTTTTAAATAAATTCAGAAAACTTGTAAAATGCCAAGCGGGTGAACCTATTCAAAAAAACATTCATTCATCAGATTTCGCGCCAACAAAAATCTAGTAACTTTCTTTGGTAACTTTCTATAGTGTAAATCTGACTTGTGCATTTACTCCTCCTGGTTAAAAAACAGACTATAGGCATAAATGTTATATCATTCCTTCCAGTGTATACCCTATTCTAACTCACTTGTCAAATTCAAAATAAATTTTGTCTTAATAAAATCGAGTTACAGACCTCTAAATCCCTAAACTACAGCATATTTACACATAATTTAATATTTATTTAAATTAGTTACAATACCGCTTCTATGTATGTCGAGGAAATACAAAACTTAACTTCAGTTGTATAAATTACATCTATATTCCATGAAAATAAGAAATAAACATAAAAGTTAAAACGCAGTACATAATTCAAAATCACATTTAAATAATTAACTTAACTATTATGCGTCAAAGATAAGGCAGAACGTTATTAAATTCAAAATAACTTTACTGTTGTTTTAATGTGAAATAAACAGGTAAGTGTTTGTCATAAAATTTGAGACGATTGCCGTGACAATCTGATTCTTATCTGGGTTTTATTAGAGAAAACTTCTCATATGAAAGAGGTTAACAATGCTGTAATATGTGATATTTATTTCTTACCGAAACACGAATTATTTCGTGGGACAAGAAGTGTCATTTTATTGTTATAAGTTTTTTAACCTAGTAGAGTAAACTACAATAATTCTTTTGACGTAATTGACACTGGTATTATTTCAATTTTCTAGTAATTGTAAAACAATTAAGTTAAATTATTATATTTTGGTGCAGTTATATTAATAAGTGTTATCTAACAATAATAATTTTTATTATAGCTTGAGCTTGAGATAAATAAATAATTATAACCGAAATTAGGTAGAGAGCTAGGGTGCAAAATGATGTCTCATTTATTCCAGTGACAGAAATGGATTTTTAATAGATTTTGTCATGATAAACATGAAAAAAAGAAAATTAGATTTGGGAACGGGTGGCAACTATAGATGGCGTCGATGTGAATGTGCAGATTTTAAGGGTGGTTGTTGATCCCTACACTAGTCCACTTTCGTTTTTTTTTCTTTTGTCACCAGTTTAATATTTAATTTGTTCATTTGTTTTGTAAATTAATTATTATACTTCATTGTTTAACAAATTACTTTATTATGGATAATAAATCTGAGCATATAAAACCGGTCGCGTAAACAATGCGATCTACTCCATTCTTAAGGTAGTACTAGCGTGAATTTTTTTTTACAGATTTGAATGAAATTTGTCGCACGTAAACATTGGATAGTCATACGCATCCTGTTAAAATATGAAACACATTCATCGTTTGTGAACAAATATATTCGCTTGTAAAGTTGAGTTCTTATACACGGGGCTTATGGCGATCATCACTCAGAATCGCACATATTTGGTTTGTGTACCTCTAAAATTTTGCAGTTTCATTTGAAAAACTAGTATGATGTTCTAGAACTATCCATGTATATTGTATCAGAAGGAGAAAGTTTTTTATCGTTTAGTAATGGAAATATAGCCATGCAAAGCCTTGTTTTTAACGAAAAATTAAGAATCCCAATTTATAATGGCAACACCACACGGTGGTATGGTATTTGAAAATTCACTAGACCTGTTAACAATTCATGATATTCAATTCATAATAGGTACAAAACACATATTTTATTCAATTTTTATATTTTTTTGAGCGTTAGTTTCGCCACTCGACAACCGATGGCGCCACCATCACACTAGTACTACTTTAACTGGAATAGAGTATAGTATCGTTTCCGTTGTTACCGATCTCAATGTCGACCTCATTGAGCTGCGTAAAACTGACTTACCAATAGCAATACTGTATTCAAATTTAGCGCTCATTGGAGGAAGGAGTTTCACTCATCTGTTTGGTAAACAGACTATAGTATTTTTTGTTCTAAGATATATTTTGTTTGTTAAATCTGGGTTAAGATAAACAGAACCATAAAATAAAAGACCAACTGTTAATATTCATACTTTAAATATCTAAATACAAAAGCTCTTTAAGAAATTAAAATTAACATCAATTCTTTTCTGCACCTGAGTACAACAACCATAAAAATTACAATCAATACAATATTGTATAATACAATAATTATTGTTTTGAGCCATTACAAATTGCTTTTATATTATCACAACAATATTATTTTCTTCTCGTCAAGTATACAACATGCAGCACGAGCAATGAATGTCACATTTCAAACAACAGTTAATTTCAAATAAAATATCAATAAAAAAGACATCTGCTAGTACGCAAACGTTTATATTATTTATTCTGTTGATGGCTGAAGCGATTGTTTATTTAATTTTATGACTGACGAAGAATTCCCGACCATTTGGGTTAGTGGGTTAGTAAGAAACAAATACATTCTTCTTCATGGCTATCTTGGACTTTTTCTCGCTTCTTGGGGACATTGATTGGAATATCATAAATTGTAAAGAAGCTTTTGGAAATTATGTAAATACTCTTAGTGAGGAGATAACAGTAGTTGTTGAGAATCAGTCTTGCTTAATGGAAAAGCCGGTGCTGGTGCCAGCGTATGAATGAAAAGAGGTTTCATTTTGGAGACTGTGACAAGAATAAATTTAGATTTTTTCATTGAGATAGGTTTGGATTGATTGGGGCTTAAGTATTTGTTTGATACGTCACGTAAGATTTCTGTTAATGTAATGAACCCTATTATCACTCTCTACTGATTAGTACCTAACATTTGAAATCTCATGTTATTATTTCATTATATGGTAAAATTAAGTACATTGAATTTTGGAATATTCCGAATTTACGAATTTTCGAATTATTCGAATTGTGAATCTGGATCCTAACGTGAACACGGCATGTTGATATGAATTATTTTCAGAATAAACTCATTTGCAGAGTTTTGTATTAATTCGTAAGTAATTATTAATTATTATTATTATGGGATTGCTAGCTCGGTTGTATGAAGTCGGCCTGTGGATCCTGAAGTCCCTGGTTCGATTCCCACAGGCGACAAATTTTCATAATTTGAAAAAGCTATCCCTGTGGCTCCTGCACCACTAACATGTTTGGGGGCCGTGATTTGACGACTGGTAACCGCACTTCACGCACAAAATATATCACTTACCGAGATCTGCTTTAGCAGAGTGCCACACCCAGTAATGGATAGAAAGGCGTGATGATATATTTATTTATTTATTTATTTATTTATTTATAAGATTTCTGTTAATATAATGAACCCTAGTATCACTGTCTACTGATTAGTACCTAATATTTGAAATCTCATATTATTATTTCATTATTTGGTAAAATTAAGTAAATTGAATTTTTGAATATTCCGAATTTTCGAATTATTCGAATTGTGAATATGGATCCTAAAGGGAACACGGCATGTTGATATGAATTATTTTCAGAATAAACTCATTTGCAGAGTTTTGTATTAATTCGTAAGTAATTATTATTTGATAAATTTAAACTTTATGACAGAAAAATTCGGGAGACGCCCGGCCTCGAATCGAGGACCTTCAGCTTGCCGGGCTGATGCTTTAACCACTAAGCCACGGCTCCCCTGAACGAATAGGCGTCAACCGAATTTATCTGTCATAGTGTCTAAAACAGCATCGATCCCAAGACTCCTATGACTCACAGGAATTGACAACGGGTTTCGTCTGTAGCGACACAATCTGATTGTTAAAGCATCAGCCCGGCAAGCTGAAGGTCCTCGGTTCTAGTCCGGGCGTCTCCCGAATTTTTCAGTCATAAATTTAAATTTATCAAACTTCAAAGTCATTCATATGACTTAAGTTCTTTAAATTTTAATTATTATTTATTATTATTATTTGCCAAATTAATTCAATATAGACTTAAAATTTCGCTACACTGTCAAAAACGTTTTGATTAAGACGTTTTTGTATCCTTTTTATTGTTATTTTAAAATGTTTTACTAAAAGTCCATTGTATTTAGATGTGCGGTAAGAGAATAGATGTCTTAATTAATACGCCTAAACTTGCAGAGTTTTTGCAGGATACTTCGCCAAGTTTTTATTAATTAATTAATTCGTGGCCGACTTTTCGCGAATTATGCGTGCGCGTGTTTGGAGATGACAGATGGCGTTAATTCAGTGGCAAAAAATTCGAGAATTCGAAGCTTCGAAAAATTCGAAAATTCGTAAATTCGAAGCTTCAAAAAATACAGCTTCGAAGTTTTTCTGACGAAGTTCAAAATATTCGAATGTTCGAACGTTCAGAAATTCAAACTTTGCTGGAAATCAACGACCTTAGTATGCATACTCGTAATATATACATATATACATGTCATCATGCTATATCTCATCAAATGTGATAGCACGAAAATCTAAAATCATTCATAAAACATTTACTCATGAGATTAATCAAATAATCAGTCCTTATTAAACATTCTCATCCTAACACACCACCCTCGCTTCAACCACATTCATAAAACCCTCCATATAACCTCATTTACTCATCACACTCGAAATCATTCATCACACAACAAACCTTCAATCACATCCATCTAATCACTTCTATTCACTTTTCATTCCACTTTCTTCGACGTACGTTACATATGCGTAAGTTTTTTGTACTTTTAGTAAATCCAAAATTGATTTAGTTCAGTTGACCAATGAAAAATATTAATAAGAAATCGTTAAGTAAATAGCAAGTGACACTTATAATTATAACCATACTTTCTTCCTTGTCGTGTACCACAATTTCTTAATTAAAACAATTACCGCGACCACATAAATTTATCCAATTCCTCCATCACTTCTCGTTGCGATCTCTCTACACATCCAACCACAATTAAGTGATAATCCACGGCTTACTTCCATCGTTATTGAGTTATCACTCGGTATTATCATCACTCTAACAAGAGCGACAGACACCACACCGCTGTAACGACCCACTGTGATCTTTCTTTCCAAGTTTATCTACATCTATCTTCACGTTCACGACATTGTACGTTGTTGTGTTCTGCTGGAGTTAGTAGAGTGTTAGTGGAGTGCTAGTTGCAGGATGTAATCGTGCGATCAGCGAGCAGTATAACACGCGATCGATTTTGTATCGATAGTTAGGTATCGATGATATAATCAAGTTGATACGAAGTTCCGCGCTAGTGAGTTGAAGCTATTGAATAGAGTGCTGTGGAAGTGTAGTAGATAGATTTTTGTTTTGTTTTTTATTGCGTTAATAAGAGAGCATTAATTAATATTAATTTATATAGGTACTTAATGTTAATACGAATACGGACCATGTACAAGTAACTGAGATTAATTTAAATAATAGCTATTTATGTACTTAAGGTATTACTTAGAGGGTTCCCAACGTACTACGAATTACGTTATAGCCAATGGGGTAGATGGCTTAGTGGTATCGAGTCGACCTCTGAATTTGAGAACCTCGGTTTGATTCCCACAGCCGACAAACAATTTTCACCACCTTAAAATTATTTCCTTATGGGGTGGCTAGCTCGGTGGTATGAAGTCGGCCTGTGGATCCTGAGAACCCTGGTTCGATTCCCACAGACGACATTTTCATAATTTCAAAAACTACCCCTGTGGCTCCTTTACCACTAACATCTTTGGGGGCCGTGATTTGACGACTGGTAACTGCACCTCACGCGTAAAATATATCACTTACTGAGATCTGCTTCGGCAAAGTGCCACACCCAGTAATGGGTAGAAGGCGTGATGATATATTTTTTTTTAATTATCCAATGGGGTGGCTAGCTCAGTGGCATGAAGTCGGCATGTGGATCCTGAGAACCCTGGTTCGATTCCCACAGGCGACAAACAAATTTCACCACATTAAAATTATCCAATGAGGTGGCTAGCTCAGTGGTATGAAGTCGGCCTGTGGATCCTGAGAACCCTGGTTCGATTCCCACAGGCGACAAACAATTTTCATAATTTCTAAAACTACCCTTGTTGGCTCCTCCACCACTAATATCTTTGGAGGCCGTGGTTTGACGACTGGTAACCGCACTTCACGCGCAAAATATATCACTTACTGAGATCTGTTTCGGCAGAGTGCCACATCCAGTAATGGGTAGAAGGCGTGATGATATATACATATTTTTTAAATTATCCCTGCGGCGCCTTCTCCACTAACATCTTGGGAGGTCGTGATTTTGCGGCTGGTAACCGCACTTCACGCGCAAAATATATCACTTACTGAGATCTGTTTCGGCAGAGTGCTACATCCAGTAATGGGTAGAAGGCGTGATGATATATATATATTTTTTAAATTATCCCTGCGGCGCCTTCTCCACTAACATCTTGGGAGGTCGTGATTTTGCGGCTGGTAACCGCACTTCACGCGCAAAATATATCACTTACTGAGATCTGCTTCGGCAGAGTGCCACATCCAGTAATGGGTAGAAGGCGTGATGATATATATATATATATATATATATATATATATATATATATATATATATATATATATATATATATATATTTTAAATTATCCCTGTGGCGTCTTCTCCACTAACATCTTGGGAGGTCGTGATTTTGCGGCTGGTAACCGCACTTTACGCGCATAATATATCACTTACCGAGATCTGCTACGGTAGAGTACCATACCCAGTAATGAATAAAAGGCGTGATGATATATTTATTTATTTTATTTATTTAAATGTGTATGGGGAAATGGCTCAGTGGTATTGAGTAGGCTTGTGGATCCTGAAAACTCTGATTCGATCCCCACAACCGACAAAACATTTCCACCAATTTAAAATTACCCCTGTGGCTCCCCCTCCAGTAACATCTTTGTAAATTATAAATTGGGATTCTTAATTTTTCGTTAAAACAAGGCTTTGCATGACTATATATCCATTACAAAACGATAAAAAACTTTCTCCTTCTGATACAATATACATGAATAGTTCTAGAACATCATACTAGTTTTTCAAATGAAACTGCAAAATTTTAGAGGTACACAAACCAAATATGTGCGATTCTGAGTGATGATCGCCATAAGCCCTGTGTATAAGAACTCAACTTTACAAGCGAATATATTTGTTCACAGACGATGAATGTGTTTCATATTTTAACACGATGCGTATGACTATCCAATGTTTACGTGCGCCAAATTTCATTCAGATCTGCAAAACAAAAATTCACGCTAGTACTACCTTAAACCATCTAACAACACCGAACTTAACATCTCTTCTCCTGTATACCAGTCCTATGACCGCATCACCACGTGCGCTCTTGACATGCAGCACATCCTGTCCGCGCGACCGTGTGTCCGTGTGTCCGTATTCTAGATACAAAGCAAGACAGTGTCTGACTGACTAACCCGCTGACTAGCGCTTGGCTAGTCGTGTCGAGGTCTGTAAGATGTTCTAGGATGTGTCGTATGCCGGATGCCGCGGCCACTGTCGTTAGACGAGTTGTGATAATGGTGTAGTCCCACTAGAGTATGAAAGTTGACGTTTAAATTAGTATATGGTTGTGGTTTCTTTGAAAGATATATCACCTTTATGTATTTTGTTATGACGAACTAGTAGGAAACCCAAAGTACCTAAGGATTTGTTCAAAATGTTTTCATATTTACTGTTTCTGTAAGAACGAGACATTTTCTTGAATTACTTCAAACAAATTAAATTTTGTACTCAAATTAGCTAATAACCATGCATTTTAAATTAAATTTAATTATTATGTTAAACCTTGATAAGATAATATATTGTATCTCGTTAAAAAGTAAATAAATAAATAAATATATCATCACGCCTTCTACCCATTACTGGGTGTGGCACTCTGCTAAAGCAGATCTCGGTAAGTGATATATTTTGCGCGTGAAATGCGGTTACCAGTCGTCAAATCACGGCCCCCAAACATGTTAGTGGTGGAGGAGCCACAGGGATACCTTTTTCAAATTATGAAAATTTGTCGCCTGTGGGAATCGAACCAGGGACCTCAGGATCCACAGGTCGACTTCATACCACTGTGCTAGCCATCCCATCGTTAAAAAGTCATTGTTTTAAAATCACTGGAAACATGAACTTCTCCTATACAGTGCTATAATTTGACAATATATCGAAATAAGGCAAGAGGAGGTTTTAGATAACATAAAAATAGGTCCTCTTATCAAACCAGTGGTACTTTGTGTAATAATGATACTAGATTAATTATTTTTTATTCATTATTATTGAAATATTTTTTTTTTTTTTTTTTTTTTTTTTTTTTTTCTCTGGCTTCTTTGGCGGACCAACTACTCAGGTCATATGCCGCCATTACGCCCTGATCTGCGTTTTAGTTGTTATTGTCAACAGCAACGCGAGTTTTCTCGGGACGGTCACCCATCCAAATACTACCCGCGCACAACGTTGCTTAACTCGCGTTATCGCTTAGATCAGTACCAATGAGCGCAGCCATGGCCGTTGACTATTGAAATATTAAATTATTAATATGATATAAGCTAATAAAAATAATACAGGTAAATTGAAAGACTCACATTTTGAAAATCTTATAAAAAAACAGGAAACTTGAAAGCGTGCGTAATTTTCCAGCTCATTTGCATTTAAGTCAATATTTTACTTTAAAAAAGCTTTTCAATTTTATGCATCATTAGGTAGATGATGAACTATAAACTACGTGGTTTTAATCAATAGTCAATAGTCATTAATAATGATTGAAATGTCTGATAGAGCAAACAGTAAACAATCATTATAACTACGATAATTTATTACGCTATCGATAATACGAGTATATAATATAAATATTGTCATAATTATTTATATTTATTTATTTATCGATTAATTATACATAATACAAGTATTTCATATGAATACACTTCTACTATAATATCTTATTTTTATTTATTAATGCTACTAGGAACTTAATCCCAATTACAGTACAGGGTTCGGACTCACCTAGCCGTAGTGTGGTAGTTAACAGAAAAACTGTTAAAAGTGATTTAAAATTAATTTTTTCTACGACTGCTTTGAAAAGTTGATATTTATGCTTTCAGTTGTCATCGTAAAGTTGATGGTTACTGAGTAACGAACAATAAAATACTTTACCGCGCATCTCCTATAGCAACAAGCGGCAAAATACTTTACCGCTCCCTTAGAAAAATACAAATTGTTGCTGAAATCTTAATTTATTGAAACAATACTTATAACATCTAAAATATAGGTTAGATTCATTTTTACACTTTTACATATATTATACATGAAGTTTGTTGCGCTATGATTTAAAGTTGAACCTGAACGCAGCTGGGCAGCAGTGCCAACTTAATGAGGACGAGGGATGTTAAAATTGAAAGTGCAATTTTGACAATTTTGTATATTTATTCCGGAACTTGAAATGGTGTTTGATATATTTGAGGATAAATTAGATTCTGTGATATTCTCATTAGAATTTTCAGTTAGTACGCCAATCACTATTTTCTGAGATTTTTGAGCATATTTTTTAATTATGTGTGAAAATTTATCACAAACAATGATTGTTGATAACGGAATTTTTTAATTATTTACTTGGATACTGATATCGCCATGGTTACATACAATACAGAAATTGGTGGAACGTGAATTGAACTAGCTCCATATTATTTTTTTAAATTTCATAGTAAGGAAAGTCGTAGAAAAAATTATGTGTATGCCTCAAGCGTAAAGTATCTTTATTGCTCTCGCTCTACTGCAGCGCTCGCTTCGCTCGCGCTTCAATTACCGAGCACGAGCAATAAAGATTCACTTTACGCTCTTGATACACAAATAACTGTTAAAGCGCTTCAAAATAGTCGTAGAAAAATATTGTGTGTACCACAAGCATAAAGTGTTCTTGCCGCTCTTGCATAGTTTTTGTCCTCGGCTTTGCCTCGATATCTCCATGCGCGAGCGATAATAGACCACTTTCTGCTCTAGCTATACGAATAACAATTTTATCTTGTATTTACTGCCCTAGTAAAATTAAATAAGTGAAACAAATTCTTGTTATTTTACCGATTAATTTCTATTCTATAATGTTTGTTAAGTGGTAGAGGTTTTTAATATATATTTATTAAAACAAGTTCTTGACCGTACCTCGTATTTAATACAATATAAAATCATACCATAAATGATATCTTTATTGCTGAAATATGAAAGTTAAAGTTGAATAATTTAAAACGCTCATTGCAATTACGTAGTTGCATTAAGCCAATCACAGAGCTTTGTCTGAAACGTTTGTCGGTGCTCAATTTTACTGAGAGGAAGACGAAGAAGAAATAATCATTCAGCATTCTACGATTCTACCAATGACGTATAATACTAGACGAATTATGCCGTATTCAAGTCAATGCAAACGCCGTTGTTATCCGTCTAGTTATGTTTTGTCTGAGGATTCTACTGACAACGACACACGTTACGTGAAGTTACGTGTCATTTATCTCTGTCTTATCTGTCTCTTTTTAAGCTAAGATGCAACTACGTCATAGTCGTTTGTTTCGAAAGTTTACATATTTTTATCATGCTTAATACAAGTTAAAAAATAAATAAAAATTTTGGGTATAATAATTTTATTACGTGGATTAATATATAAAAAATTCAAAAAAGTCTTGAAAGGCCCATTACACGATTGTGCCGATTGAATGCATTTTTTATTAGAGATAACTCAGTAATAAAAACTACAAATGTATATAAAAATAATAACAAGAACGTATTTCTTGTATAACGGCCCGTGATAATTTCATGTCATTATCAAAAGCAATAATTCATGTGGAATAATTTTGAACAGACATAATTTTATTAGCTGGTACAATTTGTTTCTTATTGTATTATATGGTAATGCGGCTCCGGTGATTTGCATCAAAATGAGCTGTCAGACCCGCTGGCTAACGGAGGTGGCGCCGACATAGTCTGCGGAGACAAGGAGAACTAACCAATTAAACGATTTGTATGGGATATAAATGTTGATCGTTGTACCTATATGAATATCTTTAGTAATCATTTTATATTGAATATTATTTTTTATGGTTTTTAGTTTAAATAATACGACATTATAAACTATGATTTTTTCAGGATTTCAGTTGCCAAAATTCTTACAATTCTATAGAAACTAATTAATTTTATAATAAATAATGATAAATGTTAATATACTATACTACTTCTAGTGTTCAAGTAATGTCAAATTAAACATATATTTCTATTTATAAATTAGAAAAAAAGCTATGTATTCTATTTTATTTGACACTAGAATTGCTTTTCAAAATGTAGATAAAATATCACTCTTGTGAAATGGACCTAATACAAGTCAATGAAATAAAATAAATAAATATATGATCACGTCTTTTACCCATTACTGGGTGTGGCAGTCTGCCAAAGCAGATCTCGATTAATGATATATTTATGCTCGTGAAGTGCGGTTACCTACCGTCAAATCACGGCATCCAAAGATGTTAAAGGGGCCACAGAGATAATTATGATTTGGTGAAAATTGTTTGCCGGCTGTGGGAATCGAACCAGGGTTCTTAGGATGCACAGACCGACTCGATACCACTGAGCTAGCTACCCCCATAAAATAAAATAAATAAATATATCATCAAGCCTTTTACCCATTACTGGGTGTGGCACTCTGCCGAAGCAGATCTGGATTAATGATATATTTATGCTCGTGAAGTACGGTTACCAACCGTCATAATCACAGCGTCCAAAGATGTTAAAGCAGGGAGCCACAGGGGTAATTATAATTTGGTGAAAATTGTTTGTCGGTTGGGTATCGAACTGGGGTTATCAGGATGCACAGACCGACTTGATACCACTGAGCTAGCTACCCCATAAATTAAAATAAAATAAATATATCATCAAGCCTTTTACCCATTATTGGGTGTGGCACTCAGCTGAAGCAGATCTCGATTAGTGATATATTTATGCTCGTGAAGTGCGGTTACCAACCGTCATAATCACAGCGTCCAAAGATGTTAAAGCAGGGAGCCACAGGGGTAATTATAATTTGGTGAAAAATGTTTGTCGGCTGTGGGAATCGAACCAGGGTTCTCAGGATGCACAGACCGACTCGATACCACTGAGCCACTACCCCATACAAGACAATGATAAACTACTAATTGTGATTTTCTTTACATTTTACAAATTTAATTTCTTTATTGGTTTGATAGCTCAGTGGCTACACGTAGGATTGTGGATTTGAGAACCCGGGGTCGATTACTACAGCCGGCAAATTAATTTTCTCCATATTTAAAATTACCCTTATGACATCTTCTCGATTAACATCTTCGGAGGCGTGATTTGACGGCTGGTACCCGCACTTCAAGTGTGTGACTATCCAAGATCTGTTACGGTAAAGACCACGCACGGTATTTGGTAAAAGGCGTGATGATTATTTATTTTTATTTCCTATAATCATTTAGTAGAAAATATTTATATATTCTTCTATTAATCAAACAAATGTAAACTACACAATACATACAACATTGCAACGTGGGCCGAGGTGGCTGCTCCCGCTGTTCAATTGTCTCGGGAAGCAGAGAAGTTGTGTAGCAATCTAGCAATCTAGTTGGCGATGATGTGGGATGAAACAGTCTTTTGTTTGTCATTGACGGTGAAGTGATTCATGTACGTTGTTTGTTTAATGAAGCCTTCTTGTTAATGCTTAATCTTGCTGATAGACATGTTAGGAATTAGATTTTGAAGGTGTTGTCACTTTATTTGCAAGTTGATTCGATGAGGATTTTTTATTCTTCTTTTTAAATTTAAATGAAAATTAACTAATTTTACGCATTCGCTGATATAAGCTGTATTTCATTTCCTACTTGGTTATTGAAATATAAATAAAATAAATAAATATATCATCACGCCTTCTACCCATTACTGGGTGTGGCACTCTGTCGAAGTAGGTCTCGGTAAGTGATATATTTTGCGCGTGAAGTGCGGTTACCAGTCGTCAAATTACGGCCTCCAAAGATGTTAGTGGTGGAGGAGCCACAGGGGTAGCTTTTGAAATTATGAAAATTGGTTGTCGCCTGTGGGAATCGAACCAGGGTTCTCAGGATCCACAGGTCGACTTCATATCACTGAACGAGCCATCCCAACCTAAAATTACATTTTTTTAAATTGGTTAATGATACTGCACTTTTACCAAAACAGTTTCTGGATGGGCGATACACAAGATTTTTCGAGCCGATTTAAACTAAATTATTAATTTAGTTGTCAAATATTAATGTTGACATTTACAGCCAGTTTATAACAATGCTAACTTTATCTAAGCCCCTAGTTTTTGCCGGGAACAGGCTGTTTCTGGACGAATTATGCAAATCTAGTGTTTCTGGAGGGAGGCGCAAAAATAACTACTATATTATTTCAAAATAATAATGTTAATATATTACCAGATGTATATTTTCATGAGAAACAATCTCATGGTGTATTTAAAATTTGGATATTCGGTGTCGGCAAACCACGTAAAAGTATTTTACGGTATAAAATTCCACCGCTAACCGCTGTTATCTTATTACCAATGAATGAGGAATCAATCAAAATCCGGACACCCTATAATTAGTACGAATGATGCCCTACATTTCATAATCCAAGTTACAGTCCAACCGCGCGCATTTTAACGGAGCCTTTCACTCGAGCTAAGATGAATTCCGGTCCGTTTCGTTCTGTTCTGTTCGGTTCCGAGTTCATGTCGAGTTTCATTCAACTCTGCATTGTATAATCGCCAAGGTAACGGCTTGGAGATACGCATAAACACAGCGTGATGTAAAAATACGTACCTTGAATGCAACATTGTAGAGGTAAGTAATGCTGAATTTACATGTGAATGGATGAACGTAAACTTCAAATGTTTGTTTGATTTATTCAAGTTTATTAGTTAATGTTTCATAACTTTTACGCTTTATGGTTAAATGGTACGACAGGTATATGCTAATGATTGAGAATAAATAAAAAATTTGTAAAAATACAGTGATTTCTATGCACTATTCGCGAATGATGTACAGTGTTTTGATAGCAAAACATGGCAGAATATTGCTAGTCTCTAAATCGTGCAATATTCCATTATTAATTAAAATGTAAACTATGTCTAATAATAACAACTAAAACTAGCTGTCAAATCACGGCTCCCAAAGATGTTAATGGAGGAGTCACAGGAATAGTTTTAAATACGCACGGGCCCCAAAGATGTTAGTGGTGGAGGAGCCACAGGGGTAGCTTTTGAAATTATGAAAATTGTTTGTCGCCTGTGGGAATCGATCCAGGGTTCTCAGGATCCACAGGCCGACTTCATACCACTGAGCTAGCCACCCCATAATTTGAAACATAAAGGTGAAAATAAAATAACTACATTCATTAATTTGTACAAACATACATAACATCACGTTATATCCCATCAAATGGGGTAGCACGTTACACGAATCCTAGAACATTCACTCATCAGATTCATCAAATATTCTCATCCTAAAAAATCATTCTCGCTTCAACCATATTCATTAATATGTTGAACAAGAAAATAAGCAGTAGTGAGAGCGACAACGAGTTTTTCAATACCGATTGGGCTACCGCCAGGATTTGAACCCGAGACCTATGAAATAGAGGGAAAAATTGGGAAACCAGATTTAAATCTCAGACCACCGTAGCTTAGTTGGATAAAGCATATGACTGGAGTTCGTATGTCTCAGGTTCAAATCCTGGCGGTATGCCAGTTTTTCTCTTTATAATTTAATTTGACCAAGTACTTAGAAAATAATAATAAAATTATACTTCTGTATTTTAAATACAAAACAAATAATAGAAGTTGGTTTTTAAGAAAAGAAAAAAGAACAACTCGCTAAAATAAAAGACAGTCTGTAATAAATATGACGTATGGCCACTGCAAGTATATTAGAATGTACTACAGAGTGATCAGAAGTAAGTGTTTTAGTTGGCAATACAATTCTGGGGATCTTTTTATTCCACAGTTGGCACAACGCCAGATAAAAGCAGAAATACTATTTGACATGACATTTTTATAATAAATATAAATAGGTTGAGTGATAGAAATACTTTAGTTTATTGCTCTGTGAGTAATGTTAAGAAATAAAATGAAGTGGGTAACAACGATTTTTATTTATTTAAATTTTCAAATGTCAGTCAACAACAGGAATTAAATGTATGTATCAGTCTTACCAATTTCAAGTAGTTTTTTATTGCCAACTTACTTACTTCTAATTACGCTATATTAGTGTAACGAAATTGAAATTATATTAAGTTTGCATCGTCATTTACTGGTCGTATAATGAGTGAAATCTTTTTCATCCTTGACCGTTTTCTTACTTGCAATGTAGCTACTTATAAATTCATCTCGATTATAAGCAACAACATACTTATATGTATACTGCTGGTCAGCAGATGATATAAGTATGTTAGGGGTACGTTGTGGGGCCCGGCTGGTGTTTGGTGTTTGGGTCAGGCCGGCGCCCCAGGCGGGCCACCGAACATCGGCCGGTGATCGGTGGCCACCGCGCCGGTCAACTCACCGTTACCGTGAGGCTCTCTGCAGGAGAAACACTCACGTGTGGCGTACACATCAAACTATTTATTTTAGGGATGTACAAAATGGGGTGCGCGAACTTAAAAAGGGTGATTTTATAATTATGTTCTTCTGTTTCGGCTTTAGAATGACATATTCTTGCAAGCGTATTGAGAATGAACTTCATTCTTAAACGATTTTTGGTGACATATTGTATTCATAGATTGGTATAACTGCATGAAATACACAAAATGTCTAGGCAACTGTCAAAATAAAAAGACACTTTATACAAATATCTAAGCAACGGATAAAATCAATTGCAAATCAATAGCTGTATTCCATTTGCCATTTGGATCTGATCTAACTTACATTTACTGAACCAGATCACTTATTTATTTTGTTGGATTACATCGCCGACTTTATTTCCAGTACTAGAATTACAGATTCTAATTTACTTTAAAGTAATTCACCTTAATAAGTGCATCAATTTGCTTAATTCAGTTCATTTAGTCATGTTTAGAATTTATCTGAACTGATTTAAGTGAACCAAGTAGCAAATGGAATACAGCTATTGTCACTAACTTAACTATTCTAACAAAAAGTTACATTAACGGCAAATGTCAATTATTTTTATAAGGAAATTAATGTAAAGGAAAGCCGAAACTGAGAATTATGTTTCTCTGTTTCGGGATTAGAACTACATATTCTCGCTCGCATATTGATGCTAGAATGAACCTCATTCTTAAACGAGTTTTAATGACATATTCCCCTATTTTCTGTAACCTGGATCATTATCTGTTAATGATCGATAATGACAATTTTTATTTTTTATGATTATTGTATAAATAATTATAATATTGGTATTATATGTCCAGAATAATTTACCCTAGCATTTTTATCTTATTACACACTTTTTTCTTACTTGTATATTTAGCTGTTTATAAAAAAATGTAATGACAGTTCAATGGCAGTTTCGCAAAAAGTGTGATTAAAAAGTAATATATTTCATATTGGCAGTTTCATACGAGAGCAAAATGTATAAAAATTAAATAGAAGTAACAATAAATAAATAAATAAAAAATATATCATCGCGCCTTTTATCTATTACTGGGTGTGGCACTCTGCCGTAGCAGATTTCGGTAAGTGATATATTTATACGCGTGAAGAGCAGTAATTAGCCGTCAAATCACAGCCTCCAAAAATTGTTTGTCGGTTGTGGGAATCGAGGTTCTCTAATACACAGGCCGACTCGATACCATAGAGCCATCTACCTTATAAATAAATATATTGTAAAATACATTGAAAAGTTTTGTTTTAATATTTGCCACCCTTTAATTGTTACTGCCCTTTTGTCATAGGATTCCAGATACCCTCAAGTGGTCAAGCCTAAATATAGATAATATTATTTCATAAAAATATTTCTTTTTATTTATCATACATTGTTTAAATCATTATACCTACATATCATAATTCAATCCACGCAATTCCATACAAAATCAATTCTCTCCCATAACTACTACATGACTCCAATAACCGCATAATTCATCACCCCTAGCTAAACACAATCCATACACGTGCGTAATCTACCATTCTACCAACATGACGTCCTAATAAGATCTCTGGGCTCTCACGGAGTTTCAAGTGGCTTATTGAGATTTATGACGCCGCTTTCATAGCTGTCGCCTCATCCACCTCCGCTGCTGCAGGTCGTGGAAGTGGCTGAATATGATGAACGCGTGTCCGCGTTTCGTAACATATGCGTTAGAGGGTGCAAGCGTGATGCGTGATTCATTGACCCGATGATTTGATGAAATGTGTCATTAGATGTTGATAGTTGATAGGGACAAGTTAGGTCGAAGGCATTGGCGTATTTATGGTCAGCAAAGCCCTGTGCGCAATATTTTTTCGGGTCTCTGTCTCGTGTTTAAACTTTTCTTGCGTGTTTTATATACCTAATAAAACACTTGTATAAGAAATAACTATTAAATATGTATTAAATACTCAGATGTGTCAGAATGTCAAAAGTGTTGCTTTAGAATTTAGATTACTTCAGATTTCTGCAAATGACAATTATTTGACTGTAAAAAAATATTAATAATGAAATTTAAAAACTTAGGACTATCGTTAGTGCAGGATGAATTACAAAAATGAGAAACTATCTATTTACAATTCTGCATAATAAAATTTAACTTAATTTCTTTAAATTATTGTGAAATACTAATAAAATATCTTTTTTATTGCAGCTGGTGGCCGAGGAAGTAGAAGTAGTAGAAGCAGTATCCGACACAGAAGAAATGAACGAAATCAACAAACACGCCCAGGACCGCGAAGATAACGAACCCAACCCCGACCAAATCGCTCTTGAATCCGGCGACCAGGAACCAGGCAAAAGCGGCGGAGGTTACAATCAACCCCCACCACAAAGAGGTCATCTCCCTCCAGGCCGCGGCGGCTCCGGTGCACACATCGGTCTACAAATCCCCCATCCAGGAAAACCATACGGAGTACCCCACCCCAATCACAACGTCGCGTATCATGGACCCCCACCCCCTTTACCACACTCCCCACCAAAACAACAGCAGGCGATGGATAAGTACGGTTCAAGTGGTGACCTCTGGCCTGCACCAGTTCCAGATATGCCTAAGATCATCTCACTGGATGTCAAATGCGAGAAGAATTCGATGAAAGTTTATCTAGGATTCGATAAACCTTTCTATGGAATTGTCTTCAGTAAAGGACATTATAGTAACGTGAATTGTGTTCACCTACCGGCTGGTCTTGGAAGAACCTCTGCTAACTTTGAAATTAGTATCCATGCTTGTGGTACCGCTGGTAATACCGAGAATGGATTGTATGGATATGGCGCTGATTCTGGTTCTGGTACTTACTTTGAAAATATTATTGTTGTGCAATATGATCCTCAAGTACAAGAAGTTTGGGATCAGGCTAGAAAACTAAGATGTACCTGGCATGATCAATATGAAAAATCAGTTACTTTCAGACCATTCCCTGTTGATATGTTAGATGTAGTTCGAGCAGACTTTGCTGGTGATAACGTCGGTTGTTGGATGCAGATTCAAGTTGGAAAGGGACCATGGGCTTCTGAAGTTTCCGGATTAGTTAAAATTGGCCAAACTATGACAATGGTTCTTGCTATAAAAGATGACGACTCTAAATTCGATATGTTAGTCAGGAATTGTATGGCACATGATGGTAAACGAGCTCCGATTCAATTAGTCGATCAAAAAGGTTGCGTTACAAGAACAAAACTCATGTCCAGATTCACCAAAATCAAGAACTTTGGTGCTAGCGCTAGTGTGTTGTCTTACGCACATTTCCAAGCATTCAAGTTCCCAGATTCAATGGAGGTACACTTCCAATGTACTATTCAAATTTGCAGGTATCAATGTCCCGATCAATGTAGCTCAGAGCCTGCAGGTGTGGGAGGACCAGGACTTCTTCATGGACATCACGCTGGACTCCTGGACTTACACTTGGCTGGCGCTGCACCTGATAATGCTTATGGTCCACCACCACCTCCACCATTAAACCTGAAAGCTTATCAATACGGACCTGGTGCTAACAGACCTCGAGATGAACGTAGAGTGAGGAGGACTCGTGCCACCGACCCGGAAAAGGAAGTTGGAGTCAATAGAGTCATTAGGGTAGTTTCTACAGGAGATTTGATTTTCTCTCTGGATGAAAATGGTAATACTACAGCTCCTACGATGGTCTTTCCACGAAGAGAAGAAACTGCTTTAGCTCAGGGACTTATTTGTATGACAACTCCAGGATTTGCGGCTACGTTAGTTGTGTTGTTGGCTATTTTAGTTGTGTCTTGTTTATTGTCAGCTTTCCTGTGTGTACGATTAAGACCGTTCTCTTCTAATCATGATAAGAACATTGCGGCTGGGTTTTCAAACCCTGCCATGCCGAGTAAACCCAAATCCAAGAGTTGTTTCTACTCGTAGGTTCACGCCATTTTCAGTAGTTTAGTTTTATCCCATCTAGAACAACACTTTGTGTTGCTCGCGACCGGATTGACAAGTTGTCTCCAACAAAAAGAGCTGGTTTATTTATTATTTCACTTAAAATTTGCTTAATGAAGCTCTTTCTGTACAAGGAGACAGACTTGAGTCTGTAACTACGCTTTATCACAAACAACACAAAATCGCGTCAAAAAATCAATCTCTCTCAGTACTCATTTTGTATCGTAAGTCAGTTTAGTTTAGCTAATCGGTCAGTCAGTCAGTTAGTTTGTTTGTTTGTCCCATGTCGACGTCGACCGTCGAGAGGAGGTCGGTTTTTTGGCACATGTCGCCACCGCCGCGCCGCGTCCGTGACCGGCGGAACGCTGCTGGCCTGATTCGCCGGCTCGCGTCAAGCGCGGCCCGAGTCAATAATTGCTCAGATATTGTTCATTCGGCGAAGTAGGTTTTCCGGTTAACGCAACTGTAAATACAAATAGCTAGATAGCGCTACTACCTGAAGTCTCTTCACTGATGCCTCCCAGTGCGTTGCGTTTTGCGCTGCGTTCTTAATTAAAACGCGTTGCTGCGTTGCGTCACTGCGTTACCGAGTGCTGTCCGCTGCTTGCTATTTGGTCAATGAAAGGTTCGGACTGCGGACGATTTGTTGATCTTGAACTCAATCTGTGTCACGTCTTATGTTTGGTTTCGTAACTATCTTATACTTTCCTGCTGGCCACTTCAAATTCAAACAGGAACTTAACAACGACGACTTCATTTTCGGAAACTGATTATTGACATAGTTTTCAATTAATTAGATCAATTATTATAAAACCTTCTTTCAATTTAAATAATTGATTTCATTCGGGAATTTGACTTTTTAAATTTTCACCAGCTTCATATTCTGCCTTAATTACTGTTTCTAATTTGATGGAACGACAAACATTGTTTAAATTTAACTGCTCAATTGCTATAATCATGAAATAATAACTATATAACCAACATTTCTTGACAACGACTCTTCATTTATAAATAGTTTAAAGGTTGAAATTTAAATTATTATTTAGATAAAATTCGAAGAAATAATTTTCATATTTTACCGAATTTTATAAACGTAAACCTCGACTAAACGAATTGTTAGTAACTTATACACTTTTTATTTAAAATTGAAGAATGTTTCACCATCTCGTTTAATAAGACTTCGCTATAGCTGTCCAAGAACCGAAAAACCAAACCCGTATTTTAAGTAAGATTAGCTAGAGATGTTTAGAAGAAATATAAACGCTTTTTTATATAAAGTATTAATTGTTACAGTCAACCAATAATATAACTAAATTATAGAATTAATAGTAGTGGCAATAGCAAAAACTAGTTTACCTAAAATGTAAAAAATATTCTGCAATTTTACCGTTAGCAGACTTGTCGTACAAGCGCAATCGCAAACACGTAGACTGGGACAGTGAACTAATTTTAGCTTCAACATAATTGGGGCCGCGACAACAATTCGTGGATTTGGTATTGGTAAATCATTTACTGGTCATTTTTTTAAGAAAAAAATTATTAGTTCTAATCTTTAATAGTTTGTAGTTTATTTATTTAATTTATTTATTATTTAAATTTATTTATTTATTGACTAATTTATTTTATACACAGTATTGTTCATTGTGCTCAAACCAACAGATATTTTTGATATTTAATATAAATAGAAAATTATCCGCAAATATTATAAATAGATTTGATTTATATTTATAATAAAACGAGTAGTTTATGTTATTCTACTCGAATCCGTATTGTAGCATCTACAAAATATATTTATTATTGTAAAGCGTGAATGGAGTGTGTTTATTAAATATTAACAGAAGATGAATGACAAGGAATGAAGTTTTGAACGAATGTATTAAGTTATTAGTTTTGGTAGTTAAATAATTTATGTAAAAACAATGAATTATAACCATTGGTTTCTGCGGATGTTGTTGCCTGATGTGTTTATATATATAATATATAATATTTTATATATTGTTATATAAAAACAAATTGTCTGTAAAATCTATAAAAAGATAAATACATAAATATAGTTTGTTTTTTTGTATATGTACCATTCAAAAAATATGTTTCCTGTCGTATGATATGCAAAAGTATTTTGTACATTTTACATTGTTAATTTTCTGTTGTTATCCAATTCTTAATTATTTCAGAGAAAATTTCTTATGATAGCAAAAATTCTTTTAAGTTTTTTCTTTTTCTAAAATAATTTTGAAATGTATGATAACGGAAAATATACTGTGGAATTGTGTAAATCCATAAGTTTTGTAGATCCGTAAATCTGTAAATAATGATGAACAAAATCGGACGGAACTTATTACTACCTATTCTGAAATTGGGGTAAGATATTTATTTTCGATGCTAGAGTTGAAGTAAGGCATTTAAGATCAATTTCAGCAGCCTTGGCATCATCTTAGAGCTGCTGGTGTTGTTCATTGCGTCACCAGAGCTGTTATTATGGTGGACGTCACGAGAGTCTTCTCTTCAACCCTTCCAGAAGGACAGCAACGCCGGCGGAGCGTGAATAAATTGATTTAATATTATTTATAATATTATTTTGTTTATAATTAATGTAAATTTTAATCTAATACTTTGTTTTTATGTTTATAAAGTTCCCGTGGACTTGGAGATCGTCACTGCAGCCGACGTGGAGCACGGAATTCGTCTTGGAGCCGCTGATGTCACTAATAACGTCACCATCTTCTGCAAAGTCTCCTAGATTACGCGCAAAGTTATAGCAGAGTCCTCGAAATCAACATCAGCTGTAAACGTGGACTAGAAGAGCCCCAAAAATGAAATACAAATCCCAAACAATATTGTCACCCATCATGTATTGAACTTGTAATAATAATTGTATTATAAATATTATCGTCTTTAAGGATTGTAGAGAAAAAAGTTTCAAACAAACGCTGTAGAGACTGAAAGAATAAAGAACTTTTATTTGAAAAACTTTTGTAAATAACGTCTAGTTTTGGCAAAAATCAATTATTTATAAATGCGATATTAGTTCAAACTTTAGCCGCATGCACAGTGGCGCCATTAACTACTTTTGTGAGATTTATACCTGTGTGAGAAGAAGTGTATGTGTGTGTGAGTTACTTTTATTTATCGATTTTCTCAATAACTAATGTAAATTTTGGGGTCGTCCGCGCACATCCCATTCAATATGAGGCCCTAGAAGAAGCCTGCAAAATTTCAGCGATCTCGAAT
Organism: Pterostichus madidus; assembly: GCA_911728475.2. Classification (NCBI taxonomy): domain Eukaryota; kingdom Metazoa; phylum Arthropoda; class Insecta; order Coleoptera; family Carabidae; genus Pterostichus; species Pterostichus madidus. Next base: position 35,990,962 of record OU452308.1, on the reverse strand, counting down.
ATATCCTTATTAATTTAGTTTAAAAAATTCAAACCATGGACTAAACACTTGCCATTTTTCCAATCAATATTTTAAAGTATTTTTAATCGCGCTGAAATTTTGCATACAGCTTTAAGGCCCTAATCCTGAGTGCGGTGCTGAGAAACGACCCTAAATTTGCATTGGTAGGGAAGATATTCCACTTTAAGGGTGGTTATTTGTATCTCCGAAGTTAAGGGTTGAAGAGAAAAAAGTTCCAAACAGAAGCTGTAGAGAATAAAATTATAAACAACTTTTATTTGAAAAACTTTTGTAAATAACGTCTAGTTTTGGCAGAAATCAATTATTTATAAATGCGATATTAGTTCAAACTTTTGCCGCATGCACAGTGGCGCCACTAACTACTTTTGTGAGATTTATATCTGTGTGAGAAGAAGTGTATATGTGTGTGTGAGCTACTTTTATTTATCGATTTTCTCAATAACTAATGTAAATTTTGGGGTCGTCCGCGCACATCCCATTCAATATGAGGCCCTAGAAGAAGCCTGCAAAATTTCAGCGATCTCGAATATATCCATATTAATTTAGTTTAAAAAATTCAAACCATGGACTAAACACTTGCCATTTTTCCAATCAATATTTTAAAGTATTTTTAATCGCGCTGAAATTTTGCATACAGCTTTAAGGCCCTAATACTGAGTGCGGTGCTGAGAAACGACCCTAAATTTGCATTGGTAGGAAAGATATTCTACTTTAAGGGTGGTTATTTGTATCTCCGAAGTTAAGGGTTGAAGAGAAAAAAGTTTCAAACAGAAGCTGTAGAGAATAAAATTATAAACAACTTTTATTTGAAAAACTTTTGTAAATAACGTCTACTTTTGGCAGAAATCAATTATTTATAAATGCAATATTAGTTCAAACTTTTGCCGCATGCACAGTGCACTAACTACTTTTGTGAGATTTACATCTGTGTGAGAAGTGTATGTGTGTGTGAGCTACTTTTATTTAGCGAATTTCTCAATAACTAATGTAAATTTTGGAGCCGTCTGTGCACACCGCATTCAGTATTAGGCCCTAGAAAATGTGGAGTGGCGGTGGCATATCGGTGGAGGGTGTAGCGTGGCGGTGGCGTATCGGTGAAGGCCGTGGCGGCGGCGGCGGCTGCTAGTGTAGTTGTCGAATTAATCAACAGAAGCACCGGTATTAACTGAACGCATATGAGTTAAAAATGAATATATTTAAATTTATTTGGGCCGAATTTATACTATAGAATATTATTTTTCTAAATAAATTATAAGGACATGTTATTTTAAATATATTTATTATTATTTCAAAGTTGTATACAACAGATACTAACATTTATATTACAAGTACAATTTAATACAATATATAATGGATGACAATATTATTTGGGGCTGTTTTTTTATTTTTGGCAGTCTTATAGTTGTCAGAATCTTGCGAATAATCTAGAAGACGATGTTGATTCTGGGATTTCTGCAGCGGTGATAAAGCTGTTGGTGACATCACCGAATCCAAGACGAGTTCCATGCTTCATGTCTGCTGCAAATATGAGTCCAGGTATATGAATTTATATTTCTAAACAAAATAAAGACATGTAATTTTGAACTTATTTCTTATTATTTCAAATTTGTATACAGCGAATACTATTTTATATTGTAGTTATTATTACAAATACAATTTATTTATTTTAAACAATAAAAAGCTATGTTTTAAATTGATAATTTACAATAACTCTCTTTAACACATATTTGTTCTTTAAGAACAAGAAATATTGTAACAAGATGTATGTTTTCGCAAACAACTTATTACAATATTTTTTATTCTTAAAGAATAAATATGTTTTAAAGAGAGTTAATGTAAATTATCAATTTAAAACATATTTATTATTGTTTTTTAAACATATTAAATTACAATCATTTTAATTATATATGAATGCAATGTTTATTACAAATGTTTTATTTATTTATGATTACAACTTTTATTACAATTGTTTTATTTATTTATGATTACAATATTTATTGCAATTGTTTTCTTTATTTATGAATATAAAGTTTATTGCAATTATTTTAATTATTTATCAATACAATATTTATTGCAGTTATATTATTTATTTGGTGAATACAATGTTTATTTGAAGTTGGTATAAAGTCTGAATGAGTGACCTGCTGATACTGCAGCCAACTTCTGACATAGTTGAAAAGATGTTGACTCAGGTGATGTTCTCCACGATGATACAAGCTCCGCTGATGCTGGTTAGAACACCAGCTCCTCCAAGATGATGATATAAGCACCGGTGTCGTTGTCCACGATGGCGGCAGCTCTGATGACGCTGATTAGAACACCAGCTGGTCCAGAATGATGCTGAGACCGCAGGAGATGCTTGCAGGTCCCGTCATGTCCCTAGAAACATAAAAACAATGTATTAGTAACATAGAATAGCTGGAAACATTAGAAATAAAACATACATAAAGACATTTGATGATTGTTGAACCTGAAACAGAAACTCAGAACAAAATGCAATAAAATAGAATAATAGACAAGTTATGACATGCAGCGTGCAGCATACACCATTCATACCACACATTCCATTCGTCCCATAACATCCCATTTATACATTTCTTGATCTTCACGTTGTTTTCAAGGTTGATTTCTTTGTTCTTTCTTCGCTTCTGTTCTTGCCTTATCCCTACCTAAGTTTCTGTGTACAAATAGCTAATTTTAAGTGTCAAGTGGCGCAATGAATCTACGACAAGCAGCCGGAAGTGTGCTTGTACTTAATGCAAAGACGTGGACTATATTCCGTAGCCCCGACCTCTCGGTTTACGCCTACAAAACCTACCCGAGTCGTAGGGAGAGTATTCCACAGTGCTCGTGGCAAGAGAAGCCTCTATGTACTTGCCCGGAAATCCAAAGGCCACCTCTAACGAGGGGATTTGGCGACCCCGACCACGCAGTCATCGGCAGAGATACTCTCTAGCTGGGCGACCCGCCTACACACCAAACTACGACCTTGGTCTCGAGGGACTCGCCTCACCCGGTTCGCGATACGCTAATTAAAACTTGCCTAATGTATGTAGAAAGTATGTTGGGCCTCCACGTGAAGGCACTAGAGTTGTTGGAGGACAATTGTTTAGATATGATGGCCTTCTAAAAGGCAGAAATGTACGGAGCGCGATTTTACGTCTGTACACAACAAAGAATTCGAGGCAATTGACCGAGGCTTGCGCAACCATTTCACTGATTACAATGTGCTAGAGAGAGACAGACTTATGGCTAGAATGTACAGCGAGCAGTAGCAATGGTACGGGTTTGCAGGTTTCGTTCGGATTAATTAGTGAAAGGCACGTTCTAACTACAGTTTATAAATGTTACCTTGAACGATAAAGAATAAAAATATACACTGCAAATATAATATTTATCATTTGACTTTTGATATTATTATAAATAATAATTTTATTATTGCTATTGTTTGTTACAATCATATATGTAAAATAATTGCAATATATGTATTGTTTGTTTTTGAACAAATTTCTAATAAAAAGTTTAATTTATAACATTTTTATAATTAGCATTTACTTCAAAACGACAAATAAATATTTATCATATCAAAAATACTCAATATAAAAGAATATTTCATCATATAAGCTAATTACAGATAATTAAATTAGGCTTTTACGTAAGACACAGATGTACGGAATGTGTGCAAGGTCGCGTATCATAACGTATAAATTGAAACAACTGCATTATTATTCAAATTTCCTATAAAACTTAAAGGTAGAAAATATTATTTCTACCATTAAATATTTTACATGCCTAGAAAACACTCCTATACCGGGTGTCTACTTTTTTATACACATATCTATACTTTCTAAATAATTGAAAAAAATGAGAACTGCAAATATCAATATCAAACATAAATATTCATGTATATTTTAAACAGTGGAAGACGTCATTGTTTCCGGGGTTGCTGTACAAGAACATACATACATTACAATATGTTCCATGAAATCGGGTGACATGAATTCTTGAAACATTTATTAGATTCATCTTACAATTACTCTCCAACAAACATCCAGATTCATAATTCTTTTCACACCAGCTCGTCTCATCTTTCGTTCACGCAACAAACATTCAATTATATCCATCCATTTATTTCTCAATTTCAACAATCTTTCATTCGACATACATTGCACATGACCAAGCCATCTCAATTCAGTCGATAGCTTATTTTTTTAATAGAGTCAAAACTATTTGATTAGCAAAATTTAAATTGTCAAAACAGATAATAGCGTAATTACAAAGTTACAACTCTCGACTATTTATTTATTTACGCTGCACAACAAGAAATTAATCTCAAGAACTGAAACTGGATCACTTGGAAGCATTTACATTTTTAGTTATAAGTTAAAGTAAAACTTTAACTTATAATCTTGTTTCTGATATTTATTTTGAAACTCGTCTTTTTGACGAAAAATCGTATAGAAAGTGATATATTTTTCAATTATTATAAAAAACGTGCAAAAAGTAAATACCATATTAACGTATTTCACTATTTTAATTTTTAAAGATCATTTAAAATTTAATTCCTTGCTATCGAAATATTGACATCTGTCAAAATAATTTTTATCTAAAAAAATTCTAATTTGTGTTCGAGACAGTAACCTTACCCAAAAACTTTCTCGAAATGTCTTTGGAAATATGTTTATGCACAACCGGGCCGAAAAGCATGTGTTTTAGCCCTAAAAAGCGGGCTTAAACACTTACAGGCAGATTCATAAAGCGGATTAGCGCTAACACCATTTTTTATTTAATTTTTAACTCTCTTTTCAATGTACGAAACAAATTTATTGTAACTTGAGTTAAAAAGAGAGTTAATTAGCATCAAATTTAGTGGCTAGCTCAGTGGTATGAAGTCGGCCTGTGGATCTTGAGAACCCTGGTTCGATTCCCACAGACGACAAACAATTTTCATAATTTCAAAAACTACCCCTGTGGCTCCTCCACCACTAACTTCTTTGGGGGCCGTGATTTGACGACTGGTAATCGCACTTCACGCGCAAAATATATCACTTACCGAGATCTGCTTTAGCAGAGTGCCACACCCAGTAATGGGTAGAAGGCGTGATGATATATTTATTTATTTATTTTAAATTTAGTTCATTTCTTTAATCTGTTTTAATTTGAAACAGAGTTATAGATAATATTAGAAACGGTGCTAGCGCTAATGCGTTTTGTGAATCTGCCTGTTAAATCATTCCTATGGATACATAAATAAAATGACAATTTTTGTTTATTGTGAATACATGATTTTGCAAATTGTCATTTTGATATATAACCATATATTTTAATCTTTTGAACATATAATTAAATGTTATTTTGTTGTGCATAAATCATTGTATGTACCACGGATGCAATTAGCGTTTCTAACCCTGAGCATGTTATTAGCCCTCGGCGATTTGCGCCTCGTGCTAATAATCATGCCACGGGCCAGAAACGCCTGTTTTCACCCTTGGTACATATTAACTATTAAGACCCATGAACACTTGAAATAAAACTTGCTACCTGTCTCTTGAAGGTAAACCAACACCTAGTAGTAGTAGTCGATGATGCACCAGGGCTCGATGACAACCGGTTCGTTGTTGTTCTTCATATCTCGGATGCAGCCGTCGGTAACGAAGATTTTGTCCATGGAAACCAATGTCACGTTCTTTGATTTCAGGCCTAAAAATGAGAATATTTATTTATTTGTTACTTTGGACAACAGGAACTCAATTCCAATTAAAGTGGAATCCAAACTACTCAGTTACATTCGTATATTTATATGAGTTGAAGTCAATGAGAATTTAACTTACGAATTTTTGTTTGAACTAATATAACTTTTTGAACTACAATTGCTTATTATGTTTATTTAATTAAATTATGCACAAAATTTGTTTTTGGCCCTAGGGCCTTAAAAAAATCAATCTATGGATACATCATTAACTATTATGTATCAAGGGTGAAAACAGGCGTTTCTGGCCCGCGGCAAGATTATTAAAACGAGGCGCAAAGCGCCGAGGGCTAATAACATGTTCAGGAGACCGATTCTAATTCGTAGCAACCAGCTGTAGCCGCTACCGATAGTGTGGCTAATGACGTCAAGCCAGTGGCTACAGCTGGTTGCTACGAAATAGAATCGGTCTCCAGGGTACATATAAAATTTTGCAAAATCAAATATTCTCAATAACACAAAAATTATCATCTTATTTATGTATCCATAGGAATTATTTAAATGTTTAAGCCCGCTTTTTAGGGCCAAAAGACATGCTTTTCGGTCCGATTGTGCATAAATAACTATATTGGCTCCACTACATAACAAAAAATTAATTTAATGACAGTACAGTGGAGCTACAATTTTAAAAGCAAAGAATACTAAAGCAACAAAAAAAAATGCAACGTTTTACTGTGTATGTTTTTAAAATTGTTTTAATACCCGTTTGCGCCAATAAATGTAAATTTAAAATTTTAGATAAACTGAAAAAATCGCATCAAATGTTTGACATTTTAATTTGATTTGTTTTTATTTATTCAAATCAGACATAAATTTGAAGTTACACAAAATGTCGACATTGTGTAGGAATGTAACACTAACATCTTTGGGGGCCGTGATTTGACGGCTCGTAACCGCACTTCACGCGCATAAATATATCACTTACCGAGATCTGCTTCGGCAGAGTGCCACACCCAGTAATTGGTAAAAGGCGTGATGATATATTTATATTTATTTATTTATGTAACAAGTATTGATTTTCTACAATTCAATTCTGAATTGAATGCTGCTGCCATCTATCAAAATACATGAAATTCTGAAACTACTCTCATAGAAATACTTGTATTTTGATTAGGATTGTATTATTTTTTATTGGCATCACTAGAGTGAACTGATTTTTTTTTAGGTTGCTAGTATATATTTTTACCTGTTTCTTGAAGGGATAAATAGGTTCTCCGCCGCACGCCTAGGCCTCCGTTTCATTCAACAGCAGCAGGATGTACGCTCATCTTACACCTTCAGCTCTGTCTCAACTGCGCGTCACTTTCAATAACGCACACGAAGATGAGCTCTGAGTATACGTGGAGAACGAACTACAAGAAAAAAAGACCAATTTATATTCGTATTGGAAACATAAAAATAAATATATCATCACGCCTTCTACCCATTACTGGGTGTGGCACTCTACCGAAGCAGATCTCGGTAAGTGATATATTTTGCGCGTGAAGTGCGGTTACCAGTCGTCAAATCACGGCCTCCAAAGATGTTAGTGGTGGAGGAGCCACAGGGGTAGCTTTTGAAATTATGAAAATTGTGTGTCGTCTGTGGGAATCGAACCAGGGTTCTCAGGATCCACAGGCCGACTTCATACCACTGAGCTAGCCACCCCATTGGAAACATGATGGTTGAAAAAAGTGTTATGAATGTTTATTGGAAGGATGTGTTTTCCAAGGACTTTTTTGTTTTTCAGTAGATCCAGTACTCACCAACAAACGCTGTCAAATCATCTGTCAATTTTTCTCCTACTTGATCGCTGGCATCACTCTTGAAATTAGTGGTAAATGATTAACAGAAATGATTTTCAGTAAACATAAGAGTCCATTAAACATGATTTGGTAAAACTCCAGTAAACCGTCTTGCCTTATTTTGATATTTTGCCAAATGATAGCACTGTAAAGGAGAAGTTCATGTTTCCAGTGATTTTAAAACAATGATTTACCATTACTTTTTGAGCGGTTTATTATTCTGATTTTAGATTAGCTCGCTTTGCTCGCGCCCTAACCTAACCATCCGATTTATTCTCCATCGTAATAACAACAATCCACCATCCACCTGTCAACTAGGACTACGACTATTCAGTTTTAGAACCGATTGTATCATGTAAAATTTCTAATCTAGCTCATGCGCCAAACTACTGCCAGTCGACATTACTACACCTCAGGATGTTTGCTTGCAACTTGCATTTTATATCAATTTTAATTCACTATCAAATAGTAACACAAGTAAAATACGATTAAATATATCTGTATTTTAATAAATAACACTGCGTTTTTACTTAAATAACTTTTAAAATGTCTCAGAAAGTAATTCCTCAACAATAACAACACGTTGATAGCTGAGAACATTACATAACATAAAATAAGTACCATCGCCAACCTTAAAAAACAAAAACTATTAAGTATTTTGATAAAGTCACATATCAAAAATATAAGTAACTTTTACTATTATATTTATAAATAAGTGCTATTTAATCGATTAAAGTAATAAATAATATTTAAAATACTTAGTTTTGCTATGCCTTGAACCAGACAATGATACAGCAAAAATTGAAACATCTCAATTATTTATTTATGAATATATTTTTCATTTTAGACCGATCACAATTAGCGATTATCTCAAACTAAGGCCCTGAATTTTGTGATAGCACGACCCCTACAAACATGCAATTAATCCCCGTCAAACATTCCTACTCCACACCATACACAATCATAATTCTGTTCATATAAAGCCGTCGCATTTTCTGTTCACGCAACAAACCTTCAATCACATCCCTCCATTTTAGGCGTGTTTCTTTGGACTGTGATTCGTAATCAAAGTGATCAAACTTAACATGATCATGAAGAATCATGTTTCTTCGTTCGTTATTCGTTATCCCTACTCTTTCATTTTGTGATCACGAAACGACAATCCCCCTACCCTTCTGAATCATACTTTTTCTATGATTCATGTTGACTGATTCACATCGAAGGTTTAAAAATGGCGTCTGATGATAAATTTATGTGCTCTATTTGTGGAATTAAGGGAAATTGGCTGCTTCTGGAAGAATTTTTAAATGGCTTACATGGACACTCATTTATGAAATTTTAAAATAGGTTAGTTTGTGTATTTGACATTTGCAGTTATTTTAACGTTCATACTATAGGATCGCGTCGATCGGGTTGGATTTGAATCATTATTCCTGTTCGATGTTTTCTTCAGTATCATATTTAATCATGATTCAACGCAATCACGATCAAAGGAATCATGATTTAGAAAATCACAATCACAATCCAAAGAAACACGCCTTTTATGAACCGGTGATTACTCAGAATTTTTATTTTATAATTTTATAAAAAAATATTACAGAGTGATCAGAAGGAATCGTTTCAGTTGGCAATAAAAAAATCTACTTGAAATTGGTGTGTCTGATACATGATTTCATTTCCTGTTGTTGTCAGTGACATTTGAAAACTTAAAATGATGACATTTAGTTCTTATTCGTTTTTAGTTCTATTTTTCTTAAATATCGATAAATAAAGTCCTCACCCTTTCTTTTATTACTTAACATAGCAATAATCCAAAGTATTTCTATTACTCAAAAATCCAAAATCCTATTAGCTGTCAGTCTCCTGATATAACCTATTTGTATTTATTAGAAATGTCAAATAGCATTTCCGCCTTTATCTGACGTTGCGCCAACTGTGGGATAAAAATATCTCTGAAATTGTATTGCCAACTATAACAATTCCTTTTGATCACCCTATAACTTATCCACATGGTTTAAAAATTGGATTTTTATTCATTTTAAGCAATCATAGATAAAATTTTGTAAATCACGTGGTTAAAGCATATTAAAGCACTCATGTCATTACACGACTCGATCTACAAGCACGTCATATGCAATTTTCACACTTGTAGTGCTGTAATAATGCATTTATCCCACTGGTAACATAAATAATTATTGCACAAACAAAACAAAAAATATATCATCACGCCTTTACCCATTACTGAGTGTGGCATTCTACCTAGCAGATCTCGGTAAATGATATATTTATGTGTGTGAAGTGCGGTTACCAGTCGTCATACCACGCCCCTCAAAAATGTTGATGATGGGGAAACCACAGGCGTAATTTTAAATAAATAAATAAAAATATATCATCATGCCTTTTACCCATTACTGGGTGTGGCACTCTGCCTTGCATATCTCAGTAAGTGATATATTTATGTGTGTGAAGTGCAGTTGCCAGCCCTCAAAACACGTTCCCCAAAAATGCTAATGATGAGGGAGACATGGGTAATTTTAATGTGGTGAAAATGTTAATATAAACTAATAATAATTGAAACTAACACCATTGGTTATGTAGCTGTAAGGGCGGAGCTAACGAGCATTCTTTCCAGAGTCATATCTTGGTTTACCTATACGATGAAATACGAAAGAAGTAAAAAATAATGTATTTAATTCGTACAAGTTTATTACACCATGTGTTATAAATACGAGATATCAATCAATATTTAAATTATTGTGATGATAAACAGACTCGCAGATAAATAATTTAAATATTTATTAATTAGTTAGTAGCAATATTCAAACATGTCAACAGAAAAACTCACACACTTCACTATTTTTACTTCTCATTTGTTAGTAGTCACTTAACTATGCATATTCATCTCTTAAACTTTAATTTATTACAAAAGTAAATATTTTATAGTTCAATGAACATCCATAAACGTAAAATTAAATATTCTTACTAATAAACTATTCTATTACTTAATCAAAACTTATCTTGATTGTAACAACAATTTTATATTTATGACATGTTGTTAAAGTACATTGCACAAATTTACAATTTATTATCTAGAATTATTTATTGATAATTTGTGTACAAGTTAATTATTAAGTTAACCATACATTATAAATTATAACCTAATTGTTAGTTTTAGTACAGTTACAAATTATGCGATATTTTCCAGGGTTCACTTAGTTCATTTAAATAAATTGCACGTGAAATTTTAGAATATTATTTACTTTAATTCAAATTGTTTACTTCGTTCAAATGTAAATTAAAACGGTGAGAATGTAAACATTTTACTTTCTAGGTTATAATAATTATTTGAGCAAAATAGTTGCTGTATGGACTTAAGTTCTGTTGTATTCTAGCATTTTGTCGACAAAAATTAAAGAAAACAAAAGCCAGCTCTTAATCTATGTGAATATCGCCACTGTTAAATTAAAGCTACTTCCCAATTTATGTAATTACTAGTTTAGAATAATATGGTTGAAACACCTGCAGTAAAAAAGAATTGATTTACTAAAACACATTTGGATAGGTTATATTACTTTGTTTTGAGCCTCTAAAATATTCCTAATAATTTGCATTAGCTAAAACAGTGCATTAGTTAGAAAATATATATTTAAAATTCCTAAACTGTCTTCCACGATTTAAATTACATCTCGTTATTTCTACATTTACTTGACTTTCAATTACTGTCTTCGTTACTGAATTAACATTACAGACAATTACTTTTCTTTTGAACCTTGTCAATTTCAATTTCTTTTAAAAGAATATCATTTCGTTTTGTCTACGTATCACGTGTCTAATAATGTTTAATATGTTACTTCCCGGTTAATGTTTTCGAAAATAGGTTATAAAAAAATATTTTGTTGTTACAAACAAGTGTTGAAAATTCGAAGTTAAAACTACAATCTTTATGAAAAATACTTATTAACTGAGCTTTTATTAACCTTTCACTTTGGGTTTTCACTTTATTTAAATCAAATGTTGAAGATCAAATAACCTTGTTTACATTGACAACTGCATTCGTTTTGACAAATACAGCTTTTATTAGCACAGTTAGTAAGTGATTGACAAGATATGAAATAAAACGAACAAATTTTACCTTTTATTTTCATTGTTGAAACAATAATTAAACCCACAACGTAAATAATTTTAGAACGAATACTGTTTACAGCTGTCATTATTACCCCTTCTACCGAACTAAACGACTCAGATGCCGTATGACTTTATCGATAAGGGAGATCACTTTCAGCTAATATTTTAGGTTGCCATCTAACGGTATACTATAAAATGAACTGTGTACAAACTATTCTCGGTATAAATATGCAACAAACATATTAATTTTTTGCTTGTTTCCTCAATTATTAAAGAACAAAAATAAGTAATTAAAAAACAAAAACGTATTGGTTAATATTGTAGAGCCGTTAATAATTGTCAAAAGTATAATCTAAACAGTCCGACGGCCTTGTATCGAGAATATTTTATCTCTTTCTGTTGCAAGTGATATCAATTCTGTAAATGTCTATTCGTCTCAGTTGCAGCATTATTATGAATTGAGATTTTGTACAATTAAACTCTACTAAATTTTTATGTAATCATTATTAATTTGTAACATCTATTGCATCAATGTTTGTTGAATTTATGGTAAATTTTTTATCGAGTGTAGTTTAAAACTGAACTTTATCCCGTGTATGTAATCCAATAATAAGAACAAAACTGCTGGCTGATGAATTGCTCAGATGTTTTTTCTTTTCACTTTTTTCTTTCTTTTCCAAAAAAGAAATTGATTCCAAAATCGGTCGCGAAAGTCATTGTTCCGCCGAACAAGAAATTAATTTGGAATGCGGAGCCTGGGGCCTCGGTGGCGCGCACGCTCCCACGGTAGGTCGCCACACTTGCGCACGCGCACGCGCGCCACACACGCAAGCCGTGCAGGTGTGGAGCGATGCGATCGCGAGATCGGAACCATAGGTGACTCGTCAGCGTACCGCAAGGGTCAACAAGACTCATCAATTCATAAACTGACACGATTTGAACACGTTTTTTTCGAACAATATTTAATAAATAAATAATAATTACTTTTTTTGAAGGGATACCGGAATGCAGGTCCCAAACTTTTTTTAAAAATTACACCAAAATTGTTATTTGTGACAATTTTATTTCTTGACCAAAAAACTATCACTTACAGTTCATGATACGTAATATACTATTCTACGACTATTTAGAAACGCATGAAATAAAATTTAAAATAATATGTTTGCAAATTCGGATGACAGTTTTCATGTATCCATGGATACGATGATTACCGCTCAGCAAGCGGCAAATGTCAACTTTCTGCATAGTCGTAGAAAATAGCTATTTACATAACAAGTGCGCGAAGACATACTTTGCACATGAGCGCAATTTTAAAGCACGAGAAAAGCGAGTGCATTAATTTGCGCGAATGGTGCAAATGACGTCTTCATGCACGAGTTTTGTTTGTAACGAGCAAAAATTATATAACCCATAATGAGAAAAGTTATTAAATTTGAAGCGTGAATTTATATTGACAGTTAAGTTCCATGAATGGACATTTGTTATTTGAAAACAAATTGTTTATTTTTTCTCGTAAAGTTTGTTAAAATATGTCTGATTGATGGTGTTATAAGCTAATGTCTCTATTTCTTTTATAAATTCCTCAAAATGTGTATATAATATAAGTAAAATTAGCATTTTAATAGTCAAAAATTAGAACCATAAAAATGGGTGATTTTTCAATTACTTTGCGCACTAGTGCGCAAAATCAAACTTTCCATCGGTTTCCAAGGTAATGTAAACCTTATTTTGAAGCACGCGAGTACAGAAAGAAATTTTTCCTATATCGCGTTTACAAAGTTTTTATCAAAAACATTGCTACAAAATTCAATTTTGTAGAACAGTTTTCGTTAATATTTTTTGTGATGTGGAGTTTTCTACAGGGTGATCAAAAGGAATTGTTATAGTTGGCAATACAATTCCAGAGATCTTTTTATTCTACAGTTTGCACAACGTCAGATAAAGGCGGAAATTTTATTTGACATTTCTAATAAATACAAATAGGTTATGTCAGGAGTCAGACAGCTAATAGAATTTTGACTTTTTATGTAATAGAAATACTTTAGAAATAAATGTAATAATAAATGTACTCAAATTTAAATTTTAAATGTCCCTGTCAACAACAAGAAATGAATTTATGTATCAGGCTTACCAATTGCAAGTAGTTTTTTTTATTGCCAACTGTAACAATTCCTTTTGATCACTCTGTAGTTTTAAAAATGATAAATATGAACTTGTTATTTTAACTGTTATTGTTCAGTTCATGTAAAATTATTGCAATTATTATTATTTTTTTTATAATAAATAATTAAATTAAACTGCAAACAAATAATAATTCCAAACAAATGATTTAATTTATATTGGGGATTTAAAAGTTTAAAATGTTGAAATAATTAAATATCGTAGAATATCTGGCTTGTATTAAAATAATTATGTTCGAAAAGTTGTTGCACGGCAATACATAAAAAAATGTCTGATTTGTAATAAAATTAACAATATTCTTTTTCGATCAGATTCAAAAACAAATTGCGATATTTGATTAAATATTGAGAACCAAAATAAACCCAGAAAAATGATAAAAGAATGTTAAATACTTATTTGGCATAATTCGGTACCTAATTAAATAATTAATATTAATCTCAAACTTTAATAATAAAGACAAAGTATAAATCTCAGGTGTAAATGAATTTTTGCGCCTATATCTCACTCACACAGACGTACACAAAACAATATACAACTACGAATGTCAGTTGTACCAACTACGAGTACAACACAAACAGTTACTCCATTTGAACCCAGCAAAACATAAACACTACCATATTTTATTTACAAACAATATTAATTGACTTTACACCATTTTATCGTTAGTTAATTTTGGTGTAAATGTTCATTCGCTTTTTCAGAAAAAATGTTAATTTCGTCTAAAATTGGGATTTGTTGACAACTGTTTGAATAAATTTGTTAAATACATTTAATTTATATTTTTGTTGATGATAATGATGACAATGATTATAAATAATTTCCAAAACCGCAAAAAACACACGAATGACTCGATTATCCTAGTAATGAAACAATTGTTAGATGAATTAATTAATTATTTAGTTGTTTAAGCGAAAAACGACACCAGATTGTTCGATATTAATTCGTTCCCGATAGAAAAATAAATAATCGCATTATTTTTATTTTTATCTATAAGTTAAAGTCTTAATTACTAAATTATTATCGGTTCAGATAAAATTAATGGGACACTGCTTTCATAGTTCGCGATAATTTAATTTTCACAAAGTACAATAATTATTCATTCCATTATTAGTGTTAATTTATTCATTATTTTAGGAACTATTTTAAAATAAAGTTTGTGGTAATTAATATTAGAACTCAAAATAGTATTTTCTTGAGTTGCATTACAAATTACCAAAAATTGTTGTCAAATAACTCCTCAAATAACGAATCCCATAGGAAGCTTTCTTGCCAAACTATTCCAGATGGCAGCATAGTTCCAGTTTACCATATTTTGAAAATGTATGTACTGGAAATTTGACGTTTTACCTTTTTCGATGATTCTGCATTTTCGCTTTGCATTATTTCAAATATAAACAGAGAATGAGGAAAAATATTGAATTTGTGTCTGGAACACTAGCGCTACAGTGGGAATTTCCAAGTCAAACTTTTCCAGATGGCAGCACTGTTAACAATACTTTGAAATTGACTGTATATGTAACTGGGTACTATTTTAAAGAATATAAGTGGTTGTTTCACATTTTTCAAGTATAAAATTCAAAATAGAAAGGGAATAAAATAATTAGATCTGAGTTTAAAACGCTAGCGCCACGATCTTTTCACTCGAGTTAGACAAAGCAATCTACAATATTCAGAGGAATGTTTTCGGAGGTCGTTACTATCGTCAGTATATTCAACATTAAAAGTTGAATTTATAAAATGGCGGTTTATTTGAATTTATGAAATAATAAGACGGCGAGTAATTCTTTTCATTTATAAAAATAGCATGCTAAAAGAATAATAATTATGATGGATTTATAATAAATAAATATATTATGAATAAATTTGTATAAACGCACATATCGTATGTGTTTTCATAGGATGCGGGCACTCACGTGATTCTCTGACGTAAGAACAGCTGTTTCGGGAAAGATCACTGCGCCACCTACAAAATGAACTATTTTGTTGGTGGCGCAGTGATCTTTCCCGAAACAGCTGTTCTTACGTCACAGAATCACGTGAGTGCCCGCATCCTATTGAAACTGTATATTTCAGTTTCGCGCCAAAGTAGAGTCACGTCATTCGTTATATACCTGAATGGGTGGAGTTAAAGAGCATTCCAGCTACAGTTGTACTTTGATTTGTCAAGCTCTAAAAGTTGGTATTAAAACTAATAATGGGGATGAATGTTTAATGGACTGGTTGTATGAAGAACTATAAAGGCACATTAGCGAATTTAGACGGCCACAATATTCTTATCTGAACTCAAGAAAAAGTGACATATAAATAAGTGTCAATATTTACATCCGCTCATTACAAAGCAAAGAACACTGGGAACCCTTAATATTCCGAAATTCATTTATTATACATTATATTGCATATTTGCCCCTCAAAATCTAGCAACCACTACACTTGGTCCGTTGCCAACAATCAAAAAACAAATAGTACGTACTGCAAAGCAGTCTAGATCACTCACTAATCATCTCTGGACGAATCATGTTTCTTGGAATTGGAATGGCCACTTGTACTAGGCTTGGGGTTGTTACTATTGGTATCAGTTCCATTTTGGGGCTGAGTGCGACCTCTCTGAAGCCTCAACCCAACCCAACTGGCAAGGGAGTTCATGGCAATCAGTCCACTATGCTGCGCCATTTGTTCTCTTTGAAGTTGGTACCTATAAAGCAAAGATCCAGCTACCAAAGCCGATACAACAGCTGATACAGCCACCAGGACGAAAAGGACACTAAATCCGGGTACTGGAAGACAAATTCCATACACTACTTCTTCTCTAATTCGTCCTTGGAACACAGTGACTGCTTCAGCCCGACCGTCAGGACTAAAAGCCAAGTCAGCTTCAGATATAACTTCGTAGATTCCACTGACGCCTACATCGGCACTTCGAACTTTACGGTCGGAGATTACAACTGCTCGGCGACGACGTTTGGTGGAGGATGTTGTTGATGGTTCTGGAAGAGGAGTGGCTGTTTCTGGTTCATCTTGAGGTTTGGGAGTACCCATTACTGGGAGTTCGTCGGTGTTTATACTACGTGGAGCTGGGACTGGAGGGTCGCCGTCTAAGTGACGTGGACCATGAGGGAATCTGTCTTGTGAACTCTTGTCCTGAAAATAAAAATATAATTCAGTATTAAGAACATTCTTATGGTGAGAGCATTTGATACTGTCATTGCCAAGAAAGAATTCCAAAATGGTAATAAAAAAAAAATATATCATCACGCCTTCTACCCATTACTGGGTGTGGCACTCTGCTACAGCAGATCTCGGTAAGTGATATATTTTGCGCGTGAAGTGCGGTTACCAGTCGTCAAATCAGGGCCCCCAAACATGTTAGTGGTGGAGGAGCCACAGGGATAGCTTTTTCAAATTATGAAAATTTGTCGCATGTGGGAATCGAACCAGGGACCTCAGGATCCACAGGCCGACTTCATACCACTGAGCTAGCCATCCAAAATGGTAAGGGAGAGTAATCCACACAATCATGATGTTACACAATAAACCATGGGCGTCGCTTCTGTGCAATTTGCTACTCTCAAATGAAGTATTTTAACTCTTTTTCTTGAGTTTTGGCTGATAAATTTAACTTTAGTGCTTTATTTTGTGCTTCATTATCGCACATCTTATACATATAAAATTTGCAAAATTATCCCCTCGCTCTACTATGAATAGTATTGCCCTGTGCAGATTTCATTTTGCTACAATTATGTGTTGCGCTTATCGCAGTTTGCAAACAGTGCATACAGTGGTGTAACTTAACTCGCGACAGTACGTCACTGTGATATTGTGTTTATTCCACTGGTTTATTGCAGTTAGTATTGATCAGCAGAGCTTTTCATGTATGTAGAGCGGTTCATGTATTACGTATAAAACTAATAGTAAAATATTTCTAATCGCAGTGCCGCTTTATAAAGATCCTGCTATCATTTCACATTTCAGAACTTGGTATACTTTAGTGTCCATGATAGTAATAACTTTGTTACAAATGAATTTAAAATGAATAACAGTGGTCTATGCTTAAAAAAAGTAGATAATTAAAATGCGACAAATTTCACCGATAGGAATTTATTTCTAAGATTTATCTTGGGGAAGGTGGTTCAGTGGTATCGAGTCGGCCTGTGGATTTGTATACCCGGGTTCGATTACCAATTTGTGAAGGTTTTTTTGTTGATAAAATAAGTTACGATTATTCTCGGGTTCATAAAGCAAATGAAGTTCAGCAACTAATCAATTTATAGAGTTAATCTTACAGTATATCTGATTTAGCGTCATCAGACTTATTTTTATTTAATAAATTAAAAATGTCTCAGGGTAAAGCGATTAGCTAATGATGAAGCACGCAAAGAGGTTGTTGAACAATTTTTACATAGTTGGCCAAGGTTTTTTTTCTGACGGTATAGGAAGAAAAGAGATGGTATAAGTGTATAAGTGTTGAAGAAATTTACTTCGAAAAAGCGGAATGCCTTTAACGGCACTAGTGCTTTAAAGGCACTTATGTATCATACGTTATTTTTTATTATATGTGCATCAAAATCTGGAAAATAGAGCTGGAAAGCAGCATTTTCATTTTGATTCATTTCATAATTTTGTATGTTTGATTTGACGTAATATAATTCATACGAAAAAAGGTCAGTATTTGTTGTTTACGTTACTATGTGTACTCGTTGTTTTGCAATTAGTCATGATAAGTATGGATAGATTTAGGACCAGTTTTTCAATTGCCGGTTTACTCTCGATTAATGTTAACCATGATTAAATAATAATGGTAACCATAGTATCCATTATTATTTAATCATGATTAACATTAATCGGTGATTGAAAAACTGGCCCTTAAAGAGCAATATGCTTATGTTGGGTTTCACAAACAAAAGTTAAATTTTAAATATGGTTTATATAAATAACAGCAAATCGAATGTATAACAGCAATGTTAATTATTCCATTTAACACGTAATTTTTATTCGCTTTTATTTATTAAATCCAGTTTAAAATATAACTTTTGTTAAATATGGATTATTGTTCAAGTATAATAAAAAAAATATATATTTTTAATGATCCATGACATGTTTTTTTCATGGCTATAGGTAGATAATATAAAAATACGCCCTTGTATTATAAAATTGACAGCGTATGTAACAATTTGGATACTGTTTCAAAGAAAGCTCTTGTTTTAATTTTTTGGTGATTCTGCGTTTGCATATTGCATCATTTCACAAACCTACCAACGTCAAAAATATGGAGAGGATAAAACTGGTACTGGGTATGATACAATCACGCCATGGTCTTTCACGAAAAGCTCCCATTATACATTTTTTTAAATAAAAGTAAGTAAGATATATATTACGTAATACTTACGATAAATGGTTGAGGAGGAAGAATCTCAGACTCTTCATGATCCTGTCCATAAAACATCTGCTCCTTATGCTGATTACTCAATTTATTATTCTGCGGCGATGGCATTGGAACTTGTGGTTGTCTCACCGTATTAAAATGCCCAATTCCAATAGCAGCCATCTCATCCCCTTCTTGTACAATATCATCATACATCAAATCACCTTCCTCCGTCGTGTCATGTCTATGCACAGGTGACTGCGATGCCTCATCCTTCCTCTCCAGGTTTCCATAATGACTCAACCCGTGATCATGTTCACTGGGACCCAAGCCAGCACCGTGTTCTTGACAGTGGTCTAAACAGCCGTGTCTGCAGATCTCTACTTTGCATTTGATGTGCACGCTCAGCGCGTCGGGGAACTTGAACGCGTGGAAGAAAGCGTAGGTGATGACGGAGGCTCGTTCGTCTGCTGCGCGAGCTTTTAGGAACCTGCTGATCATCTTCGGGCGTAATACGCAACCGAATTCGTCGGAGAGGTGGATTATGTGACCGGCGCCGTCGGATGCTGCGCAGGATTTTACTCGCATGTCGAATTCGCCTGGAATTAAAATGTGAGGATGAAGTTTTATGATAAATAGTTATTTCCAACGACTACGGAAAGTTGAAAATAACACACTGATGTTATAACGCACACTTCTAACATATTAGGTGAAGTTTCATCAATTGACAACAGATGGCGTAACGATGAGTATGTCACTATTAATTAAGATCGCCAGGTTTAGACAAAAATGTAATTCGAACGGGCCAAAAAAAAAACAAGAATTTGCAAAGCGGCAATGTAAGAATGTCATCGTATACATGGGTCTAGAAAAACTGTAAAAAAAATTTTTTTTTGGACTCACATCATTCAAAATAAAGTTTAGATTACTCTGAACACTGAAGTAAAGTTTGATTTTGCGTATTAGTGCTTCAAAGTGATTGAAAAAATACGCATTTTTATGGTTTTAAATTTGAGACTATTAAAACGCTAATAGGATGCGGGCACTCACGTGACACTGTGACGTTTTTGTGACGTAAAAACAGCTGTTCGGGCAAAGATCACTGCGCCACCTACAATATGAACTATTTTTTTTGGGACGAGATTTGAAAAGAACCGTTCTTTTCAAATCTCGCCACAAAAAATAGTTCATATTGTAGGTGGCGCAGTGATCGCAGTCCAACAAGATTCGAAAGGAACCGTTCTTTTCAAATCACGCCACAAAAACATAGTTCATTTTGTAGGTGGCGCAGTGATCGCAGCCCAACAAGATTCGAAAAGAACCTTTCTTTTCAAATCACGCCACAAAAACATAGTTCAAATTGTAGGTGGCGCAGTGATCGCAGCCCAACAAGATTCGTAAATTAAATTGAGCTCATGTGTAAAGTAAACCTTTGTGCACTTGTTATGTAAATAGCTATTTTCAGAAACCGGCAAGAAAGTGCTTACATTCCTGGCCCAATTTTAGTATAGAAAGTAGATTTTTGTAAAAATAGTCAAGTAAAATACGTATCCAAGGCTACAACAAAAATAATAGTCTGGTAAAGATTTTACCTGACTGTTATTTTTGTCATAACCTTGAATATCAATAAATTTAAACATTTTAATTATTTATAATTAATTTTCAATTAAATTAAACGGTTTCAGAAAAAATAGTATACATAATACGTCAGGAATTTTTTTTATTTTCCTGACTTATTAAGTAATATACTATTTCATACGTTTCTAAATGGTAGTAAAAAAAATATTGTGTGTACCTCGAACAGAAAGTGTTCCTGCAATAGACTTTATTAGTTACGAAAAATACTATAAAATCATAAAATGTAATTCCAAATGGCATTATCCTTGAAAAATAAATGTCTGTTATTGGTAATTTATTTGACATCTGCACATATACATGTGAGTTGACATATTACTAATTACAATATGGCGATAATTTTGTATTCATTACTATTCATACAGTTGTACAAAGTAACTTGTATGTATGTCGGTAATGCATCTAACAGATGTTGAATTTAAGGTAAAAATGAATGAGAAACACGTTACCTCTGTAGTCGTTGATGGCGACGACTAAAGTCAACGTGGATCCCAGTGGAACGATTCCGCTGACTGGTGGAGCCCATGGACCCTTTCCATGTTGGATTTCCATCCAACAGTCCACATTGTCTCCTGCAAAACAAGAACAATTATTTGATATTATTTTATTAATATTAAGGCCGGTATTTCTATCTTTTAACAAAGTTCCTAATAAAGTTATTTGTCAAACAAACAAAAAATATCGTAATCATAATTCAAATTTGGAAAATTATGTGAACTGTAATTTTTTCAACTGTAACATATAAATATTGAAATTGGCTATACTCTATCCGTTTTAACTATGGCCGTATTTGTTTGGGAAATTTTGAACTAACCCTGAACTGACCTAGAACTAACTCGTGTTACTTCCAAATAAATGATGCATCTCAAGTGTCAGTTGTAAACACTGGCGGTAAATTTAAAATCTGAATGCATGTTCGAAGCGACATCTGCTTAGTTTTGTTTGTGTGTTAAATTGCGCTTTTAATTGGATGTTTTGAGTCATCTTTATATTTTTTATATGTAGTCAAAAAGCAAATAACGTCAGGGTCTGTTTTTTTTATAATTTTGTCATCAGCACTATCAAAATAATGAATTTCGGAGTCGTAATATTATCCTCTGTGACTTATATTGCAAGAAGCACATAATGCATATAGCTCTTCCATCATCTGCATAAATAATAGTTTAGTATATTTTTTCAAAATACTATTATAAAATTACTTAGGTTTTTCATAAAAATAACTCCTAACCTCTCTATACTATTACAAATCGCGATGCCGCCACGAATAACAAGGAACACAAGTTGATTAGATAGAGATAGTAAACGGGTTGAATCTACCAACCCGCTAAAATAGCTGGGGCAGTAGGGTCAGTTTAAGGTTAGTTCCAGGTTACTTAAAGTGTGCCAAGTAACCTGCAGGTTACTTTAAAAATCCCAAATAAATACGGCCTATAAAGAGTTGGGAGTGAGATAGGGACTACGATTCCAGCTCTTTGATTGGTTCAATCGCGAACCGAGTTTACACAGCTAAATAATTGACGTGGAATTACAATCAGCTGATAGAAAGCATCATTACCATCATAAGCATCATAACAAAGGCGTTTGTTGTGAAGCAGAAAGGGATAGAATAACTGGATGGTGAGGCGCGTGCGCGGCAAGGAGCGAGTACAAGTTGATGTTATGCAGGCTGCTTTTATGTTGATGACAGTTATCAGACGCGAGCATTTTATTTATTTACATACAAACGTGCGTATACAAAACACTTAATATGTCAAAAACTAACCTTTACTTTGATGTATGAAAAGTAAGTAATTGAATATAAAAATAACTACACAAATGTTTGCAACTTGCATAACATCAAAGTGTACTCGTTGCTTGCCGCGCACTCGCCTCACACACAAGTTATTCCATCCCTTTTTGCTTCCCAACACTGCCTTGACTTAAATACGGCATAATTCGTCTAGTATTACACGTCATTGGTCATAACCTACATATTTTGTTTGTTTTATATCATTTCCTTTTCATTTTTTGAACTCAACATATTAATGTAATAAATATAATATTTGTTTACATAATTCTCGTGGTATATTTCAAAAATGAATTATATTTTTTTCTATTTCGATGTTCTTATAAGTCTATAAACGTACTATAAACACGTCGTTAAGGAGATCTATAAGCGTACAGTTTTTTGGTGCTTTTTATTTTGCAAGAGTGGTATGAATGCTTTTAAAACTGACAAATGAATCCCATATAACTTTAAAATTGTAATTTGTTGGTGTTAAAATATTACTAAAAGAATATGCTACAGAGTGATCAAAAGGAATTGTTACAGTTAGCAATACAATTCCAGAGATCTTTTTATTCCACAGTTGGCACAACGCCTGGTAAAGGCGGAAATACTATTTGACATTTCTAATAAATACAAATAGGTTATGTCAAGAGTCTGACAGCTAACAGGATTTTACTTTTTTAGTAATAGAAATACTTTAGAAATAAATGTAATAATAAATGTAAATGTATTTAAATTTTCAAATGTCACTGTCAACACAGGAAATGAATTTATGTATCAGGCATACCAATTTCAAGTAGATTCTTTTTATTGCCAACTGTAACAATTCCTGAATGAAATTGTATTTTTTTACTAATAAAACTACTTACCTCTAAAGTCAAGCTGAATAACATCCAAATCCGCAATAACCATCGGCGGTTTCGACGCCGTCTTCTCATAATCATTAAACCACTCGCATCTCAACCTCTTCGCCTCATCCCACACCTCCAGCAGATCTCTATCATACTGCACGACGACGGTGTTCTCGTAGAACTGTCCGTGGAGGTCGGGTTTCGTGCCACACCGCGCGTACGCGATCCGAAAGCTGAAGAACGTTTGCCCGGTGCTGGGAGGTACATAGACGCAGCGCGGATCTGCGTGCTGGCCCTTGCTGGAGACGATACCTTCGAACGGGTGCGAGAAAGAGAGGTGTACGTCCATGTGGTCTTTCCCGCACATCACCTCCAGGGATTGGATTGAGGGCATGCCGTCGGGACGCTCGAGCGGCCAGATGTCGCCAGTGCCGGTGCTGGAGGCCTGGAAAGAAGAACAAAGTTTTATTAGTTTATTTCATTAATAAGGTAGTACTAGCGTGAAATTTTTGTTGGCGCACGTAAACATTGGATAGTCATACGCATCCTGTTAAAATATGAAACACATTCATCGTCTGTGAACAAATATATTCGCTTGTAAATTTGAGTTCTTATACACGGGGCTTATGGCGATCATCACTCAGAATCGCACATATTTGGTTTGTGTACCTCTAAAATTTTGCAGTTTCATTTAAAAAACTAGTATGATGTTCTAAAACTATCCATGTATATTGTATCAGAAGGAGAAAGTTTTTTTATCGTTTAGTAATAGATATATAGCTATGCAAAGCCTTGTTTTTAACGAAAAATTAAGAATCCCAATTTATAATGGCAACACCACACGGTGATATGGTATTTGAAAATTCACTAGACCAACAACCTGTTAACAATTCATGATATTCAAATCATAATAGGTATAAAACACTTATTTTATTCAATTTTTATTTTTTTTTGAGCGTCAGTTTCGCCACTCGACAACCGATGGCGCCACCGTCACACTAGTACTACCTTAAAAGAACAAAAGCGCTAAAATATGTTCATAGTAAATAATGACTAGTAACACGAAGTAACAATTCGCTAATCACATACTTCACTCAGTAACCCACTAACGCTAACATAGCACCGCTTACATCATTACACCGATCTATTTCTCCCGTATTTACCGCACACCAACCAACCGATAAATTACACCTAATCCGTTATAGTACAATATTACACAAAAACAAAACAACTACCAACTAATATAACTACGTCCATCGATTCATAACGCCCGTGGTACCTCCGCTAATTTCGTTATTAGCGATCGCGTGAACCTCTCTAAGCGTTAGTTAGTGCCAGTTCGTTAGCAGAGCGTTAGCATCGTGTTCTAATTAACACGGAACTACATCGTACAACCGGATACGGAAGAACGGATGTCGGCGTGAGCACGTGCGCATGCTCGGGGCATTCGCGTGCACGATGGATGATGTGCGCTTCGTTGCGTAACTTGTGATGTGTGCTGTGTTATGATTGTTATATAATGAGATTTGATTCTTTGTAGACATGCGAGATTGCGAGGATTCTGTTTTTATGTTTTCGTGGTTTGGGATTATAGATAATTGTGGGTGGGTTAAATGCTTCTGAATTTCCTTTAAGCTACGAATAAATAACTTGAATTATGAATACATTTTTATAAATGCGGTTAGTCAAATATTTGATGAACTGGAGCACAAGATGTTCTTCATAAACTGTAAGATAGTTCTAGAATTAAGATACAGATTCGTGTCCAAGAATATACTCTTTATTTATTTATTTATTTATTTATTTATCTATTTACTTATACAACTCCGTGCAACAGGAATTTAATCCCAATTATAGTACAGCAGTGTTTTCAACTAATACAGAGTGACCAAAACGAATTGTTGCAGTTGGCAATACAATTCTAGAGATCTTTTTATTCCACAGTTGGCACAACGCCAGGTAAAGGCGGAAATGCTACTTGACATGTCTAATAAAAACAAATATGTTATGTCAGGAGTCTGACAGCTAATAGAATTTTGTCTTTTTAAGTAATAGAAATACTTTAAAAAGAAATGTAATAATAAATGTATTCAAATTTAAATTTTCAAATGTCACTGTCAACAACAGGAAATGAATTTATGTATCAGGCTTACCAATTTCAAGTAGTTTTTTATTGCCAACTGTAACAATTCCTTTTTATAGTATATTACATAATAAATCTGGAAAGTGATTTTATTTGATGAAGTGGTTGTTTGAAATACGAGGCCGCAGGCCACGTATTTTAATCCACTGAGTAATGAGTTATTTACCTCGCTAGAATGGTGTATTAATGGTAACCATAACTAAGTAATTGTATATTACATAATAAGTATTTCAAACAACCGTTTCGTCAAGTAAAATCACTTTTCTGATGTATTATGTACACTATTTTTTTCTAAAATCGTTTAATTCACTCTATAACTAATCATAAATAATTCAAAATGTTTAAATTTTTTGGTATGAATGAAAAACAGTCAGGTAAAATACAAAACAGTCAGGTAAAATCTTTACCGGACTCTTTTTATACTTTACCAGACTGTTATTTTTTTGTAGTCTTTTTTTTATAACTTGGTATAAACTTGTTGTTGGTAAAACTAAATACTATTAAATAGGTTCCTTCAAGTTATAATTCTAGTCATTAAATCATTTCCACAACTATTCCGCACCGGAATCTATTACATTAATTGCAAACAAAATCAATTTACAATCTATTTCTTATTTCTCGTATTACGTACATTCTCATCACAATTTCATTAATAACAATTGTCAATTCACTTCTAATCAGTATATAATTTACCACGCGTTTAACTACACCGTAGCAAATACAGTGGAACCTTGTAATAACAAAATGAATATCAGCAGCAGCAGTAGCAGCAAATGAATGGCATTACCGCGGACGTCGTACGTCGCTGTGTAAATAGAAGCAAAAGCACCAAGAGGAATGAGTGGATGTACTCGGAAATTATCCAATTACAATACGAGCGGATGCAATAAGAAGGTTTGAATTCAGTTGCAGAGGAATCACAGAAGGATTTATTGCACTGAGTAACTAGATGGAGTTGCTGTTGATAATAGTAAAAGTAAAAACCACTTGGTTAGGTTTCACAAATTATGTATTTAAAAACATTGGCCATTCTTCAATAAAGTACTATTTACAACTTAAGCCCTAGTTTATTAATTTCTTCTAATCTAATCCTGGTCGGTCGAAGAAAGCATTTTAAAACAGAATGAACTTTGTAAACTATAATATTAACTGTGATTAAAAATATATTTTATTTACAATGTTGCATTTTAAAATGAACATTTTTGACAATAGTGTATAATCATGGAAGTGATAGGCTATTATCTTGCATATTACAATAAATTCTCTGTATTCCTTCGACGATGGTCTAATAAATATTTTAAATAAATAATTTGTGAAATTTACATCAAGTGCCTTTTACTTTTATTTTTGTACAATGTTTCATCAAGTACCTATAGCTGAATTTTTTATTAACAATTTCAAACAATTAAATTGAGTAAATACAGAAAAATTATTTTCGCAGTTTGCTCTGCTTCGTAGTCAATGTGAGCTTTCATAGCAAACTTGTATACGGGGTGGTCATTTTAAGTGGTGCACTATTGCTACCTTGAGAAGTATAGGAGCTACCTCGGGAGCTACTAAGTCATAGCACGCTGATTCTTATGCGATTTGAATTAAATTAATATCAATTTAATATGGAGTAGGTGATTATCACTTAACAAGATCTGCTTCGGCTGAGTGCCACATCGAGTAATAGTTAAAAGGCGTGATGATATATTTATTTATTTATTTATTTACTTTAGAAGACTGACAAGGAACAATATCTTTTGCAAAAAGGCAGTTGAGAGATTTTCTCTCAACTGCCTAAAAATAGTTTATGTTTAGTTTTAGGGTTTTATTTTGTCTTGTATTACACAAATTAGTTCGGACTTAAATGTTTACTACCTTTTTCTTCATTTAATTACTTATTTGTCTAATGCATAAAATTGTTGTCATGGTTCATTTCATTAGTGTTTTTATTTAGGAAATGTTGGATTTACGTAAGTACCAGAGGTTGATTGGACAACATAACTTCATTAAATTATAGTTATTATTTAGCTGTTATGTAAATGAATGCTCATTTCTCTTTCACTTCATTAGTTTTTGTGGTGTAATTATTGAGTAGGACTTCTTGTCTTATGTGAAATTATAGTATTTGTAGTGCATTTTTGGGTAGTTTTCGCTGGTTAAGTTGAATTACTAAAATGGTTGTATAGCTAGCTTACATTTACTGAAACAGATCATTTTTTTATGACTGGCTTACATTGCTTGCTTTATTCTCAATACTACGATATATGCTGAATTTATAATGAAATAACAAAAGAGATAATGCAGATGGAGTAAAGTAAAAAGTAACTCAGGCGAATTTGAAGATTTATACTGTTTTCAGTAATAATTTAACAAGAGAGTGAGAATAAATTGAAAATAATTTGACAGATCTTTCGAAAACTTGTTGCTGGTTTTACAACTAGACAACTCAACAACTTCACGAAAAATATCCCCAAAAACAGTTGCACAAAATTCCCTTTATAAACGCAATATAGGAAAAAATAATTGCAATGAATTCTGAAAGCTTTCCTCATTTCCTCTATTCCACCTCTTATCTTTTTCACCACATCACTGATTAGCAACCGAAGCACATAACGTACTCAACCGCCACCATTATACGAACGGCAATTTAATAATGTTCAAGTGTCCTTCGCGCTAATGCGCTGCTAACGGTGAGCCACGGGTACCGCTCAACACGCTAGCCAACATAACACGAGATGTGGGCTCTGTTGGCTGCTGACTTCACTCAGTAGCCAGTAACGGTAGCCATTTTTAATAATGGATGTTTGGTGTTTGTATACTGAAGGAGGTTTGTATGGGGAGAATTTGTAACTAACTGTAGAAGGATCTTACTTAACTTAATTCTGAAGCCTTTCTATCTTTTGGTTAAGACTGAATATGAAAAAGAATCTTATGATTGTTTATTCATTTGTTAATTTGTACAATAAGAACTTAATGAGACCTACAGTTTATAGTGGAATCAGAACTACCAAATAAATATATTTTTTGCCCCCAATTTGGCAGACTTATCCAAATAAAAATGAAACAATTGGACAAATTATTATTATCACCATAACAACTGTAATGAAAAAGCTACTTTTGGTCCTAACACCAAAAACAGGATGACGTATCCATGGTAACGTAAACATTCTTGCATAACGTTTTTTATTATTGAAAAGGTTGAAATAATGGTGCCATATTCAAATGGTCAGTGGTATCGAGTAGGCTTATTGATTTGAAAACCAGGGTTCAATTCCCACAGCCGACAAACAATTTTCACCACATTAAAATTACTCCTGTGGCTTTCCCTCCAATAACACTTTTAAGGGCTGTGATTGACGGCTGGTAACCGCACTTCTAAATATAAATAAATATATCATCACGCCTTTTACCCATTACTGGATGTGGCACTCTGCCGATGTAGATCTCGGTAAGTGATATATTTATGCGCGTGAAGTGCGGTTACCAGTCGTCAAATTATGGCCTCCAAAGATGTTAGTAGTGGGGGAGCCAGTAATGGGTAAAAGGCGTGATGATATATTTAATTATAATAATAACAATTTTTATGGAGTAATGGGTCAGTGGTATCAAGTCGGCCTGTGGATCATAAGAACCCTGGTTCGATCCCCACAGCCGACAAAATACTTTCATCATTTTAAAATTACCTCTGTGGCTTCCCCACCACTAACATCTTTGGGGGCCGTGATTTGATGGCTGGTAACCGTACTTCACGCGCATAAATATATCACTTAACACACCTAGTAATGGGTAAAAGACGTGATGATATATTTATTTATTTTATTTAAATAGGATGCGGGCACTCACGTGACACTGTGACGTTTTTGTGACGTAAAAAACAGCTGTTCGGGCAAAGATCACTGCACCTACAAAATGAACTATTTTTTGTGGCGAGATTTGAAAAGAACAAAAAATAGTTCATTTTGTAGGTGGCGCAGTGATCTTTGCCCGAACAGCTGTTTTTTACGTCACAAAAACGTCACAGTGTCACGTGAGTGCCCGCATCCTATGCTAAATTACTGATTGAAATCATAATAAAATGTGTACATTTTACAGCAGAACGATACCAATATTTAGTACCAGTTTTTATCACCAGATGTCATATTATAATGTGTCAATCGCAGCTTCTTTCTTAATCAGTAAATAAAAGTCAGTTATTCTGAAACTTGTAATTTAGAATGTTTTTATATTTCCTGCATTAAATAATTTTGATTGCCTAGAAGTGAACGGAAACTGCGTGTGAACTACCATTATTTGTAATTATCAGAAATTAATCAATTTTAACAACTTCATGCCTCAAACTTATAATAATGTAATTTAGCGCTAATAAAACAACACATAACAGAGGTATATTCTTCCGTAAAAACCGACTTTACTATCATACGGGTATTACTTCTTTCCCACAGAAAAGTTATTCAGAAAAACCATTCTTCATTGGTGGTTAAACCATAGATTCAACCATAAATCATGCCCCATTCTTCATCAGAGAAGATTCTTCATGCGTAATATAATTTTTCACTGAAATATTTCTTCTTTCGTTCCAAGAACGATAAACAATCCTAGCTTAGTTTTAGCAGCGTTGCCTGTTCTCTCTCTCTCTGTGCATTGTTGCCGAGGTATTTTTATCCCATGTGAATAAATTATATTTTATAGATTGATTTTAAGAAGAGAATAGCGAACGAAGGAAATCGGTCGAGAATTTGTAGCGTTAGCATTGGGTAATTCGAGTTAATTGTTCGGTAAAAAATTAATTGTACTGGTTTTTGATTCCGAGAAATTGATTCGTGAACCACATGTATAGATTGGAGATTTTCTTCTTACATATTGCATGGATTGCTTTTGGGAATGGAACAACTGAAACGATCTCTTTTATGGGAAGTTTAAAGTCCCATTTCTTATGTAACGGATTGCTTTTACAATAGGTTACAATTATTTCTAAACTTGTATAATCTATACAGTGCTAAAGAAAATGTTGGCATAGGAAAATAAGAAAAGAATAGTTATTTTTATAATAAGTGCCGAAAAAGGCTTGTTACGTGCAAGTGCAGAATTTAAATCTGCATGAGCACGTAACCTTTTTCGGCGAGTTATAAACAACATTTTTCCTACAACTGTGCGATTTAGTAAATCACTAAAATATTATCCAAATTTATAAAATTTTAATGATGAGAACGATGTTTTACGGCGTTGCTATGGTTTGTTTGTTGATTGCTTGCATATTGTTCTACATTATTTAAAAATATTTCACTAACTTCAAGATAATTTCTTCAAAATCGTCTACATTGGAATAGTACAGTGAGTGATTCTTCTTTATCATAAACACCTCCAAAGATAATTGAAGCTCTGGATCATGCTATGTTGCATCTATTTTCAACAATGACAATCAACCTGCTGCTGGTACTTCTAAAGCCTCCGAAATTGTTGTCAATAATATTACTGTTAATAATATGAACAGGTACGGAAGAAATCAATATTTCTTTAGACAGTACAAAAGTTTCCACTTCACATTATGTCAATATAAGCAATTGTTACAACTGTGATAATAATATCCACAAACAATAAATATTATGTATTTCACTTACTCTTAAAAATAAAACCATTTATTGACATATTTTACTTTGTTCGGTTCTTTTTATTAATTGTGTACAGATTAGATATACTGCAATTTAAGATTATGTTTATAAACGTCAAAATATACTACTGCATATTTACTAGCGTTGGCTCCTCAGACCAACCATAAGTAGACAAATTCTGCCGTATTCAAGTCAATGCAGTGTTGTGAAGTAGAAAGAGTAGGAGTAACTTGTGGGTGAGGCGGGTGCGCGGCAAGGAGCGAGTACCCTTTAATGTTATGCGAGTTGCAAACATTTGTGTAGTTATTTTTATATTCAATTACTTACTTTTCATACATCAAAGTAAAGGTTAGTTTTTGACATATTAAGTGTTTTGTATACGCACGTTTGTATTTAAATAAATAAAATGCTCGCGTCTGATAACTGTCATCAACAAAAATTCAACCCGCATAACACCAAGGGGTACTAACTCTTTTCCGCGCACCCGCCTCATCAACAAGTTATTCTAACCCTTTCTACTTCACAACAAACGCCGTTGTTCTCCGTCTACTTATGGTTGGTCTGAGGTTGGCTCATTGCATCTTCTTCTTCCATAAGCGTCTGTGGCCAAAATATGAATTCCGCGCTCGGCGCGAAATTTGAATCGCTCTCAATACAACTTTTTGTTTACAGTTGCGTAATAAATTACTTTCCGCACTAGTGTTCTTTGTTTACAGAAACGCATTTGTCTCCTTTCCACCCGTAACCAAGGTAATAATAGTTACGTAATAACAAAGAAATCGCACAGTTGTAGGAAAATATTTTTACACAAAATTATAGAAATAAATAAATATCACGCCTTCTACCCATTACTGGGTGTTGCGCTCTGTCGAAGCGGATCTCGGTAAGTTTGATGTGCGGTTACCAGTCGTCAAATCACGGCCCCCAATGATGTTAGTGGTGAGAGAGCCACAGGAGAAATATTAATGTGATGAAAATGTTTTGTCGGCAGTGGGAATCGAACCAGGATTCTCAGGATCCACAGGACAACATAATACTACTGTGATACCTACTTCATACAAAATTGTAGAAATGGCGACATGTTCTTATTGTCCAGCATTTAATATAATTTGTAGTCATGATTTAATGACAGTTCGTAGTAGTATATAGTAACGTAACGTAACGTAACGTAACGTAACGTTGAGCACGCACAGGCGTAACCGCGTAACGTGTACCGTGTGGTAGAGCGGTTGACACTGACACAACCTGTCCGCGGCACGAGCACGGTACCTGCATTCCACAGATTGCTGCTACCCGCTACAGCTATACAGCAGAGCTATGTCGCGTCCTCTGCAACCGGAACGTCCGGAATTGTATGTATGTGTGCGTGTGTACGATGATGCATGTTCAAAACTGGCTAAATTCGTTTAATGTTGTCAAAGTTTTTGTAAAGAATTGTAGCTGTGAATTTTGTAGGATGTAATTTAAATAAAAGAAAAATACATTTATCAACACGTCTTCTACCCATTACTGGGCGTGGCAATGATATATTTATGCGCGTAAAGTGCGGTTACCACCCTGAAAATCACAGTTACGAAGGATGTTAGCAGAAGGTAAGCCACAGGGGTAGTTTTAATATCGTGAAAATTGTTTGTTAGCTGTGGGTATCAAACCTGGGTTCTTAAATTCACAGGCCGACTCGATACCACTGTGGCACCTACCCCATTAATGCCGAGATATTAAAGAACAAGTTTCGTAATTGTCATTTCATTTTGTGAGAAGGGAGTTTGATCACGACGCGAAGCGAAGTGGCCCAACAAAATACTCGACAATTTTGAAATTAGTTCTTTGTACTATTTTTTCTGTTTTGCGCCTTTTATACTCTTTTTGAATAAAAATGGTAATTTTAAAAGTTAGGGAATTTTATGTTAATTGATATTAATATTCTGTTACTGATCGATAAATTAATGATATACCTTATTCTTCACTTTTATTCTACAGGCCGACTCGATACCATTGAGTCATTACCCCATAAAAATTTCTTATAATTCTGTACTCATGTTACAATGTTACTTTTGAATTAATAAACACTATATGCATATTTGCAACTACCTACTTATTGAACTAAGTTGTAAAGTTTTTAATATCAAAGTGCAGAACCGGCTTAAGACACTTCTGTAAACTTACTAATCAAACAATTATTGTCCCCAAGTTTTAATACAAAAAAGGAAAAATAATAACCTACAATAATTTCAAATTATTTTGAATATTTGACATAATACATTATTTGATAATAAATAATTTTAGAGACAAATATTTTAAATAAAAATAAAAAATAAATAAACCATCACGCCTTTTACTCATTGCTGGGTGTGGCAAACAAAAAATACAATTAAATGTTCAAAATAAAAGTAGCACATTACTAGTTCAATTAAATTTGCAATTTCGTGTCTCTGAAAATGGCGGCCTCTCAGCATTTGTATATTTTACCTTAACTGAAAGACGGCACTGTCAAAGTGCATAATAAAACGCACTTGATATAAATTTAATGTTTTGAACTTGAACTTTGAAGCCTTGAAAGCTCTTTTACAACATTGAAATAAATAACATATTTTTATGAATCCTCTAAAATGTTTTTAATGTTCTCTTATGGAGAATCCTATAAAAGTATCATGGCGTGGATGAATACCTATATTATGTGTTTTTTTATTGTCTGCATTAAACTTTCTAGGTATCAAGCAGATATTTGATATCTTCACATCGCAACCGCATACATTTCAACTATTCAACCTCGGTTTCACCCCACAATGAAATAAAATTTAATTCATGTTCACTAAGAATGCTTTGGTGAAGATTGACTGCATGATGAATGTAATAATTTATTTTATTTCGGCATCATAAACTTGTTTTTTAGCCCTAAAATGAGGCCGTAATTTGGCTATTATAGCCCTAGAGTATATAAAGTTGCTAAGCAACAACTTGTCAAATAAATCAAAATCGTGATTTATGGATAAATGTTAGACAATATAATAAATTCGTATAGTTTTTCGTAAAGCTCTTTTGACTTCTGTGATACTAATTTTCTCTACGTAATAGTAATTGATATCTTCCATTTTTATTTAACAATAAATTAACAAACAATAAAGCAACATTAACAATCTACGTACATGCATAGAAAACAGCATAGCTAAAATTAATAATGCCAGCAAAACAATAAGGAATATCTACTGAGTTAATCCTATAATTTCAAGGATCAAAATAATATAAAACGATATATGTACTCGGGAAATTTAAAGCCCTCCGTTACGCGCAATCATTTTAAGTTTAATTTTTTTGACATTAATTGGTTAGGTTAGAATTAAAATACATAATTATCTAGATTATGTTATACAACTAAATACAATTAATTTTTAATAAAGAAGTGTTCTGCAGTTTAATGTAATTATTTTATTATAAAGCAATGACAGCTTAAGGAATAGATTTATATTTGACTTTTTTACAATTAGATAAAAAAGTCCCTGAAAACAATTGTATAAAGATGAATTTTGTAACGCTATTTTTGACAAAAACTGTAGAACAAAATTCACTTTGAAAATGCGACCTAGGAAAAGATTTAAAAAATATTACTTAATTTATCAAAAGCGGTTGGAATATTAGTAATAAAATAAATCAGTATATTTATAAATATAGTGATTTATATTGCAGCAAATTTTTATTACATTTGAACATGATAATTTTGAAAAATATGTTTTTGGCATTTTTTGCATATTCTAGAAATGCTTCGTATTGACAAATTATTATTAATATGATACAAGTATTGTAATTAATAAATTTCTTTGTCATTTTAAAAACAAATTCACATACCTTTATTGTTTTATTAATTGTGAAATTTAATGAATCCACATTCATAAATAGGTAAATATAACAATATTCCTTTTACGACAGAATTTCAGGATTTTACATTTTTCGATGTTTACTTTAATTGCATATCGTCATTATTACTACTCTAATTAGCAATATTATGGTGTCGTTAATATTATTCACAAAGCGAACAACAAATTTGAAAATATACAGATTAGTGGTAAGTCAATGTACATAAAAATAGATTTTTCATTCCAAGCTTCTTGAAATATGTACTTCGAGTACTGTCACAAAACGAAATAAAAAAGACTAGGCTAAATGAGTAACAGAAGTAATAATAAAGTCTTAAATGATGAATTTATTTATTAGTGTTTATATGTTCCATAAATAAATTACTTTCTTAAATAAATAAACTGTTTTGTTCATTGTTTACTGCCACTTTCACAATCTGATACTGCTGTTTGCCTGTTTATTACATAATTGTATGAATAATAAGACATAAAATAGGTGCATTTCATTGTAGTCGGTCGGTAGATGCTATTGAAGATGAAATTCAACAATTAATTGACATTGAAATGTAAAACGCAGTTTGGATATCGTCAGTTTGGTGTCTTGGTTAGCCAATCAGAAACAAAATAAAATATGTCCTATACAAGCACACTGTAATCTCTCATCGAACGGACTTTATATGAGGCGTGTTTTTAAACTAAGTATTGTTTTGAAATAAAAATTAAACAAGTAGAATTTTCTTAGCAATTTTATTTTTAAATGAAAGCCTGTACTTTAATCTACTTTTCTACATAATTCCCACTAATATTAATGCATTTATCGTATTGTACAACCAGCTTTTGCATACCATCCTCGTAGAAATCTGGCGCCTGATTAGCCAACCATTACAACACAGTCGCTTTGACATCTTCATCATTGTCGTGGCGCTGACCACCCAGATGGTTCTTCAAATACAGGAATATGTGGTAGTCACTGGGCACTAGATGGTTTTTCATCAACTTTGTGCACCAATTCGTCAGTAATGGCATTCGTATGGCCATCTTTAAAAGCTCCCACCCATTTCCGTACCATCCCATCGCTCATAATATTTTCTCCATACACTTCCCTGATATGACGATGAATTTTAGCCGATTTCACAACTTTAGCACTAAGTAAAGGAATCACAGCGCGTATTTCACAGTCGGCGGGATTCTCAATCGGAAGAGGCATTTTAAATACTCACAAAAGACTCGTAAACACGTTCAGTGACTCTGTAATCACATTTGTGGCTTACCAACAGAGTGTGGTACACAGTGTGCATGTGCCAAATGCCGACCGCAGCGCCGCAGCGGCGGAATTTCAAAACGATACTTATTTTAATAACACGCCTCGTATTTTAGAAGTTTCTTCCATTTTCACATAATGTAGGAAGAAAAAGGAATCTCTAATAGATGAAAGTGTACGAGAGAATAAAACTTTTCAGTGAGAATAAAATGAAACAAATTATTTCCAGCCATCAAATTCAAATAGAAACATAATAAATTAACCCAAATCTTCTCAGCAGGCGAACAATTTATACCTAGTAAAACATCTTCATCCTCACGTTTTAAACAAACTATTAATAAAAATCCTGCAAATAATATCAAAATTTATTACACGATATTATTTCACATTAAAAAAATTAAACGTCCGCGACACGCAAACGGTCAGCGAAATTCCAACGCGCACTTCTTATGTTCTTTTTTCCGTGGCCTGCCTCGATTCTCCACAGCTACAGCTGACCAGAACGAAGACCATCTCGTCTCGTCTCGTCTCGTCTCGTCTCGTCTGATATTAATACCGCGTGCTTGTGAACACTAACGAGTGTAAACAGTGTCTGTGCTAATTGGCATTCGCGGGTCGTGATTGATCGAACGGTCTGGAAATTCGTTGATTTGGAGATTTGATGATTCGATCTATCATAGAGAACTGTGTAAGATTCGCGAGCTAAAGACTCAGTTACACCGTTTAACGATTAAGAGATGGTAAATTAGATCGAGTACCAAATTAAAACTACATTATTTGTTCAAGCAGAATCTCTATTACTATATAGGTGGAACAAACTCTTAGGACAGGTATTTCAATCTCCTAAGTTTCTAATAAATGTATCGTCAAACAAACAAAAAATAGCGCATCGAAATCATAGTCCAAATGATGAAAATTATATTAATTTTTTGATATGTTATTTTTTGTTTGTTAGACGGATAAATCTATTCGAAACTTTTTAGGGGTGTAAATTATCGACCTTTAAAGAAATCTGAGTTATTAAACTAATCCTCAATTAAATTTTAATTCTATTGGCCATTTGCATAGCCGTATAGTATAGTATGACAGTTTTTAAGTCAAGAATGAAATCGAGGCCCGAAGGGTCAAGATTTCCTAAATATCCGCGACCTAAAAAAATCACTTACAGTTCAAGGTAAGTAAGCTATTTTTACAATACTTGCACAAACAGAAGGAAAAGAAAAATAGGTTTCAAAATTGACAGCTGTCAAATTGTTGTCAAGATAAACAGGACCTTGATATGTAATGTTTACTTACTGTTCACGGTGGACAGTAAGTAAATATTAAAGTCCTGATATAACCATGCAGGGCGGGATTTACAGCTTGCGGGGCCTCCAAGCACGAGGTAGGGATGGGGCCCCTATCTCTACTTTTAAAAAATGTATCAAGCAAAAAAAAAAAGGTCTTTTATAGTTTACTATCATGATTATGCTATAATTTTAGGTTGATTGGGGGCCACAAGCACGTGCTTGTTCCGCTTGTACATAAATCCGGCCCTGTAACCATGGCAACCACTGTGCAATAAAAGTTGCACTTACTGTAGGCATATTCCATTTGCCATTTGGATCAGATCTAACTTACATTTACTGAACCAGATTACTTATTTATTTCACAGGATTACTTCGTCGGCTTTATTTCTTGTACTAGAATTACTGATTTTAATTTACTTTGAAGTAATTCACCCCGATAAGGGCATCTGAATGCTTAATTCAGTTCATTTAATCAAGTGTCACATTTATTTGAACTGATTTAAGTGAACCAAGTGGAAAATGGAATACAGCCTGTGTTTAAATTTCGTCATTAATAGGTAACTTACAGTACAAGTATTGTAAAAAGGTTATTTGTATCACTAGGCCGGAAACGGGACTTTTGCAAGTGCGAGCATATTTTGACAGGCTGCGCCGAAGGCAAGAATTGCAAATTGTGAGGCTTGCAAATTATGAGTATTCGCAAAATAGTTTCTATAAG
The DNA here is from genome assembly GCA_911728475.2 of Pterostichus madidus. Classification (NCBI taxonomy): domain Eukaryota; kingdom Metazoa; phylum Arthropoda; class Insecta; order Coleoptera; family Carabidae; genus Pterostichus; species Pterostichus madidus. The sequence goes on along the minus strand of OU452308.1, from coordinate 35,952,630 downwards.
TGTGATACACAAGGTTGTTCGTGCCGATTTAAATTAAATTATTGATTAAAAATTTGAACAAATACCTAACCCTCTGCATGGCCTAAGACGGGCCCTGATGACAGCACTCGTTAATAACATTTACGGATAATGAGATTTGATGATTATCATCATACAGGTACATTCTTCATTCTTTATTCCAGTATTGAAAACTAATTATTAACACATGTATTTCGACTGAATTTAATAGTTTTCAGTATTACGAGTAGTAAGTGTTTTCTACCGATTGAGGGTGATTTTGGAGATGTAAGTTTCTCTGTTCTGTAATTGAGATTAAGTTTCTGTTGCGCAGAATAGAATATAAATAAATAAATGAATCTACTCAATTATCAACAAGCATTTATAAGTTATTATTGGCCAAACTACTACTGTCCGTATTGGCTAATAGGATGCGGGCACTCACGTGACACTGTGACGTTTTTGTGACGTCGGAACAGCTGTTCCGGGAAAGATCACTGCGCCACCTACAAAATGAACTATTTGAAAAGAACCGGTTCTTTCCCGGAACAGCTGTTCTTACTTCACAAAAACGTCACAGTGTCACGTGAGTGTCCGCATCCTATTCTTGTAAGTTTAGTGTGTGTTTCCGTGTAAATGGGCCTTTACCGGCAAAGTAAATTCTGTAATGGGTGCGATGCTGCGATGTCATGAGCAACTGTATCGCGGATCTCACCGAAATTGCGAAGTGAAATGAGGTGTGATTCCGAATCTGGTCTTGTATCGTTGTAACGCTGACGAGATGCGTGTACGAAATATTTTATCGATATTCTCTGAAGTCTGAAGTGAATTTTTAATAGTAATGATGTGTGATATTTGCATAATTTTATGTTACTGTTTCGTGAGATTTTTCGGGATATCGATAGGTACTGTAATTTACGAGGTAAACTCGCAATTTATAATTAAATTCTTCGAGGTAAAATCGAATGAAGTTATAGTCATAAACCTGAATATATAAATAAAATAAATAATCATTATACGATATATTATTATATCGGATCTCGTTCCTCGATAATTATTTTTACATGTTATTATTTTAGGCTGTAGACAAATTATTTTGAATTGTGAATTTCTTCCTTTAAAATTAAATTGTGTATTATGAATTAACATTCCTTTATTTTTAGTGCCTCAATTCGTTATCAATGAATTAGTAATCGACATTATGCAGCGCTAATACAGACTCGTCCAAAACTACAAATTTCATTGATAAAAAAATGCTGCAATTTAAATACATTTAGTTAGACGTTGCAATTAAATAATTTAAAAAGATCTCAATGTTCCTGTTAATTGAACTTCCTTTACACCTTGCAGAAGTAAAATAATTTAAGAGTCCCCTATCTTGTTGTTGTCACATTAATCGTAAAACAACACCCGCATACGGGTTTCTAACGTGTAAATGATAAAAATAATGCAAATTTGAATCATTTAAAAACGTATTTTACATATACGAAAAGTGTTATATAATGTATAGGAATTTCTATTATTTATTAGATTTATGCTGCTGTAATTAATCTTCGTCAAACATTTTTACCCTGGAAAACTATTTTGCCTCCACAATCATAATTCTTTTCATATATATTCGTTTATTTCATCGATTCGGAATCATTCGATAATATAACAAACCTTTGATCAAATCCATACATTTATTCCTAGCTTATTTATTTATTTATGCCACTTTGTACAACATGAATTTAATCCCAATTACAGTACAGGGTTTGGACTCACCGAGCCGCAGTGTAGTAGTTAATATATTTTTAGTTCAAGTGAGATTAGAACTCAAAATCTTCGAATTCTAATGCTTAATCATACAAGAAAAACAAATACAATGTTATTGTGTGTTCACATTATTACACATTTTTTCCTACAACTGTGCGATTTCTTTCTTATTCCGTAATTATTATTGTCCTGATTACGGGTGGAAAAGAGACAAATGCAGACCGAGTGCATTTCTGTAAGCGAAGAAACACTACTGCGGAAAGTAATTTTAGTTTTACACAACTGTCATAAGAAAGTTTAGCGCGGTATTTCATATTTTGGCCACAGACGCTTATGGAAGAAGAAGATGCGGTGAGCCAGCGCTAGTAAATATGCAGTAGTATATTTTGACGTTTATAAACATAACCTTAAACTGCAGTATATCTAATCTGTACACAACTAATAAAAAGAACCGAACAAAGTAAAATATATCAATAAATGGTTTTATTTTTAAGAGTAAGTGAAATACATAATATTTATTGTTTGTATATATTATTAACACAGTTGTTACAGTTGCTTATATTGACATAATGTGAAGTGGAAACTTTTGTACCGTCTAAAGAAACATTGATTTCTTCCGTACCTGTGCATATTATTAACAGTAATATTATTGACAATAATTTTGGAGGCTTTAGAAGTACCAGCAACAGGTTGATTGTCATTGTCGAAAATAGATCCAACATAGCATGATCTGGGGCTTCAATTATCTTTGAAGGTGTATATGATAAAGAAGAATCACATAGTGTAGTATTCCAATCTAGACGATTTTGAACAAATTATCTTGAAATTAGTGAAATATTTTTAAATAACGTAGAACAATGTGCAAGCAATCAACAAACAAACCATAGCAATGCCGTAAAACATCGTTCTCGTGTAATATCATTAAAATTTTATAAATTTTGATAATACTTTAGTGATTTTCTAAATCACACAGTTGTAGAAAAAAAGTTGTTTATAACACATGCCGACAAAGGTTAAGTGCTCGTGCAGATTTGCGCACTCGGCAATCCTTGTGCGTTAAATTCTGCACTTGCACGTAACAAGCCTTTTTCAGCACTTGTTATAAAAATAACTATTAAATTATTTTTGAGAAATAAGTTTTAAATAAAAGTAATAGATTGTAATACAAAAACAAAATATTAATTGCGATGTGGAACTGAGTCTTAATAAATAAGAAAAATAAGAAAAAAAATTACCAGCGAAACTCGTCTATGGTTAAAGCTGAACTGACCAGCCTTTTGCCGATGACCTAATAAGTTGACTCAAATGTGCTGTAACTTTTGTAGAACTTTAACAAGTGTTGGAATTTTTTTTCCTATTTTTCTTATTTATAATAGGTTGTATTTTTAAATATCTGTACAAAAAGATCAACTCCGTGGATAGAATCGCGTATATAAATATAAACTTTTTTCACAGTTGAATAAAACTTTATTTAAAAACATCTGATAGCAAAAAAAACTGATACTAAACATACAACATGATTTAAAAATACTAAACAATGTCTTCCACACAATACAATACCAAACCACTAAAATATCCATCATCACCGATAACAAAATTCTATAGAATTCCACATTACATCAACAACACAACAACATAACAACAGCATCAACAACAATACTGTTATCTTTACAACTCACTTCACTTATAACTTAATTTCGCGTGGGACTTAGAATTCCACATATTTAAATTTCCCGATACGTTGAAATTCCTCTATCTACTTTCATAGCTTTGGTAGCATCTTAAAATGAGTTTTTTTTCTGACCGGAAGAAGAAGAATGAAGCAGAAAGAAGAGAGGCAAGTGTGTCAGGTTGGGTGGGAGAGCTGCCGATCATTCGGTATGTGATGAAGATGATGTTGAATGACTTACGTGTAGGTTTATAACAGAGAGGAATTTTTTAATAAGTTATTGTTTTGTAATGGTCATTTTGTGTCTGTTTAATTGAGAGGATTTTATGATTTGGCTTCAAATAGTTAAACGGTTAAACCTTTCTATTAGAATATTAATCAATGGGCATTAGATAGTTAGTAACAAAAGTTGCGTATAACGTTACGGTATTCGAATTTGGAGATCCCGTGTTTTAATCCCAATCAAGCAAAACATATATGCACTACCACACTGCGGTTCAGTGAGTCCTGATCCTGTAATGAGGTTAAATTCCTGTTGGACAGAGAGGCATAAATAAATAAATATATTCAAGCTCAAGTTCTTTTTTTTTTTGGGGTGGCTAGCTCAGTGGTATGAAGTCGGCTTGTGGATCCTGAGGTCCCTGGTTCGATTCCCACAGGCGACAAATTTTCATAATTTGAAAAAGCTATCCCTGTGGCTCCTCCACCACTAACATGTTTGGGGGCCGTGATTTGACGACTGGTAACCGCACTTCACGCGCAAAATATATCACTTACCGAGATCTGCTTCAGCAGAGTGCCACACCCAGTAATGGGTAGAAGGCGTGATGATATATTTAGTTATTTATTTTAAGTTCTTTTAAACCGTGTACCTTGTATTTTTAACTAATATCCAACATCCGGTTCGATATACGATTCGACATCGGATCCGAAATCCAATCGAATATCTGATTCGAGAGCCGATCAGTAAATTGCACATTCAAGAGAAAAACTCTGGATCGATTCCCACAGACGACAAACAAATTTCATAATTTCAAAAACTATCCCTGTGCCTCCCCCACCACTAACATGTTTGGGGGCCGTGATTTGACGACTGGTAATCGCACTTCACGCGCAAAATATATCACTTACCGAGATCTGCTTCGGCAGAGTGCCACACTCAGTAATGGGTAGAAGGCGTGATGATATATCTATTTATTTATATTTAAAAGAAAAATAACAGGTATAAATGAAACTAAATTAATAATTCTATTGTTATAAACTAGAGAGACAAATTTTGTTTTAACGCTATATAATCATTTTATAGGTACTGGGTGTATCAAATAAAGCGGGCCATAGGCGTTTAACATGGGAAAAGAGTTTTTCTGTGCGCTTTGCTTCCAAAATTATTTTAGAGAAAAATGCGTTAAATTAAAGTTGTAGAACTTAAAGTCTGTGTCTAAATTAATAAACTGGATTTATTTTTTGTGTTTGGATCAGTAGAAATTAAATATGAAAATTTAGAAAATTACAATTTAATTTTGTTAACTACGGAATTAAAACAAAATAATAAACAAATGCACTAAGTTGATTTGTCAAACTTTCCCCTAAATAATGACATTTAATTATTTGTAATTTGTCTTCATGTGAATTATTTTTTATTTTTAATAAAATAAATAAATATATCATCACGCCTTCTACCCATTACTGAGTGTGGCACTCTGCCGAAGCAGATATCGGTAAGTGATATATTTTGCGCGTGAAGTGCGGTTACCAGTCGTCAAATCACGGCCCCTAAAGATGTTAGTGGTGGAGGAGCCACAGGGGTAGCTTTTTGAAATTATGAAAATCGTTTGTCGCCTGTGGGAATCGAACCAGGGTTCTCAGGATCCACAAGCCGACTTCATACCACTGAGCTAGCCACCCCATATAATAAATATGTAAAAATTATGTAAAATCTATAGATAGTTCGAAAGAATTACTTTTAAATAATGCAACACTTCAATGTGTTAAAATATTTCTCAAAATCGCGCATTTGTTTGTTATTTTGTTTTAACACTATTAAATTGTAATTTTATAAATTTTCATATTTAAGAAAATAAATTTAATTTATTCATACAGATAAATAAATAAATATAAATAAATATATCACCACGCCTTCTACCCATTACTGGGTGTGGCACTCTGCTGAAGCAGATCTCGGTAAGTGATATATTTTGCGCGTGAAGTGCGGTTACCAGTCGTCAAATCACGGTCCCCAAACATGTTAGTGGTGGAGGAGCCACAGGGATAGCTTTTTCAAATTATGAAAATTTGTCGCCCGTGGGAATCGAACCAGGGACCTCTGGATCCACAGGCCGACTTCATACCACTGTGCTAGCCATCCCATATTCATATAGATGCAGAATTATATTTATTTCAAGCAATTTATCTAAAATCATTTGGGAAGCAATTTGTTCGGAAAAATTGTTTGTCCATTTTCAATGTCTATAGTTCGTTTTTCATGATACACCCGGTATACATATCACCTTATAAATTTTATATATTGTTGTCATTTCTAAAATTTGTATTGGAATTTATGTTTTTTTAATTAGAAGTATATCTAAAAGGTATGTTTGAAAATTTCGGCTCAATTGCTTCGTACGAATTTCGGATCAAATATTTCATCCGAAACTTTGGATCACATCTTTGATCCAAACTTTGAATTGTATCTAATCCGAATTCAATCCGAAAGTCTTCTAATCCGATTCCAACCAAAATCCCACTTCGGATAGGATCAGATTTGGATATTGGATATTTGGATTTTATTGACCTAAAATTGATAGCACAGATTGCCGGTACCTAATATGTATATTCAAAGATTACTATTTTTATTACTAATTTGAATAAAATAAATTGTACTTCAAGAAAAGATCAAAGAAACAATCTATAATCCGAAAGTCAGTCATTATATTTAACATGAGGAACAAGAAAATAATCATCATATTTAACACCAACTACAACTGAAAATTATTATTTTCACAACCAATAAATATTCAATCAAACCAAAATTATAATTTATTAGTACATCCAACGTATGTATAGTACACTAATAATTGTCTAATAACAATACAATAAAATCAATAAGTTTTTTACAACATACATAATATAAAACAACCATATTAAAAACATTAAATTATATATAATTACATAATTTGAAAATATCAAATTTTCTCGAAGCTCTTTGTAACATTTTATTTAATAACCATTTATGAATCAGCACTTTTTATCTTCTAACATATAGTAAGTATTGACAGACAAAAAAAACCTAACAAAAAAAAAAATCTCTAATGAAGCAAAATAATAATTCTTTTCTATCAACTTCGTCATTATGCAAATCACACATCCAGTATACACACAAAGATTTTTTTAACACCAGCTTTAACTATAATAGAGTTAATTAGTGTTTCCTCTTGTTGTTAGTGATGTTCGTGATTTTATCTTTGTATTGTTGGTAACTGTGTGATAAGCATAAGGTGATAAATTGATTAAATGGTTATTTTGCAGGTTGTACCATATGTTTGGAATCTCTGATTGGTTAAAGTCTCGGTCAAAGGTTACCGCAGACAATCGGAATAACGGAGGAACCTGTATATTACCATTTTTACCAGATTTTTGTGAATTTATTTCTGTTTTGATATTTGATGTTATCTGATTTGTAGTATTTTTGGAAATTTAAAAATAGTTAAGCTGCAGGGGGTAATAATAAATATAGAAAGATGTTAAAGTTGTTGTAACGGTTAAATTTTATTAAAATATGAAGCGAATATTAATTAATGCAACGGGCAGTAATTTTGCAGCGAACGATCGCAAGTTTATTTTATTTTAAAAAATACTACTGTTTGAATTATTCGGAATTCACCAAAAAAAATCGTGTTCGATTCCAATTAAAGCTAGAAATTATAAGAATAACCACTCTGCGGCTCGGTGAGCCCGGACCCTGTACTGGAATTGGTATTCAATTCCTGTTGTACAGAGTAACATAAATAAATAAATAAATAAATAATAGAAAAAATATATATATCATCACGCCTTGTACCCATTATTGAGTGTGGCACTCTGCCGAAGCAGACCTCGGTAAGTGATATATTTATGCGCATGAAGTGCGGTTACCAGCCGTCAAATCAAGGCCCTCAAAGATGTTAGTGGTGGGGGAGCCACAGGGGTAATTTTAAATTGGTGAAAATGTTTTGTCGGCTGTGGGGATCGAACAAGGGTTCTTTGGATCCACAGGCTGACTTGCTACCACTGTGCCATTACCCCATAAATAAATAAATAAATAAATAAATAAATAAATAAATAAATAAATAAATAAATAAATCATGGATATGTCATCTTTTTTGATCCTAGAACTTTTTATTACAGTTGTCATAGTGATAAAAATAATTTTGTCAATTTGTTTATTTTTAATTTGAATAAATCTGAGAAATTTTATAAGTCTTTATGTATCTAAGTAAAAGAAATTGCATTAAATGCAAATTAATTAATTAATTAGGTAACTGTTGTGACATTTTTAATTGTACAATAACCAGTTTGCGTAATGTATGTTATCATAAAAGTTAAATTGTATGTGCACGCGGTTTATTTTTAATTTTCTATGTTTCTTGTTCCTTTGCTAAGGCATTGTTGTAACTGTGCCTGTTTTTGGACTGTAGTCTGTAAGGTATAGAGTTAAATAAATAATATAATCATACTAGTCCAATAAAGCGCCATCTTATGGACAACAAACAGTGTCATAAATTAAGTAGATATGATGCAGTTGAATGTAAACAAATTTATTGACGTAGTTGCCAAGCCATTTAACATACCATACCTAATACTGTTTACAAATATTAATTATCTTTTAGAGATTTCCTTATATTTGTTAATTTTGCACATTTTGTTTTTCTACAGTCAACTAAATAGTTTTAAAAATCAAGTTTACGTGAATATCCTGCAGGTAGCAGTTAAATTTAATAGCAATATTTACAGTACCTACTACATAAGTTTTTAATGGACCAGGAAGCATGTTTGGGATATATTAAATTTTACACTTATGCATAATTTTTCACTTTAAAATTGTTGAGAGCTGTTTTACACCACGAACAAGAATTTTTATGATTGGTGGATTTTAAACTGGAAATTTTATGGCTAAATTTTACTTATTGATAATTCTAGTTATTTTTTGGAATTTACACTATTTATGACTAGATTATAGTTACAGATAAATTTAGGTATTTTTCAAACTGTAAATTCGCTACAAATAATTGTAATTAAATAATTAAATTCATTACAACAAAATCACACAATTTGAGAAATAGTTTATCGCGGTGGCAAGCTCAGTGGTATGAAGTCGGCCTGAGAACCCTGGTTCGATTCCCACAGGCGACAAACAATTTTCATAATTTCAAAAACACTATCTCTGTGGCTCCTTCATCCTAACATCTTTAGGGGCCGTGATTTGACGACTGGTAACCGCACTTCACGCGCAAAATATATCACTTACCGAGATCTGCTTCGGCAGAGTGCCATACCCAGTAATGGGTAGACGGCGTGATGATATATTTATTTATTTATTTTATAATATATCATCACGCCTTCTACCCATTACTGGGTGTGGCACTCTGCCGAGGCAGATCTCGGTAAGTGATATATTTTGCGCATGAAGTGCGGTTACCAGTCGTCAAATCACGGCCTCCAAAGATGTTAGTGGTGGAGGAGTCACAGGAGTAGTTTTTTTTTGAAATTATGAAAATTGTTTGTCGCCTGTGGGAATCGAACCAGGGTTCTCAGGATCCACAGGCCGACTTTATACCACTGAGCTAGCCACCCACTTTATATATTTTTTAAATTTCAAAAAATCACTCCGGTAACTTGAGCTTCACTAACATAATTACAGACAATCGTAGCTCAGTGGATAAAAGCGAGGTAAAACTAAATAAAATAAATAAATAAATAAATATATCATCACGCCTTCTACCCATTACTGGGTGTGGCACTCTGCTGAAGCAGATCTCGGTAAGTGATATATTTTGCGCGTGAAGTGCGGTTACCAGTCTTCAAATCACGGCCCCCAAACATGTTAGTGGTGGAGGAGCCACAGGGATAGCTTTTTCAAATTATGAAAATTTGTCGCCTGTGAGAATCGAACCAGGGACCTCAGGATCCACAGGCCGACTTCATACCACTGAGCTAGCCATCCCATTAGCAAGCAACAGGTCGTGCGTTCAAATCTCACTTCTATTTATATCAAAAAATACGAATGTGTCTGAGTGGTTCGGATTCCACTATAAGCTGTAGACCCCCTGTACTGTAATTGAGATTTACTTCCTGTTGTGCAGAGTAACAAATAAATAAATAAATAAATAATTGAGACCATAATTTGATGGCTGGTCACTGCAATATATCACTTTCTTTGCATTATCTCGCAAGATCTTAGCAGACCATCCCACTCAGAAATAGTAACAAAGACAAGATGACGTATTTAACTAACTTCTCAATCAAATCCCTTCTCATAAACACAAGTTACCAAATTCCAGAAACACATCATTGTAAATTTAAATTCTCAAATCCCGCTTGACCCATCATCGAACTCTCCATTAAAAATTCTCACCACAGAACAAAACAACAACTATAAAACAACCGCATGTAGGTGCAACATGAATGGAACAAGTGTGTAGAATTCTAAACAACTCCGCACACAAATTAGTTGTAATTCTGTGACAACAACAACAATTGTAACTGTACAATTTGACCCGTTTCGCAACAGATCGATAGCTCACCGAAGTGCTGGTCAGGAAGAAGAAGAGACCGATGGTCACTTGGGTTCCCACACATGGCTTTACGTGCACTGCCGACATAACGCACACGTACGCAACGCGTGCCTGTGTGAGTGGACATGGTGTTATGAATAATTTACTAGAATCTGACAAATACATTTTAAGGATTTCGACAAAAAATTTTGTGTGTTTTTTATGAAAATGTTGGGTTATTCAAAGTTGTGTTTTTTGGAAGTCGGTAGCGTGATTGGCGTGTTTGTGTTTACGGTAATTTTGGATTAGGTTAGATAAATAGTTAATTTTGGAATATACGTGATCGAAAAATATTGTTTATTTTAGAATTTTCTAAACGTAAATATTATGGCAGTCAGAATAGCTATTTCCATAACAAGTGCATGAAGACATACTTTGCACATGAGCGAGCGATGGTGCAAATGACGTCTTCGAGCACGAGTTTTGTACGAGCAAAAATTATATAACCGATAATGAGGAAATTTATTAAATTTGAAGCATGAATTTATATTGACAGTTAAGTATGCCATGAATTGACAATTGTTATTTGAAAACAAATTGTTTATTTTTTCTTGTAAAGTTTATTAATATATATTTACTAGCTATCCTGACAAGTACTACACTGATTGGATTCAAATTTTGTATAGACATAGACGGGAACCAATCTTAACATATAGGCCTAATAAAACTTGAGTCCGCCATCTTAAAACAAAATGGCCGCTAGCTATCCTGAAAAGTACTGCACTGATGCGATTCAAATTTGGTATAGGTACAGACGAGAACAAATCTTAACATATAGGTATAATAAAGCTTCAGTCCTATGCCATTCGAATTCAGACGTTTGCAGTTTCCGGTTCAACTCGCATTTGCAATGACCATCAACAAAGCACAGGGACAATCGCTACAAGTGTGTGGACTAAACTTGGAAAATCCATGCTTCTCACATGGACAGCATTACACAAACACTTTCTTTGAGTTGCAATGCAACGCATGCCGGGTACTCGCATTAAATTGTAGACTACGCGAACGAAGTCGCGGGTAATAGCTAGTATATTTATAAAATCGTAGAATGCTGAATGCTTGTTTCTTCTTCGTCTTCTTCTCAGTAAAATTGAGCACCGACAAACGTTTCAGACAAAGCTCTGTGATTGGCTTAATGCAACTACGTAATTGCAATATGGCAGTGCGAAATTTAAATGAGCGTTTTGAATTATTCAACTTTAACTTTCATATTTCAGCAATAAAGATATCATTTATGGTATGGTTTTATATTGTATTAAATATGATGTACGGTTAAGAATTTATTTTAATAAATATATATTAAAAAGCTCTACCACTTGAATAATAAACAAGTTTTGTTTCTTCCTTCAATTTTCAAAACGCACTGAACCTTCTCTTGCAACTTTGTACAGCTCAATAAATAAGCAAAGTAAATATTTAAATTAAAGTTTGCCGCAAAGAAACTTCCACTCTTTCCATTAAATTAATACACATGTCTGTAAAAATGTAAATGGTCCGCGGTTAAATTGTGTATGTTAGAGAGTAAACAAGTGAATAAACAGTGTGGTACTGTCAACTGTCAGCGGCGATGTGATCAGGTGCAGGAGGCAATCTAGTTTATCCTTCATAAGGATCGTAATATACATATATTTAAAAATATAAATTATAGGTATTTAGATACTGACCGCTAGTATTAAATGTGATTCGAAGGCTGGTTAGTACCGCATTATAGACGAGAAAAATATACCAGATTTCGTTTTAAACTGTAAGTTTCCCAATTACAATTTTTTTTATAGCGCAAACCGATGTTTTTTGAAAAACCGCTTTACTCTTGTGTTAAACACATTTGAAAATTTCATAATTTCAAAAACTACCCCTGTGGCTCCTCCACCACTAACATCTTTGGAGGCCGTGATTTGACGACTGGTAACCGCTCTTCACGCGCGAAATATATCATTTACCGAGATCTGCTCCGGCAGAGTGCCACACCCAGTAATGGGTAGAGGCGTGATGATATATTTATTTAATTTATTTATTTAAACACATTTGTTTGAGGACAAATTATCCGAAAAATCTAGTAAGTACAATAAAGGGAATATTTTATTTATTTGAATCAAAATTGTAAGATCATGCTAAGATATTTAAATAAAATAAAATAAACATATCATCACGCCTTCTACCCATTACTGGGTGTGGCACTATGCCGTAGCAGATCTCGGTAAGTGATATATTTTTGCGTGTCAAGTGCGGTTACCAGCCGTCAAATCACAGCCCCCAAAGATGTTAGTGGAGGGGAGGCCACAGGAGTAGTATTAATGTGGAGAAAATATCTGTCGGCAGTGGGAATCGAACCAGGGTTCTCAGGATCCACAGGCCGACACGATAACCACTAAGATATTTGAAATATTTTAAGTACATTTATGCACAAGCGGGCCGAAATTAATGTCTTTTAGCCCTAAAAAGCGGGCTTAAACACATGTTTTTGAACCTAGGACCATAAAAAAATAATTCCTATAGTTTACGAGTATAACAAAAATGACAATTTTTGTTTATTGTGAATAATTGATTTTACAAAATGTCATTTTGACATATAACCTATGTACATACTTAATCTTTGGAACATATAAATAAAATAAATATAAAATAAATAAATATATCATCACGCATTCTACCCATTACTGGGTGTGACACTCTGCCAAAGCAGATCTCGGTAAGTGATATATTTTTGCGTGTGAAGTGCGGTTACCAGCCGTCAAATCACAGCCCTCAAAGATGTTAGTGGTGGAGGAGCCACAGGGGTAGTTTTTGAAATTATGAACATTGTTTGTCGCCTGTGGGAATCGAACCAAGGTTCTCTGGATCCACAGGCCGACTTCGTACCACTGAGCTAGCCACCCCATTAAATATAATTGAACGCGTGAAGTGCGGTTACCAGCCGTCAAATCACGGCCCCCAAAGATGTTAGTGGTGGAGAAGTCACAGGGATTGTTTTTGAAATTATGAAAACTGTTTGTCGCCTGTGGGAATCGAACCAGGGTTCTCAGGATTCACAGACCGACTTCATACCACTGAGCTAGCCACCCCATCATGTAATAGTAATATTTGTTATTTACTAATTTAATATTGTAGTGAAAATGGCATTTTATTTATAACAGTAATAGTGTGCAAACCGTAAGTTCTAAATGTATTAAAAAGCAATTTTCGTAACAGTTAAATAAAATGGTGAATTTTTTGCGCAATTAACACTATAGGCTATCCTCTTCTATTAAACTAGGTCGGAAACAAATTATTTTGAATGATTTTAATTCTAGTTGAATTACTAGGTGCCATGATGTCTAGTCAGATTTTATTTGTATAAAATATAACGCTATAACGATGTTCGCATGCAATTTTAAAATATATCATTTTAACCAATTACTTACAGATCCTGAACAGACAGTTTTCATTTAAAATTACAGCAAAAAATCCGCGTGAAGAAAAAAGTATTGAAAGTTTGCCGCTAGATGTATAGTTTAAAATCTCCTAACAGCTGTGTTGCCAAATAATTGAAAATAAAACTGTTACTAACAGGAAATATTTGCAAATTTGAATAAAATTTTGTTTATCATAAAAGCAGTAAAGAGATATTCCTTTATTTAATAATATTAGTTTATTAATTTCATTACTTTAATTCCAGATACTAATTTAAATAAATAATTGTTTATAGGTCAAGTAAGATGAGAACAGTGGCGTACCTACTGGGGGTGGATGCGGTCTGAACCGGGCGGTACATATTTTGGGCCGGAATTTTTTATATTTAGTTTTAGTTGTAAAAAATAACTTGTTCACTTCATAAGTTTACTATTCGATTTCTAAGAATTATGAATTACTATATGATTTCTAATATTTTTCTTCATCGTCAAATCAATGTAGGGTTGAAAATATTATCTCGAAAAATTCCTTTATTGCTGTCTAATTTAAATATGCCATCCAATGGTAAAAAAGTTCCCCACCTACAGTTTGTCTCAATTACAATTATTTATTTATGTTTATTAATTTAATGGAGTAATGGCTTAATAGTTTCGAATAGGCTTGTGGATCCTGAGGACCCCGGTTTGATTCCCACAGTCGACAAACAATTCTCACCAAATTAAAATTACCCCTGTGGCTCCCTCACCACTAACATATTTGGGGGCTGTGATTTGATGGTTGGTAACTGCACTTCACACGCATAAATATATCACTTACCGAGATCTGCTTCGGCAGAGTGTCACACCCAGTAATGGGTAAAAGGCGTGATGATATATTTATTTATTTTTATTTTATATTATTCTAATTCAACTTTTTCTCGTAGTTAACAACGTGGTTAGCTGACAACGTGCAACATGCCATCGGGCCTCGGTATTATCCTTATTTGACACGTGAAAATTCTATACAAAATTTATTGACTGGAAAATAATATTAAAGTCGAGACGTGGGACATGGAAGTTACAAATCCTAATTGTTCCGGTTATTTTAAAACAGGTGGTCACCCTGGTACAAAACTGAATATTTCTGTTGATAGTTGCATTTTCGAACATGATTAAAATATCATTTATCTATCATAGTACACTAATTACATACATCTAACTGCTAAAATAAAATGTTATGGTATGAACCGATTCCTTCATTAGTATTAAAAAATACAGTAAATCTCTGGCAACACCGCTAATGTAAAACAGCTCGTGTCTAGTTCAACACAGCGTATTCATTCGTGCTCATTGACTAGAGCACGTACACGCATTTAAGTGTTTGACAATTATCCACGTTAAACACGAATATTTTCACATTAAGCAGCTAAGCTGGAAGTTGGCCATTGTGGATTCACACGAAACCACGATGCCGATAACTGTATTTCTCTTCCTTCGTTGAGTTAATACTCTACACGTTGTGGTTGTTGCCGACGCCCTCAGTACGTGGCCGTGCACAATGAAGCAAAATGGAAATTATGCGAAAATGAGTATTTTACGAACTGCTATTAAAGCAGATGGAGGCAGGGCCGTCGTAGACCATGCAGAGGCCCTTGGGCACACAGAGTTTGAAGCCCTTTTAGAAAGTAAAAAAAAAATGTGAATGAAAACATCAGTATGTATTTTTATTTAGTTACTTTATTAGTTATTATGGATGGCTTTACACAAATCAAATATAAGTGAAGCGATTACTACTCATATTTTAAGGATTAGACTTACGTTAATGATGATAGTTACTCCCGGGATTTCTGTTGTGCAAAATCTTCTATTGTTCAATTATGTCCTAAAGTTCTTTTATTAGTTATTTTAATATTTGTATACATTTTATATGATTAAGGGCCAGTTTTTGAATCGCCGGTTTACTCTCGATTAATCTTAATCATGATTAAATAATAATGGTAACCATAGTTTCCATTATAATTTAATCATGATTAAAATTAACCGGTGATTGAAAAACTGGCCCTAAATAAGAAATTTTATGTTATGTTTTTTTTTACATTTACTAAAATCTTGTTCACTGTTTAAAAAATATTTACAAATATCTCATCTGGTTTTCGATTTTTATTTAAAAATTATTTGCAAAATTGCACTAAAAATTGAGCTCTTCTATTTTCGGTCTAAACGACAACCTCTGCATTTTGAGGCCCCTATCAAACCGGGGGCCCTGGGGTCGTGCCCCAATGTGTCCTTATGGAAAAGACGGAACTGGAGTCTGCTTCGGCAGAGTGCCACACCCAGTAATGTGTAGAAGGCGTGATGATATATATATTTTTTTTAAACAGCATAGTTGTGAAAAATAAATGAAATCCTAAAAATACTTCGTAAAGATATGGAACACATCACAATTAAACTTTTTCACTATCTACTATCTGGTGGTCTGTTTACTCAAGAAATAAAATAGAAAAACATCTTGGCTGGTAGTAACTTACTTCTTATACAATATTAAATTATTATAAAGTAGCATAGAATCACGTAAAACCAATATCGGCAGGTAGGAGGCAGACCGGTAGACATTTCTTCATAAACAGTCAATCATGTCGACCAATATTTACATCCACAATCCACAACAAAACTTCCATTTACCCATAACCTCAACAATCTGCGTCACCGCATCAAAGCAAAACCGACCAGTGTCCAGTTGCTCAGATCGTCTATTCGATAACCACGTTCACAAAATGATGTTGGTGAATGAAGGATGATGTTTGAATTAATTCTTACAGCATTCTGAAGAAAGTAAGAATGTCTAAATTTTAAAATAAGGCAATTTAGATACAGATAGAAATCTTTCTATGGGGTAGGTAACTGGTATTACATAAGTCAGATTATAGGTTTGAGAACTCGGATTTAAATTTTCCCGCTTCACTAACATCTTTGGGGGCGGTGACTTGACAACCGGTAACCGCAGTTCAGGCGCATAAATATATCTCTGCTTCGGTAGAGTAGCACACCCAGTAATGGGTATAAGGAGTGACGTATATTTATTTATATTTCATCAAAATTTAAAATACATCCCTGCGTTGTTATTTGAATATAAAGTATGATTTGTCGTTAAAATAAAAAATACAGTTACTTGTATTAATCATACTCGGGCGCTATAAGCTAGTCACTTATACATACGCCTTAAAAGTAAGAAACATCGACTCAGAAAACCGGGAGTACGGCAGCGTAAAAACTGCGGCTCGGTGTGCCCGGTAAGCCCAAGCCGATTCGGGCTGTAGCGCCGTTAAAGAAGAAGAAGAAGAATATTTTTACAAAAATAGTCAAGTATTATACGTATACAAAGCTACAACAAAAATACCAGTCTGGTAAAGATTTTACCTGACTGTTTTTTTTTTGTAACCTTGGATCTGCTGTGGGTACGATTCATATCAAGAAATTTAAACATTTTAAGAGCCAGTTTTTCAGTCACCGGTTTAGGTACTCTTGATTAGCGTTAATGGGGTGGCTAGCTCAGTGGTATGAAGTCGGCCTGTGGATCCTGATAACCCTGGTTCGATTCCCACAGACGACAAACAATTTCCATAATTTCAAAAATTACCCCTGTAGCTCCTCCACCACTAACATCTTTGGGGGCCGTGATTTGACGACTGGTAACTGCACTTCACGCACAAAATATATCACTTACCGAGATTTGCTTCGGCAGAGTGCCACACCCAGTAATGGGTAGAAGGCGTGATGATATATTTATTTTATTTTAGACAGTTTCTTAAAGTCTTGTTTTTCATATAATAGTTATTTATGTATCAAGTGTGAAAACAGGCGTATCTGACCTACAGTATGATTATTAGCACGAGGCACAAAGCGCCGAGGGTCAGAAACGTAAATTTCACCCGTGGTACATACAATATTTTATGAACAACAAAATAACATTTAATTTTATATTCAAAAGATTAAAATATGTAAATAGGTTATATGTCAAAATGACATTTTGCAGAATCAAGTATTCACATTAAACAAAAATTGTCATTTTATTTATGCCCTAAAAAGCGGGCTTAAACAAGTTTTTTTAGTCCTAGAGCCATAAAGAAATAATTCTTATGGATACATAAATAAAATGACAATTTTTGTTTATTGTGAGTACTTGATTCTGCAAAATGTCATTTTGACATATAACCTATCGTATGTACATATTTTAATCTTTTGAACATTTAATGTTATTAGCCCTCGGCGCTTTGGTCCTCGTGCTAATAATCATGCCCCGGGCTATAAACGCCTGTTTTAACCCTCGATGCATAAATAACTATTATATATCCATAGGAACTATTTTTATGGTCCTAGGACCAAAAATAATTTTTATTTCGCTTTTTAGGGCTAAAACTCATGAATTTCGGCCCGGTTGAGCATAATAGTTATTTTTATAACAAGTGCCGAAAAAGGCTCGTTACGTGCAAGTGCAGAATTTAACGCACAAGGATTGCCGAGTGCGCAAATCTGCACGAGCACTTAACCTTTGTCGGCATGTGTTATAATCTGCACGAGCATGTAACAAAAATTTCCACTTTACATTATGTTAATATAAGCAACTGTAACAACTGTATTAATAATATACACAAACAATAAATATGCAGTATTTCACTTACTCTTTAAATAAAACCATTTATCGATATATTTTACTTTGTTCGGTTCTTTTTATTAATTGTCTACAGATTAGCTATACTGCAAATTAAGGTTACGTTTATAAACGTCAAAATATACTACTGCATACTTACTAGCGCTGGTTCACCGTATCTTCTTCTTCCATAAGCGTCTGTGGTCAAAATATGAATTCCGCGCTCGGCGCGAAATTTAAATCGCTGTCAAAACAATATTCTTTTGACAGTTACGTAATGAAGCACTTTCCGCACTAGTGTTTCTATGCTTTCAGAAGCGTACTTGGTCTGCATTCATCTACTTTCCATACGTAACCAAGGCAATTATAGTTACGTAATAACAAAGAAATCGCACAGTTGTAGGAAAAGGTCTTATTCCTATCAAAGTTTTTTCTTGCGCAAACCTATGAAAAGAAACCACAACCAAATAATAATTTCAATATCAACTTTTATACTCTAATGGAACTATACTCAATTAGTGAGATATATGCCTATAACTCACTGGTCCTAACAAACGTTCAATTAACTCCCCACAATCGTATTCCGAACTCATTGATTCAATCTCACGTGAAACTCCTCATACTCATATAAACACAGAACACAGTGACGTAATCGTTATCCACCTCCACAATCCTGATACAGAAACAAATCAAGTTTGCTCACGATTAGCGAGTAATTACACGCCTGTATCTCGGATTGATGCAGCTGCAAGCGATGCACTCCGGCAGCTCCGAGCTGCAAGCTGCAGGGAAACATGATCCTGTTTCCAGCACAGTGCAGTGCAGTGCAGTGCAGCGATGTCAGGAGGTCAACAGTAAATCACAAGTGACCTTTAATAGAAGTTGCAGGCGAGATGAGCGAGGGAACACTTGATATGATGTACGTTTGTTGTTTAGGTCGAGCAGTGGTTGTCAAATGAGATAGAGTTAAACTTAATCTGGTGTTTAATTGACACCTCATCTTTTAGAAATAAGATATTTATTTTATTTATTTATTCTACTGTGTACAAAAGAAACTTAATCAAATATACAGTACATGGTTCGAACTCAACGAACCGCAGTGTGGTAGTTTATATGAGATATTTATGTATTAAGGGCATAACTAAAAGATTATAGCAATAAAGGAATGTTTAAAGCTCGACGCGTAGTGGAGAGCTTTAAGGTAGTACTAGAGTGAACAAAAATTTTGCAGATCTGAATGAAATTTGGCGCACGTAAACCTTGGATAGTCTCACGCATTCTGTTAAAATATGAAACACATTCATCGTCTCTGAAGAAATATATTCGCTTGTAAAGTTGAGTTCTTATACACGGGGCTTATGGTGATCATCATTCAGAATCGCACATATTTGGTTTGTGTACCTCTAAAATTTTGCAGTTTCATTTGAAAAACTAGTATGATGTTCTAGAACTATCCATGTATATTGTATCAGAAGAAGAAAGTTTTTTATCGCAAAGTAATTTGTGTTTTACGCAACTGTCATAAGAAAGTTTAATTGAGAGGCGCTTATGGAAGAAGAAGATGCAGTGAGCCAGCGCTAGTAAATATGCAGTAGTATATTTTGATGTTTGGAATTATAACCTTAAATTGCAGTATATCTAATCTGTACACAATTAATAAAAAGAACCGAACAAAGTAAAATATATCGATAAATGGTTTTATTTTAAGAGTAAGTGAAATACATAATATTTATTGTTTGTGTATATTATTAACACAGTTGTAACAGTTGCTTATATTGACATAATGTAAAGTGGAAACTTTTGTACTGTCTAAAGAAACATTGATTTTTCCGTACCTGTTCATAGTATTAACAGTAATATTATTGACAACAATTTTAGAAGTACCAGCGCAGGTTGATTGTCATTGTCGAAAATAGATCCAGCTTAGCATGATCTGGGGCTTCAATTATCTTTGGAGGTGTATATGATAAAGAAGAATCCATAAATCACGATTTTGATTTGTTTGAATTTGCTTTCGAGGGCCAATAAACAAGTTTATGCACAACCGGGTCAAAATTAATGTGTTTTAGTCATAAAAAGCGGACTTAAACTCTACTTTTTGGCCCTAGGGCCATAATGAAATAATTTCCTATGGTTACATAAATAAAATAACAATTTTTGTTTATAAAAAAATCATTTTGACATATAACCTATGTACATATTTGAATCTTTTGAACATATAATTAAATGTTATTTTGTTGTGCATAAAATATTGTATGTAACACGGGTGACATTAGCGTTTCTGATCCTGAGCATGTTATTAGCCCTCGGCGCTTTGCGCTACAGGCCAGAAACGCCTGTTTTCACCCTTAAAACATAAATGATTATTATGATGCCAAAATATGATACAAATATTTGTAGCATAAGGGCAATTCGCACTCCCAATTTTTGAAATTCTAATAACCGTAACTCTCACCACACCACCGTAGTAATATTACTTAATGAAACTTGAATAATATAAGAGTAGTAATGGCTCAGTAGTAAAGAACATAAACATAAAATGTTTTGGAATCACTGGAATAAAGAGAAGTCGGCTAGTTTACGATGTGTTTGTTGCGGTTAACAATAAATGATCTGAATACCGAGCTGTGGTATTACCATTAGCTACACAGCTACAAATAGAACTACAACCAATACTAAATTGTTACGAATACTAAGAAATCAGTTTGATTATTTGACTTATAAGGCAAAAGGAAATAATGAAGACGATAAGCAACGCTTGAATAAAGGAACCAGAAATGAGGTATGTAAATGTTTACTGAGAAGTTCTTTGACATTTAGAATATTACTACTAGGTACAGCAATTTGTATGCCTTTAAAACCTACTTTCAAAACTATTGTTTCTAATAAATAATTCAAATAAATATATCATCACGCCTTTTACCCGTTACTGGGAGTGGCAGATCACGGTAAGTCTGTCCCAAAACGTGCTGCTGCTGAAACGTACCGAGGAGGCTGCTAGACAACTCAATAGCACCAAGTTGGCAAAGTCTGTGTGTTTTGAAAGATACAAGTGAAATTTGTAATGAAGGAAGATGAAATAAATCTGTTACCTTTGAAAGTTATAATTTTATTTAAAACAAATTAAATAAATAAATATATCATCATGCCTTGTATCCATTATTGGGTGTGGCTCTCTGCCGAAGCAGATCTCAGTAAGTGTTATATTTATGCACGTGAAGTGCGGTTACCAGTCCTCAAATCACAGCCCCAAAGATGTTAGTGAAGGGAAATTCACAGGGAACCGAGGTTCTCAAATCCACAGGCCGACTCGATACCACTGAGCCATCTTCCTCTGTGTTTCTAATAATACCGTATGTCCCATAAGTTTTGGCATAAATTTCAAAGGCCATAAAATATTGACTTGGCTTATAGGAGTACAGACATTACTTATGTACTTTTTTCCGTACGCAAATTTATGAAAAGAAACCACGACCATATAATAATTTAAATATCAACTTTCGCACTCTAGTGCAGCGGTTTTCAAAGTGTGGGTCGCGCCCCCCAGAGGGTCGCGAAGATATTGAAGGAGGGTCGTCGAATGCAATTTACAAATTTTTAAATACATGTTTCCGAAGATTCATCCCGTTGCAAATTTTTATTCAAATTTTAAGGATTAATGAAATGAATAATATAAAATAAAAATAAATAATTATATCATCAAGCCTTTTACCCATTACTGGGTGTGACACTCTGCCGAAGCAGATCTCGGTAAGTGATATATTTATGCGCGTGAAGTGCGGTTACCAGCCGTCAAATCACGCCCTACAAAGATGTTAGAGGTGGTGGAGCCACAGGGGTAATTTTAAATTGGTGAAAATGTTTGTCAGCTGTGGGGAGCGAACCAGGGTTCTTAGGGTCCACAGGCCGACTTGCTACCACTGAGCTATTACCCCATGAAAAATATAATATATATTATTTATTTAGATCTTTATATTCACGTTTGTTTACGGTTAATTTAAAAAAATATGAAACTAGATATGAAATTGGGAACTTCATCATTCAATTCCTCATATATTTTTACATAATTATGCATATTTTGATCCTCAATATATATATTTTTTAATCGCTGGAGTCGTGATCGCAAAAATGTCTGTTAATGAAACTGCCAATTTTTTGGTTGAACCAGTTTAAAAAATCGAAAAGTTTTAAAATATGGTTCTATATAACTCAGACTACGAGAAATTGAATCCCTGTGAGCGCATCTTCATATCTTTTTTAGTTTTTAAGTTACAGCGATTTTTGACTTTTTAAAAAGCTCAACTTTGAAGGCCCTTATTTCTAAAACTAAAAGAGATATTGAAATGCGGTTTGAACGAGTGTATTTCTCATTTAACTCATATCGAAATTTTTAAAAATTTACAATTTTTTCCAGAAATTATATTTCTGAATATTTATAAAAATTGAAAAGATAATGAAAATCTGTGAACACTGCTGTATTCCTCTCATAAAAGTACATAGGTACTTACTGTCCACGGTGGATAGTAAGTAAATATTATAGTTCTGATGTAACCACGGAAACTAGTGTGCAACAATAGTTCCATTTACTGTCTTTAAATTTTGTCATTAACAGGTAACTTACAGTAAAAGTATTGCAAAAACTAAATTCTCTGATATAATCCTAACTTTTAAGAAATTAGAGCCAATAACAATTTAGCACTACATAAAATAAATTTCCCTAGTTCCTACTCTCATCATCAGCATCATCTCTCACTCTCACCTTCAATCAATTTCATCTCTTAGCACTACAACAATACGTTATCCCGCTGTTCCTATCAGAGCACTCTTGATCAGCATCGCGTTCGCGGCCTACTACGACTCATGTGGCTGTGTTACCATAAATCTCGTCGCCTGGGTGGTCCCACGGCAGATTCGACCGAGTCCAGCTGCACGAGTTGCCCAACGTCATGCAAATGAACCTTAAAACGGACTGGATGTAATTAAATTCGATAAAAATCTAATTTGCTCTACGTTGTGTTTAGTTGCGTTTTTCTGCTACAGGTGGAGCTGATGTGCGATTGTTTTGATGCTGTAATTATGAAATTATAGTAGAGAGTTTAATGCGTGAATCATACACGAAACTTATGGATATGTTTAATTCAAGATGATACTGGAAATTTTATCATTTGAAAATATGTACTTATATTTTATATGTAAATAAATAATAGTTATTTCAATAGTTATTTATTATACTAGTGTTTTATTAGGTATATAAAACACGCAAGAAAAGTTTAAACACGAGACGGAAGGTCGAGTGTTTAATATTCTTAAGTGTTTTATATACCAATAAAACACAAGTGTAATACAAAATTTTATCCACAACTCATAATTATAGGTACCGAAGAAGATTGGTCGTAACGTTTAACGTTGATTCAAATATATAGTTTCTCAAAATACGGTAGATCATGAAGTGGTTGCTAAGTAACAAGCTGTTTACAGTGTTTTATGGATATAAAACACTAGTGTTTTATGAGCCATATAATTCAACTGAAATCAGTGTAATAATGGCTTCATTATATATGAGTTGTGGATAAATAAATATATCATCACGCCTTCTACCCATTACTAGGTGTGGCACTCTGCCGAAGCAGATCTCGGTAAGTGATATATTTTGCGCGTGAAATGCGATTACCAGCCGTCAAATCACGGCCCCCAAAGATGTTAGTGGTGGGGAACCATAGGGGTAGTTTTGAAATGGTGAAAATTGTCGCCTGTGGGAATCGAACAAGGGTTCTCATTATCCACAGGCCGACTTCATACCACTGAGCTAACCACCCCATATTTATTTTATATATTATCTGCAATTGCAGATCTCAACAAATGATGCATATACTAGGTCGTGAAATTCCATCATAATAACAATAACATTCTAATATTTCAATTCAAAACTGACAGTTTTATTTCTGGGCGTCCGCAATTTTTTTTCACGGTTAGTCGAAATAGGTACGTATTGTATGTTGAAACGGGGTACGAACGATTGTAGAGACATCTGTTGGCAACTGTATTCTTATTGTAATCGAAGTATATATTTCGATACTGTAATTCAGTGGCGTACCTAGAACTTTTGCCGCCCGTTCTAAATCAATTAAATGATGGTTTTTATAAATTAAAAAATAAATATAAAATAAATGTATCATCACGACTTTTACCCATTACTGGGTGTGGCACTCTGCCGAAGCAGATCTCGATTTATGTTCGTGAAGTGCGGTTACTAGCCGTCAAATTATGCCCCCCCCCCTATAGATTTTAGTGGTGGAGAAGCCACAGAGGTAATTTTAATTTGGTGACAATTGTTTATTAGCTGTGAGAATTGAACCGGGGTCCTCAAGATCCACAGGACAACTCGAAACCACTGAGCCATTACCCCATTAAATTAATAAACATAAATAAATAAAATAAATAAATATATCATCACGTCTTCTACTCATTACTGGGTGTGGCACTCTGCCGAAGCAGATCTTGGTAAGTGATATATTTTGCGCGTGAAGTGCTGTTACCAGTCATCAAATCACGGAGGAGCCACAGGGGTAGTTTTTTGAAATTATGAAAATTGTTTGACGCCTGTGGAAATCGAACCAGGGTTCTCAGGATCCACAAGCCGACTTCATACCACTGAGCTAGCCACCCCATAAACATAAATAAATAATTGTAATTGAGGCAAACTATAGATAGGGAACTTTTTTTACCATTGGATGGCATATTTAAATTAGGCAGTAATAAAGGAATTTTTAGATATCATATTTTCAACCCTATATTGATTTGACGATGAAGAAAAATATTCGAAATCATATAGTAATTCATAATTCGTAGAAATCGAATGGTAAACTTATGAAGCGAACAAGTTGTTTTTTACAACTAAAACTAAATATAAAAAATGCCGCCCCAAAATATGTGTCGCCAGGTGCGTACCGCACCCACCGCCCCCCCACCCTTAGCTACGCCACTGCTGCAATTTAATTGATTTTAGAAACATGTTATTAAAAGAAAGAATGTAAGAAAGCATTATAAGTTTTGCAACATTATATAGGTCGAAAATCAAACCTACATTTCAAAATACCACGACCAGCAACAAAAAAATCCTTGCAGAAAAAAATAGGAAATATTTCCCGCCGGCAGGCACCAATTTTTTAATTAAATCCACTTCTGTCATTCAAACTTTTATTAATAAACACATTCAAACAAATGATATCATCACCTGAAAAAATTGTCGCAAATATGAATCAATATTTTAATTCAACCTAAATAAAAAACACATATTAATCAACTAAACAAGTAAATCCAAAAATCCTTGAAACAAAATCGAGAGAAAAAAGTGAATCGTAAAAAAGTGCTGGAAAAAATCCGCACCACCCAACACCATGAAGAAATTAACCTTGCGGTACATTTGACACGATGCCGTAGCATGACTTCATCTACCGCTCTATAAAGCACAGTGGCGTGCAAGGCATTTTCCCACGGGGGCAGAAGATTTAAGACTACTGTCTATATACTTTAAATTAAATATCTGCTGTGGCACCGTAATAGTGCTTTTTCGATTACAAGTTTAAATCAATGGTTGTCTACCATTTGGTGGCTAAAATTAATTCTTTTACGACCTCCTTACATTTCTGTGATCAAAACAAAAGTTTTTAAGAGGCTGATTATTAACTTTGGTGTAGTTTCTTAGGAATTTTAGTATGTTGGTATAAAAGTTTGTAAAATAAAATAAAATAAATATATCATCACGCCTTCTACCCATTACTGAGTGTGGCACTCTGCCGAAGCAGATCTCGGTAAGTGATATATTTTGCGCGTGAAGTGCGGTTACCAGTCGTCAAATCACGGCCCCCAAAGATGTTAGTGGTGGAGGAGCCACAGGGGTAGCTTTTGAAATTATGAAAATTGTTTGTCGCCTGTGGGAATCGAACCAGGGCTCTCAGGCTCCACAGTTTGTTGAATGAATTATATTTTCCTTTGAAGCTTCTAAATTCTTTGAATCTTTGAATATATTTTTATTTTTATTTTCTATGTAGCTCCTTTCTATCTTCATGACTTCCTAAACAGGGGTGTTTTCAAAATGATTAAAATGTTATTTCCTATAACAAATGAACTGATAATAATTTAAAAAAATGTTTCAAGTAAAAATTGTTTTAAATAAAAGTAGAGTCCATTTTCATTTTCATTTTGTCATAAACATTACCGTTTACGAAATAAACTTAAAAACTTTAAAAGACCCATCAATAAACTGGATGTAAACAAAACCTCAGTTTTTCACCCAATAGCTCTAATTTCTGGCCTTCAAATGTGAAAGTTAATAAAATGTGTTGATAGGTCTAAAGTCTAGATTTGTCATTGTCAGTTTGGTACGCTAAATTGTTCAATTATTTAGTACCACGTGATAAACAGATTGATCTAAGACCTAGAGCGGTTAATTATTTCAAATTGAATATAGACAGAATGATACCAATAAATGGATCTATTCAGTTTACCTCAAATGGGTCTATGTTATGTCCGTACGAAGGGGGGAGGCAGTGAGTGCGGTATAGTACCGCCTATTGTTTTCGTTAAATGAACAAGATCTTATGGAGATGAACTATCAAATGAGTAATTTTACATTGTTATAAAACATTTAATTCGATACTTTCATTTAAGTATCCTTAAAATTTAAGGTAGTACTAGCGTGAAAGTTTTTTTTGCAGATCCGAATGAAATTTGGCGCACGTAAACATTGGATAGTCATACGCATCCTGTTAAAATATGAAACACATTCATCGTCTGTGAACAAATATATTCGCTTGTAAAATTGAGTTCTTATACAAGGGGCTTATGGCGATCGTCATTCAGAATCGCACATATTTGGTTTGTGTACCTTTAAAATTTTGCAGTTTCATTTGAAAAACTAGTATGATGTTCTAGAACTATCCATGTATATTGTATCAGAAGGAGAAAGTTTTTTATCGTTTAGTAATGGATATATAGCCATGCAAAGCCTTGTTTTTAACGAAAAAGAATCCCAATTTATAATGGCAACACCACACGGTGGTATGGTATTTGAAAATTCACTAGACCAACAACCTGTTAACAATTCATGATATTCAAATCATAATAGGTATAAAACATTTATTTTATTCAATTTTTATATTTTTTTGAGAGTCAGTTTCGCCACTCGACAACCGATGGCGCTACTGTCATACTAGAACTATCTTAAGGTGGTATGAATATTCATTGTTTACATGCGCCAAATTTCATTCCGATTTGCAAAATGTTTTTACACGCTAGTACTACCTTAAGCGAAGGCGGTGCAACTGGATATATGTATTTTACAATTTTTAAATAGTATTCGATGACTCTTCCCCCGCCCCTCTCCCCAATGTCTTCGCGATCTTCCAGAGGGTCGAGACCCTCACTTTTAAAACCATTTGCCTACAACATCCATATATTAAAAAATGCTATTTTGTTAAAAGCAGCGCACCTCTATTGCAATAGACCAGTGCCCCTCCCACCGCTAGAGGGCGCCTTCCTAGGGTTGTAAAACACTCTATTACGTAATGAATATTTTACCTTCTCCTGATTGCATTAAATAAGCCCCAGCATCCTTTACCCCATTCTAATTCTCCGGCACTGTAATCGACCGTGCTAGTTAACTCATTGCCTCAAGATCGCCGGTCAATATAATTAGCACAAGTAGCGTAAACACACACATTCTCAACACAGCATACTAAACACAAGTATAAGCATACATAGCATACTGGGATCCACTACAGTGCTCTGGGCCCGCTCATGGCCAACGCGATCGTCGCCAAGCAGTCTACGTTGTTGAGAATGTTGTGTGACGTCACGGAGTGTGAGTGTGCTAGTGTGGGAATGTGAAGAGTGTTGTGGGTAATTAGATGATCAATTGTTTTGGGCGATGTTGCTACGTGATTATAGTGATTTGGGGATAGGTGTTTGGGACGAAGTTTTATTGGTATTTGTTTGTTTATTTGTTATTCTGCACGAATTTTATCCCAAATATAGTACAGATGAAGCTATAGATTATAGTGGCATCAGAACCATTCATATATAAATATATCATCACGTCTTCTACCCATTACTGGGTGTGGCACTCTGCCGAAGCAGATCTCGGTAAGTGATATATTTATGCGCATGAAGTGCGGTTACCAGCAGTGAAATGACGGGTGACGAGGTGTTGAAAATGTTTGTCGGCTGTGGGAATCGAACCAGGGTTCCAGCCCGACTCCATACCACTCAGCCACCTACCCAATATGTATTCGTATTAAGGTAGTACTAGTGTGACGGTGGCGCCATCGGTTGTCGACTGGCTAAACTGACGCTCAAAAAAATATAAAATTGAATAAAATAAGTGTTTTATACCTATTATGATTTGAATATCATGAATTGTTAACAGGTTGTTCGTCTAGTGAATTCTTAGTTTTTCGTTAAAAACAAGGCTTTGCATGGCTATATATCCATTACTAAACGATAAAAAAACTTTCTCCTTCTGATACAATATACATGGATAGTTCTAGAACATCATACTAGCTTTTCAAATGAAATTTTAGAGGTACACAAACCAAATATGTGCGATTCTGAGTGATGATCGCCATAAGCCCCGTGTATAAGAACTCAACTTTACAAGCGAATATATTTGTTCACAGACGATGAATGTGTTTCATATTTTAACAGGATGCGTATGACTATCCAATGTTTACGTGCGCCAAATTTCATTCCGATCTGCAAAAAAAAATTTCACGCTAGTACTACCTTAAGACATTAGTTTTATCGCAAAGACAAAAAATTACAATTTGTAACAAAATCATGGTTACCTATTACTCTGCCTATAATTACAATTTTATAGTTTTATAAAGAAAATTTACAAGTTTTATGACCACTTGCACTGCTGTTACTTAAATTTTAATTTTAAACTTAAATAAACAATATCATATCAAAATAAAATGTCAAATGAGAAATTTAACATTCGATTCGATATCTTTTATTTAAACAGTTTACATCAATTAATTTATATATTTTAATGTTAATATTTTTCTCTTAAAACTACTGACTATTCCTGAAGAAATTGCAGTAGGCAGCGAAACGTCGAAGTTGTCGGTTGTATAAATAAAGATAAGTTATTGACTGAAGTCCTGCGTAATTGAAAATACATCCGTTATATTTACAGTTAATCTGTGCGTTGAATATACCTACCCTTAAGTACAATTAGCGGTTAATTTTGTTAGATGTCATTCACGCTTAAATTATTTACTTGTTAACAAATTAAAATATTATTAAAATGTGGCAACCGTGAAATGAAGTGAAATTTGTACCGCCCAAATTTACGACCCCTATAATTCGCATAAGAAACCTCATGCTGTGAAGGTCTGCCAGACAGATTTTGCAAATATGTTGACACAAACTATAACTACCAAACTTTAGACCCTTTGTCATTCGATAGCTCCTATTCGTATAACTATGCCATTACTGCTATTAGCAAAAACGTTTAGAATGATCATATAGCAAGATCTCTCTTAATATAGGTAAATAACATAGTAACATTTTTTCTCAGAATATTCCTCTTCTTCATCTGGTATAAGTATGCTAATATGAAAACATACGTAATTCTATGTGTAAATACAAAACGGATATTATTTACATGAACATACAATTTATCCAGGAAAAAACCTTCTTTGCTTTGAATTACATACCAATTTTTACTAATGACATGTTATTTGCATCAGTTTACGTGTATGTCAACAGAAGCTATCTATTACGTAATAGGAACAACATCATCACGCATAGTGCACCGGAAACAAAAGAATATCACACGAAAATTACTCAAAAATTGGAGCGAATTTACATGCTCAAATTTGACAGTAATAAGTTCACTTATTTTACCATGAGAAAACAGTTTTTCCTGTCAGAATTACGATTTTCAACTACTAAGAGATGGCGTTGATCACGATATGTGAAACTTGAAATAAAGGTACATTTTCAGTGGTCTCCATTAGCTTACCATTGCTGTTAATTGTATTTCTTTGTTTTTTCTCTTTCATTTTAATGGGGTGGCTAGCTCAGTGGTATGAAGTCGGCCTGTGGATCCTGAGAACCCTGGTACCCTAGATTCGATTCCCACAGGCGACAAACAATTTTCATCATTTCAAAAGCTACCTCTGTGGCTCCTCCACCACTAACATCTTTGGGGGCCGTGTTTTGACGACTGGCAACCGCACTTCCCGCGCAAAATATATCACTTACCGAGATCTGCTTCGGCAGAGTGCCACACCCAGTAATGGGTAGAAGGCGTGACGATATATTTTTTTATTTTTATTTTGTGTTTGCTAGTTGTTGTTTTTTATTAATTTGTATGAAATATAGTTTTGTACTATCGGACAGTGAAGTAGGATTCACTTCTGTAAGACAATAGACACAATATAAATTGAATTATTGCCGAACTAAAACTTCTAGTATAATCGCAAAAAAATCGGTTTTTTGGTTGACCCAGTTTAAAAAAATCGAAAAATTTTATAATATAGTTCTGTATAATACAGACTACGAGAAATCGAATGTCGTTGAGCGCATGTTCATATCTTTTTTAGTTTCAGAATTACAGCGATTTTTGACTTTTAAAAAATCTCAATTTTAAAGGCCCATATCTCGAAAACTAAATAAGATATTGAAATGCGGTTTGAACGAGTGTATTTCTCGTATTCCAATTAACTTATATTGAAATTTTAAAAATTTTGACTATTTCATTATTTTTTTTTCAAAATTTTCTTTTGCCCATATTTTAAAAACTTGAAAAGATAATGAAAATCTGTAAACACCAGTGGATTTCTCGCATAAAAGTACATATGTATGTAAAATTTAAGAATTTTTGCTCCACGGATAAAATTTTTAGAGCAAAAAAACTAAAAATGGCCAAAATTCGTAAAATTCTTAAGGGGTACCCCTTCAAAAATCTTCAAAAAACAGTGATTTTTCGTTTTTTTGTTATAAAAAGTTTATCTGTGCGAATTTATGCCTGAAATTTTACATACCTATGTACTTTTACGAGAGGAATTCATTGCTTTTCACAGATTTTTATTATCTTTTAAATTTTTTGAAATATTGAGAAAACAAAATTTTGACAAAAATTGTAAAATTTTGAAAAATTTTAAAATTTCGGTATAAGTTAATTGGAGTATGAGAAATACGCTCGTTCAAACCGCATTTCAATATCTCTTTTAGTTTTCGAGATATGGGCCTCCAAAGTTAAAATTTTTAAAAAGTCTAAAATCGCTGTTACTCAACAACTAAAAACGATATAAAGATGCGCTGAACGGCATTGAATTTTTAGTAGTCTAAATATAGAAAATATAGAACCATATTTTAATTTTTTTCGATTTTTAAACTGGTTCAACTAAAATATTGGCATTTTCATTAACCGAAATTCTTGCGATCATGACTCTGGCGATTAGAGAAATATATATTAAGGATCAAAATATATATAATTATGTAGAAATATATAAGAAATTAAATGGTGAAATCCCCAATTTCATATCTAGTTCCATATTATTTTAAATTAACTGTAAACAGAAATAAAACTGCACGCGAGCCCTTCAAAAGACTTTTCATTTATTTATTTATTTATTTATATTACTCAGTACAACAGAAATTTAATCCCAATTACAGTACAGGATCCGAACTCACCGAGCCGTAGTGTGATAGTTCATATATTTTAGCTTAAGTGGGATTCGAACTCGAGATCTCCGGATTAGAATTCTGTAACAGTACCCACATCACCGTACTGCCGGTAATAATACAGAACATGATAGGTTTTGATGCACTTTCACTAAAACAATTGCCGATCGAAGCCTGTATAAGCATGATCATGTATCAGTTTAAAATTTGAGTCCCGACTTACAACTTTGCTAAAACAGAGATCATATTATGGATTTATTAATTAAAGCATACAGTGTAATTAATACGGCAAATTACCGGAGATAAGATCGGTTAAGTACACAAGTACTTATTAAAATCATTTGTTCTATAAATTGAAAATTACAGTCTGGTTTGCTATATTCTGTTCCTTAATAACATGTTGTTCGATATTGATACATCGGAAGATAATGTTGTTTTGCTCGCATTTTTACAGACAGATAATTTCATACACTTATAATCTTAGAAGAAATCTACCATTACTTGTACGTAATTAGCCCTTAAGTATATTATGTTGTTATTATGTACAACTTCGCCGAAGGAATTCATTTCTTTATGACTTAACTGTTGTGTTTTTTATTCACTTCTCTACTTTAAAATTAATTTAACAAAACTAAAGATTAAATCCAGTCATGTTCGTGCCAAAGTATCTAATATTTTTTATGCACAACCGGGCCGAAATTCATGTGTTTTAACCCTGAAATGCAAGCTTAAACTCTTCAAGAAATAATTCATATGGATACATAAATAAAAAGACAATTTTTTTTTATTGTGTATACTTGATTCTGCAAAATGTCATTCTGATATACAGGGTGGTCCATTTAAAGTGTTATCAGGAAATATCTCGGAAACTATAAATTTTACGCAAAAATGACCTAGACGAAAAACAATCGTACTAAAGGGGGCCATAATAACATCATTTTTCGCGATTACAGCGTCATCAATCATGCTGACGAAAAAGTGAACTAAATAAATTCTTCTTTTTTTAACGAGAAATCTGATTCTTTAATAAAAAATAGGGGTTTTCATTTAAAAAAATTGAGTTGACCATGATTTAGCGACAACAGCGCCATCTAGGACAAAACCAATATTTCGTTATTATGGCCCCCTTTTGTACGATTGTTTTTCGTCTAGGTCATTTTTGCGTAAAATTTATAGTTTCCGAGATATTTCCTGATAACACTTTAAATGGACCACCCTGTATAACCTATGTACATATTTTAATCTTTTGAACATGTAATTAAATGTTATTTTATTGTGCATAAAACATTGTATGTACCACGGGTGAATTTAACGTTTCTGGCCCTGAGCATGTTACTAGCCCTCGGCGCTTTGCGCCTCGTGCTAATAATTATGCCACGAGCCAGAAACGCCTGTTTCACCCTTGATACATAAATAACTATTGTTTGTTTGTGAAACAAAACTTATTAAGGATTATTTTATTAATATATGGGGTAATGGCTTAGTGGTATCAAGTCGGCCAGTAGATACAAAGAACCCTGGTTCAATTCCCACAGCCGACAAAACATTTTCACCAATTTAAAATTACCCCTGTGACTCCTCCACCACTAACATCTTTGGGGGCCGTGATTTGACGACTGGTAACCGCACTTCACGCGCATAAATATATCACTAACTGAGATCTGCTTCGGCAGAGTGCCACACCCAATAATGGGTAAAAGGCGTGACGATATATTTATCTATTTGAATTTTAGTAATGCTGGGAAAATATGACAAAAATATAAATAAATAATTGTAATTGAGACAAACTATAGGTGGGAAACTTTTTTACCATTGGATGGCATATTTAAATTAGGCAGTAATAAAAGTATTTTTCGAGATAATATTTTCAACCTTCCATTGACTTGGCGATGGAAATAAATATTCGAAATCATATAGTAATTCATAATTCGTAGAAATCGAATAGTAAACTTATGAAGTGAACAAGTTGTTTTTTACAATTAAAACTAAATATAAAAAATGCCGCCCCAAAATATGTGCCGCCCGGGGCGGACCGCACCCACCGCCCCTTCCCTAGGTACGCCACTGTATCTACCTCATATATTTTAGAAGCGTTCTTAAATTTGTTCATTTTGCAAATAAAGTAAGAACAAAAAGTAATATTCATTTGATGAAAGCGACCAGTTGATTTATCAGTATTTGAGAATAATATCATATGATGAGTTTATAAAGTCGATCAAACTGCACCAAGCATTCAATCTGACCTAAATTGATACTCAATCTCAATCTCAATCTGTCACCTCTTTTCTCTCAATAATATAACACTAACCTACCAAACTAACAACAGAACACCACCATTATTTCCATTCATTTCTTTCTAGCACAATTAGTTAGCTCTACATTATCCCATCTCTTTCCGTGTTAAACACTTCAGTTTCAAGTCGGAGCCACCGCTTCGCAGATGCCGCAACAGAATGGAAACAGTTAGCAACGAAGACATTTTTACCTTTAGCAGCTGAGCAATGCTAAATGCTGCTGTCCGTTGAGCTGGTGAAATACACGAGTAGGTTATGTTGCTGCTGTTGCTGCTGTCATGACAGCTGCGGATTGGACGTTTCGCAGGAATTGTTGTTTTTTCTTTGTTCTAATTTAACAGTAAATTTGTTATCTGTGATGTATGGTGTATTGTTGTGAAGTACGTTTAGTTAGATTTGTTAGTTTTGTTGAATGGAGTGTTGATATTTGTGACATTGTTTTGCACGACACAATTCGATGTAATTTAGGAAATATTATATTTAATATGTAAACATTTATCATGTTTTCTTTATATTTTATAGTAACTATTGTAGCATTAATTGTTTATGCAACTTGTCATTTAGTGATGAGCGGACTTGAACACTTCTTTTTGCCCCTAGGGCCATAATAAAATAATTTTCTATGACAACAAACAAAATTACAATTTTTGTTTATTGTGAACCTGTTTTAATCTTTCGAATATAAAATTAAATGTTCTTCCGTTGTGCATAAAATATTTTTTCTACGACTGCATGAAAAGTTGATATTTATGTTTTCAGTTGTCATCGTAAACTTGATGGTTACTGAGTAACAAACAATAAAATACTTAACCACGCGTCTCCTATAGTAACAAGCGGTAAAATATTTTACCGCTAGCTTAGAAAAATATAAATTGTTGCTGAAATCTTAATTTATTGAAACAATACTTACTTAATTTGAGATATTTTATGCATGTGTTATGTACGTTGAAGAAAGATGATGAATGATAAGTGAATATGAGTGTTTGGATGGATGTGATTGAGGGTTTGTTATGTAAGAATGTTTTCATGTGTGATAAATAAATGAGTTTGTATGCAGGGATCTATGAATGTGCTTGAAGTGGGGGTAGTGTGTTTGGATGATAATGTTTGACGGGGGCTGATTATTTATTTGATGAGTGTGATGAGTGAATGTTTTATGAGTGATTTTAGGGTTCGTGCTACCCCATTTGATGGGATATAGCGTGAAGATATGTATGTATGTATGTATGTATGTAATACTTACAACATCTAAAATATAGGTTAGAGTCATTTTTACACTTATTATACATGAAGTTATATTAGGATGGCTAGCTCAGTGGTATGAAGTCGGCCTGTGGATCCTGAGGTCCCTGGTTCGATTCCCACAGGCGACAAATTTTCATAATTTGAAAAAGCTATCCCTGTGGCTCCTCCACCACTAACATGTTTGGGGGCCGTGATTTGACGACTTCACGCGCATAAATATATCACTTACCGAGATCTGCTTCAGCAGAGTGCCACACCCAGTAATGGGTTGAAGGCTTGATGATATATTTATTTATTTTATTTATATACATGAAGTTTGTTGTGCTATGATTTGAAGTTGAATCTGAACGTAGCTGGGCAGCAGTGCCAACTTAATGAGGATGAGGGATGTTAAAACTGAAAGTGCAGTTTTGACAGTTTTGTATATTTATTCCGGAACTTGAATGGTGTTTGATAAATTTGAGAATAAATTAGATTCTGTGATATTGTATGTACCACGGGTGATATTAGCCGTTCTGACTCTGAGCATGTTATTAACCCTCGGCGCTTTGCGCCTCGTGCTAATAATCATGTCACGGGCCAGAAACGCCTGTTTTCACCCATGATACATAAAAAATAATTTTGACTTGAAAATAGACAAAATTAATGTCCAAAACGTTATCAGTTTTCCATAAACTAACAAATAAAGCCATGTAAGTCAAATACACGAGGAACAATTTATTTGTTTTCCTTCCTCATTACAATTTTCGAAAAAAATATAGAATAGAGGGCATATCCAGTGGCGGATTTAGGAAATTTTGAGAGGGGGGGCCCAAATCTAAATATTAAAAAAATCAGAATTAAAAATATAGAGTAATGGTGATTCTAGTGTAACATGACAAATACAAACAAAATGTTAAAGAAAAAGACATTGATTACATACAAGAAAATACATAAAATTAGAAAAAAAAATCAATTAAATATAAAGGCAAAAATTTACATGTGTTCAAGTAATAGCCGTCGTGAATGTTTTCTTGCAAATAAATCTAAGACTTTTTCAGCCTTTATTTCTTCATTATTTATATGAAGCATCGCTAAACCATTGAGCCTATCTTGGCCCATTGAAGAGCGAAGATATGTTTTTATTCTTTGAAAGGTACTAAATGACCTTTCTGATGTACAAGTTGTGACAGGAATAACACATAGTATTTTCAGCAATCACATAACCGTAGAGAACGTCAATGCGCAAAGCCTATGCGTCGGCGTAAAATACCGACATTTTTAATACAGAAATGCCATCTACTGGCAAAAAATAGAAAGAAATATACTATTATTATATGATTTTATTTAAGTAATGTAATGTAAAATGTTTATTACTGTATTGTTAAAAACTGACAAATCAAGTCCAAATGACAGGGGGGGCACGGGCCTGGGTGCCCCTCCCTTAAATCCGCCACTGGGGATATCTCAATAATACAGTAATGAGAAATATCAATAAGAAAAAAATCACGTTACGATGAAAATCAATCGATCAACAACACTACTGATAATTTAATCATATTAAGAACGCCATTGTTTCATTGTTACGAGAAACAATTTGCAATAGTTTTTTCCACATGTTTATCTCTAGTTTTATTTGATAAAAATGACATCTTTCTTTATCTCTCCTAACGGCCAATCCCTATCATTTATCAATCAATTCGCTGGTACATATTACTTGCGAGTATATTTTTCAATACCACATCACGTATTTATAATTTGTTTAACAAACACAGATGCTGGTCTAGATTAAACAACAAACTATCAGTGTTACATGTCGACGTAGTTGGCCATGGAACGTGTTCACAGCAAGAGTTGATACTCTCAGAGTGATTATTTGATTAATGATTACAGTGAGAAGCCAAGGTAGATCGCGAGTCGGTTGTGTGAATAGGTACGTGATCTAACGCTGTCTATAACAAGCTTTAGCATCAATCATTCGGTTGTTGGAGGATTTGGTATGATGCTATTAATCGGTTCGATGCTCAATTGTTTGAGGTAAATTGATAATGAAGGTTTTATAGCTTCATTTCATAAAAAATTGATTTTGTTTCTTTTTCTGACATTGTTATTTTCATACATTTTTCTGCATTTCTTTTTTACTTATTTAAGTTGTTTTATCTGTTCGGTTATTATCATACGAGGTCAGGGTGAAAAGTCCCTGAAAAATTAAACAAGAAATGATTTATTTGGTCAAAACATATTTTATTTCTCAACATAATCTCCTTGTAGCTCGATACACTTCGTCCAACGTTTTTCTAATTTTTCGATCCCTTCCAAATAATACGATTTTGGCAATCCTTCAAAATAGACGTTTGTCTCAGCGATTCGCCAGGACAAGTCCACTGTTTCGACTGTTCTTTGGTCTCTGGTGTGTTGTGATGGATCTATGTTTCATCCAGGGTTACGAAACGGCGCAAAAAGTCCTTCTTATTGCGCTTGAACATCGCCAAACACTCCTTTGAACTTGTCACACGGTCGCGCTTGTTGTCAACAAATGCGGCACCCATCTGGCAGATAGCTTTCTCATATCCAAAAATTTATGCAAAATGTTCTGTACCCGTTCGGTTGAGATGCTCATAGCCTCAGCCAGCTCGTGCACTTTAACTCGCCGATCGTCCAATATCATATCATGGATTTTATCGACGATTTCTGGCGTTTTAACCTCAATTGGAGGACCAGAACGTTCGGCGTCCTTTGTAGTCATACTATCACAACGAAAATCAGTAAACCATTTGTGAATCGTTCCAATCGATGGTGAGGAGTCCCCATAATGTTTTACAAGCGATGCCTTGGTTTGAGTAATGTTTTTTCCACGCAAGAAATAATGTTTAATCAAAGACGCGAAATACACTTTTTTCCATGTTTTCAAAAATCTTCAAGGTTGCTAGCTTTCGATGGGTGTCAAAACAGAACTGAATGACATATCAGTCTGAAAATTTTAATGCGTTCTAGTTAAAGATGGTACATCACAAATGCCACATGAGATTTGCGATTGTGGCGCCAGCTGTTTTATTTTTTAGGGACTTTTCACCCTGCCCTCGTATATGTAGTTTAGATAGTTCACAAATTGCGATGGTTTCAGTTCAAACTGAAGTCCTCTCGAACAATAAAGTCAACGCCTAAAGCGCTCAAAATTTAACAACTTTAAAAATAGGAAATTAATGAGAAAAACATCAAATTCATATTGTTACTGAAGCAATTATCTAATTTTATTAGTTCATAATTGCTTTGAAAGGAAAAATAAACTTGAAAATACATAAAAGTCTATTATCTTTACAATCCATCTACCTTTAAAAGCAGTAATTGTTGAAAAAATGCAAATTCCCCAGAAGGAAGATTAATAAACCATGAAGAAAGGAAGTTGTTTGAATTTTTTCCACGCGATTACAAATCTTTATTTCGGTTTGAACACTCGTTTAGAGTAAATAAAATAAGGTGTGTCTGTCCAAGCCACTTGATTTTCCATTGATGACATCATTATGTGTGCCCCTGAGTTATCATAAATTAACGAAACGTCGATGTATTTATTGGCTGTGTTCGGAAACCTAGCGATCGGCCATTTGTGCGTGGTTGGAACAGATAATATGACACCTACATAAGGGACGCCGCCAAAGATACTGTTACAGATTGCGATCTGTGAGATGTATTTATCACTATCGGGTTTTTAGGCAAAACTCTTCAGGCTTCTTTAAATCATTTTTGGACGGTATGGAAAAGTTTCTTGAATTCTTATTAGTTATATCTAGTTATTTATTGGGTTCGTGTGATGTACTGCGATCGATCTAATTTAAATTTAGCTAAAAAATATTAATTTTTTCTTATGGTTTCAGATTATGTAACGGGTGACTATATTAACTGCCAAAAAAATTTGAGTTGCTACCCTGTTCAGTTGGCAAGCTTCTTGACTTCAGAGATTTCCCCAAAAGTTTGCAATTATTTGCATAGTAACCGCCTTAGTTCAATCTAGTTTTATAGATTTTTAAGTAAATATTCTATCCAAAACGAGATGAAATTAATAGAAATAAAAAAAGAATTATAAAAAGTACTTACGGGTAATATACAACAAACGAGACAGCAAAGAAAAGGCAGTAGAAATCGCCCTCTGCTAAGTCCCAGCCACTCTCTCATCGTCAGGCCTCCGCTTTTCTGTAACAAATAAAACAACACAATTAAAAACTTATTCCAAAAATTTAAAACAAGAATGTCGATCAAACTAACACAATAAGAGTAACATTCATTACAATGTTTTATACATGCCAATTAAGCTACATAATTATTTATCTAATAGTCTTAACTTAATTTTCAATTTGAAATTAAAGCCATCCTCATGAAGAATTGGTTTTACTCAATGGATTATTATTTTAAATGTATTACGCAGACAGTGGAAAGTTATATAGGTAACCATGGGACTGTGTTTATAGTTAGACTTCCACCTAAAGAATGGCGCTAATAGTCTTTATGTGAAGACATTCATCTTAGATAACTACAATATCGGCAATCATTGGTTACTACATTCTCCCGTAGTTGTCATTTGTATATATTTCAAATTTTTTAATCTGTCAAATAAGCAATTAATTTTTATTTGTGAAATAATTTCATATAAATAATATCATCAACTAATATCAATTGTTGTGTAAAAAACTGCACTACTACTGGTAAGTAAGTGATCATATAATAAATAATATTTAGATGAGGAAGTCAAAATATATTTTCAAGTTCACAACAGTTGGATAAAACTGCGATTGAAACAGTTCAAATTATAAATAAATTGTATACAGGAGAATATTTTAATAAATATTTATATTGTAATAATGAGTTTTTATATTATGTAAATTAAATAAATATAAAATAATAATAAACATTACAAGCTGCCTATATATGCATATCGGGTTGCCTATATACACGCCTTTAGTTAGACTTCCACTACTCAGATGTCGCAAAATACAGTCCCATTGCGTAACATGGCAGTTTCTTATCTATACTAGTATATTATGATCTGTGGTATTACGTTTTGAATGTTATGAGACTGACTGTCAATTTCATGCGTTAAATATTTGGAGATTAGGTTTTAGTAATTTTAAATCAATAATTTCCTTTAAATCGGTACATAAAATCTTGTATATCACACGTCCAAAAAACTGTTTTGCAAGTATTCGCATTTTGCAAGCCTCGCCTTCGACTTGGTCTGTCAAAATATGCTCGCACTCGCAAAAGTACAGTTTCTGGCCGAGTGATACAAATAACTATTGGAATAGACATTAACAGGCAGATTCACAAAGCGGATTAGCGCTAACACCATTTTTTATTTCGTTTTTAATTCTCTTTTCAATGCATGCGAACAAGTTTATTTTAACTTGAGTTAAAAGGAGTGTTAATTAGCATAAAATTTTATTCAATAAATATTATTTATAACATCATTCAGGCAGATTCATAAAGCGGATTAGCGCTAACACCATTTTTTATTTCGTTTTTAATTCTCTTTTCAATGCATGCGAACAAGTTTATTTTAACTTGAGTTAAAAGGAGTGTTAATTAGCATCAAAATTTATTCAATAAATATTATTTATAACATCATTCAGGCAGATTCATAAAGCGGATTAGCGCTAACACCATTTTTTATTTCGTTTTTAATTCTCTTTTCAATGCATGCGAACAAGTTTATTTTAACTTGAGTTAAAAGGAGTGTTAATTAGCATCAAATTTTATTCAATAAATATTATTTATAACATCATTCAGGCAGATTCATAAAGCGGATTAGCGCTAACACCATTTTTTATTTCGTTTTTAACTCTCTTTTCAATGTACGAAACAAGTTTATTTTAATTTGAGTTAAAAAGAGAGTTAATTAGCATCAAATTTGGTTCATTTCTTGAATCTGTCTTAATTTGAAACAGAGTTATAGATAATATTAAAAACGGTGTTAGCGCTAATCCGTTTTATGAATCTGCCTGTTACCAAACAGAAAGCAAAATTCAAATGACCTTTGGGTAGGAATTAACTTTTCCTCTAAGCTGCCTAGTTTTTACAAATCTTATACGGAACTTATTACAAATAAATAAAGTCACTCTCTTATCTAATTTTATATATTTTATCTCAAAATAAATTTGACTTTATATAAAATAAATAATAAGTACTTAGTTAAAAATGATTTATAAGATGAAAGATAAATGATAACAAGAAAGTCGTACTTATTATAATTCAGCAAAAAGTAGTGAAAACCTTTCGTTACACATGATTGCTAATAAAATAAAGAGACTCGTTCCGCTTATATTGTTATTTATGACATAAGCGATACAAATTGACAGCTAATATTAATTTCATGTTCACAAACAAACAATTACGATTCTCTGGTCAACAGCATCAGCAGCGAGTTAAGTAGCAAACTAGAAAGCGCAAAGCAAAGAAACCAAGCGCGCATCAACAACCCTCTGTTGGTAAATTAGGTCTCTGCAAAGCAGCCGAGTCATCATTGACAGCTGCTCGATCGGTAAACGTCACGATTGCAGTGAGTGAAGCTGTGAAGTCGGTGAAGTGAAGGCAAGTCACACTGAGATGAAGATGTTTCTTTGCAAAATAAATCACTCGCGAACTAATTTTAATAACTGTCGGTGTTTTAGATCTTTTGTATGTTTTTCGCTTGTCATGAATATGTAATATCGGTGGTTTAATGTGACACGCGCGCATAATATTTGCATTATTAAAATCAGTTTAGATGAGAATACTAATATTCTATCACATTTTGCTCTGAATTGTATGAGGGAAATGATTTATATTTGAAATAATAGTTATTTATTATACTAGTGTTTTATTAGGTATATAAAACACGCAAGAAAAGTTTAAACACGAGTGTAATACAAAATTTTATCCACAACTCATAATTATAGGTATCGAAGAAGATTGGTCGTAACGTTTAACGTTGATTCAATTATATAATTTCTTAAAATACGGTAGATCATGAAGTGGTTGCTAAGTAACAAGCTGTTTACAGTGTTTTTTGGAATATAAAACACTAATGTTTTATGAGCCATATAATTCAACTGAAATCAGTGTAATAATGTTGTGGATAAATAACTAAAATTTCTTTTTCCTAGAACTGTGCGATTTCTTTGTTATTACGTAACTATTATTGCCTTGGTTACGGGAGACAACTGTAGACCAAGTGCGATTCTGTAAGTGAAGAAACACTGGAAAATAATTTGTGTATTACGCAACTGTCAAAAATATGCAGTAGTATATTTTGACGTTTATAATAAAATAAAAAATAAATAAATATATCATCACGCCTTCTACCCATACTGGGTGTGGCACTCTGCTATTGCAGATCTCGGTAAGTGATATATTTTGCGCGTGAAGTGCGGTTACCAGTCGTCAAATCACGGCCCCCAAACATGTTAGTGGTGGAGGACGTTTATAATCATAACCTTAAATTGCAGTATATCTAATCTGCACACGATTAATAAAAAGAATCGAACAAAGTAAAATATATCGATAAATTGTTTTATTTTAAGAGTAAGTGAAATACATAATATTTATTGTTTGTGTCTATTATTAACACAGTTGTTACAATTGCTTATATTGACATAATGTGAAGTGGAAACTTTTGTACTGTCTAAAGAAACATTGATTTCTTCAGTACCTGTTCATATTATTAATAGCAATATTATTGACAATTTCGGAGACTTTAGAAGTACCAGCAGCAGATTGATTGCCATTGTCGAAAATAGATCCAACATAGCATGATCCGCAGCTTCAATTATCTTTGGAGTTGTTTATGATAAAGAAGAATCACTAAGTGTAGTATTCCAATCTAGACGATTTTGAAGAAATTATCTTGAAATTAGGGAAATATTTTTAAATAACGTAGAACA
The DNA here is from genome assembly GCA_911728475.2 of Pterostichus madidus. NCBI lineage: Eukaryota > Metazoa > Arthropoda > Insecta > Coleoptera > Carabidae > Pterostichus > Pterostichus madidus. The sequence continues at coordinate 35,909,261 of OU452308.1, read as the reverse complement.
ATGTGCAAGCAATCAACAAACAAACCATAACAACGCCGTAAAACATCGTTCTCGTGTAATATCATTAGAATTATATAAATTTTGATAATATTTTAGTGATTTACTAAATCGCACAGTTGTAGGAAAAATGTTGTTTATAACACGTGCCAAAAAGGTTACCTACTCGTACAAATTCTGCACTTGCACGTAATAAACCTTTTTCGGCATTTGTTATAAAAATAACTATTTTATTTGTAAAATTTTATTGTTTTATCTCACCTCCCTAGAAAAATTTCCTACGGGCGCCCATAAATATAAGATTAAAAAAAAGATGTGTAATCAATGATAATTTCTATGCAAAATTGTTGTTTCTTCCAGAATTACCAACTCACACATTTTTGTGTTTGTAAACTTGAACAATAACATTGAACCCAAATCAGATAAGCAGGGGTATTTGCAGTTTGCGCATGATTCTCTATCGCATCATCTTATAAAATCAGCGCGTACTAGATATTCTTTCACGTTTCGCTGCCGCGAGAAGCAACTGGTATCTCGTTATAACCCAACCAAGCTAATTTCATTAAATTTTATTCATACATATTACAGCAATTGATACTTTTATTGCAACTATCTTCGCTTAACTCTTTACGGATATATTTGCGCTATCATACTGTGTAATAAACCACTGGATTTATACAGGCCCGTATTTTCTTCATTTACTGCTCAACTGAAAGAAATTATATATATTTTTTTAATTATTAACATATGACGTAAATATATTTTTCTGGGACCGGCAAGAAACAGCCTACTTTCCTGATCAATTTTATTATGGAAGATTTTTACAAAACAGGCGCGGTGGCTGAGCGTGTTAATGCAAATCTCTTAGCATACTGTGACGTCACCCGAACCAAGGTTCGTCAGTTCGAATCCGCCTGTCGACAAAGTATGATTTGTCGTTATAATAAAAAATACAGTTACTTGTATTAATCATACTCGGGCGCTATAAGCTAGTCACTTATACATATGCCTTAAAAAAGTAACATCGACTACGGAAACCGGTAGTACGGCAGCGTAAAAACGGCGGCTCGGTGTGCCCGGTAGGCCCAGGCCCGACTCGGGCTGTAGCGCCGTTAAAGAAGAAGAAGAAGAAGAAGATTTTTACAAAACCAGTCAAATATTATACGTATCCAAAGCTACAACAAAAATACCAGTCTGGTAAAGATTTTACCTGACTGTTTTTTTTTTGTAACCTTGGATCTGCTGTGGGTACGATTCATATCAAGAAATTTAAACATTTTAAGAGCCAGCTTTTCAGTCACCGGTTTAGGTACTCTTGATTAGCGTTAATGGGGTGGCTAGCTCAGTGGTATGAAGTCGGCCTGTGGATCCTGAGACCCCTGGTTCGATTCCCACAGGCGATAAACAATTTTCATAATTTTAAAAACCACCCCCTGTGACTCCTCCACCACTAACATCTTTGGGGGCCGTGATTTGACGACTGGTAACCGCACTTCACGCGCAAAATATATCACTTACCGAGATCTGCTTCGGCAGAGTGCCACACCTAGTAATGGGTAGAAGGCGTGATGATATATTTATTTATTTATTTTATAGTTTCTATTATTATTTAATCATGATTAACATTAATCGGTGATTGAAAAACTGGCCCTAAATTATTTATGATTAATTATTGATTAAGTTAAACGGTTTCAGAAAAAATAGTATACATAATATGTCAGGAAAGTGTTTTTACTTGACTCAGCGGAGTAAAATACTCGGCATGCAGCCTCGTATTTCAAACAACCGCTTCGTCAAGTAAAATATCACTTTCCTGACTTATTATGTAATATACTATTTCCTGAAACCGATAAGAAAGTGCCTATATTCCTGACCAATTTTTGTATGGAATGTGGAATTTTAGTAAAACAATCAAGTAAAGACTGAAACATTCGTACCTGAGTAAAATAATGTTTAGTACGGCCCTGTTGCACTACAAAGTCAATACCGTATAACATAGTTTAAAGTGCTATTTTGTAATCAAAGTTATTGATGCTTGCGGAATATAAAGTAATTTAACATCCATTTCATTAAGCTACAGAATTAGTATTTATTTTTATTATTACTGGCTTATAGGTCATTTAGAGGTCAAATTCTTCTTTATTAATCAACAAGACTCTTCTTAATTAACAGTATTATAAATTAGAACAACATATTAAAATATCTATATGCTGCATATCATGCTTAAGGCAATATTTTAACAACAGCACAAAATAAAAGAAATTTGGGTACTTGTAAAATATCCATAGAAGACAGATATTTGAAGAATTTGCAAACTATAGTTACATTTTATTTGATGCAGACTAATTAAGCATTATCTTAAGTATCTTTCTAAAGTTGACTTGACAGAGTTTATTTTGTTTATCAAATTTATTAGAGCATATGTTATAACTTCAGTATTCCGTAGATCATTATTTATCAAGTTTATAGCTTTTCTGAATTGTCGCGTCTGGTTATACGGGATGTGATGACATATCTGGGTAAATTGATAGCTGAGCATATGGTCGGATAGAGTTAACTTTTGTAACTCACCTCGGCTAGGTTTTTTGATGTAAACTCATGCATGGAAACAGCTATCTCGAGCAACAGAACGATACTACCCCCTTACCCTCTGACAGAACATCTCATGGAAACAACAATTAGTGAGTGGTAGATTGGCTTTCGTCGAGACAAGTTTGGCTCTCGTCGTCTGTGCAAGATATCGGTCTTGCCATGTAATTAAGTACTTAGTTACTTAAATAATAATTTATTCATACGTTGTTGTTTCCATTGTCGGATAAATTGTTTAATTTCAATATTAATTATAACTTTTGTATTTTTATAATTTATACTTAATTTTTATGTTTTAATAAATATATATATTTACAAGAAGTTCGTTTTATTTAATCGTGTATTAAATTGCGTTATATTTCGTCTTGAATTTAATTTAGTTCGTCTCATTAAGGTAGTACTAGCGTGAATTTTTTTTTGTAGATTTGAATGAATTTTGGCGCACGTAAACATTGGATAGTCATACGCATCCTGTTAAAATATGAAACACATTCATCGTCTGTGAACAAATATATTCGTTTGTAAAGTTGAGTTCTTATACACGGGGCTTATGATGATCATCACTCAGAATCGCACATATTTGGTTTGTGTACCTCTAAAATTTTGCAGTTTCATTTGAAAAACTAGTATGATGTTCTAGAACTATCCATGTATATTGTAAAGTTTTTTATCGTTTAGTAATGGATATATAGCCATGCAAAACCTTGTTTTTAACGAAAAATTAAGAATCCCAATTTATAATGGCAACACCACACGGTGGTATGGTATTTGAAAATTCACTAGACCAACAACCTGTTAACAATTCATGATATTCAAATTATAATAGGTATAAAACACTTATTTTAGTCAATTTTTATATTTTTTTGAGCGTCAGTTTCACTCGACAACCGATGGCGCCACCGTCATACTAGTACTACCTTAACAATTGTTTTATACGCGTCACATCGGCTGTTCTCTTGCGCGTTACAATAACAACCCTCGCTCGTGTTTCTTTGGGAATAATAGCATCAATTATAGCATCGTTATATAATATACTACAGAGTGATCAAAAAGTATTGTTACAGTTGGCAATAAAAAAAACTGCTTGAAATTGGTAAGCCTGATACATAAATTCATTTTCTGTTGTTGACAGTGACATTTAAAATTTAAATTTGAGTACATTTATTACATTTATTTCTAAAGTATTTCTATTACTTAAAAAGTCCAAATTCTATTAGCTGTCAGACTCCTGACATAACCTATTTGTATTTATTAGAAATGTCAAATAACATTTCTGCCTTTATCTGACGTTGTGCCAACTGTGGAATAAAAAGATCTCTGGAATTGTATTGCCAACTATAACAATTCCTTTTGATCACCCTGTATTATTTTTTACATGAACATTATTTGTTGCTTATTACTATAAAACATAATTACCTTTAAAACAATATGCATACAGTACACTAGTATATAATTGTAAAATAGAAATAATTTAACTATGCGAATTTACCACAAGTCATCATTTTCTTCATAAAACAAGTAAAACAAAACATTTCTGAAATGAGATGTAGAAAATGTTAAGATGTAACTTTAATATGCATAAAACATATAATTTTCATCACTTGTTTCATTTACAAGAGACAATAACTTGAGTGATAACGTTGAGAACTATTTTTAATTGCTTTTTCTGTTTTAATAGTAATTACTTTATATGTAGTTTTCATTTGCTGATAAGTATAACAGTAGTTGGATTCTTGAATGTTGCAAAGATTAAAGTGTTGTTCTCGCGTGAATGTGCAGAAAATTATTCCGGGAAGTGGCAGTTCTTATCGATAAGAGAAAAGGTGTTATTGTTGTTATATGCTACAAGAAGACACCGCAGTTTTATATTCCTCATATCTAACACTAAATCTAAGTAGTTTTATAGTACAAAACTGTAAAAAATGTACTTCAAAATCCTCATTTCATTGGCGATGACATGGAGACAACAACCTTAAAAGAATTTATATTTGGTACCTGGTACTTGCTTAACTTGAAATAAGAATTTGTAACTTTGCAAATTGTAAAAATAAAACCATTATTACTAGTGTAATAACAATGAAAAAAACTGTAATTTTTGAGATTAGTTTTAAAAATAAACGTTGTCATTGCTGAAAACATTCTATGAGAACTTGCATGACTTTTTTCTTTATTTTATTGTAACGTTAAAACTCGCTAAAATGATCTCGGTTATATTACCGATTTAGGTCTTATGACAGCCAAGTAAGATATATAAATGATTAAGCATATTACCGTTTTAAAACTTCGAGAAAAATAATTAGACACTTATGTCAAATTTATAAAATAAATAAATAAAAATATCATCACGCCTTCTACCCATTACTGGGTGTGGCACTCTACCGAAGCAGATCTCGGTAAGTGATATATTTTTTGCGCGTGAAGTGCGGTTACCAGTCGTCAAATCACGGCCCCCAAAGATGTTAGTGGTGGAGGAGCCACAGGGGTAGCTTTTGAAATTATGAAAATTGTTTGTCGCCTATGGAAATCGAACCAGGGTTCTCAGGATCCACAAGCCGACTTCATATGCCAAATAATTGGACACTAATTATACTTATGTCAAATTTATGTACAAATAAAAATTATTTTATGCACAACCGGGCCGAAATTCATGTGTTTTTAGTCCTCAAAAGTGGGCTTAAACACTTATTTTTGACCCTAGGGCAATAAAAAAATAATTCCTATGAATATGTTACTTAAAATGACAATTTTTGTTTATTGTGAATACTTGATTTTACAAAATGTCATTTTGGCATATAACCTATGTACATATTTTAATCTGTTGAACATATAATTAAATGTTATTTTGTTGTGCATAAAATATTGTATGTACCACGGGGGAAAACAGGCATTTCTGAACCTGAGCATGGCGCTTCGGTGTCAATAATGATGCCGCGTGCCACAAACACCTATTTTCACCCTTGATACATAAATAACTATTTTATATTTATACAAATTATTATTATTTACTTAAATTGAAAAAAAAAATAGATTATGTGATGTGAACCTACCACAAAATAAAAATAAAAGAAACTATTATAAACTATTCTAGGTTTATGTATTTATGGTTTACTTGTTATATTTTGACCTCATTTAGAAGAATTACGAAGTATCTCCATTAAAGTAAGATCACTTTATTGTTAGTTTTGAAGTAAATGATGCGGAATAACAGGCTATTATAGTTACACAAACAGATTGTTCCATTCCAATTGATCCGATATTAAAATAATACTATTGACTCAGTAAACTATATATACGGAATGCTAATCTCGTCAAAAATCAACTTGGACAGTAAGTTAATATTACATATCAAGGACCTGTTTATTTTAATAACAATTTGACAGCTGACAATTTTTAAACCAATTTTTCTTGTCCTTCTATTTGTGCAAGTATTATAAAAAATAGCTTACTAACCTCGAACTGTAAAGGATTTTTAGGTCGCGAATGTTACTTACAGTTCATAGTACATAATATCAGAGCTGGGCAAGCTACTTAAAAAAAGTAGCTAAGCTACAGCTACAGCTATTCTTTAAAAAAGTAGCTGAGCTACAGATATAAGCTACATTTTGTAAAATATAGCTAAGCTACAGCTAAAAGCTTTCATTAAAGTAGCTGTTAAATTTTAAAGCTACTTTTTTCAATTACTGTGAATTATTAAATTTGCCATTGTCATATGATCAGTTGATCAGTCTTTTGTTATAATGACTGTTAATAAATATAAAAAATCGCAAATGGACAAATGTACTGTTAATTTGTTTTACTATAATTCTTATTTATATCGGAATAAATTAACAGTCACATTAACAGAAGACTCCTAAACAGTCAATGGTTAGTTCATCTAATAATTAATACAAAAGTAGGATAGGTTAAGAACAAATGAAAAATAAAATATGGTAATAGATTTTAAACTATATAATAACTTGTTATCCTACAGTTATAGAAAACAATAAAGAAGGTACAATTCAAATACAGATAAAAAATTAATAGGTATTTTTTAATGAACAGTGGTAGCTTTAAGCTACAGAAAGTAGCTTTGGGCTACAAAAAGTAGCTGTAAACTACAAAAAGGTACAGCTATATTTTTTCACATTTAGCTAAGCTACAGCTACAGCTAAGGTAAACGTAGCTAAGCTAGTAGCTAAGCTACAAAAGTAGATAGCTACTGCCCAGCTCTGCGTAATATACTATATATTCATTTACAAAAAACAATTAGATTGACAAAATCAACTAAACTTCACTTCTGAATACGTTTACCATAAACCAATTTACCAATTTTACGCAAAGCACAGCAATTTCCCGCTAATAATCTCATTACAAGCTACATTCAGATAACGTAACAAACCATCTTGACACCCTGGCAATCAGACGCATCACACATGCGCACTCGCTCACGTTTACCAACTGCTGCAACGTGAACTGAACAGCGCGCGTACAAATTGAAACCTATTCGGTTAATTTATGTATTTATTCCGTGCAGTCGCCACATTCCTAACGATGTTTGAGGCTTCGTAATCGTGTCAAGCGAGCTGAATTGCGTGGTTATCGAATCACGGGAAATTTACATTTTTCATGAATATTTCTCGCACTAGAATAATTGCTAGGGAGAATTACAATCATGGAGAATGTTATACTGTAATTTAGCGATGAGCCAGGATAGAATACTAAATACCTAGATCAGCGTGTTTTTAGATTGGTGCCAATTTACCACTAGTAATGGTATGGACAGAAAAATTGTATGATGAACTAACTATACATGCAAAAGAACAATTTTAACAAGATCTAACCTACGTAAATGACAAGTTTTTGACCGGATTTTAAAAGGTCCCGGTGTCTCGAATTTATAGTCTAGCGTAGGCTGTATTCTTAAAATAAAGTTAATTACTTTTTTAAGGAAAACGGTAAGAAAATACTTACTTTCCTGACCAATTTTAGTACGGAAAGTAGGTTTTTACGAAAACAGTCAAGTAAAGTACGTATCCAAGGCTACAACAAAAATAACAGTCTAGTAAAGTACAAAACAGTCTGGTATAGATTTTACCTAACTGTTATTTTTGTTGTAACCTTGGATACGTATTCTGCTATCAATAAAATTCACATACAAAATTTGAACATTTCGAATTATGTATGTTTAAAAATTGATTAAATTAAACGGTTTCAGAAAAAATAGTATACATAATACGTTAGAAAAGTGTTTTTGCTCGACTCGGATTAAAATACTTGGTCTACGGCCTCGTACTTCAAACAACCGCTTCGTCAAGTAAAATATCACTTTCGTGACTTATTATATAATATACTATTTCGCGCTACTAGTATTGTAACTATGTATTTCATCCAGAGCTACGAGATACGTACAAAACAGTCTGGTAAAGATTTTACCTGACTGTTTTTTTTAGTTATAACCTCGGATACGTAGTCTGCTGTCAGTACAAATCATATCAAAAAATTTAGAAATTTTGAATTATTTATGATTGATTATTGATTAAATTAAACGGGTTTAGAAAAAATAGTATACGTAATACGTTAGAAAAGTATTTTACTTGACTAAGCGGATTAAAATACTCGGTCTGCGGCCTCGTAAACAAAGCAAATTCGTGTTATTCTATTTATCTTATCTCAATGTTCATATTGTAATGTTGTTTTCGCTTGACGTAATCTCCGTTATGTTGTATACACTTTGTTTAATAATTGATGGACATGATTGACAGAAGAGGAAGGAAATAATTATATTAAAAATAATAATACCTTAACGAGCAAACAGGCCGTATCTGTTCTTTTACAATCTTGCATGCATACTGGTATTGTTTTGTACTTTTCCACACAATTAATGCTTGCTAAATAGCAGTGGTTTTCAAACTTTTCGATGCCATGACCCCCTTGGAAGCAAAATTCACTCTATATTCTTTCGCGACACCCTTTCTTTAATGAAATTTATTAACCAGTTGAAAATAAAAAAAAATTTAAAATATGGTTCTACATCATCCAGGCTACAAAAAATCGAATGCCGTTGAGCGCATCTTTATATCTTTTTTAGTTTTTGAGATACGCCGATTTTTGACTTTTTAAAACTCTCAACTTTGCAGGCCCATATTCCGAAAACTAAAAGATATATTGAAATGCGGTTTGAACGAGTGTATTTCTCGTGATCTAATTAACTTATACTAAAATTGTAAAATTTTTGAAAAATTTTTGAAAATTTTACAATTTTCTCAAAATTTTATTTTTGCTCATATTTAAAAAACTTGACGAGATAATAAAAATCTGTAAACACCAATAGATTTCTCGCAAAAAAATACATAGGTATGTAAAATATTAGAATTTTTGCTCCACAGATACAATTTTTAGAACAATAAAACTAAAAACGGCCTAAATTCGTAAAATTCTTAAGGGGTACCCCTTCAAAAATAATTAAAAAACAGTAATTTTTCGTTTTTTTGTAATACAAACTTTATCTGTGCATTTTTTTGCTTGAAATTTTGCATACCTATGTACTTTTACGAGAGGAATTCACTGGTGCGCACAGATTTTCATTATCTTTTCAATTTTTTAATTTAAATATTGAGAAATGAAAATTTTGAAAAAAATTGCAAAATTTTCAAAATTTTCAAAATTTCGGTGCATATTAATTAAAGCACGAGAAATACACTCGTTCAAACCGCGTTTCAATATCTCTTTTAGTTTTCGAGATATGGGCCTTCAAAGTTGAGATTTTTAAAAAGGCAAAAATCGTTGTAACTTAAAAACTAAAAAAGATATAAAGATTAAAAAAAAAAAACATATACTAGGGTTTGTGTTACCTTATTTAATGAGATAGTGTGATGTTATGTAGGAGTAATATTTATAAAAGAATTAAAAACGTATTTTTTTCAAAACGCCCAAAAACCTGATTATCGTAATAAACCAGTATAAAATCTTCTTATATCACTCAGTGAGTGATTCATCCTGTGCGTTTTTAATTGTTTCTCTCTGTTTATAATTACTGACTGCATTGATCTATGATGTTAATAGGCGGTAATCAGTGCATGTTAAACGATAAACAGCACAGCCACGCGGTACTGCAGTGTAACTACAACGTTGTTATACCACAGCACGATACAAGAGAAGTAAAGAGGAGCAAGGGAAAGGTATCATGGTACTAGCAAATAGATTGTTTTTGTTTTTCATGAAGAAAATGTACTGATGCGCACATGTTTCAGGATGTCGCAGAATTGACGGAAAAGAAACAAATTGATATTAGGTTAGGAAAAACTGGGATAATACTTATGAAATAATAAAAACTTGTTCACTAACAAATGACAGACACATTTTCTATTTTTATATTGAGTAACTAGAAAGATCAAAATTGTACTATAGCTGTGAACTGTATTACCAACATATTAAATTGATTAATATTACCTTGACGATTTTTTTTAGATATGTATCGCAAGCATAATTCCCTGCTAAAATAGAAATGAAAGCAAATAATATATTTTTCATATATCGCGCTTACAAAATTAATTTTGTACAACTATCTTTATGAAAAACAGTTTTAAAATAAATAAATATATCATCACGCCTTCTACCCATTACTGGGCGTGGCACTCTGCCGAAGCAGATCTCGGTAAGTGATATATTTTGCGCGTGAAGTGCGGTTACCAGTCGTCAAATCACGGCCCCCAAACATGTTAATGGTGGAGGAGCCACAGGGGTAGTTTTTGAAATTATGAAAATTGTTTGTCGCCTGTGGGAATCGAACCAGGGTTCTCAGGATCCACAAACCGATTTCATACCACTGAGCTAGCCACCCCATTAAAAAAACAGTTTTGAAAGTAAAAATTAAAAAAATTACAGTCTCAAAATTTAATACATTTTTCGAACGAATGCATTTTTTTTTTAATTTTTGCTTTCAAAACTTTTCCTTAGAGAAGAAGAAGATATAAATATATATTTTCAAATGCCGTTTGGTTTTTTTTGTTTAAGGTGAACAAACGAGGAGCAATTGTGGGCACCGCAGGGTGCTTTTTTATTTTTTGGCTCATTTTTGTGCACGCGCGTAGCGTCTAATATCAAAGGAAATTATGGAGAATTATTTTTTATATATTCCTTAAAATATATATTAATGTCTACAAAAAAATTGCTAATTAATAAATAAATAAAATATATCATCACGCCTTCTACCTATTACTGGGTGTGGCACTCTGCCAAAGCAGATCTCGGTAAGTGATATATTTTGCGCGTGAAGTGCGGTTACCAGTCGTCAAATCACGGCCACCAAAGATGTTAGTGGGAAGCCACGGGAGTAGTTTTAATTTTTAATTTTTAATTTTCACCATTTATTTTTATTAATAAATTGTTTTGATTTAAATATAAAAAATAATTTAAAAGCTCCTTTTTTAACCCCAAAAAAACAGAAAGACCCCTTAAAATGTAACTTCAAACTTGTCTTGCACTTACATTGTTTTTATTATCCTATGCAAAATTAATTATTGCATTTGTAATTTTGTCCCAGGTACAAATTGTTTAACATAACGAAGTATGAGTATGTATGATAATTGAAAACAGAAGTATTACCTTTAAATAAATGCACTAAATTAAGTATTTATAAAACACTTAACACCTTATACTTTGCAACACATATAATTATATTATTTAACTTAATATAAAATCCGATATTAAAACAAATAACGAGTATTCTTAGATAACATGCTTACTGTTCAGATACTAACAATAGACTGGGTATTTATTTAATTAGTGGCCGATTAAGACTTTTACGTAACACTAATAAACTGTTATTCTGTCTGAAAAAAGAATGGGTATAATAAATCAACGGAACTAATGAATTCATATTATCCAAAATTTAACTAAAATAATGATGTATTTGATACAATACGTACACAATTTATAAACCACATATTTCATATATTTTCCGCTATTTAATTTTCTGTATTATTTAACTCTGAATAACATTTCTAGAAAATAACTTAGATATGTTTTATTAAAGATTATTTTAAAATATTATAATCTTATACTACAGAATATTGGATTTAAAAAATATTTTAACATTTTTTGCATCATATATTTACAGCTATTAAACGTTATTACCGCTAACAAAAATTTAATTTAAAATGTGCTTTAATTGGCACTACAATTTCTGTTTACTTTCATTTGAATATTAGAGTTGTTGGTACAACTGGAAATACATTATTTTATAGAAAAAATGCTTTAAATAAAAAATACGAAAAAGTAAACTTTCTATTAATTTTATTTGAAACATTTTTTCTTTGAAAAAACAATTAATAGCGAAAAATATACGATGTCGAAACTATAAAGATTTAGGATCGTTAAAAATCTAAAATCTTAATTCTTGTGTTAATGGTTAAATGTTGCGGAGTGAGAGAAGTAACTCATAATAATATTCATCTATCGTTACATAATATCAAAATTATCTAACTATCTTGAATGTCGTAATTACGCATTTTGCCACACTAGTGCAGTAAAGTGGAAATATATCATAAATGTATCATAAATATAAGAAATCAGAATATTTATTTTTAGTATACTTTTGAATAAAATTTATGATAGTACATAAAAAATTGTACGATATTCGTATAAATAACTATTCTATTTCTTATATCGCATTTACAAAATGAATTTTGAGCAACTATTTTTATCATAAACAATACTACAAAATTCAATTTTGTACAACTGTTTTTAGGGATATTTTTGTGTGAAGTTGTCAAGTGTCTAGTTGTAAAAATATTAACAATAATTCCTTCAGTTTGTTATCATTGTTCAGCTCATGTAAAATATTGCAATTAATTTTTTTTTCGTACGTAGAGTGTTTAACTGCAATTGTGTGAAATTCACTTTTAAAAACAAGCACAGGGCGACGCTCCCTCCCTTTCTTATCTTTTTGTTTCATTTTCAGTTACTGCATTGTGTGGACTTTTCTTTCATATATTCGTTTCCCCCTTGTGGAATTTAATAGAATAATAAACGAGCGCAGGGCGACGCTCCCTCCCTTTCTTATCTTTTTGTTTAATTTTCAGTTACTGCATTGTGTGATCATTTCTTTATAAGTGCAGACTATCGCTTTCATCTTTTCTAATCTTGTAGATTCGTTGTTAGTTTCGTTATTAGATTCGTTGTTAGGAGTAAACGTGAGTAATTTGAGATTTTTTATGCATACGTTATGTACGTTGAAGAAAGAAATGAATGGTAAGTGAAAATGAATGATGTGATTGAAGGTTTGTTGTGTGATAATAATTTCGAGTGTAATAAATGAATGAGTTTATATGGAGTGATCTATGAATGTGGTTGAAGTGAGGGTGGTATGTTTGGATGAAAATGTTTGACGATGACTGATTGTTTGATGAGTGTGATGAGTGAATGTTTTATGAGTGATTTTAGGGTTCGTGCTACCCCATTTGTTGGGATATAGCGTGAAGATATGTATGTATGTATTTTTTTTTATAATAAAATAAATTAATTAAATTGCAAAACACTTTATTAAAAATTTTACGTAGGTATATAGGTAGTTTTATAACATAATCTGAATGAATTTAAAATCTAACCTAACTAATAAATGTCAAAATAAATAAATTTCAAATATTTATTGATTTGTAATTAAGTACATAGCGCAATGATATTTATAAAATTTGGGATGTCTTTAAATAAAAAAAAATTATTACAGGTTTTTGTTGTATTAATTATCTTTGATATTTCTAATAACTTTAAATAAAAGTTCAGTACCCCCATGCACCAAACCACCATTCTATGTCTGCGCAGTCACCTGTTTCACGTACCAAAGACAACGTATTCTAAAACGCGTTATATATCTTATTACGGTGTAAATGAATTTGATTTCATGCAGTTAATTTCTGTAAATTACTACCAATTTAAAATTTAATGAGGAAATTTACATACACGGCACCACAGCATGCTTGACGTATCATACGGAACGGTAAAGCACGCATATCATGTATAATGTAACTTCGAACTATTACTTAACTGTAGGTGTAATATTTTGATAATTGCGTGTCTAATTTTAATTAAGAGTGTCAGGCTTCAGTTATGTGCATGAACTGGAAAACTATACAAATTTTATTTTTAGGAATTTAATTAATCTAACTTTTTTTGACAGTTTATAATTTTATTACAAATATAATTTCCATAATTATTTCAAATTTTAATATTTATTAAAGATTAATTAATTTATACCACTTTGAACTTGAACCCAGTATATTAATAGTATATTAAAATATCTATGGTATTTTCAAAAGATCTACACATCTTCGTCGCACCTACTACTACCATTTTTATTTTTTTTAATAATTTGGACACATTAGATTGTAGAAAAGAAATTGTGAAAATCTTTAGAAAACTATACTCATTATATACTTAAAATAAAAAAAATAAATATATCATCACGGCTTCTACCCTTTACTGGGTGTGGCACTCTGCCGAAGCAGATCTCGGTAAGTGATATATTTTGCGCGTGAAGTGCGGTTACCAGTTGTCAAATCACGGCCTCCAAAGATGTTAGTGGTGGAGGAGCCACAGGGGTAGTTTTTGAAATTATGAAAATTGTTTGTCGCCTGTGGGAATCGAACCAGGGTTCTCAGGATCCACAGACCGACTTCATACCACTGAGCTAGCCATCCCATATATACTTAATATAAATAAATATATCATCACGCTTTCTACTCATTACTGGGTGTGGCACTCTTCCGAAGCAGATCTCGATAAGTGATATATTTTTGCGCGTGAAGTGCGGTTACCAGTTGTCAAATCACGGCTTCCAAAGATGTTAGTGATGGAGGAGCCACAGGGATAGTTCTTTGAAATTATGAAAATTGTTTGTCGCCTGTGGGAATCGAACCAGGGTTCTCAGGATCCGCCGGCCGACTTCATACCACTTAGCTAGCCATCCCATATATACTTAATATAAATAAATAAATATATCATCACGCTTTCTACTCATTACTGGGTGTGGCACTCTTCCGAAGCAGATCTCGATAAGTGATATATTTTTGCGCGTGAAGTGCGGTTACCAGTTGTCAAATCACGGCTTCCAAAGATGTTAGTGGTGGAGGAGCCACAGGGATAGTTCTTTGAAATTATGAAAATTGTTTGTCGCCTGTGGGAATCGAACCAGGGTTCTCAGGATCCGCCGGCCGACTTCATACCACTTAGCTAGCCATCCCATATATACTTAATATAAATAAATAAATATATCATCACGCTTTCTACTCATTACTGGGTGTGGCACTCTTCCGAAGCAGATCTCGATAAGTGATATATTTTTGCGCGTGAAGTGCGGTTACCAGTTGTCAAATCACGGCTTCCAAAGATGTTAGTGGTGGAGGAGCCACAGGGATAGTTCTTTGAAATTATGAAAATTGTTTGTCGCCTGTGGGAATCGAACCAGGGTTCTCAGGATCCGCCGGCCGACTTCATACCACTTAGCTAGCCATCCCATATATACTTAATATAAATAAATAAATATATCATCACGCTTTCTACTCATTACTGGGTGTGGCACTCTTCCGAAGCAGATCTCGATAAGTGATATATTTTTGCGCGTGAAGTGCGGTTACCAGTTGTCAAATCACGGCTTCCAAAGATGTTAGTGGTGGAGGAGCCACAGGGATAGTTCTTTGAAATTATGAAAATTGTTTGTCGCCTGTGGGAATCGAACCAGGGTTCTCAGGATCCGCCGGCCGACTTCATACCACTTAGCTAGCCATCCCATATATACTTAATATAAATAAATAAATATATCATCACGCTTTCTACTCATTACTGGGTGTGGCACTCTTCCGAAGCAGATCTCGATAAGTGATATATTTTTGCGCGTGAAGTGCGGTTACCAGTTGTCAAATCACGGCTTCCAAAGATGTTAGTGGTGGAGGAGCCACAGGGATAGTTCTTTGAAATTATGAAAATTGTTTGTCGCCTGTGGGAATCGAACCAGGGTTCTCAGGATCCGCCGGCCGACTTCATACCACTTAGCTAGCCATCCCATATATACTTAATATAAATAAATAAATATATCATCACGCTTTCTACTCATTACTGGGTGTGGCACTCTTCCGAAGCAGATCTCGATAAGTGATATATTTTTGCGCGTGAAGTGCGGTTACCAGTTGTCAAATCACGGCCTCCAAAGATGTTAGTGGAGAGGAAGTCATAGGAGTAGCATTAATGTGGTGAAAATATTTTTGGCAGTGGGAATCGAACCAGGGTTCTCAGAATCCACAGGCCGACACGATACCACTACCTACCTACTCCATAATATACTTAATATAATACAAATAAATATAAATATATCATCACGTCTTTTACCCATTACTCGGTATGGCACTCTGCTGAAGCAGATCTCGGTAAGTGATATATTTATGCGCGTGAAGTGCGGTTACCAGTCGTTAAATCACGGCCCCCAAAGATGTTAGTGGCGGGGGAGCCACAGGGGTAATTTTAATTTGGTGAAAATGTTTGTCGGCTATGAGGATCGAACCAGGGATCCCAGGATTCACAGGCTACTTTCAAATGAATTTGTAGACTTACTAAAATATGTAAGTGATATCTAGTCGGCGTGTGGATTCTGAGAACCCTGGTTCGATTCCCACAGCCGACAAACATTTTCATCAAATTAAAATTACCCCTGTGGCTCCCCTACCACTAACATCTTTGGGGGCCGTGATTTGACAACTAGTCACCGCACTTCACGTACATAAATATATCACTTACCGAGATCTGCTACAGCAGAGTGCCACACCCAGTAAAAGGCGTGACGATATATTTATTTTATTTATATTTAATAATTAAAACAATTTTTTGATCAAGTTTTGTAAATTTGATTTAATTAAAAAAAACTCAATTTTGGTTTCTTCGTCTCGACTTTCCGAAGCACTAATTAACATACGAATACACTGCCAAAATCATGACATACTTGTACAGTAACAAAAGCACATTCAATATGATCCACAATAAAACTAAACTATGAGTTCATACACAATCATTGAAACTGAGTCTAATATCTAATAAATATTCAACAATATATCAACATTTAGCAATAAATGCCAACGTTCGATTTGGCGTAGGCACTAACGACACCATAACTCACCATCACCATCTGCATTGCAAACAATCCCTTGTCCACGCCGCTCCAAGTGCAGACATCAGACAATAAATTCTCACATTCATCATTTCCGTTTCCGATCGTTTAATAGCAAAGTTCCCAGGCTTGGCTTGGCTGCAGTGGCTCGCTGACACCATGTCGGGTTATCAGCAGTTGAGTTCTTGCATTCGAGGTTCTCATCCGCGTTCTGGGGGTCTCTGTTAATGCTTACAGTGCCATATCGCGCGAATGGAATGCGGGTTCGATTCAACGGTATTATTCATAGTGAATACTTATTTAGTAGCGATGTTAATCAATTTGTTTTATGTTTAATTATATCGTCAATGTCGAATAGTAATATAAATAATGTAATGTTGACTATTCTTGAAATTTCAAACAACCGCTTCGTCAAGTAAAATATCACTTTTCTGATGTATTATGTGTACTATTTTTTTCTGAAACCGTTTAATTTAATCAATATTTAATCATAAATAATTCAAAAATGTTTAAATTCTTTTATATGAATTGTACTGACAGCAGACTACGTATCCAAGATTACAACAAAAATAACAGTCAGGTAAAAACTGTTTTGTACTTTACCAGACTGTTATTTTTGTTGTAATCTTGGATACGTACTTTACTTGACTGTATTTATAAAAACCTACTTTCCATAATTGGTCAGGAAAGTAGGCAGTGTCTTGCCGATTTCAGAAAAATAATATAAATATATCATCATGCCTTCTATTTATTATTGGGTGTGCACTTTGCCATAGCAGATCATGGTAAGTGAAGTGCGGTTACTAGCCGTTAAATTACGGCCCCCAAAGATATTAGTGGAGGGGGAGCCACAGAGGTAGTTTTATAAAATAAATAAATATATCATCACGCCTTCTACCCATTACTGCGTGTGGCCCTCTGCCGAAGCAGATCTCGGTAAGTGATATATTTTGCACGTGAAGTGCGGTTACCAGTCGTCAAATCACGGCCTCCAAAGATGTTAGTGGTGGAGGAGCCACAGGGTAGCTTTTTGAAATTATGAAAATAGTTTGTCGCCTGTGGGAATCGAACCAGGGTTCTCAGGCTCCACAGACCGATTTCATACCACTGAGCTAGCCATCCCATGTCGAATAGTAATATAAATAATGATATGCTATTCTTAAAATAAAATAAATAAAATATATCATAATGCCTTCTATCTTTTAGCATCAGTCAGTTTAGCTTGAAAAGTATCACAGTTCACTAGTCCCTAGTTGGTCTAGTTGAATAGTTGAACACACCATACTGATGAGTCCCTAAAGGACGAAACGCGTCTATGGTTAAAGCTGAACTGACCAGCTGTTTGATGATGACCTGATAAGTTGATTCAAACGTGCTGTAAATTTTGTGGGATTTGTGACAAGTGATGGAAAGTTTTTTCCTATTTTTTTTATTTATTGAGAGATAATATATTTACTAATTTTGTTTTTTTAATATGGAGCTGTCAATAATTATGACATCTTAGATTCGTTTTTCTTTTAAATTTTACGCACATACTTAGAAATCAGAGTAAACTATCAAAAAGTATTTTAGTAGAAAATAAACAAGGACGAGTTCAAATTAAAAGAAGATTCAACACACAACTACAATTGAATAATTCCTTATAGTACAGGGTGATAAAAAGGAATTGTTATAGTTGGCAATACAATTCCAGAGATCTTTCTATTCCACAGTTGGCACAACGTCAGATAAAGGCGGAAATGCTATTCGACATTTCTAATAAATACAAATAGGTTATGTCAGGAATCTGACAGCTAATAGAATTTTGACTATTTAAGTAATAGAAATACTTTAGAAGTAAATGTAATAATAAATGTACTCAAATTTAAATTTCAAATGTCACTGTCAACAACAGGAAACGAATTTATGTATCAGGCTTACCAATTTCAAATAGTTTTTTTTATTGCCAACTGTAACAATTCCTTTTGATCACTCTGTAGTATAAGCAAAGACGTATCACATAAAGAACTATCTTATGAAACAAAAACATATTATAAACATTGTCTCATTCTCAAGACCTTCAGGTTCAAACGTCACCACCCATCCATACACATCCCACATTCTTGAAATCCTTCCATTCAATCTCTACATCTTGCTAACTATCCTATCAGACTGCAAGTCATCTGCGGATTGTTTGTACATTTGATCACATTACACGGACACTGTTGATGCATCAGCTGTTGCAGTTGCAGTTGCTATTGGTTACCTTGCAGTCATATAGTGGGTGATCTCCTGACGCCCGCTGCTCTTGGTTAACTAGCTGAAGGCGAGTGTTACTACTACGACACAGCAATGACTAGCTTCTTTGAAATGATAGTGGTTGGTGTCTGATTTCTGATAGTGGTTGATTCAAAGCGGTGGCGGTGATATGATGTGAGCGCCAGGATGGAAGAGTTGGTGTTGGGATAGTGGAGGGTTAATAGACACTTAGAAAGATGATATTTAAGGTTGTTATCTAATGGCACTTTTACGAAGCTAATAGGTTGCCGCAACATAAATAAATATGTATCAAAGATCAAGTTTCAAAACAAAAAACAAGGTATTTCTACGGTTATTTCAATAGTTACCAGAGATACAAACAAAACAGAATCTCGTCATATTAACACAATGAATATATTGAAAAGTTTTGTTTTTTATTTCAGTGCGTTAACTAGCTATTATCCGCGACTTCGTTCGCATGGTCTACAATTGTGTGTTTGTGTTTAATTCTGTTTATTGAAGTGCTTTTGGATACACAATATTTTTTTGTTTTTCTCTTTGGGAAGTACACGAACAAATCAGAAGGTTTTCCGACGCTTGATCATGCCACATACAGCTGTCCATGTGAGAAGCATGGATTTTCCAAATTTAGTCCACACACTTGTAGCGATTGTCACTGTGCTTTGTTGATGGTCATTGCACATGAGAGTCGTACCGGAAACTGCAAACGTTTAAATTCGAATGACCTAGGACTGAAGCTTTATTATACCTATATGTTAAGATTGGTTCTCGTCTATTTTTATACCAAATTTGAATCGAATCAGTGCAGTACTTTTCAGGATAGCTTGCGGCCATTTAGTTTTAAGATGGTGGACTGAAGCTTTATTATATCTATATATTAAGGTTGGTTCTCGTCTATGCTTATACCAAATTTGAATCGAATCAGTGTAGTAATAGCATAGCTAGCGGCCATTTTGTTTCAAGATGGCGGACTGGACTTGTCCTAAGTGTTTTTACTTGACTCAGCGGATTAAAATACTTGGTCTGCAGTCTCAAACAACCGCTTCGTCAAGTAAAACATCACTTTTCTAACTTATTATGTAATATAATATTATTCTCATCTGATTTGCTAACCGAGACTTTCGCCATGGTTGCACACTTCAGTATCTGTTAAAAAAGAATACTTTTACAACCGTGATACATAAATAACTGTTACAAATTTACAGATTCCTGTCAGAATAACAAGTTTAAAACTCTAAAGGTAAGAAAGAGTTCAATACTAGACTAGAACACGAACCTGAAGAAATAAATAGTAAATATATCTATGATGTAAATCACAATAAAATATTCAAATACCTAACTTGCAGTCATTTTCAACTCATCACCTGACCTACTAATTAATTCAACATCAAACGCTCCTGACTGAATACCGCCCGAAAAAAGACATAATTTTTCGGGATGACAGCGAGTTGCACCTACATAAATTAAAATCACTTTTACAAGAGCAACGACAAGATTATACGCTGGCGTACACAGCTTTAATTAATTATGCGATGAGTAATTAGCAAACGTTGCAACACACTCACACATGGACACGCACATGAACACACCTACATCACGTGTGTTCACACTCTTCGCCACTTGTCATCGCGTTAAAAAGAAAAATACGCATGCTGTGATCTTTACGAAGAAATATTACTTCCTCTTTCTTTATTTAACTTCGTAAATACTAAGTTTTGAGATGAGAAACGCACTAGAATGAGGTTTTTAGTTGGCTCTGGATGCTGAAGGTTTTGGACAATAATGTGTGTCCGAGTGTGCAATATCTCATGAACGAGATAAGATTTGTTAACGAAACTTGGTAATTATAAGTTACATGAACATACAAAGAGCTGAGTTGATTTTGAATGAAATTGAAAAACCGGAAGAGGAAGTTTACTGGACACACAAAACAATAAATTCCATTTATTTCAAAAATGAAATCAGTTACGAAAAAAAGTTTCAAATTAAAGATGTTAGCAAAAATATTTGGAACATAAAATGTTATTTGCAATTTTTCTGTATATGCGTCTAATTTTGAGAAAAACTCATTTTTATATTTAATAATATATTTCAATAATCATAGTAGCAATAGAAACAAAAAACATAGATTTTAATTTTCGGTTTGTTGCTGGCTATGCGTAAGCTAAAAAGTGTGCTTGTTTCGTCGTTTCGCAGGTAGAGACGGTGAGTCTGCCGAATGATTTCAATGGAAACATCGCCTGGGGGCCGCCAGTATCGTCCCGTTATAATGTATGTTAAATATTACAAATTAGATACGTATACGGCCGGTAAACGAATTTTCGTACACTGTAATTTTCGTTGGGAAATATGACTACATAAAATTTTATACATACAAGTTTATGTGTCTTATGAATATGTAATGATTATTGGTTGGTATCATCTGCGTTCTTTTGCTCGGTTTTTAACTGATCCTGATCTGTTTAGTCGTCATCTTGTTACTGATCTGACTGATCTTATTGTACAATGAAATTAATGGGTTTGGACTAATAATATTTATTAAAAGTGATAAATTCTATTATGTTAAAATAATAATTCACTGTCAGATGTTGAATTTGATTTTAGTTTTTTAATAATGTGCGATTCATAAATTAAAATATTATTAATTTATACTTTGAATAACTGTAAGTTTTTATAGATCATATTAGATGATTAAATTTGTTTATTTTTAATTCATTTCTTAGAAGACTACAAGGCCTAATAAGTTTTTTATTAAGAAATTTCTTTGTCTCACGAAATCTGTGTCACAGATGATTATAACATGGGAAACAAGTTTCTGTTTCTTTGATTACTGTCCACGAAAAGTTTCCAATAAGTTATCGGGCATTAAAATCAGTCTATAAGTTAAAATTAGGTTTAACCCGTAACTACTGCGAACGTATTTTAAGTACGGTCAAATTGACTCACACGCTTAAATTGTATTTTATCTATATTTTCATTACATTAAGGTAGTTCTAGCGTGAAAAATATTTTTACAGATCGGAATGAAACCCGGCGTACGTAAACAAGGGATAGTCAAATGCATCCTGCTAAAATATAAAACACATTCACCGTGAACAAATATATTCGCATATAAAGTCGAGTTCTTATACACGGGGCTTATGGCGATTGTCATTCAGAATCGCACATATTTGGTTTGTGTACCTCTAAAAATTTGCAATTTCATTTGAAAAACTAGTATGATGTTCTAAAACTATCCACGTATATTGTATCAAAAGAAGAAAGTTGTTTATCTTTTAGTAATGGATATATAGCCATGCAAAGTCTTGTTTTTAACGAAAAATTAAATATCCCAATTTATAATGGCAACACCAGACGATAGCACAGTATTTGAAAATTGAAAATTCACAATTTTGATATTCAAATCATAATAGGTATAAAACACTAATTTCTTTTATTTTTTTTGTTTTTTTGAGCGTCAGTTTCGCCACTCGACAACCGATGTCACCACCGTCACACTAGAACTACCTTAAAGAGTAAAACTTTTCATTTCTAAAATAAATTAATAAATGGGATAGATGGCTCAGTGGTATCGAATCGGCCTGTAGATCCTGAGAACCCTGGTTCGATTCCTACAGCCAACAAATATTTTCACCACATTAAAAATTACCCTTGTGGTTTCCCATCCAGCAACATCTATGGAGGCCGTGATTTGACGACTAGTAACCGCACTTCACGCGCATACATATATCACTTACCGAGATATGCTTCGTCAGAGTTTTACACCCAGTAATGGGCATAAGGCGTGATGATACTTTTATTGCCTTAGTAGTGCTGCGCCAAAGTTGCTGTAGCTTACCGTCAGCATCTTCCAAGAAAATATAATGCCTTGTGTACATGGGGAAAGTTTTCTCAGACACTTTTTAGAAAGAAGAAGTCAAGTAAGTTTCTTGAAAATTATAGCTGTGGATAGATTGTTTTATATTATATAATATTTTAACAATTATTCTTTCTAAAAAGATTCTCAGAAAACTTTATTACATTCTGACGGGTCATGAAAAAATAAATCCTATTCACACTATTCATATCACTGAATATCCAATTCCCAAAACTCATAATTCCCGATTACATCATTGCTCTGTTTACTCCGCCCGATCTCTCGCTGGTTGGTAGCAGGAACGTGATTCCGATCCTGCTGCCGCTGCCGCAGGAGCCGAGTGAAGCACGGTACGCACTCAGCGCAGCGCAGTGTGTTCGCAGAACAGCCGAGCCTCTGCTGAGTGCCGGTCACCCGATGAAACACATACCACGCATTCCGAGACTGAATCAGAATCAGACACAGCGGAGAGATTTGGTAATGGAGGAAACGAGCAAATATACGATGGGACGGAGCCGGAAAAATTTGTATGCCATAATTTGTTCAATCAAAAAGGGACAAGTCCAAAAAAACTAATTCTTCTGTAATAGTGAAAAAATGATAGCGTAAATGCACTATATCTTAATGAGATAATAATAATGGTCCGGAGACCTATTCTAATTCGTTGGCGACTGGATTTAGCGACTGTTTGACGTCATATTAGGCGACTTTAGCACTGGCGCCATCTGTTGGTATAGTTAAATGTACAGTCTTAACGTCATTGTTGGCGACTGATCGTTTACGGAGTCGCGTATACAGGCGACTAGTACAAGGCTGTTGCGAAGTGTCATGGCGTCAGTCGCTTAGCATTTGTTAGTTGATTAGTTTCGAAGTTCGAACATTAATCGACAGTGTCATTGAAAACTGGCCCTTACTATGTTAAGATTTTGTCATTGTCATGAATGTTTTTGACATTTGTTTTGTTTCTCATTAATTATTTATAAACGTCAATATTTAAAATTTATAAACGTCAATCTATCATAAAAATTAAATAAAATGAAACAAAATATAACTGTTATTGTTGAAACAAAATTTCTTTTTCACATTTAATAGTTAATCAATTTAATTTTTTTTAATGGGGTAATGGCTCTGTGGTATCAAGTCGACCTGTGGATCCTAAGAACCCTGGTTCGATCCCCAGAGCGGACAAAACATTTTCACCAATTTAAAATTACCCCTGTGGCTCTACCTTCACTAACATCTTTGGGGGTCGTGTTTGTCGGCTGGTAACCGCACTTCACTCGCATAAATATATCACTTACCGAGATCTGCTTCGGCAGAGTGCCACATTCAGTAATGGGTAAAATCAATTTCAAATGTATCAATATTTTTTTAAATGGGATTACTACTAATGTAGTGTGAATAAAATATATGTAAACAATAATAATAATAGAACACGTCATAACAAAGAGAATGACGAAATAATTATAACATTATAGATATGTGGCGTGAAGTAAAAATATTAATATAAAATTAATGGTGAACTAAATCAAAGCCTCCTTCGAAAACCATTGTACCTTTAAAAGAAAAACAAACAATCAGTCTTCTCATGTGCTCATCCAGCGTTCATGTCCCAGCCAACTACGATCCAAACTCCGCTAATAATGCGGTTTAATAATGACTGTGTATTTCCATACGCGGAGCGCGGAGTCGCTTCGAAAATTAACATAACAAAAACACATCAACATCAACAGCACTCGACTATCGTGCGATCAAGCAGGCCACACCGGGCCATCACAGCCGCTGGAACAGATCATCGTGAAATTTTCCGTCATAAAATCCGCAATAACGGTCCGTGTTTATTCAAATTTCGACAAAATTGCCCGAGTTAAATTCGCCAAAGATTCTGGAGCGATTAAGCCCTTCTGTCTTCTGGAGCATGTACAGTCCTTTCATTACTTTTTATATTTATATATTTACAATTACGCACAACTGGAAAATAATCATAAATTTTAGGAGGGCGGTCCGATAAGTACTTAGCCTCACCGCCAGATAGCACCACTATCGCAAGAGCAATTTTGTATCGATTAGAACATTCTTGTAGACAGCTACTGTTAAATTTTCAGCCGAATCGGACGCGTAGTTTTATTTTGACCGCGTGTGGTAGCGAGCTCGTAGTACAGAACATCTACAGCTCAGAGACTACGTTTACACTGCAGATCTATATTAGGATATATATATATTATATTATATATACGAGATGAAAATTAAGCAAAAAAGAGTACAATGGCTAGGTCACACATGGAGAGCAGGAAAAGATGCGATGATATATTCCATATTAGAATGGGATCCAGGAAGAAAAAGGAGAGGGAGGCCAAGATCAACCTGGATACAAGAAGTTAAAGAAGACATAAACAAAGCAGGAATTAATAACTGGAAGGAAAAAACATTGGATAGGAAATTATGGAAAGATATAAGCATGAAAATATAATCTAAAGTAAAAAGGGAGTGATTCACCCTAATATAAGAATCTAGAGAGCTTCCTAAGAAGCGGCACAGCCCCACTGGGGTGTTAAGCCACTATATATATATATATATACGAGATGGCTAGCACAGTGGTATGAAGTCGGCCTGTGGATCCTGAGGTCCCTGGTTCGATTCTCACAGGCGACAAATTTTCATAATTTGAAAAAGCTATCCCTGTGGCTCCTCCACTACTAACATGTTTGGGGGCCGTGATTTGACGACTGGTAACCGCACTTCACGCGCAAAATATATCACTTACCGAGACCTGCTTTAGCAGAGTGCCACACCCAGTAATGGGTAGAAGGCGTGATGATATATTTATTTTATTTTATCTATATTAGATCTAAATCTTATAATCCATCTAAATCAAAATAGATAAACGGATAATGGATAAAATATATAGTGACCTGACTGGGTTAAGTCTACTTTTCACTTGTTCTGACCACAGCCAAAATATACAGGGTGGGGAAAAAGTTCCGAGACGGTTAAATATCTTGCGAAATACATATTGGATCGAAAAACGACAAACTACGTGTCAAATATTTTTCAAAAATCTATCCAATGATACTAAACTCGACCACTACCCCCGCCACCAGGGGGTGTGGCGGGGGAAACTTTGAAATCTTAAATGGGAACACCCATTTTTTATTGCAGATTTGGAATCTCCAGAAAATTTTATATTAATTTGATCTACGATTCAAGTTATTTTTGTCCATAGCTGGCGCTGTGATCGCCACAAATGGGAATGGAATTGATTCAATAATATGTCGAAAAGAAATTACCAGTAAACTATAATAATATACTAAAAGCTCTAAGTCTTGACAGAATAATAAATAAATAATATTGTCGTGTTCATGAAGTAGTAAAAGTTTGCAAAAACTGTGGTTGAAAATACAGCGGCTTGAGGTTACATAAAAACATCAGAAATTAATTGTCCATATAATTCGCAGTTAAAGTAACATGTTCGTCATGTTCTCATTATTTAATGTTACGTTTACTTTTTGTCATGTTAAATGAATTCGGAAATAAAACAAAAACTATACTTTCATACAGTTACACTGTCTGCAACACCTGAAATATCACATTAGTTTGATATTTTCATTTTTATTTAGTTTTTGATATCTTAAAATATCTAGATAATGTATGCCACGAAAATATATCCCTTTACTTCTATAGAATTTAATGTAAAAATATACTTTTATAAAAAGATAAATATGAGATATAGGTCATGCCAAATAGGAAGACAATTACGTCACTGAAAGTCTGATAGAGTAATAACAAACGAAATACGTTGTTGTATTCTTGCGATAAAGATTAGAAATGTAAATGAAAGACATAATGAGGAACGTATGTCTTGTAGCTAAAACAAATTCAATAACGAACTAGGTTATTCCTCTAAAATTTGATTATATTATATTTAATCTATGTACAAACATATTTTTTCCTACAACTGTGCGATTTCTTTGTTATTACATAACTATTATTGCCTTGGTTACATGTGGAAAGGAGAGAAATGCAAACCAAGGGAGTTTCTGTAAGTGAAGAAGCTCTAGGGTCAAAAGTAATTTGTGTTTCACGCAACTGTCAAAAGAAAGTTTAATTGAGAGCTTATGGAAACGAGCGGTAAATATACAGTGGTATATTTTGACATTTAAAAACATAACCTTAAACTGCAGTATATTTAATCAGTACACATCACATTGAGCATACTAGAACTCAAGTATATATATATATATATATATATATATATATATATATATATATATATATATATATATATATATATATATATATATATATATATATATATATATATATATATATATCTCATTATTAAATATGATAATTAATCAAAAGAGTAAGTGAAATACATAATATTTATTGTTCGTGTATATTAATATATTAACATGTGAAGTAGAAACTTTTGTACTGTCTTAAGAAACATTGATTCTCTCCGCACCTGTTCATTATTAACAGTAATATTATTGACAACAATTTCGGAGGCTTTAGAAGTACCAGCAGCAGGTTGATTGTCATTGTCGAAAATAGATCCAACATAGCATGATCTGGGGTTTCAATTATCTTTGGAGGTATTTATGATAAAGAAGAATCATTCAGTGTAGTATTCCAATCTAGACGATTTTGAAGAAATTATCTTGAAATTAGTGAAATATTTTTAAATAACGTAGAACAATGTGCAAGCAATCAACAAACAAACCATAGCAACGCCGTAAAACATGGTTCTCGTGTAATATCATTAAAATTTTATAAATTCTGATAATATTTTAGTGATTTTCTAAATCGCACAGTTGTAGGAAAAATGTTGTTTATAACACGTGCCGAAAAAGGCTTGTTACGTGCAAGTGCAGAATTTAACGCACGAGGCTTGCCAAGTATATGAACATCCGCGAGAAACCGCGAAATATAAATCGCTGTCAGTTCAATTTTATTCTGACAGGTGCGTAAATGAAACGCACTTGTGCGTTTTGTTTACATTCGTCTGCATTTATCTTCTTTCCAATAATAGTTAAGTAATAACAAAGAAATCGCATAGTTGTAGGAAGAAAAATATAACGAATTTGTTTATCGATTACGGCTATCAGAAGCAATCGTCGACTATGCACTATTATTTATTTTAAAATTAGTTATTAGGCGTGAGAATAAAACAAAAATTATAATTTCGACTGTATCATATATGTCATCATACTAAACGAATACCATAATCATTAATTGCATTATACAAGTATGTTAATTAAACCGTTCAGGTTCAAATAAATAATTACTACGAAAAATGCGATGAAATTAAAAACAAAACAAATGAAATCAAACACGCAAACTTGAAAAGTATCACAAATATGTTCACATTGATTATCTGCCGTGTTGAATATTTTTTCCAGGTGTTTTTTAATTTCCGAAATATTCCGCATATGAGTCTGATCGACGGCAAAACAAGGCCGCTGCTCTGTTACTATTAATCACGTTTATATATCAAGACAAAATGACGAAGCGAAATTTTATATTAGAAAAAAAATCGCAAATTCGTTCTTAATATTCTCTCTTCACATAATTACATTTTTTCTAATTTTATTGTACGGTGGGGTCATTGTTTCCTTTCATGTTCCATGCTACTTAATCATACTTGGCCATGTTCACTAACACATGTGTTTACAGCGAGCTATTTGCAAACAGAAATTAAGAATTTGTTCATTAATTCAATTTAAAATATTGTTCCCTAGAAAAAATGCCTTCGTTATTACTTAATTAATTATGGTTTTTGTTGATAGGTTAAGCTTTCAAATTAGATGAAAAATATTGGTTGATAAAGTAACTAACAAATCAAAACATTTAAATAGTTTGCCGTATTTTTTATTTCTTTACAATAATTTAGAAACATTTGACAGTTGAAAATAAACAATATTAAAATTGTTTTGAAAATACTATACTTATGTTTACTTTATTTTTTTGTTAGAAAATTAAAATCGGTTTTCTAACACTTACATAGTTTTGTAGAAAACACATATTTTGTTTTTCTATAACAGTGAATGAAATAACAATTGTGTAATTTTTAAAACATTAACAATTCATTAACAAACGAAAACGATTTTGTTTCGTGAAAAACTAAAAAAAAATTTGGAGAGAGGTTATATGTGAAAAACTAAGCAAGATATGAAAATGTGCTCAACGGCATTGGATTCCTCGTGTTCGAATTGACTTGTACACATATTTTCAGCAATTTTTTTATTTTTTATATTTTCACCAAAATTGTCGATATACACAAATTTCGAAGGCCGATATCTTCAAAACTAAAAGAGATATGAACTCAGGGTTTTCACCGTTGAATTCTGCGCGTTGAAACACGTATGTATGTAAGTTTTTAGTACAATATTTGGACGAGAAGGATTTTTAGAGCAATAAGCCTGAAAATGGCTTAAAATCGAAAAATTCTTAAGGGGTCTTAAGAAATTTTCAAAAAATCTAAATCGCTGAAAATATGTTTATAAGTCAATTCAAACACGAGAAATACAATGCCGTTGAGCGCATTTTTATATCTTGTTTAGTTGTTGAGATATAGTCTCCGGAAAAGTAAAATTTTATCCAAAATTCTTCTCGTTTTGACCATTTTCCGCTAACTGCCCTATATATCTAAAACTAGCTTAGATACGGGCCTGGAAAATGCACCAGTGTATTCTTCATAATTTTCTTCATAAATATACATATTTTTATTGATATAAATTGAGAGATATTTTTTTTTATTGTAATGTAAAACATAGTCAAATATTACTTTTCTGACTTATATAATATACTATTAATAAGCCCTAGGGTATTATGAGTGACATAACTGTGGTAATACTTCTAAACAGTGTTGCCAAATAATCCATTATTTATTATTTGGATAAGACATAAAATATTGTATGCACTACGGGCATTACTTGATTGTTTATAATTCAAAATAAATTTTTGCCGTACATGTAAACATAATCTCATTATGCTTCTTACCGAGGTCAGTACTTAACAAACTAATATTCACACACATCAAAAATTATTATTGACGTGTAAAACGTTTAACTAAATTCCATAAATTAATAACCTTAAAAACTAGTAACGCTGCAGTATCAAAAAACCAACTTAGTTATCATCGAATCTGCGTTGTGTTCTGTGTATGTAATAAACCAATTTGAACACGCAACGCTTAAGCCAAAGCACCACTAGAATAATATCTTATTAATTGTGAACTTGTAATCTTTGTAGTAATTATCGTGTTTTTGTGCGAGCACCAGGTGTTCCAGCTGGAATTATACACTTCTGCGTTCTTTACTTCCACCGATGTTGAATCAACTATGGTGTTGATGATTCTGTGGATAGATTGGTGTTAAAACAACTTTTGTTAAGTTGCAATCATTATCGTACGACGGCTTGGAAGGGCCAGGGTAAAATATATTTTTGGCTAAAATCCCGACTTTTTAAAGTCAGGATCCCGACTTTTAAACTCGGGAACCGACTTTTTTAAGTCGAGATTCTGATATTTTAAACTCGGAATTTCGACATTTTAAACTCGGGATTCCGACTTTTTAACGCCGAGATTCCGACTCCGAATATGGACGAATAACGGAAATATTCAGATCTCGAGTTTAAAAAGACGGAACGTCGACTTTAAAAAGTCGGATCCCGAGTTTACAAAGTCGGAATCTCGACTTTAAAAAGTCGGAATCCCTAGTTTCAAAAGTCGGATCCCGAGTTTAAAAGTCGGAAACTTGAGTTTAAAAGTCGGGATTCTGACTTTAAAAAGTCGGGATTTAGCCAAAAATATATTTTACCCTGGTCCTTCCAAGCCGTCGTATTATAATTTATACGTAGTTTTTTTGCTGAAGTTTTGGTATTCAATGTACGTGTTATATCTTTTATATCCTTTTATTTACCTTTTTTACTTTCTTCTTTTGAGAATATCTTTCAGATTTAATTATCAACAAAACCATAAAATGTACTTGTACTCAACTCAAATTTCTCATGATATTGTGATTTCCTAACGTAAAACGCAGAGTCAACAATTTCGTTTCGGCATTGTGCATGGTGCACGCTGAACGCTATATTAACGGTTGTGGTGATATATTAACGGGGAGGTTAACTTTGATCTAACTGTGAGATAACTGCAGAGTCATAGAGAGCTATATGGCATATACATTGTAACAAGCGACTTTGTACATTGTACCTCAAGCAAAAATTTAGTCATGGAAAGATAAAGATGCACATTTGAAGACAGAAGAATGAAGATGCTGTAATACTTATAGTGAAATCCTAACCACTCTGACACACACAGTCGTATTTTTTTTATTAAGTTGAAGTCATGCTTATTATACGTAAGGTTATAGGTTAAAAAGTCGGGTCTCGAGTTTAAAAAGTCGGGTCCCGAGTTTAAAAAGTCGGGATTTTAGCCAAAAATATATTTTACCCTGGTCCTTCCAAGCCGTCGTACAGACATGCTTGTATAATAAATTAAACATTTTAAATTTGATTTTATAAATAATAATAATTTTAAACAATTTTTGATTTTTGTATTTTTGATCTAAAATTTTCGCACAATTTAAAAATCATTCGGTATTTTTGTAGACAGTGGAATGCAGTATTTATTAATTTATTATATTAAATCATAAATGTAAAATTTGTAGTTTCTTCTGCCTGAACTGTAAAATACGACTGCTTGGAAGGACCAGGATAAAATATATTTTACCCTGGTCCTTCCAAGCTGTCGTATATACGATATTGGTGTCATAGAAATTGACTTTTCCTCCCGGCCGTTAATGTTTAATTTTTAAACTCTATACCTCACACCCAAAGGTTGAAATCGAATCATAAAAAGATTTTTCAATCAAAAAAATATTATTTATTTACAACTCATATATTATAAAGACATAAATAGTTACACTGATTTCAGTTGAATTATATGGCTCATAAAACACTAGTGTTTTATATTCCATAAAACACTGTAAACAACTTGTTACTTAGCAACCACTTCATGATTTACCGTATTTTGAGGAACTATATATAACTGAATCAACCTATAATGATGAGTTGTGAATAAAATTTTATATTACACTTGTGTTTTATTGGTATATAAAACACTTCAGAATATGAAACCCTGGTTAGATCCCCACAGCCGATAAACATTTTCGCCAATTTAAAAAATTACCCCTGTGGCTCCTCCTAACATCTTTGAGGGCCGTTATTTGACGACTGGTAGCCGCATTTCACGAGCGTAAATATATCACTTACCAAGATCTGCTTCGGCAGAGTGCTACACCCAGTAATGGGTAAAAGGCATGATGAAATATTTATTTTTTTATTTCATTCGTACGCGAGAGTGTTCTTCCAAACTGTAACTTCCGACTAAATAACTTCATTTGTCTATAATGAAATAAAGTATAATAACAAATTCACATACATACGACTCCATATAAGATACAAACTACAGAAACAAATGCTTGCCTCTGCATCGTATCAATAACTAGTAACAGTTCCGTTGCACTGAGTGGTTTGTTTGTTTGTTGGTCTTGCTTGCACGGCTAGCGCCACTCGCCATCGCCATCGCCAGAGTCGTGTAGCGGTCGCGGTGACATGTCTTTTTTAACAGAACCGGCTACTCTCGTTTTTCGTACGATTCCAGGAAAGGGAGAGTTTCTGCTGTCATCGGCCTATCAGACCCGTCATTTCATCTGTCAATCCTACGTCTGCCTCTGCGTCTCACCGCTAGAGTCTACGGTGTTTGTACGGTTACATTGCAGGACCGTAACAGTCAGATTCGATCTGTCAATTCGAGAACCCGGATTCGATTCCCACAGTCGACAAACAATTATTTTCGCCACATTAAAAATACCCCTGTGGCTTCTTTTCCACTAACATCCTTAACGAGCGTCATAAGACAGCTGGTAACCGCACTTCACGCGCAAAATATATCACTTACCCAGATCTGTTACGACAGAATGCCACATCCAGTAATGGGTAGAAGGCGTGATGATATATTCATTACCCTTTTCAGGGTAGAAAAAGATCTTTTTCCTGAACAATTTGCTGGGATGCTCAAAAAAATACGTAGAGCAATATCTACATTAGGATAAACATCTCGAAGATTTCGTGAATGCAATGCATTGCATTATTCCTGTTTATTTTAATAAATCAATAGCATTTTTCGATCAAGACTAATATTGATAAAAGCCAATTGATCTATTAAAAAATTAACATTGCAACAAATTAAAAAGTGAATTAAATCATTAGATTATTCAATATATTTTATTGATTATTTTTTGACGTTTCTCAAAACCAATGAAATGCTTCATTGTATGTCGCGTGTCTGCGTTTTAACCAATCCTGTCATTATTATACTGAGAATAAAGCTCTTGTGATTATTCCCGGGAATTATCACTGTAGATGTTTTTTTGTTTGTGACAAATAATAGGTAGTTATCAAATAATTATTTAAAACTGTCAACACATCAAGTAAAATATGTGAAAAAAATCGATTTAGTTCCATTTCATATACAGAAATACACCAACAAATTTTAAAAACAACTTCCAAGAATACATTAATAAGTAATCAATCGATATAGACCCAGATCAAAATCTTTTAAGTTGGATGAATCGACTTCAACAGCTAAGTCAAAAAATAATCTAATTAAATATAAGTCGAGAGTTGGATAAATTAGAAAATAATTCTCCAGTATATTCCTCAAACTTGTTGCCATTTGGCAATAGCCACTCAAGCCCTACGGGCTTTCATGACTATTGCCTGGCAACAAGTTTTCGAAAGATCTGTCAAATTATTTTCAATTTATTCTCACTCTCTTGTTATATTATTACTGAAAATTTTTTATACGTTCAAAGAGAATCTAATCTAATCTAATCGGTTTTTGAATTGGGATTGCCCTTGAATTTTTTCGCCTTTAAAAATTTGATGTCCCGAAAATTTTGCCGCCCCTAAAGTTATACCGCTCTAGGCCCGGGCCTCTTGGGCATAGGCGTAAATCCATCATTACTCACCACCCTCGTGCTACAATCTCTAGCCTCGGTCCCCATATACAGCTACTTTCAACCCTTAATACACAAATAACTATTTTGTTTATAAGTTGCTGTCAGCGAAGTTTGAACCCACGAACCCTCGTTTATAGAATAACATCTATGAGAACACTACCGATTGAATCATAATTTCTATTTGAAATACATGGTATTTAACTCTAAAAAATGCATTGTTTTATTTCATTTTCCATCTAATATCTTTGGGAGCCGTGATTTGACGACTGGTAATCGCACTTCACGCGCAAAATGTATCATTTACCGAGATCTGCTTCGGCAGAGTGCCACACCCAGTAATGGGTAGAAGGCGTGATGATATATTTATTTTTTGTATATTTTCCGTCATATGACCATACTGCAAATAACCAACAACAAAGCTAATGAATGAATTTGAGTAATCCCTCAATACGTCTCTGAAAAATGAAATGAACATTTCAGTCTCGAGTCCTTAACGAAAATTAACAACTAACAAATTATTAAAGCATTTTAATTAATGAATTTAGTGTAAAATTCTTCAATTAACCAAGATACAACCAATGTCTTCTAAATGAATGATCGCTCTCTCTCTCTGTCTATCATTACATATATGAATGTATTTCTGTCATCCTCTTATTTCCCTCTTGCTTCCTCTCCAGCAACGGTCCGATCTGGTTATGAAACTGCGCCTGTTTTTATTTAATGACGAGAGCTAAAAATAGTTAGTTCATTTGAAATGAAAACTCGACGAGTGTTTCTTACATCGAACGGAGTAGAGAAATTCATAACTTGGTAACGTATAACGTGTTTTGTAATACACTGTTATTCGGAGGATGAAGAGTAACCTGAAGATAGTTGCAGGCGATTCATTAAAATTTTATTGCAGGTATTCACTCAGCTTTCAAGCTTTCATGCACTTTACAATTGCTGTAAATGTTTCAAACTGTTCGAATGCAGTTTACTCATATACTGGAGGGTGTTTGGTAAGGGCGAATATAGGGGTTTAACAAGGGATATTAGTTTTATGCAATATCCTGCTCGACTATTAATTTTACGGAAAAAAACAGTAGAAGTACAATGTTGTTCAGAATTGAAAGATGCATACATGAAAAAATTGGTGATCTTTTTTTTGTTTTTTTATGTAGGTGAAAATCTTCCAAAGACATTTAGAAACCCGTACTTAACAATGTGCCGGAAAAAGATCAACAATTTTTTCAGTATGGCGTGTGCGTGAACGTTTGCGTTTACATCTGCGTGTGCGTCGTCTGTGTGTGGGGGTGTTTGTGTGTGAATGTGTGTGCGTGTGTGTATGTGTGTGCGTGTGTGTTTGAGTGTCCGTATGTGTTCAAGTGTCTACATACTACGGACAATTGAATGCCAACCTCTGCAAATGTCTCTTTTTTTCAAAATATACTTTTTTTAAAATCATCCAATTTTGATTCTGTTTTAAGTTCCAGTAACAAAAATGTCCATATTTTCATTATCTGATGACAGATTTGTCAATTGACGGCTGATGATTCCCACAGAAAGCTTGGATAATCATCTTTTTTTTAGAACAAAAGTGGTTCTCGTTTGGAGGTGGCTGGGGGAAGGGAAAGGGAGGTTAGTCAAAATCAATTCACAGCTTTTCAAAGACAAGACTTTGGGCGACTTCGAAAAAAAAATTTCATCCAATTTGCTTCAAAACTAACAAATTGACAGTGGTTTGAAAAGTGACGTTTTTTTGGGATTCTTTAGGTTTTTTTTTTTTAGCAGTGTATTTCATAAATTAAATAAAATCAAACAAAACTTAACATTTACTAATTTTTAATAATAGTTCTGTTTTGTTGACGTAGCAATAAATTCAGTCACGACGACGATTTTAATAAACTTATTGTACTTACGAATTGTATTCTAGAAATTCAAGATGGATGCAAATTTGACTTACCTAAAACAAAAAATTATTTTACTTAATTTGATACATTGCACAACAAATATGTAATCCTAATTAATAGAAAGTGTACAGTAAAAATATAAACCTAATTAGATATTTTTGTTTATTCTTTGAACTAGTAAGTATAGAAAATTTTATAACAATAAGAGATCGTTAAAAAGATAATAAAAAGCGCTTTACTAAAAGCTTTGAACAATACCAAGTTTGATTTTCTTCTTGACTAACTCAAGACCAATATTACAGACAAGACTACGATGAAAAATTCTGACAACAAAACAAAACAAAAAAAAACAACAATTTATCATCACGCCTTCTACCCATTACTGGGTGTGGCACTCTGCCGAAGCAGATCTCGGTAAGTGATATATTTTGCGCGTGAAGTGCGGTTACCAGTCGTCAAATCACGGCCTCCAAAGATGTTAGTGGTGGAGGAGCCACAGGGGTAGTTTCTGAAATTATGAAAATTGTTTGTCGCCTGTGGGAATCGAACCAGGGTTCTCAGGGTCCACAGGCCGACTTCATACCACTGAGCTACCCATCCCATATATACTTAATATAAATAAATAAATATATCATCACGCTTTTTACCCATTACTGGGTGTGGCACTCTGCCGAAGCAGAACCCGGTAAGTGATATATTTTGCGCGTGAAGTGCGGTTACTAGTCGTCAAATCACGGCCTCCAAAGATGTTAGTGGTGGAGGAGGCACAGGAGTAGTTTTTGAAATTATGAAAATTGTTTGTCGCCTGTGGGAATCGAATCGAGGGTACCAGGGTTCTCAGGATCCACAGGCCGACTTCATACCACTGAGCTAGCCACCCCATAAAAAACAAAAACAAAAGTACTAATTCGTCAAGGCTAAAAGTTAATACCACAACCAAATCAAAACTATTCTTGATCTTGGTCTCTACTGTCCAAAGCACTAGTTTTAACTGAATTTAGTTTATTATTTCCTTTCATCGTAATGCCATCCGTTGTCAATCAGTGGAACTATGTTAGAAGTGTGCGTTATACTAACATATCAGTGTATGTAATGTTCAACTTTCCGTAGTAGTTTATGATGTTGTTATGGTTACTTTAATAAGTGGTCATCTGAAAATAAAATTTAAATAACATTTACCAGTAACTACAGTTTAAAATTTAGCAGTTGCCATAAGTGATTTTCTATTGTTTATCTTAAACAACATTTTAATATGAAATATAGATGTAATAAAAAAAATGATCATGCAACAAAAATAATTTGAAACATACATAAATGCTACTATAAATGAGTGGTTGTAGTTATATTACACTATAAATAGTACACGCAAACGATACACCTCTTGCTATCAAAGAGTTACAATAATCTGATAATTAGTGAGAACACGATACCGGATGTGTAATTTAATTATTAAATAACTGTAATTGCGAATCACCGATCGTTAAACTTTCTCAGAAATCAT
Organism: Pterostichus madidus; assembly: GCA_911728475.2. Lineage (NCBI taxonomy): Eukaryota > Metazoa > Arthropoda > Insecta > Coleoptera > Carabidae > Pterostichus > Pterostichus madidus. The sequence continues at coordinate 35,872,012 of OU452308.1, read as the reverse complement.
TTCTTCGTCAATTAAATCATTGTCAGTGAAGAAGTGCGGAGAAGTCGCAGGGCTGCGCAACACTTTGTGATTCATCAACGTGCGTTAAACGACTCTTCAAATTTCTGCATTTTTTCAAATTATTACCTGCGTATTTACATTCCTGTTTCACGGAAAATTTCAATTTTATAAATTGTTAACTCTTAACATGAAGACTCAGAATTGATGTAATCAAATTTACCAGAGATATTTTTAGATTTTTTTTGGTAAAATCTAAATTTGATAACTTTGCATCAAAGATACTTTTATGCACAACCGGGCCTAAAAATCGGGCGTAAAAACTTCTTTTGGCCCTAGGGCCATAAAAAAATAATTCCTATGGATACAGAAATTAAATGACGATTTTTGTTTATTGTGAATACTTGATTTTGCAAAATGTCATTGATGCAACTTTGGTAAGTTGTTGTGCGCACACCCGCGAAGGTTTCTAACTTAGCACAAGTCCAGTCCGCCATCTTGAAACAAAATGGCCGCTAGCTATCCTAAAAAGTACTGCACTGATTCGATTCAAATTTGGTATAGGCATAGACGAGAAGCAATCTTAACATATAGGTATAATAAAGCTTCAGTCCTATGCCATTCGAATTCAAACGTTTGCAGTTTCCGGTACGACTCGCATTTGCAATGACCATCAACAAAGCACAGGGACAATCGCTACAAGTGTGTGGATTAAATTTGGAAAATCCATGCTTCTCACATGGACAGCTGTATGTGGCATGATCAAGCGTCGGAAAACCTTCTGATTTATTCGTGTACGTCCCAAAGAGAAAAACAAAAAATGTTGTATATCCAAAAGCACTTCAATAAACACAATTAAACACAAACACTTTCTTTCTTTGAGTTGCATTGCAACGCATACCAGGTACTCGCATTAAATTGTAGACCACGCGAACGAAGTCGCGGGTAATAGCTAGTTATAAATAAAAAATATAAATATTATCCCATTACTGAGTGTGGCACTCTGCCGTAGTATTATTATAAGTACAATTAAAAATTAAACAGATGTTTCGTAAATGTGTACTTTTTGCAGCTTTTAGAGTTCACGTGACCTCACTTTGTAAAATGTATACTATTTCTAAGTTCAGGTTGAACTCTTTGGTCATTAATTAATTAAAAAGTACTCCCTCTATAGTTTCTGATTCTGATAAAACAATTGTTCGGCGGACTGTGTAGTGTTTAATGAACTTTTAATTGTTTGTTTTTAATTATACGTTAATGAATTACTCTCTGCGTCTCGGCAGCACTTTGCGAGAAGATGCGAATGTATGCAAATTTGTAATTATTCTGAGATACGAGAATCTTGTTCTTCTGCATACTTACATAGACGGAGACTCTGCTTTTTTCCACTAACTTCTAATCTCATGTCTTCCTGGTTACTTTGACAGAGAAATTTCTGACAATAGTCTATTCTACAAAATTTTTATTATTTTATCTGTTAATAAATAAATAAAATAAATATATCATCACGCCTTCTACCCATTGCTGGGTGTGGCACTCTGCTAAAGCAGATCTCGGTAAGTGATATATTTTGCGCGTGAAGTGCGGTTACCAGTCGTCAAATCACGGCCCCCAAACATGTTAGTGGTGGAGGAGCCACAGGGATAGCTTTTTCAAATTATGAAAATTTGTCGCCTGTGGGAATCGAACCAGGGACCTCATGATCCACAGGCCGACTTCATACCACTGTACTAGCCATCCCATAATCTGTTAATCTACGTACAAAAATAATTTATAAGAAACTAGCTATTACCCGCGACTTCGTTCGCGTGGTCTACAATTTAATGCGAGTACCTGGTATGCGTTGCAATGCAACTCAAAGAAAGAAAGTGTTTGTGTTTAATTGTGTTTATTGAAGTGCTTTTGGATATACAACATTTTTTGTTTTTCTCTTTGGGACGTACACGAATAAATCAGAAGGTTTTCCGACGAGAATGCCATATATAGCTATCCATGTGAGAAGCATGGATTTTCCAAATTTAGTCTACACACTTGTAGAGATTGTCCCTGTGCTTTGTTGACGGTCATTGTAAATGCGAGTCGTACCGGAAACTGCAAATATTTGAATTCGAATGGCATAGGACTGAAGCTTTATTATACCTATATGTTAAGATTGTTTCTCGTCTATGCCTATACCAAATTTGAATCGAATCAATGCAGTACTTTTCAGGATAGCTAACGGCCATTTTGTTTCAAGATGGCGGACTGTAGCTTTCTTATACCTATATGTTAAGATTGACTCTCGTCTATGCCTTTACCAAATTTGAATCGAATCAGTGCAGTACTTTTCAGGATTGCTAGTGGCCATTTTGTTTCAAGATGGCAGACTGGACGAGCGTGCGCACAACAACTTAACAAAGTTGCATCGCAATCGGATGAATGATATAGGAACGCATACGGGACAAACAAACATTCCTTTTTATATATATATATATATAGATAGTTCATTGATACAACTTCCTGATGGTAGATATTAGAAATATTTTTTTAAAAAGCAATGCGCGTTCGCCAGAATTAGAACCCAGAACCTTTAATACGCTGGATGAGTGGTCTAACCAATTGAGCTACAAACACTCGGCAAAGTCAGAGAAATAGAGTAGTGGGGGAAGTCGCTTGAAGCAGCGCGAACCTTATGAAATTGAAGACCACCATTTTTAAGGTTGGTTGACGCGGGAAATTTAAAAATTCAACACGGTTAAGCCTCATGAGTCGCGAAAAATATTCTCACTCAATAACAAATAACTTTTCTAAAGTTATTGCGTAATATATTATTAATAAATACATACAATGCAAATTTTAATTAATATAACCATGCCAATGTTGGAAAATATTTCACTTTAATGGTGGTTGTTCATATCTCTGAAGTTAGAGGTTGTAAAAAAAAGCTGCAGATAATGAAATAATAAATAACTTTTATGCAACAAAATATCAACATTATTTTATTTGTAAAACTATTATTTGCAAAAATAATTACACTTTGTTTAAAAAATTTGAAATACATACAAATGACACCTACAGGAACAATCTAGTAATCAATTATTGCCGATATTGTAGTTACTTAAAGCCCCTGGCACATATAGCGTCAAGACTCCGAGTCTACCATTTGACTGCCAAAAATAGAAACGCCTCTATTTTCAGCAATCACGACTGCTGAAAACCAACTTCATTATGATGCTGGTTTTTTCACTATCTTCCTTTGTTGTTTGACGTATGAATTATTATTGTTTGATATTTTGTACATTTTTATAGTTAAATTCATTTACTTTATACATAGTTAGATACTTTTAAGTTTTCATATTATTGTTTGATATTTTGTACATTTTTATATTTAAATTCATTTACTTTATACATAGTTAGATAGTTTTAAGTTTTCATATTTCATTTATAGTTCATGTCAATTTTTTTTAATTTAATTTTTTGTTTTATTAATCCTATTTAATTCTGACTGTCAAAAACACCGACTCTATATGTGTCACCCGTTTTGGACGTGACTCAGTTTTTCAGCAGTTTGTAGCAGACTCGGAGTTTTGACGCTATATGTGCCAGGGGCTTAAAATGGATGTCTTCACATAAAGACTATTAGCGCCATTCCTTAGGTGGAAGTCTAACTATAAACACAGTCTCATAGTTACCTATATAACTTTCTGCTGCCTGAGTCTTACTGTAGGAATAGTATATTGTGTCTTATCTTTTTCAAAAGTCTAGCAGATGTTTCTTGTAGAAATTTGCAAATGACATTGAATGGTGTACCAATAGGAAAAGACTGAACTAATCGTATTTGGAGAAAACAGGGACCAGTATTGGTTCGCAAAGCAAGAGATCTCTTTGACAAGTCTATTTGAATTGGACAACGGTAAATATTTACAAGTTTAAGCTTTAATTGTAGCGTGTAAATTAACGTGAAATAACAGTTACAAGACGTAAATGTTAAATGGTTCTCAGAGCCCATTCATAAGATGACTCCTGGAAAAAATAGCATCGCATACTTTATCCTGAATATCATAGGCGGCGACAAGAATTTTTCTCTTCTTTTTAGTAAACTCTAATAATTTTAACATTGTTAACTACGAGAATTATAAATCAAATAAATAAATAAATATATCAGCACACCTTCTTATTGATTGTGGCACTTTCTCGGTGATATATTTTGCGCGTGAAGTGCAGTTATTAGCCATCAAATCACGGCCTCAAAGATGTTAGTGGAAGGGGAGCCACAGGGGTGGTTTTAAATAAATAAATAAATATACTATTCTACTCATTACTGGGTGTGGCACTCTGCCGAAGCAGATCTTGGTAAGTGATATATTTTTGTGCGTGAAGTGCGGTTACCAGCCGTCAAATCACGGACCCCAAAGATGATAGTGGAGGGGGAACCACAGGAGTAGTATTAATGTGGTGAAAATGTTTGTCGGCAGTGGGAATCGAACCAGGGTTCTCAGGACCCAGAGGTCAACACGATAACCACTATGCCACCTAGAGGTAGTTTTATTATGGTGAAAATTGTTTGTCGGCTGTAGAAATCGAACCAGGGTTCTCAGGATCCACAGGCCGACTCGATACCAGTGAGCCACCTACCTCATATTTATCTTTTAGGTACTTAGTTATTAGGTTAATAGCAAACTGTACCTTTTTCGTAGTTCCAATTTTCGCCACTATGAGCGCATTCTTATTTAAAAGTTCCAATAAAATTTCTTTTTTAAAAAAGTACATTTTATCGCTCTCAAACGTTATTAAATTGCTTTAAAAAATAAAGCTTGGAATAAAAAATGCGTAGATCAAAATTTTCTACTACTTTTATTTAGATTATTTTTTGACGTTTCTCAAAACTAATAAAATGCTTCATTGTATGTCACGTGTCTACGTCTTAACCAATCCTGTCATTATTATACTGAGAATAAAGCTCTTGTGATTATTCCCGGGAATAATCTCTGTAGCTTTTGTTTTTGTTGACAAATGATAGGTAGTCAAGTAAAATGTGTGAAAAAAATCGATTTAGTTCCATTTCAGATACGGAAATACACCAACAAATTTTGGAAACAACTTCCAAGAATACATTAATAAGAAATCAATCGATATGGACCTAGTTCAAAATCTTTTAAGTTGGATGAATCGACCTCAACAGCTAAGTCAAAAAATAATCTAATTAAATATAACTCGAGAGTTCGATAAATTAGAAAATAATTCTCCAGTATCTTTCTCAAATTTGTCGCCATTTGGCAATAGCCACTCAAGCCCTACGGGCTTTCGTGACTATTGCTTGGCAACAAGTTTTAGAAAGATCTGTCAAATTATTTTTAATTTATTCTCACTCTCTTGTTATATTATTACTGAGCATTTTTCTCGACAATCATTGAAAAGCGTTTGACAGTTAAAAATATAAGATACATAAATCTGTTGAAAATTGTATGGAATGCTTATAGTATAGTGTAGTGTGGTAGGTCTTGTGTCGGTAAAAGAAGAAAGAATTTAATGAATTATAAATTTTAATTATGAAGGTTATGTGAAAAATGTCAAAACAAGTTATAATATTTAACGTATGGCTTCCGTTTTTAATGAGGAAATGTATGGTAATTAATATAACTGGTAATGTTTAATATTTTGCACAAATTACATACATACACAAATTATTATTTTTATTATTTTAAAGACTATTTTGCCGCTTAATTTATTTTATAATCCTACGATTAAAAGATTTTTGCTTTTGATGAATAATACTCGTAACAAAATATCATAAATTTATTAATTTGTTTTTACTATTAATTTCAAAGAAAGTAATAAAACATAAATTATTGCACTTGAGTCCGGTAATTTTAAATATATCTATATTTACAGTTTAAATATACCGGGTGATGTTTGATAAAGGTGAACATAAGGATTTAATATGTTAAATCATAACATTGTAATTTCCTGCTTCCCTAATTATTTTAAGTAAAAAAGCTTGAAATAATACTTTAACAGGCAGATTTAGAAAGCGGATTAGCGCTAACACCATTTTTTATTTCGTTTTTAACTCTCTTTTCAATGTATGAAGTTTATTTTAACTTGAGTTAAAAAGAGAGTTAATTAGCATCAAATTTAGTTTATTTCTTTAATCTGTTTTAATTTGAAACAGAGTTATAGATAATATTAAAAACGGTGTTAGCGCTAATCCGTTTTGTGAGTCTGCCTGTCCGGGTATAAAATTCTGCATCTAAATCAATACATGATGGGATGGCTAGCTCAGTGGTATGAAGTCGGCCTGTGGATCCTGAGGTCCCTGGTTCGATTCCCACAGGCGACAAATTTTCATAATTTGAAAAAGCTATCCCTGTGGCTCCTCCACCACTAACATGTTTGGGGGCCGTGATTTGACGACTGGTAACCGCACTTCACGCGCAAAATATATCACTTACCGAGATCTGCTTCAGCAGAGTGCCACACCCAGTAATGGGTAGAAGGCGTGATGATATATTTATTTATTTTATTTTATTTATTTAAATCAATACATGAAATTAATTTGTCATGGTTTGTAACGGCATAAATTAGATCTAAAATTGCCTCAAAACTGTCGACAGTCATGGAAATGAAACAAAATGTTTCACGTTTTATTTATCGAAATTGTCAAAATAAATTAAGGGTAGAAAAAGTATTTGTAATAAAAGTCCAACTTTAACTGTTTCTATGGAATTTAGAAATGTCATATATGATGTTTGAAGAAAAAAAAAGTCATTTTGACACTAGAAAATATTTTAAAATGACATGTTTACGACATTGGAAGTAAACAAAAAAATTTTAGTCTTAAAAACAAATTTCTATTATAAATAAAATAAATAAATATATCATCACGCCTTCTACCCATTAGTGGGTGTGGCACTCTGCCGAAGCAGATCTCGGTAAGTGATATATTTTTGCGCGTGAAGTGCGGTTACCAGTCGTCAAATCACGGCCTCCAAAGATGTTAGTGGTGGAGGAGCCACAGGAGTAGTTTTTTGAAATTATGAAAATTGTTTGTCGCCTGTGGGAATCGAACCAAGGTTCTCAGGATCCATAGCCACCCCATAAATTTCTATTATAATAATTAAAAACAAAATCAAAGTTGAAAGAAGCAAGTGAAACTAATTCATTAAAGTTTCAATCACTTATGAAATCACACACAGTTGATGTTATTGTTGAAATAATTAAAATATATTAACACTCTTAATATTCTCAGACAGAATCATTCCGTGGGCGTTTTGATAACCATTCTTAATTACATTTCAATTATTCCAACAAAATGGACTACAGAGCGAAAGAAATAATCAACGTAGAAATGAAGACGAGAATAATAGAAAATATTAAAAAAGTCAAATTGAAACCATGGATAATAGAATATGCAAAATCATATCGCCTGTGGAAATGGTTTTAATTGTGTGTGCGGTCTAGCAAGCGGTGATTGCGGTGATCGCGCTCGTTGTGATGTGTGACCGCGGGCGCATGTTTGGCTTTCGCACACGAGCACGCGCCCACATTTGTAATTGAATTATTTATTATACGCACATTATACGATAGTGGTAACATTAGATGCCTTTATAGCGGGACATTATCAAAAGATTTATTAATTAATGTATGGAAGAGTTACTTGCTCTTGTACTTTCAAGTTTAAATCTACAATGAGAATATTTCGTGGGAAGTGTGTTTGAATAATGATTATTTAATTTTGTTGTTAAAATAGTTGGTTTTGAATAAGTGAAATATAGATAATAATAAATTAATTAGTATGTTTCAAATTAAAGACTCAACAATTAATGAAATGAAATTTTATAAAGAGAAAAATTGGAATACCGCCAGTTAGTTGTTCTATTGTTTAATACACAGTATGTCCCAAAAATAACGAAACTCTTTAGCTATAGAATAAAATACGCATTGTATTATGTTTGAAACTTAATATTTATTCAAAGTAGGTTCCATTTGAATCAATACACTTTTTAAAACGATCAACTAGAGCATCCATAGATTTTTTATGCCATCTAAAGGAACGTTCTTTAACACCTGTGTCACGGCTGCTTGAATGGCTGGAATATCATCATAAAACGCTCCTTTCATGACAATTTTCAGTTTTGGGAAAAGATAATAGTTACATGGTAATAGATCATGCGAATACGGAGGGTGGTCGATGACACAAATATGTTTTAAATTTGAAAAAATCAACTTGCCTCCGCCAGGATTTGAACCCGGACTTTCCACTTTAGCCGCGAACGTCCTACCACTTAGACCACAGAGGTGTGTCTAAATGCTGGCGTTGACAAGTGATTTTTTCTGCGTGTCGATTGTTAGTAATTATCAAATGCGCGAAATGTTTATTTCGTCAGTTACACATGATATACAAACGCAGTGACACTAATGAAGAGAAACCTCATATAAATTTGTACGAATATGATTGTAATGACTGAAGTCAGTAGTAATTATATTAAATTTGAAAAAATCAACTTGCCTCCGCCAGGATTTGAACCCGGACTTTCCACTTTAGCCGCGAACGTCCTACCACTTAGACCACAGAGGTGTGTCTAAATGCTGGCGTTGACAAGTGGTAGGACGTTCGCGGCTAAAGTGGAAAGTCCGGGTTCAAATCCTGGCGGAGGCAAGTTGATTTTTTCAAATTTAATATAATTACTACTGACTTCAGTCATTACAATCATATTCGTACAAATATGTTTTTTCATTAAAAATTCTAACAGTAAAATTCGCATCGACAGCAATGATTTCACGCACTTTTTCGACTAATTCAGCACGATATCCGGCTTTTGGACGTCCAGATCTTTCATCATCATTTAAATCTTCACGACCATTTTTAAATTTTGCAAACCATTTATAAACTTGTGAACGAGATAAACAATCATCACCATAAACTTTTTTCATCAATTTGTATGTCTCAGCAAATTGTTTTCCAAGTTTAACACAAAATTTAATATTTGCTCGTTGTTCCATTGTATTTTTACAACATAAGCACAAAAACTAGTGTCATTAAAACGCGCGTAAATTTTTAAACTGTCACCTGATTGCATGAAGTTGTGTGCGTTCGAAAGAGGAAAGATGTATCTTTCTAACAATGTGTATGTTCAATAGATTGCGCTACGTGTTCTATGATTTAAATTAAAAGTTTCGTTATTTTTGGGACATATTGTGTATGTACGAGTAAAAAGCAAAGAAAATATAGGATTTAAGATAATTATTCGTTTGTTATTGCTGATGAATTTAACATTTTTTATGAGTTACCACTTGAAAAAGTATTTTTTCAAGATGAAATGTTTCCCTATTTTTAATCATAGATTCTAATAATAAAAAATCAAAATAAATCTCAAATCTATTAGATATGTCACAAACGACAAATAAATAATTATTGTTTTATTTCTCATAGCACTTTTTGTTTTCTTTTTTTTCTCTTTTTTTTATAACTCGGTAATAAGAAACAATTGAAGAACTAGCTTAATACTCATTGGATCCAGTTTTTCCATACTGAACTTTTTTTTTTCTAAATTGCATAGGTAAAATGATATCGTCGAGTGAAAATTTTAACACTCTATTTCCTATGTTCGGAACAAAATAGACACCCAGTATATATAAATAAAAAATAAATAAATATATCATAACAACTTTTACCCATTACTGGGTGTGACACTGTGCCAAAGCGAATCTCGGTAAGTGATACATTTATGCACGTGAAATGCGATTATCAACCGTCAAATCACGGTATCTAGTCGGCTTGTGGATCCTGAGAACCCTGGTTCGATTCCCACAGCCGAAAAACATTTTCACCACATTTAAATTACCCCTGTGGCTCACCCACCACTAACATCTTTGAGAGCCGTGATTTAACGGCTGGTAACCACACTTCACGCGCATAAATATATCACTTACCGAGATCTGCTTTAGCAGAGTGCCACACTAAGTAATGGGTAAAAGGCGTGATGATATATTTATACTTATTGACAGTAATCCTGACCGGTGGAATACGAGTATAATAGGTAACTATGATAAGTTATTAAAGCAATTTATCTAGTAACCGTGGTTTCACCTTAAGCATTGTTGGACGAAGCAAACGATCATATTAACAGTTCAAGCGAATGTCTATTTATAAATGTAATTCATTTTAAAATTAAGTCATTTCATACTGAATGATTCTCTTTATATCAATCTGCTCTATTCAATTTTTCCTGGACTGTAAATGACATAATTTTCAACTATCAACTACTAGCTATTTTCTATTCTAGAGTGCTAGATATTGACTGCATCAATGTTTCAAATGCTGAAATAAATGAATGCTTTCTTGCGTATCCCGTTCATCATTGGCTGTAATATTATTCATTTATACAAATGACAGTCACTGGCAGAGACAAGTGCAGTGTGCCTGTAAATCATGATGAGGAGAACACAGCGCAACATGAAACAGATTTCAGTTCCCACTGTACGTACACTATAAGATAAAATCATTATTATGATTGTAAACACAGAGATAAACTTTATATTCAACACTTCACTTTCACGGGCTAATTTTATAATTGTATTTCAATTGAGAATGTACATATATTACATAATAGGATTGTTTTGTAAGATATCTGTTATGCTGCACGTGCTTCGTTAATTTATTTCATTACAGTACTTTAAAAGATAAATTAAATTCATTGTATAAAAGTTTTTCCCACATTATTTTAACGGAACTTAAATAACTAATTTAGTGAATAAAATTTAGAGAACTAGTCATATATTTATGTGCTTGAAGTGCGGTTACCAACCGTCAAATTACGATGCCCAAAGGCAACAGGTGGTACAAATAACTAATTTCTTTTCACTTTTTTGTTTTGTTTGACAAGTACAAACATGGAATTATCAAATACTTTAGTAGTACGCAAGATGTCAAAGCTATGTTAAGGTAGTATTAGTGTGACCGTGGCGCCATCGGTTGTCGATTTGAATATCATGAATTGTTAACAGGTTGTTGGTCTAGTTAATTTTCAAATACCATACCTCCGTGTGGTGTTGCGATTATAAATTGGGATTCTTAATTTTTCGTTAAAAACAAGGCTTTGCATGGCTATATATCCATTACTAAACGATAAAAAACTTACTCCTTCTGATACAATATACATGGATAGTTCTAGAACATCATACTAGTTTTTCAAATGAAACTGCAAAATTTTAGAGGTACACAAACCAAATATGTGCGATTCTGTGTGATGATCGCTATAAGCACCGTGTATAAGAACTCAACTTTACAAGCGAATATATTTGTTCATAGACGATGAATGTGTTTCATATTTTAACAGGATGCGTATGACTATCCAATGTTTACGTGCGCCAAATTACATTCAGATCTACAAAAAAATATTCACGCTAGTACTACCTCAACGACATAGATTTAGGTCACTAATAGTTAAATAATTATAATTGCGATACAGACACGTTTAGAACTATAAATTTCATTGATAAAAAGTCTGTATTTTGTCTGTCCTATAGGATTTTCAAAAGATGCTTGTGGTATGTATGTTATCAGTTGTCGAACATTTCCAGATAAAAGTGGTAGAAGAAGACTAATTGTGCTATTTTACAAGCTTTAACCCATCACCCTACAGAACGTCATTCGAATTTTACATTAGCTACTTAATTGGTATAATGGTTTCATTGTCACGGAAACAAACTTTGTTAAAAACATTCTCAAACAATATCCGAACACTTGCCTAGCTTACAAAACAACTGGAAAGTTAATTTGTAAAAGATCAAAGTAATCGTAATTGCCGTAACATGTACCTACAACCACAACCATTAAATATAAAAAAGCCATCCTAATAAACGTAACAAATCAAGCAAAAAAAAGCCATTCTCAAAGTGCGTAAAGTAGGAGTAAAATCACAAATCAGTAATGTAAATAGTAGCATTTAGCGCAACAAACGGTGAAACAAATGAAATCATCATTGTAACATTGTGAATCACGCAAGTGAGGCTCGCATGAGCATCCTTGATTGAACGACAGATGTTAGCCTACTCAATTCTAACTGTTCATTTGAGTGAGTTACTTTTTATAAGAGCAGGGTTGGTCGCTAACCGGACCGGTGCATTGCACTTCGGAAGATTCCAGCAAAAATTGCAACGTTTACTAGCGATTTTATTATGAAATTGTTTACTAAATTGCAACAGGAAAACTAACTACACATGTAAGATAGCTTATTTGTTGGTATTTTATTATTATTTTCAAAGTAAATTAGAAGAATGATAAGGTAGAACATGCGTGAAAAATTTTTTTGCAAATCTGAATGAAATTTGGCGCACGTAAACATTGGATAGTCATACGCATCCTGTTAAAATATGAAACACATTCATCGTCTGTGAACAAATATATTCGCTTGCTTCCATAAGATTTAGATGGACGGTAAGAGAGTAGATAGCTTAATTAAGAAATTCAAATTTCAGTGGAAATCAACGACCCTATAAAAAGGGAATAGGAAATAAAACAAAAGACAAAATGTCTATTGCGATGTGGAATTGAGTCTTAATAAATAAGAAAAAATAGGAAAAAAATTTCCATCACTTGTCTCGTAATTCCACAGAGGTTTTACAGCACGTTTGCATCAACTTCTCAGGTCATCAACAAACGGCTGGTCAGTTCAGCTTTAACCATAGACGCGTTTCGTCCTTCCGGACTCATCAGTATGGTGCGATCATTTATCCAACTAGATCAACTAGGAAATAGTGGATTGTGATACCGACTTAGCTGAACTGACTGATGTTAACCTATCTACAACGGTAACATGACATGTCGGTAGATGGCACCACGAGTGGCTCCATAGCTCTCATGTCATGTTACCGATGTAGATAGGTTAACATCAGTCAGTTCAGCTAAGTCGGTATCACAATCCACTATTTCCTAGTTGATCTAGTTGGATAAATGATCGCACCATACTGATGAGTCCTGAAGGACGAAACGCGTCTATGGTTAAAGCTGAACTGACCAGCCGTTTGTTGATGACCTGAGAAGTTGATGCAAACGTGCTGTAAAACCTCTGTGGAATTACGAGACCAGGGGAATAGGAAATTTTTCTTGGCTACATTCTTTCCAAAATAATGACGTTTATAAACAGATTCACCATAAGTGTGAACATAAAAATATTGAATTTATGGAAAAACTGTAGAGTATAAATTGTTTAGAATTAAAAGTTGCGTGCAGAATTATTTTTATATTTTGTATTAAATGCTTTTTTTTCATAATTTAATAAAGAAATTGCTAAATTTTTGTTAATTAGTAGGTAATAACAATCACTGTTGTTTTTTTGATGACAAATCACACATTTGTCAAAAAGGTTTTCAAAGATTTGTTCATTCTGCAGATACAAATGAAGTACGAACAAAAGCAATGCTCATGTTGGTTTATTTAGGTACTTACATTAGTGATATACAAGTAGCATTGTAAATTTATTCACAACGGCGGTAAGGAGGGTTCTCTTACCTAAAACAAAAAGAAAATATACATTAGAAAAACTGAAAAATTATTTTAGTAATGAAATACTTTTCATAAAATTTTCGAATAAATCGTCTACAACGCAAAACGGACTTTATAAAACTCGTTTTATTTATCAGCCTGGCTCTCTACGCGCACTCAGCTATAAACTACGGCTCGTCCAAAAAGCTGTGCATTATGTACTTGTTACATAAATAGCTATTATTATAATAATGTACCCAGTTTAATTTTTATTATTAATCGAGATACCAAAATTCCGCAATGATTCGTAACAAGTCCGTCCGCTATATGTCATGAATTTAAAACACTTTTTCTCATACATTGTATGAGTCAATTTGCTATCACATTATTCCCGAAATTACTATTTTCTCCGGGTATAATTTATAATATTCTTTTTGCAATGAAACTTGCTGCATCACCGCAGATTTACTGTTGTGGGAAAACAGAAATTACCTATCTTCAGCTTGTTATACTGACGCTTAATAAATTTAATCACTCGAATATTTGGAAGTGCGAAATTTAATCACAGAGCACCTGAGTTTAGGTTCCAATTATCTCAGGTGTACGTGTACCCTACGTGGGCCTCGAGTACCTCAAGGTACTCACTGCGACTGCGGCAACAGCGAGGAGACAAACGCTTTTGTAACAAAGTTCCTTTAATCAAATGACGGGTTTTTTTACTCATCGACATTTTTTCATAACCCATGTGAACGAAATATTAACTGTTTATTTTTTCTCAAGTCTGAGAGAGATGGATGCTGGATTTTTCGAGGGTAAATTCCAGTGGCGGAGAAAGTAATATTACTAGGTACTCAAGTTTTGCAATATTGTTTTGTAAAGGTAACACAATAGTTCAGTTCGTTTCGGATTTCGAATAACAAGGTGTTACGCCATTCGATTCCGGAGATCCCGAGTTCGAATCTCATTCAAAATAAATATATATGAACTACCACACTTAGACTCGGTGAGGCCGAACCCTGTACTGTAATTGGGATTAAGTTCACGTTGTACAGAATAGAATAAATAATTAAATAAATTACAAAATAGAGAGAGAGAAATTTAAATAATAGTTATTTATGTACCAAGGGAGAAAACAGGAGTTTTTGGGCTGTGATTTGATTTGCGCCTCGTGCTAATAATATGCTCAGGGTTAGAAACGCTAATTTCACCCGTGGTACTTATAATATTTTATGCACAACAAAATAACATTTAATTATATGTTCAAAAGATTAAAATATGTAAATAGGTTATATGTTAAAATGATATTTTGCAGAATTAAGTATTCACAATAAACAAAAATTGTCATTTTATTTATGTATCCATAAGTGTTTAAGTCCGCTTTTTACGGCTAAACCACATGCTTTTCGGCCCGGTTGAGCATAAAATAATTTATGCACAACAACAGAACATTTAATTTTAAATAAATAAATAAATATATCATCACGCCTTGTACCCATTACTGGGTGTGGCACTCTGCAGAAGCAGATCTCGGTAAGTGATATATTTTGCGCGTGAAGTGCGATTACCAGTCGTCAAATCACGGCCCCCAAAGATGTTAGTGGTGGGAGAGCGACAGGGGTGACTTTAATGTGGTGAAATTTGTCGGCTGTTAGAATCGAACCTGGGTTCTCAAGTCCACAGTCTGACTCAATATCACTCTACCTATTCCAAGAATTATAAATAGAAAAATTGGGGTCCTGTCAGGATTAAGTTGATCAATTAAAATAAACAAACAAAAATCCACAAACAAAATTTAAAAAATGCTTAAAATTGAATAATTTTAAACTTGTCCTTTTCAAGAATAATCTTATCGCATAAACGATATTTCACACTAAAATCCTACATTATTTTCAGCTTTCTGACTGAATAACTTCATTCATAGTTAAACAATTAACTTTAATTCAACAATGTATAACCGATATTCGCAAATTCAGCGCCAACAGCAGCTCTAACTCATATTGACAGCATGTAATGATATGTGGCACGTACTACCGCTAGGATCGGGTGGCACAGTGTGGCACTCCGCCACTGGAGAAGCTAGCCACCCTGTTCGGGCCCCATACTCGTATTAATTTGTCGGACGCCCGTGCCTCCTGAGGTGCTTGTTTCATGCGTTCCTATTCTGTTATAGCGGCAACGGGACCTTGAACTAAAACATTTTATGCAATCTGTCCTAAAAACTGTTTCGTTCAATCAACTCAAACGCACAAAGAAAAGCCAAATGCTAAATTGTTCATCGATACGTGGGAAATTACGCATGGGTAATCGGTCAATGAAGACAATGATATTATACTATTACACTGATCAGTTGTATTTAGACGAATTTGCAACTTACAAAAACGATCGGCCCATATTTAGTCATGTATTTTTTACAATACCTATACTGTACGAGGGCAGGGTGAAAAGTCCCTGAAAAATAAAACAGACGGCGCCACAATCGCAAATCTCATGTGACATTAGTGATGTACCATCTTTAACTAGAACGCATTAAAATTTTCAGACTGATATGTCATTCAGTTCTGTTTTGACACCCATCGAAAGCAAGCAACCTTGAAGATTTATGAAAACATGGAAAAAAGTGAATTTCGCGTCTTGATTAAACATTATTTCTTGCGTGGAAAAAACATTACGCAAACCAAAGCATCGCTTGTTAAACATTATGGGGACTCCTCGCCATCGATTGGAACGATTAACAAGTGGTTTACTGATTTTCGTTGTGGTAGTATGACCACAAAGGTCGCCAAACGTTCTGGTCGTCCAATTGAGGTTACAACGCCAGAAATCGTCGATAAAATCCATGGTATGATATTGGACGATCGGCGTGTTAAAGTGCAAGAGATGGCTGAGGCTATGAGCCTCTCAACCGAACGAGTACGGAACATTTTGTATAAATTTTTGGATATGAGAAAGCTATCTGCCAGATGGGTGCCGCATTTACTCTGTGCGCGACCGTGTGACAAGTTCAAAGGAGTGTTTGGCGATGTTCAGGCGCAATAAGAAGGACTTTTTTCGCCAGATTTGGCCCCTGCGATTTTTATCTATTTCCAAACTTGAAGAAATGGCTCGGCGGAAAGAAATTTGGCTCCAACGATGAGGTCTTCGTTGAGAAAAACGCCTATTTAGAAGGATTGCCAAAATCGTAATATTTGGAAGGGATCGAAAAAATTAGAAAAACGTTGGACGAAGTGTATCGAGCTACAAGGAGATTATGTTGAGAAATAAAATATGTTTTGACCAAATAAATCATTTCTTGTTTCATTTTTCATGGACTTTTCACCCTGCCCTCGTAAGTTACCCATTAATGACAAAATTTAATCTTAGTAAATAGAACTTTTATTGCACAGTTGGTTTCTATGATTATATCAGGACTATAATGTTTACTTACCATTCACCGTGGACAGTAAGTAATTAATATAGATCAAGATCCTGTTTATTTTGACAACAATTTGACAGCTGTCAATTTTGAAACCTATTTTTCTTTTCCTTTTATTTGTGCAAGTATTGTAAAAAATAGCTTACAAACTTCGCGAATTTTTAGGAAATCTCGACCCTTCAGGCCTTTATTTCCCAAACTACATTCTTGACCTAAAAACTGTCCCTTACAGTTCATGGTAGGTAATATACTATTAAGTAACCATAGTTTTAACCATTTTGTTTCTTGACGCCCTATCGAAGTCTCCCAGCGAGCAATACAAAATAAATAAATATATCATCACGCCTTCTACCCATTACTGGGTGTGGCACTCTGCCGAATCAGATCTCGGTAAGTGATATATTTTACGCGTAAAGTGCGGTTACCAGTCGTCAAATCACGGCCCCCAAAGATGTTAGTGGTGGAGGAACCACAGGGGTAGCTTTTGAAATTATGAAAATTGTTTGTCGCCTGTGGGAATCGAACTAGGGTTCTCAGGATCCACAGGTCGACCTCATACCACTGAGCTAGCCACCCCATAAATCAATATTTGATAATGGTAAAATATATAAATATAAATATATCATCACGACTTTTACCCATTACTGGATGTGGCACTCTGCCGAAGCAGATCTCGGTAAATGATATATTTATGTGTGTGAACTACGGTTACCAGCCGTCAAATCACGGCCCCAAAAGATGTTAGTGGTGCGGGAGCCACAGGGGTAATTTATTAATGTGGTGAAAATGTTTGTCGGCTGTGGGGATCAAACCAGGGTTCTTAGTATCCACAGGCCGACTTGATACCATTGAGCCATTATCCCATAATGATAATGATAATGGTGGCCGTATTTGTTTGGGAAATTTTGATCCAACCCGGAACTGACCTAGTACTAACTCGTGTTACTTCCAAATAAATGATGCATCTAGTGTCAGTTGTAAACACTTTTTGTTTGTGTGTTAAATTGCGCTTTTAATTGGATGTTTTGAGTCATCTTTATATTTTTTGTCTGTTTTTTTTTTATAATTTTGTCATGAGCACTATCAAAATAATAAATTTCGGAGTCGCAATAATGTGTCGTAATATTATCCTCTGTGACTTATATTGCAAGAAGCACATAATGCATATTGCTCTTCCATCATCTGCATAAATAATAGTTTAGTATATTTTTTCAAAATATTATTATAAAATTACTTACGTTTTTCATAAAAATAAGGCCTAACCTCTCCATACTATTACAAATCGCGATGCCGCCACGAATAACAAGGAACACAAGATGATTAGAAAGAGATAGTAAACGGGTTGAATCTACCAACCCGCTAAAATAGCTGGGGCAGTAGGGTCAGTTTAAGGTTAGTTCCAGGTTTCTTAAAGTGTGCCAAGTAACCTACCAGGTTACTTTAAAAATCCCAAATAAATACGGCCGGTATATACATTAATTTCTTGTTTCTTACAGCCAATAACTTTTCAATTCTAAAATATGGTTTTCTTAACACAAACATCGTCATAAAGAATCATCAAGTAAATTTATAACAGGAAAATTACGTAATGAACGTGCAGGAAACCAGCACGTATTGTTCAGCATGATATGTGTTGTTGCATGCACGTTACTCCACATAACGCATCGCTGCAGCATCCGACATAAGCCAGACCAGGCCGCTAATAAATAAGTTCACTTTATAACTTCCACTTTAATTATAAACTCTACGTAATTATTACTGCAATAGAACTTCAATCGTTAATGATCGGATCCGATAAATAATGCGGAGCTATTAAAATTAATATTGTATCTGATACAAATTGATTCGTTTCCAGCCACTATATCATTTGGGCGCTGCGTGCACTGGGTGGAACAAAAGACGAGGAGGCACGTGCCGTTTTCATTTTGTTTTGTTCGCGATATTTAAAGTTTGTATAGTTTCGTTTCACATCATTGGGATGTGGAAACTATGTGGCAACAATGTGAACTAAGTCATAGATTCGCGCCATATCTACAAAATATCACAAATTTAACAAAACAGTAGCGGCTTTTGATTATTCACAGAATTGTTAGTTATAAATAGTATATTACGTATCATGAATTGTGATAGTTTTTAGGTCAAGAATGTAGTTTGGGAAATAGAGGTCCAGATGGTTGAGATTTCCTAAATATTCGCGACCTAAAAAATCACTTACAGTTCGAGGTTAGTAAGACATTTCTTACAATACCTGCACAAATAGAAGGGAAAGAAAAATAGGTTTCAAAATTAACATTCGTAAGAATTACCACATTCACGCCTCGTGCTCTTGCGGCAAACATCTCATTCATGCATAATGACCTATTTCACTCACGTATAATATAGTCTAATATTTTTCCCGAGTCGGACCTGAGCCTACCGGGCACACCGAGCCACAGTTTTTACGCTGCCGTACTGCCGGTTTTCTGAGTCAATGTTACTTACTTTTAAGGCATATGTATAAGTGACTAGCTTATAGCGCCCGAGTTTGATTAATACAAGTAACTGTATTTTTTATTTTTTCGACAAATCATACTTTGTCGACAGGCGGATTCGAATTGACGAACCTTGGTTCGGATGACGTCACAGTATGCTAAAGAATGTGCATTAACATGCTCGGCCATCGAGCCTGTTCATAGTCTAATATTACCAGTATTTAAAAGTATGAAGAAACTGAAAGATGAATTAAAATTAATTAATAAAATAAATCCCATTGCAATTCCCATTCACTTAATGTCTTTCTGTCAAGTAAGCTTAATATAAATTCATAACCAAAATTCACACAAGCTACATGTAGATTAACATTCCACTGTCAACGCCAACTGTTTAAATGCAGAATACAGCGTAACGCAATGAATGAAACTAAGACTTCGCTGTTTAGGTTCCCGCACGGAATTTGTATTTAATTAAGCGACAATTCTTTGACTCTGATATAAATTATAGCCACGGTAAAATAAAATGAAAAATGCGTATGCTTGATATGACCGTCGTCTGCTATTGCTATCATACGTTCCAAATGAGTTTCTTATTTACTTACAATTATAGATATTAATTACTTACACCTGTCTATACATTCTAGTGTGTTTATTATGAAATATGGAACTTTTATAATAAAGGAGTGGTTGATATTTAGAGAGCGGAAGTTAAGGTAGTACTAGTGCGACGATGGCGCTATCGGTTGTCGAGTGGCGAAACTGACGCTCAAAAAAATATAAAAATTGAATATAATAAGTGTTTTATACCTATTATGATTTGAATATCATGAATTGTTAATAGGTTGTTGATCTAGTGAATTTTCAAATACCATACCACTGTGTGGTGTTGCCATTATAAATTGGGATTCTTAATTTTTCGTTAAAAACAAGGCTTTGCATGGCTATATATCCATTACTAAACGATAAAAAACTTTCTCCTTCTGATACAATATACATGGATAGTTCTAGAACATCATACTAGTTTTTCAAATGAAACTGCAAAATTTTAGAGGTACACAAACCAAATATGTGCGATTCTGAGTGATGATCGCCATAAGCCCCGTGTATAAGAACTCAACTTTACAAGCGAATATATTTGTTCACAGACGATGAATGTGTTTCATATTTTAACAGGATACGTATGACTATCCAATGTTTACGTGCGCCAAATTTCATTCAGATCTGCAAAATTTTTTTTCACGCTAGTACTACCTTAAATCAAATAGCTTATGTAACTCTAACGAAAGGATTCTGAACAAGGGATATGTTGACCCTCAAGGAGTACGTGAAGCTTATATTTAGATTAGAAATCATTCAATTTATATTGTATCAATTGGCTTAGTGAATCCTACTTCAATGTATTTAGATGCATATGTTTACATTCAATTTAAAATAATATGAAACTAGATATTGTGGAGTACTTGGCACAGTGGTTATCGTGCCGACCTGTGGATCCTGAAAACCCTTGTTCGATTCCCACTGATGACAAACATTTTCATCACATTAATACTACTCATGTGGCTCCCGCATCACTAACATTTTTGGGGGCCGTGATTTGACGACTGGTAACCGCACATCACGCGCAAAATATATCACTTACCGAGATCTGCTTCGGCAGAGTGCCACACTTAATAATGGCTAGACGGCGTGATGATATATTTATTTATTTATTTATTTATTGAAACTAGATATGAAATTGGGGATTTCACCATATAATTCCTCATTTATATATCTACATAATTATGCATATTTTGATCTTTTATATATTTCTTTAAGAGCCGGAGTCAGGATCGCAAAAATTTCTGTTAATGAAAATGCAAATTTTTTGGTTAAACCAGTTTAAAAATTGAAAATTTTAAAATATGGTTCTATATAAATTACATCAGGAGAAATCGAATGCCGTTGAGCGCATCTTCATATCTTCTATAGTTTTAAGTTACAACGATTTTTGACTTTTTGAAAAGCTCAACTTTGAAAGCTCATATCTCAAAAACTAAAAGAGATATTGAAATGTGGTTTGAATGAGTGTATGAGTGTTCTATGTCTATCTGTCTCATGCTTCATTTAAGTTATATCGAAATTTGGAAAATTTTCAAAATTATACTATTTTTTTCAAAATTTTCATTTTTCAATATTTCAAAAAATTGAAAAAATAATGCAAATTTGTGAACACCAATGAATTCCTATCGTAAAAGTAAATAGGTATGCAAAATTTCAGGCAAAAATTCGTACTGATAAAGTTTTCATTACAAAAAAACGAAAATTCACTATTTTTTAAGATTTCTTAAGGGGTTTACCTTAAGATTTTTATGAATTTTGGGTATTTTTAGTTTTATTGCTATAAAAATGTTATCCGTGCAGCAAAAATTCTGAGATTTGACATACATATGTATTTTTATGCGAGGAATCCACTGGTGTTTACAGATTTTTATTATCTCTTAAAAAATTTAAAATATGGGCAAAAGAAAAATAAAAAAAATAGTAAAATTATCAAAATTTTCAAAATTTCAATATAAGTTAACTGGAGCACGAAAAGTACACTCATTCAAACCGCATTTCAATATCTCTCTAGTTTTCAAGATATGGGCCTTCAAAATTGAGATGTTTAAAAAGTCAAAAATTGCTTTAACTCGAAAACTAAAAAAGGTATGATGATGCGCTCAACGGCATTCGATTTCTCGTAGTTTGAGTTATATAGATCCATATTTTAAAATTGGTCTATTTTTAAATTGGTTCAACCAAAAAATTCGCATTTTCACAAACAAATTTATTTCGATCATACTATATATTTATGTCTGTATAGATTCACCCACCGCGCTCAGTTTTTATTTTTGAAAGTTGAAATATATTTGACAACAGCAACATAAGATTATTTGCTAATAAGATCGCACTTCCGAAAGCCCAAATTTAATTTGAAATAAACTTATAAACTACGATCCAAACAGAAGGTTTTAATTAATTTTATTAACTATGTGTAATTTTTATACCTTCAAAGGTTTCCCTAGGTTGTCCAATTCAATAGCTTCATGCTTGTAGTTAATCTGATCATAATTAAGTTGAACTTGTGTGTTAATAGAGTTTAAGTTGCACGTTATGGCAAGCCTTTGGTGTCGACAGAACATGAATCTCAGGCATTATTGTGAGATTTTCTCGAGTTTTACGCGGCAGTGAGTGCCTGAGAGACTTCTCTTCAGAAGCCTCCGAGTACGAGATTATCTCGCTGCAGTAATTAATCATAATTTATGTTCAGATTTAATTATTTCACTTTTGCTACATTCATAGCTCAGATATGCACGTCTTTCACTACAGAGAATTTTAATTTCTACGTACGTAAATTAGTCAAGGGAAGATAATAACTTTATTTAATCATCGCGTTTAAATATTCTTGACGGAGTTATTCTTAATCTGCAGCAGGTTATTATGAATTAGTGTGTGAACAAAAAAATATTGTATCTTTAATATACTTTTACTTGTAATTTGAAAACTGCGCCACAGGGCAAGAAATTGGGAATAGGATTTTTGCTTTCCTTGTTTATTAAAGAATTGGTCTTCAAACTATTGATTGAGACCCATTAATGGGTCGGGAAACAATTTTCAGAGGGTCGCGAATCTTCTAAATATTATTATATATTAAAAATACAAATATAAACAATTTTAAAAATTAAAAAACGATGATTATTCGTGAAAAAAATCGTTGACTAGATTTTCGCAGAAATACGTGTTTTGAAGTCCACTGATGATGATGTGTGTGTGTGTGTGTGTGTGTGTGTGGATGAATGGATGGATGTGTGTCCGTATGTGCAATATCTCATGAACGAAATAAGATTTGTTAACGAAACATGGTAATTATAAGTTTAATAAAAATACGAAGAGCTGAGTTGATTTTGAATGAAATTGAATAGCTGGAAACGGAAGTTTACTGGACACACAAAACAATAAATTCCATTTATTTCAAAAATGGAATCAGTTACGAAAAAAAGTTTCAAATAAAAGATGTTAGCAAAAATATTAGGAACATCAAATGTTATTTGCAATTTTGCTGTATATGCGTCTAATTTTGAGAAAAACAAATTTTTATATTTAATAATACAGGCTGGTCCATTTAAAGTGTTATCAGGAAATATCTCGGAAACTATAAATTTTACGCAAAAATAACCTAGACGAAAAACAATCGTACAAAAGGGGGCCACAATAACGAAATATTGGTTTTGTCCTAGATGGCGCTGTTGTCGCTAAATCATGGTCAACTCAATTTTTTTAAATGAAAACCCCTATTTTTTATTAAAGAATCAGATTCCTCGTTAAAAAAAGAAGAATTTATTTAGTTCACTTTTTCGTCAGCATGATAGATGACGCTGTAATCGCGAAAAATGATGTTGCTTTCCGACGTTCCTGTATTAGAGCTGTACCAAAACTGTAAAAAACGCACGACAAAGTTTTATATGGCAAAATGAAATGAAACGGCCATAATAAGCGTAGCGCAATTCAATGAAGTTGGCCATGCCCGTAACATAATAATAATAATTCACAACCTAATAATTTCATACTTTATCCATCACATCGATACATTTCAACCAATTTAGTTTCATTTCAATAACTCCAATCGAAGCATCACAAGTCGGTGGTAACACGTGCGCTAGTTTACCGGTAAGTTGGTAACGCGGTAAACCGAGAACCAAGCAGAGCAGTCATCAACCAATCAACCATAATTGGTATCACGTACCGCGAGTTCGCAGTTCTATGTCTATCTGTCTCTCGTCCGTCTCAATAACTCTAAGATACGACGAGGTTGTGACTCTGTCACATGGAAATACTTGACATAAGTGGAAAATAATGATGGAAACAATAATATGCGGCGTAATGAACGTAATAAATCTAAGTAATTAAATTGGAATTATGTGTTAGGAGAAGATTAGATGATGTGTTTGGCTGAACGTGATGTGAGTGGCGGATTATTCGATTGATGGTCTGTATTTGTTGAATCAATTAATGGGATTCTGGAATTTGAGATATTCGCATCAGTTGCATGACTCGGAAGCAGATCTGCCGCTAGCAGAGCTGGGCAGTAGCCAGCTACGTTTGTAGCTTAGCTACTAGCTTAGCTACATTTACCTTAGCTGTAGCTGTAGCTTAGCTAACTGTGAAAAATTATAGCTGTAGCTTGTAGCTAGCTACTTTTTTTTCTATTAACTTAAAAATAACAACTGAAGCTACTTTTAAAGCTACTTTTTGTAGCTTCAAGCTACACCAAGTTTTTCAGTATGGCGTGTGCGTTTACATCTGCGAGTACGTCGTCTGTGTGTGTGTGTGTGTGTGTATGTGGGGGTGTGTGCGTGTGCGTATGAGCGTGCGTGTGTGTGTGCGTTGGAGTGTCCGTATGTGTTCGAGTGTCTACGTACTACGGACAATTGAATGCCAACCTCTGCAAATGTCTCTTTTTTTTCAAAAAATCATAACTTTTTTTGAAATCATCCGATTTTGATGCCGTTTTACGTTCGAATAACAAAAATGTCCATATTTTCATTATCTAATAACAGATTTGTCAATTGTCGGCTGATGATTCCCATAGAAAGCTTGGAAAATCACCTTTTTTTTAGAAAAAAGTGGTTCTCGTTTGGTGGTGGCTGGGGGAAGGGAAAGGGAGATTAGTCAAAATCAATTCACAGCTTTTCAAAGACTAGACTTTGGGCGACTTCGGAAAAAAAATTTCATCCAATTGTTTCAAAACTGACAAATTGACAGGGGTTTGAAAAAAGACGTTTTTTTGGGATCGGTTTTTTTTTCGAGCAATGTATGTACTTACAGGTACTCATTGTAACTATATAAATAGATTGTTTTTGACTTTTTCGTCACTTCTGATGATGGTATAAAAGCCGAAACACGTATTAAGTATAAAAATAAATATTTTCTTTGAAACAACCAAGTGCTTTTATTTTGTATTTTTTTAATTATAAATATTTCTGTAATTTACAGTATTCACAACTTGCATAGTCCTCACTATCTACCTACCTGCTACCGTTAACAAAAACCATCTCGTATACGCGAATGTCACAACCTACTTTTTGGTTCACGATCAACATTCCCAACTCATGATTCAGTCTTTAGCATCCGCGTCGCGCGCCTCTAAACGGAAATGCCGCGAGGACGCCAACGGATGCCGACATCTGCCTCATTGACTCCCAGGTAGAGGCAGTGGCCACCGGGTTAGATCAGACCTGATCGCGAAGCTTCGAAGATTCGAAGATGCGATTGCTGTAGATGTCTTGCCCACTTGAGTGGTGATTTGTGGCGGTTTTTATAAGAAGTGGTGATTGAGAAAATTTAGTTCTTCCGCCTGGTGATAAAATTTGGTTGTGAATGGGTTTAATGATGATGTTGACATAAATTTGAGGTTTGTTGGTTTTTTGCTGAAAACGTGTTTAATAGATTTTGTTTGATAACGAATAGATGGGTAAAGTATATTCAAATTAAAATGTTTACGGCAATTTAGTAACTTGAATTAAAAAAAAAAGATATTACTTTTTATATATAACCAAGGACGTCTAATTAAATGTATTCAAATGGCAACGCTTTTCATCAATGAAATTTGTAGTTCTGGACGAATCTGTATTGCAGCGCTAAGGTCGATTTAGTTCATGGACAATTAATTAGGGCACTAAAAATAAAGCAATTATAAATCACAATAAATAATTCATTTTTAAAAGATGTCTAAATTGATTGCTAAAATAGAAGACTTAATTTATTACTCAAGAAATAATAACCAACATTAGCGCTGCAATATAGACTTATCCAGAACTACAAATTTCATTGGTTATTTTTTGACGTTTCTCAAAACCAATGAAATGCTTCATTGTATGTCACGTGTCTGCGTTTTAACCAATCCTGTCATTATTATACTGAGAATAAAGCTCTTGTATGGGGTGGCTAGCTCAGTGTAGGGATAGGACATCGAAGCAAAAATATCGATGTTATACATCGATGTTAACATCGGTGAAAGACATCGATGTAAACACAATATCGAACACAAAACATCGATGTATTAAAAACATCGATGTTTTTGTAATTTAGCATTCTGATCTGTCAAATCTTCTTATTTTATTAAGTATTATGAAATCGAATTGAATTTCTTTGCATGTGAATGAAATAGAATAATATTCGTTCATTCTCATTTGAAAACTCAAAACTGCATGTAAACATTGTATAATATCCCTCTATGACTTGAATGTGATACATAAAATAACATTTGAAGTGTTCAAAGGCTCCACACATCATTGATAATTAAAATGACGCTGAGTTTGCCTTTGCCCCCTATGGGCAAAAGCGTGGCCGACATGCATTTATTTGTTTATTTATACATCCAGAGCCAGAGTCAATTGCAGCAGGCAGGAAATGATAAATTTTCTGTTGGTTTTCAGTCGTCCGAGGAATAATGAAAATAATTGTGCGTACATACAGACTTGTCAGAGATCCGCTGGTTTCTACACCTGACCACAACAAACATATAAACTAGTCAGCGTGAGTGTGTGTGATCATATTACCGGCAAATAGCTTCGATGGTTTCTGCTTATACAGGCTGTTCGGATAAGATGCGTACTCATACTTTTATTACTCTTTACTAGTGGTAGAATAATTCGAACTGTTTGATATATCATTTGTTTCTGATTATTTCAAACAATTGGAACTATCTAAGAGTCAATAAAGAGTAAACTCATTTAAGTAGTATTTTGAGTAAATTACTTTAACAATTGATGAAAATCAAATTGAATTAAAAAAGAAAAATTATAATACTGCCAAGATTTTGTAACACGACGGGTACGAACATCGCGAGCGTGAACTATCTGATTGTGATTGAAACAATTGTGATTACTATTTTTTAACTACATAATAACAAACCATAAAACACATAACTTTATTGAACTTAACGAACTATAATTAATGCAATTATAACAAAATAGAACTTAAAACAAATCAAATAAATAAATATATCATCACGCCTTCTACCCATTACTGGGTGTGGCACTCTGCCGTAGTAGATCTAGGTAAGTGATATATTTTGAGCGTAAAGTGCGGTTACCAGTCGTCAAATCACGGCCCCTAAAGATGTTAGTGGTGGAGGAGCCACAAGGATAGTTTTTTTTTAAAATGGTGAAAATTGTTTGTCGTCTGTGGGAATCGAACCAATGTTCTCAGGATCCACAGGCCGATTTGATACTACTGAGCTAGCTTTAATTTGCGAGAAAAGTTATTAAATTTGAAGCGTGAATTTATATTGACAGTTTGAATTGACATTTGTTATTTGAAAACAAATTGTTTATTTTTTCTCATAAAGTTTGTTAAAATATGTCTGATTAATGTATATATTTCTTTTATAAATTCCTTAAAATGTGTGTATATAAATACAATTAACGTTTTATTAGTAAAAATTTAGAAGCATAAAAATGGGTGGTGTTTCAATTATTTTGCGCACTATTGCGCAACATCAACCCTTCTATCGGTTTCCAGGATAACGTGAGTAGAAAAAGAATTTTACGAATTTCAAATAATAAAAATATCAAATCAAAATTCCTCATAATAATAACAATTCATTACGCATCCAAATAACCATAAAACGAAATAACCAATTTTTCACCGATTACTAAAAATATAAATTCCTTTTAAATTATTCCGAAACATCTTTAAACAAATGACAACCGTTCTCCCAAACATCTGTGATGTATGCTTACAAGCTCTGCTTGCTGCGATCCGAGAAATCGTTTCCAAATCGTTAGCAGTTTAAGTTATGGTAATGGGAGCGTTCTGGAAATTTTTGGGTTTTGTTTATAGCTAGTATGTGAGTATGTTATGTTGAAATATGGAATATGTTGGATGGTTACCACCCACGAGGTTGAATGGTGACTCTGAGGCTGGTAACGGTAAAGGTTTAGTTTGTCAAACATCCCGTATCGAATGTTGTAGGATGATCTGGTCATCGTTAAGAATCTCGTTAAGAACTAACGTAATTTTTGTAGGAAAAGGCAAACGTGCCAATATTTATTTTAGAATTCAGTAATTTTGTGGTATTACGAGGGCAGGGTGAAAAGTCCCTGAAAAATGAAACCAGAAATGATTTATTTGGTCAAAACATATTTTATTTTTCAACATAATCTCCTTGTAGCTCGATACATTTCGTCCAACGTTTTTCTAATTTTTCGATCCCTTCCAAATAATACGATTTTGGCAATCCTTCAAAATAGGCGTTTGTCTCAGCGATGACCACATCGTTGGTGCCAAATCTCTTTCCGCCGAGCCAGTTCTTCAAGTTTGGAAATAGATAAAAATCGCAGGGGGCCAAATCTGGAGAATATTGTGGATGACGAACCAATTCGTAGCGCAATTCATGCAATTTTGCCATTGAGATACGGTCGCGCTTGTTGTCAACAGAGAGCAAATGCGGCACCCATCTGGCAGATAGCTTTCTCATATCCAAAAATTTATGCAAAATGTTCCGTACCCGTTCGGTTGAGATGCTCATAGCCTCAAACAGCTCGTGCACTTTAATTCGCCGATCGTTCAATATCATACCATGGATTTTATCGACGATTTCTGGCGTTGTAACCTCAATTGAACGATCAGAACGTTCGGCGTCCTTTGTGGTCATACTGCCACAACGAAAATCAGTAAACCACTTGTGGATTGTTTCAATCGATGGTGAGGAGTCCCCATAAAGTTTTACAAGCGATGCTTTGGTTTGCGTAATGTTTTTTCCACGCAAGAAATAATGTTTAATCAAGACGCGAAATTCACTTTTTTCCATGTTTTTAAAAATCTTAAATGTTGCTTGCTTTCGATGGGTGTCAAAACAGAACTGAATGACATATCAGTCTGAAAATTTTAATGCGTTCTAGTTAAAGATGGTACATCACAAATGTCACATGAGATTTGCGATTGTGGCGCCATCTGTTTTATTTTTCAGGGACTTTTCCCTCTGCCCTTGTACAACAGAAACTTAATCTACATTACAGTAGAGGATCCGGACTTATCACAGCGCAATTTGGTGGTTCATATTTAACTAACAAAAAAAAAACAACAGTATTGGTAACTGTATTCTTTGCTCATATAGAAATGGTACAATATTGTCATAAAGTAATTTGAAAACCCTATAATTAAAATAATCACTTATTAACAACATAAAATTAAAACACCGCATCGCCTGTAGTTACAGTAAATTTAGGGAATGGTCAAAAGAACAATTCATTTCAGTCAACAAATAAAAATAAACGACAAACAAAATGTGGATGTAAACAACGATAGAACGATACCGAACATTTGGAACAAATATAATTGAAATCGCCGTAAGCAGGATCATACAATAGCTTCAAACAGAACGATCTTTCACGGAGATACTGAATGGTGGCTTTAGTTTCAGTTTTAGTTTGGTTCATTCCAAACGGATTTGTCCGAGTTTACTTATTTCACTATATTTATAGTTAAAATATGTCGAGAATGCTTCCATGATAGTACCACCTTAAGGATTAATTTAATATAATATAATATTAGATATGAAATTGAGAATTTCATCGTTCGATTCCACATATATTTCTGCATAGATATGCATATTTTTATCCTCAAAATATATTTTTTTTAATCGCCGGAGTCATGATCGCAAAAAAATTCGGGTAATGAAAATGCGAATATTTTTGTTGAACCAGATTAAAAATAAACAAATTTAACAATATGGTTCTATATAAATCAGACTACGAGAAATTGAATGCTGTTGAGCGCATCTCGTATCTTTTTTAGTTTCCCAGATATGGCGATTTTACTTTTTAAAAATCTCAACTTTGAAGGCTCGTATCTCGAAAACTAAAAGAGATTTTGAAATTCGGTTTGAACGAGTGTATTCCTCGTGCTCCAATTAACTTGTACCGAAATTTTCAAAAAATTTAAAATTTAACATTTTTTTATTAAATTTCTTTTTTGCCCATATTTAAAAAAGTTGAAGAGATAATAAAATCTGTAGACACCAGTGAATTCCTCGCGTGAAAGCACATATGTATGTAAAGTTTCAGAATTTTCGCACCACGGATAAATTTTTGAGAGCAAAAAAATTCAAAATTGCCAATATTCGTAAAATTCTTAAGGGGTACCCCTTCAAAAATAATTAAAAAACAGTGATTTTTCGTTTTTTTGTAATAAAAATTTAATCTGTCCGAATTTTTTGCTGAAAATTTGCATACTTATGTATTTTTATGAGAGGAATTCACTGGTGTTCACAGATTTTCATTATCTTTTAAATTTTTTGAAATAATGAGAAATGCAAATTTTGAAAAAAAAAATTGTAATATTTTAAAATTTTTCAAAATTTCGATATAAGTTAATTGGTGCACGAGAAATACACCCGTTCAAACCGCATTTCAATATCTCTTTTAGTTTTCGAGATATGGGCATTCAAAGTTCAGATTTTAAAAAAGTTAAAAATCGCTGTAACTCAAAAACTAAAAGAGATATGAAGATGCGCTCAACGGTAATCTATTTCTCGTGGTCTCAGTAATATAAGACCACATTTACAAAATTTTTAATATTCGAATTGATTTAACCACAAATTCACATTTGCATGTTTATCTCTAACGCCAATTGTTTCTTCAATTTAAAACATTTATCAACGGTTTTACTAACAACAAAAATTCTAATCAAATTGTAAATACATCACTCTGTACGTAAACCTATGAAAAGAAACCAAAACCATATAATAATTGAAACGTCAATTGTCATACTCTAGTGGGACTATAAAACATCTCTACTTTCACATGTTGGACTCGCTCAGCTGAATTTTCTCTACGGCGTATTACACAATAAATATTATTTATAAAACATATTTCAATTATTTGTGTATATATTTTTATTGGTTGTATACAAATAAAAAATAAATAAATATATCATCACGCCTTCTACCCATTACTGAGTGTGGCACTCTGCTGAAGCAGATCTCGGTAAGTGATATATTTTGCGCGTGAAGTGCGGTTACCAGTCGTCAAATCACGGCCCCCAAATATGTTAGTGGTGGAGGTGCCACAGGGGTAGGTTTTGAAATTACGAAAATTGTTTGTCGCCTGTGGGAATCGAACCAGGGTTCTCAGGATCCACAGGCCGACTTCATACCACTGAGCTAGCCACCCCATATTGGTTGTATACAGCAACTGTAAATTGAATAATGATTACATTTAAGTTTACAATGCACAAATTAACTCTCAAATTGGTACAAATTTCTAACCTCCAAGCACTCACTGACACTGACAGTCAGTGATGCCAGTACTAACATTACAAAGCCCCTAGTTTTTACCGAATGGCGTTCGGTAAACACATGATTTTCGAACAATTTTAAATTTTGAAAGCACTGTTTTTGACAAAACAATATTTACACAATATTAACTTTGTAAACGCGATCTAGGAAAAATCTCATCTCCTACTGTTTTATTAAAATGATTTATCAGCACGATACAAATCCGCACTTCTCCGTTAGTTGAGCTCTAGTTTGACCCATTACCAGAAGACTCTGTTATTAAGCAACATTCCGCAACAGATCACCGATACATTGCGCCAGCGCTAACGCTCCTCTTATCGGAGAATGTGGATCATTTGTGTTCTTGTTCGACCACTGTCGAATTTGTAAACGTTATCAGTTATTGCATTTGCTTTCCTTAATGATGGCTTGATATTGTAAGTATTTTAAATTATTGTTATTGATTTCGTTTGTTTTTATGGTGTGTTTCCTGTTGATAAATAAATGGAAGAACGTAATACAACTATTTATTATTGTTATCAGTCACTTTTATGTTTATTACAGTATAAAATGATAGCTATGAAATATAGTTATTTATGTATCAAGGGTGAAAACAGATGCATCATTTATTTGGAAGTAACACGAGTTAATTCTAGATCAGTTTAGGGTTGAACCCAAAGTTCCCAAACAAATACGATCACTATAAGGTTTGTTTTCTATGGTAGTACAGGATGAGCAGAAATAACCGTTTCAATTGGCAAAAAAAAAAAAACTTGAAATTGGTACGACTGACAGATAAATTTATTTCCCGTTGTTGACAGTGACATTTGTATAATAATATAACATAATCTATTTGTACATACATACTACACGCTATAACCTATCAAATGGGGTAGCACGAACCCTAAAATCATTCATAAAATCAGTCCTCGTCAAACATTCTCTTCCTCGATTCAACCACATTCATAGATTCCTTGTATGTTCATCACACAAGAAACTTTCATTCGCATCCATCCAATCACTTCTATTCACTTTTCATTCATCTTTCTTCGACGTACGTTACATATACGCAAAACATCTCAAATTTCTCACGCTTACTCCTCTAACAACAAATCTACAAAGATTATAAAAGAAGAGAGCAATATCCTGCGTTAGTATTTGAAAGAAAATTGAATTTAAATGTCAAATAGTCTTTCCGCCTCTATCTGGCGTTGTAAAAACTGTAGAATAAAAAGTTCCCAAGAATTGTACTTCCAACTGAAACAATTACTTCTGGTCATCCTTTATTTGAGCCGAAATAAGAAACAAAACAATTTTAATCAATGATTAGTATGAAACAATTATTTACAGCCGGGTGTAAAGTAGCTGTAAAAATTTTCAAGCGGCGTCTTTTTGATAAACGCTATAAAACATGAACGAACCGACATGAAATATCAATTTTCATGGGTAACAGTCATTTTTGATAGATCTCAAAATCTGTTTGTGTAGATTATATCTCATGATTTCTTTTTGCAATTGTGTGTAAATATTCTAAATATTTAAAGTAAATAATGATATAACCTTCTTGTATAACTGTAATGAATTTTTTTCGTATGTTGACAAATAAAAGAATGCGTTCAAATCGTGAACCAGAAAGATTTGAAAACAATTCTTTTATATTTTTTGCTCTTTGTTTTTTATACAAACTACAATATCTTCATTCGTTAAAGTGCTGTAAGAATAGTTACATGAGAACATATTAAAGATTGTTATGCGAATAATATGAGAAGTATATTTTTAAATAATAGAACTTAAAGTGTAGTCTCTAAGCAGGTTCAAATTTCTTCCACTTTCCTACTGAACTTCTAGAGTCTCCGAAAGTAAAAATCAGATTAACCAAACTTCCCAACCGACACATACCAACATAATCTACCATCACAGTCATTTGTTTTCCCGTTGCGCCACTCGCAACAAACAAACATACAAACAACATGAATAACACGAAATATTATTCAGTGCACGGCAAGTTACTGTTACGTACTCGTACGTTACGTTTATGTTACTCGACGTGTTAACACCACATGTGCGAATTCAGAATGCGCGACTGACGATGGCGATTGTAAAGGTGACTAAAAAATTCTGTCAAAGTATTCCTCGAACAATAAAATAAATAAATAAATATATCATCATGCCTTCTACCCATTACTGGATGTGGCACTCTGCCGAAGCAGATCTCGGTAAGTGATATATTTTGCGCGTGAAGTGCGGTTACTAGTCGTCAAATCACGGCCCCCAAAGATGTTAGTGGTGGAGGAGCCACAGAGGTAGCTTTTGAAATTATGAAAAATGTTTGTCGCCTGTGGGAATCGAACCAGGGTTCTCCGGATCCACAGGCCGACTTCATACCACTGAGCTAGCCATCCTCGAGCAATGATATAGTTATTTACATAACAAGTACGCGAATGGTGTAAATGATATCTTCGTGCACGAGTTTTGTACAATGCTTTTTGTAACGAGCAAAAATGGACAATGAGGAAATTTATTAAATTTGAAGCGTGAATTTATAATGATAATTAAGTATGCCATATTGTTTATTTTTTCTTGTAAAGTTAATCAAAATATATCTGATGCATGGCGTTATTAGCTAATGATATAGTTACAGAATAAATATATATATATATATATATATATATATATATCATCACGCCTTCTACCCATTACTGGGTATGGCACTCTGCCGAAGCAGATCTCGGTAAGTGATATATTTATGCTCCTGAAGTGCGCTTACCAGCCGTCAAATCATGGCCCCCAAAGATGTTAGTGGTGGAGGAGCCACAGGGGTAATTTTAAATTGGTGAAAATGTTTTGTCGGCTGTGGGGATCGCACCAAGGTTCTTAGGATCCACAGGCCGACTCGGATACTACTGAGCCATTACCTCATTATCTATTGGGATACTATAACTGATAATTTATCAAATAGGGTAATTTATTTAATTAAAATCATTTACATTCGTCTATTCCAAGGTAATGAAGGTAAATAAATGTATCAATTTGCAAACATGTGTTTCTACACAAAAAAAAAACAGTTTTGTAAAATGCCACCCATCGTAATTAGGGTAAAATTAACAAACGGCAAAGTCCGGCCCTGCCGAGGAGCATGTGTGGTCGCGACAGGTATTTGAATACAAGCTCGATGGTTGTTTACACCGTAAATGAATGTCTTCAAATAGGATATTGAATCTATTCATAGCTACATACTTGTGGAATCCCAAGCACGTGGTTTTGGTTGTGGTTAAGTGGTGTGGTTGTGGTTTATAGTGGTGGATAAAGGATTTATTATTTGGTTTTGTAGAATTGTGTGATTTATAAGCGAATGGATTAATATGTTATGTGTAATTCAATTCTGTATGCAAAGTCGTGTTGGATATATAGGTGTTATTATTATTTATGGGGTGGCTAGCTCAGTGGTATGAAGTCGGCCT
Organism: Pterostichus madidus; assembly: GCA_911728475.2. Taxonomy (NCBI): domain Eukaryota; kingdom Metazoa; phylum Arthropoda; class Insecta; order Coleoptera; family Carabidae; genus Pterostichus; species Pterostichus madidus. The sequence continues at coordinate 35,836,908 of OU452308.1, read as the reverse complement.
GTGAATCCTGAGAACCCTGGTTCGATTCCCACAGGCGACAAAACATTTTCATCAATTTAAAATTACCCCTGTGGCTCCTCCACCACTAACATCTTTGGGGGTCGTGATTTGAGGATTGGTAACCGCACTTCGCGCGCAAAATATATCACTTACCGAGATCTGCTTCTGCAGATTGCCACACCCAGTAATGGGTAGAATGCATGATGATATATTTATTTATTTATATTATTATTTAAATGCTCAACTATTTTAATGCAAAAATTATATTATATATTTAAAAAAATAAATAAATAGTTAAACTAAATAAAAAGTCTATTTTGGTCTATTTTTTATGATTAATCTGCAGATTACCAACATTTCAGCATATTGTGACCAAATTCATTTATCCTGTTCTATTTTACTTTTATGTATTTTGTATTCGTACAAAATTGCCAGTACACAAAAAAATAATATTTTAACCTCACTTTTTACGGAATTGACATATTATTTTTTTATAATAACAGCTACGTATATTAGTAAACAAAATCCATGAATATAATATAAAAATGCTAGGGTAAATTACTCTGGTCTCAGAATACCGAAATTATAATCATCTGTAAAATAACGATGAAAAATAATAATTATCATTAACTTTTCCATCATTAACAGATAATAATCCAGTTAGAGAATAGAAGGTATATTTAACAAATAAATGTTGTTAATAATACCGATCCTTAGAGGTTCGAGGCGAGAGGTAAAAAAACATTATGATTTAAAGTGAGCAATATAATATTATTATATTACCGAGTTTTGCGTTAACAAGGTAAATCAAGCAATAAAATAAATTTCCAAAGACAGACCGATTTGTCACTGAGCTCGTTCATCCAGTTCTAGCTTATTAACAAGCAATTTATCGAAAACAACATACCAAACAACCATTTTACCTCATTTATTCCAGACAAATTTTAATTTCACAACCGTTTTCAAACCGTCGCAATTTATCTACCCTTACTACTAGCATCCGCAATATGTTACTCAAACCAAGACCATTAAGAAAGAAAGAGAAATACAAGTTAGAGTAAGAGGAATAAAGATGCCAATAGAGCTGATGGATTGGTACAAATCAAGTTATAAACGCAATGGCGGAGTGCGGGGCGGAAAGGTGGCGCCCAACTTGTACTGTGTAATTTTACTCAATTCGCACTTGTTCGAAATTAACAGTTTGAGATGCGCAAGGAAGCTTATCTGCATTTAATTATACTAATTGTAAGAAACAAATTAATTGGACTCATTCATGCATGTATTACAAGATTTTCAATGAGTTTTACAGACATATAAAATTTTTATTTTCGGATATCAAAAGTTGCTAATATTTTTTCGAGAAAAATGTTTTATATAGTGTGTAAATTAAGTAAAAATAATTGATGTTATCTCCTGAAATAATCATTTAAGCAATATAAGTAAAAAAAAAAAAAACATTTCGAGGGCTTATGGAATATTTTGGCAAGATCAGATATTTTTTATTGATAGTCATTTTGTCACAGTGCAGAGGACGGCATTTTTTTAAATGGCATGCTTTCATTTTGTTGATCCCAATGGAAAGAGTTTTCTTTCTATACAAACATAAACAAAAATAATAATATGTATGTACTTTATTTGAAAAAAATTGTTTAGGAAATCTCGATCCTTCAGGCCTCGATTTCCCAAACTATATTCTTGACCTAAAAACTGTCCCTTACAGATCATGGTACGTAATACAGGGTGATCAAAAGGAATTGTTATAGTTGGCATTACAATTCCAGAGATATTTTTATTCCACAGTTGGTACAACGTCAGATAAAGGCGGAAATGCTATTTGACATTTCTAATAAATACAAATAGGTTATGTCAGGAGTCTGACAGATAATAGAATTTTGACTTTTTAAGTAATAATACTTTAGAAATAAATGTAATAATAAATGTACTCAAATTTAAATTTTAAATGTCACTGTCAACAACAGGACATGAATTTATGTATCAGGCTTACCAGTTTCAAGTAGTTTTTTTTATTGCCAACTGTAACAATTCCTTTTGATCACTCTGTATATTATTAAAGCTATTATAAATAGAAAAGTAAGTACTAAATAACGTTTCACTGTTTCTTAATATTAAATATCTATCAGAACTTTTCTTAGGTTTGTTCATTTTTAAAATAAAGTACGAACAAAAAGTAATCTCTGTTAAAACAAAGCATCCGAGCTTTTTCTTCCTTTCATTTTATTTGTATTAATGTTATTTTTTTAATAATTTATATTTTTGTAGCAACGCATACTACAATATTTTGATATTTATTTATTTATTTACGTTAGCTAGCTCAGTGGTATGAAGTCGGCCTGCGCATCCTGAGAACCCTGGTTCGATTCCCACAGGCAACAAACAATTTTCATAATTTCAAAAACTACCCATGTGGTTCCTTCACCACTAACATGTTTGGGGGCCATGATTTGACGACTGGTAACCGCACTTCACGCGCAAAATATATCACTTACCGAGATCTGCTTCGGCAGAGTGCCACACCCAGTAATGGGTAGAAGGCGTGATGATATATTTATTTATTTTTATATTTACGTTGCTGCATTATGTTTCTCCTTGGAGATATTTTTGTATATTTACCATTGTTGTTTGTTTTTGTTTTTGTTAACCTTATGTCACATTTGTATATAAATTTTAATTCCAGTTCTATTCTTCAAACTATCAATATCTAATTTAAAATAATTCTACTCTGTTACTTCAAGCCTTCAACATTAAATTTATTCTTCATCTTCGTGAAATATATTTTTAAAAATATACAAGTTTCAAGTCTGTGTTTCTTCATCTTCATCTTCAAGTTAGGTTAAAGCATTTATTATTTTGGTGCTTTACATTTTTCTGTTTATCAAAATTATTTTATAAAACCAATTACCAAATAAATAATTTATTTACAATCTTGTGTAACGAGAAATAATGATTTCCTATTTGAATCGTATCATCTCGAAGTACTTGAGCGTAATCTTCGAAGCCCACAAACATAATATATCGCTATATTCTTCTCTATCTCGCCTATCAAATGCCCAAGTCGCCAGTACTGTCATGTACACTGCAAACCATAATAATTATCTTTATCTTTAGAGCGCTGGGCACCACTACACTACATGGAAGCGTTCGATTTTATACAATAATTATGATCAGGATTGCCGTGATTGCGCAGGCGCGTGCCAACCAATCAAATAGTTTCCTCTCACTGCAACACTTACCATTTAAACACAATAAAACTGGGAAATAAGAAAGTGTTATTCTTCCTTCAGATGCTTTTTATTTATTTATTTATTTGTTATTTTGCACAACAGGAATTTAATCTCAATTACAGTACAGGGGGCCTACAGCTTATAGTGGAATCCGAACCACTCAGAAACAATTGTATTTTTGGATATAAGTTGATGTCAGAGAGTTTTGAACGCGCGACATCTTGCTTGTTAATTAAGAAACGCAAGTTTTATCTACTGGGCGACGATTGCCTGTTTTATCCCTCGTTTACCGTTCAGGAAATATAACGGAACCATCAGGAATAAAAGTTTCACTTTCTTCCCTTAATATACAAGTCCTGCGTCACATTATTTGGATCGAAACTAATTATTAGTTTTTTTTTAATATTTTATTTTGCGTTTTATTTTTCGTATAATATGCAAGAGATATAGATTTTTCTTGAAACCGGTAAGAAAGTGTCTACTTTCGTGACCAATTCTTGCATGAAAAGTAGATTTTTACCAAAATAGTCAAATAAAGTACGTATCTAAGATCACAGCAACAAAAAACAGTCAGGTAAAATACAAAACAGTCAGGTAAAATACAAAATAGTCAGGAAAAATACAAAACAATCAGGTACAATACAAAACAGTCAGGTAAAATACAAAACAGTCAGGTAAAATACAAAACAGTCAGGTAAAATACAAAACAGACAGGTAAAATACAAAACAGTCAGGTAAAATACAAAACAGTCAGGAAAAATACAAAACAATCAGGTACAATACAAAACAGTCAGGTAAAATACAAAATAGTCAGGTAAAATACAAAACAGTCAGGTAAAATACAAAACAGTCAGGTAAAATAGAAAAGTCACGTAAAATACATAACAGATAGGTAAAGTATTTTACCTGACTGTTTTTTCTTGTTGTAACCTTAAATATGTAATCTAGTATCAATATGAATCTTGCCAAAAAAATTAACATTTTTAATTATTTATTTTTAATTAATGATTAACTTAAACGGTTTCAGAAATGTATACATAATATGTCAGGAAAGTGATTTTATTTGACTCAGTGAATGAAAATATTCGACCTGTGGCCTCGTATTTCAAGCAACCGCTTCGTCAAGTAAAATATGACTTTCCTGACTTATTAAGCAATAATATTTAGAAATAACTAGAATAAAAAGGGGTTAAATTTTCTTTCCAAACTGGGCAGGGGTGAAATGAGCAGCCATCAAAGTATTCTCCACCTCTGGGAAGTTGGTTTGTGGCTCTCGCGGCGGCTGTGGCGACAAACACGGTGATAAATTCACTTTAATGATGGAAAATAATAATGCAGTAAAATATGTCCCTTGTGTTTACAGTCTTTCAACAAATACAGCACTAGCACTAGCGGATGACTACAGTAAGCCGGAGACGAAATTAGTGAATGAACAGCAAACAGTTTATGTTTACATTCACGAAGAAAGTGCCTGGGAAAAACACTCAAATAGAATAAAAGCTACAAGCTTATTTTTATGTGATGATTATGACTTTTTGAGTAAAAGTTTCAAACAATACCTGGAAGAAGGGTTCTTAATTTATCCGCCAGATGGCGAGTGCTAAATTGGCATAGCCAATATTTAAACTTTTTCAGCCCAATTCTCAAAAGAGTTTTAGTTAAAATCTAGCTATCCTGAATTTTGGATTTGTTAAAATAAGTAAACCATATTTCTAAAAAACTTTAAATAAACTAATATAATTTTCTTACTATTTAATTTTCGGAAAGTGAGTTGAATTAACTTCTTTTAATCGGACTAGCATAAGATTTAGCTAATAAAAAATTCAGGATTAGCTAAAACTTTTTTGAGAATCTGGCTGTAAGTGATAAGAAGATTATAATAAAGTCTATTTAAATATTTTTTGGAATATGGTTTCAGGGTTTTTTTGTTGATGTTTTTGGGTTTATTTGGGTATTATTGGGTTTTCTGTAATATTGACAAATACACTTTTTAATTCAAGCTATTTAATTTTAGATTAATTTTTGTATATAATGTTTAAAATGTATATTGTATACTTCAAAACATTAAAATAAAATGTATGTACTATTATGTAATAACTGCAAAAATATACATATATTTATTTTATTGTGAGTTTAGAACATAATACGCTCTATCATGTTTTTTTTTATGGCTTCCTGGCGGACCAACTACTAAGGTCATATGCCGCCATTACGCCCTGATCCTGTGTTTTAGGTCTTATAGTCAACAGCAACGCGGGTTTCTCTGGACGGTCATCCATCCAAGTACTACCCGCGTGCGATGTTGCTTAACTCGCGTTATCGCATAGATCATTTCCAACGAGTGCAGCCATGGCCGTTGACGCGCTCTATCATGTTGTCATACTTATTTTAAAACTAAATTTCAAATTTGCCGATAAAAAGATTGGAAAATAATCAGTTTTTGTAATACTAACATAATAAAAGACAAATAATATTTGATCGTAAACTAGTTTGATATTGACATTTGTCAAAGTAATTCAATGTGATACTACGATATGATGTAATAAATGATAATTTAAATGAAACGTTTTATTTTGTAAAGAGTTTACGTATTATTACATTGTAAAATAAATAAAAGTTATTTATGTTCCAAGATTTCACAATCTTGAAATTCACCCTGGATGATTTTTCAACCATTCAACCAAATTGGTTTTTTTAATGGATTTATTTGGGTTTTATTAACCTAGATGGGTTTTTCTGGGTGGGTAAAATATGAACCACCTTGTATTGTTTAGTTTAATTTGACAAATCCAAAATTCAGGATTAGCTAGATTCTAACGAAAACTCTTTTGAGAATTGAACTATTTAAGATCTCGCAATACTTCAAACCATGTTGTAACTATTACATCACCCTCCCAAATCCACAAATCCACCATAATCTCGTCAACCCAATCTGCAAATCAGGTATTCATTCCTCACGCATTCTTCCTCACGCACTTGTCGACACGGCGCGACACCGCATCACGCACGTGGATCGAGGAGCGGCCTGCACGAATACACGACTCCACAGCCGCTAACCGCTGCAGCCGTACCACGTATCTGTGCCGGTCTACTGTTAGTTTGAAGAAGACTTGAACGGAATTCTTCGCAGTGTCGCGTCGTGCGACACACACCACTGTCACCGGACCTTGTGTACGAGTATGCTGTGGGTATGATGGTCACAAGAAGCACGTTTGAGGAACTGTTAGCTGGATGAGGCGAGCTGGTGAGGGTGCAGGTGGTGAATGGTTAATTTTGTAGATATGAAGACAGACAGTATTTATTTGGCATTTTTAAAGTAACCCGCCAGGTTACTATTGTTTAATTGGCACGTTTTAAGTAACCCAGAACAGTTCCTGAACTGATCCTGCTGCCCCAGCTATTTTGGTGGGTTGGCAGATTGAACCCGGTTTCTATCTCTTCTAATTAACTTGTGTTCCTTGTTATCCGTTTTGAATTGGTGGCATCGCAATTTGTATTTGAGCAGATGTCACTTAGAACGTGCATTCAGATTTTTAATTTATCGATAATTTTTACAACTGATTCTAGATGCATCATTTATTTGGAAGCATACGGCCTAAATTATACAGAGGGAAAGAGGTGGGCAGAAACAGGAAGGAGAGTCAGGTATGGTACTGTTACAAGATGATAAGAAAGATGAATATATGAGAATAGTCGATTGTTATTTGTTACTTTGCGTAACAGGGACTCAATCAATTATAGTACAGGAGGCCTACAGCTTCTAATGGAATTCGAACCACTTTGACAAGGTCTTCATTTTAGAGGAGTAAGCGTGAGTAATTTGATCTGTTTTGCGCATAGGTTATGTACGTCTAAGAAAGATGAATGCAACAGTAACAGTAAATAGAATAGGTCTAGAGAGGTATTTAAAAAAAAATGGCCGATTGCTTTAGATTTTGGCCACAGATCAACCAAATAACAATACTAAAAAATCTGGTGTGGGCACCACACGACTTTCTTATACACAGCATATTTAATATCAAAAACGCTGAATTGAACACTTATGACTTGCTCCTTGCGTTTGACAATTATTATTTGACATATAAATGTGAAACATGTTTTTGTTTTTTGTTTCTATTGCTACTATGATTATTCGAATATATTATTAAATATAAAAATTTGCTTTTCTCAAAATTAGACGCATATACAGGAAAATTGAAAATAACATTTTATTTTCCAAATAGTTTTGCTAACATCTTTTGTTTGAAACTTTTTTTCGTAACTGATCACATTTTTGAAATAAATGGAATTTATTGTTTTGTGTGTCCAATAAACTTCCTCTTCCGGTTTTTCAATTTCATTCAAAATCAACTCAGCTCTTCGTATTTTCATGAAACTTATAATTACCAAGTTTCGTTAACAAATCTTATCTCGTTCATGAGATATTGCACACTCGGACACACATCCATCCATCCATCCATCCACACACACACACACACAGACATCATTGAGAAAATGATCAAAACGGATTCAGTGGACCTCAAAACACGTATTTCCGCGAAATTCTCGTCAACGATTTTTTTCATGATTCCAATACTTCCTTATACTGCGTATAAGAAAGTAATAACTGAACTCAGAACATACTATATATATATATATATATATATATACGAAATACTAGTAAATAAAAAAGGTTACAGCCTTTTTAAATTGTATGGATTGATACTGCAAAAGCATATTACTAAAATAAAGTAAATATATCATCACGAATTTTATCCATTACTGGGTGTGGCATTTTGCCTTAGCAGATTTCGGTAAGTGATATATTTATGTGCGTGAAGTGCGGTTACCAGCCGTCAAATGTCGCTCGTTAATGGTAGGAAAGCCACAGGGGTAATTTTAAAATGGTAAAAATGTTTGTCGACTTTAGAAATCGAACCAGGGTTCTTAGGATCCACGGGCCGTCTCGATACCACCGAGCCATCTACTACTTATATTAAAATATAAATAAATATAAATATATCATCACGCCTTTTATCCATTACTTGATGCCGTAGCAGATCTTGGTAAATGATATATTTATGCACGTAAAATGCGGTTACCAGCTGTCAAATGTTAGTGGTGAGAGAATCACAGGGTTCTCAGGATCTACAGGCCGATACGATACCACTGTGCCACTTACTACTTATATTATAATAATTAGCAAAATTGAGATTTTTTAAATCAGAATGCGCTCATAGTAGCAAAGATACAAAATGAAATATTATAATCCAACGACTTTTTTGTTAAAAAAATCGATCAAACCATTATTTTTTTATTCTATATATTAAAATTATCCATCCTTTGTCTAATAGTATAAGAAAGTTCAATATAATGAATAATTTCTTTATCGTGGTCTCTAAATAGATCTTCGACAACCATAATTGACAAGTTCAGCTATTCAGCTCGAACTCAAGAATTAATTTTTATCTACTGTCAGGCAGTCCCGATAAATTTATACTTTAGATAACACATTTTATCTTGGATTAAATTTTAACTGAGGTTTGCGATTAAATAACTTTAACTACAGTTGGAAATATCGGGTCTAAATATAACATAAAATGAAATCCTATTACATATTTTCATTATGACACAATCAAATTGTCCAATAACAGTACAGTATACAGTCTACGTCCTCAGGATTCAATCTTCGCTCTCGACAAATAATGACAAACTTTATTCCCTTGTTATATTAACTACTATTTTTAATGCAAGGCTGATATTTATTTTAATAATTTGGTATTAAATTTGGTAGTACAAGAAAATTGGGTATGCCACAAGCAAATATATTCGTTACCATGAAATAGTTATTTTTATAACAAGTGCCGAAAAAGGCTTGTTACGTGCAAGTGCGGAAATCTGCACGAGCACGTAACCTTTTTCGGCACGTGTTATAAACAACATTTTTCTTACAATTGTGCGATTTAGTAAATCACTAAAATATTATCCAAATTTATAAAATTTGATATTACACGAGAACGATGTTTTACGGCGTTGCTATGGTTTGTTTGTTGAATGCTTGCACATTGTTCTACATTATTTAAAAATATTTTACTAACGTCAAGATAATTTCTTCAAAATCGTCTAGATTGGAATAGTACAGTGAGTGATTCTTCTTTATCATAAATACGTCCAAAGATAATTGAAGCTCCGGATCATGCTATGTTGCATCTATTTTCGACAATGACAATCAACCTGCTGCTGGTACTTCTAAAGCCTCCGAAATTGTTGTCAATAATATTACTGTTAATAATATGAACAGGTACGGAAGAAATCAATGTTTCTTTAGACAATACAAAAGTTTTCACTTTACATTATGTCAATATAAGCAACTGTATTAATAATATACACACACAATAAATATTATGTATTTCACTTACTTAAAACCATTTATCGATATATTTTACTTTGTTCGGTTTTTTTTATTAGTTGTGTACAGATTAGATATACTGCAATTTAAGGTTATTTTTATAAACGTCAAAATATACTAATGCATATTTACTATCGCTGGATCACTGCATCATTTTCCATAAGCGTCTGTGGCCAAAATATGAATTACGCGCTTGGCGCGAAATTTAAATCGGTCCCAAAAAAAACTTTTTTTACAGTTGCGTAATGAAGCACTTTCCGCACTAGTGTTTCTTTGCTTTCGGAAACGCACTTGGTCTGCATTCATCTACTTTCCATACGTAACCAAGGCAATTATAGTTACGTAATAACAAAGAAATCGCACAGTTGTAGGAAAAATGTTTTATTGGTTGTTACTAAGGCGAATGCAATATTCCAGGTGATAGGCAATCATGGCCCAGTGGATAAAAGCGAAGTAAAATTTGCGTTTCTTAATTAACAAGCAAGAGACCGTGCGTTCAAATCCAATCAATCAAAAAATACGATTGTGTTTCAGTGATTCGGATTCCACTATAAACTGTAGACCTCCTGTAGCATAATAGGGATTAAGTTCTTGTACTGAATAGCAAAGAATTAAATAAATAAAACATATGAATTCCATTTAATTGAATTGATTTAAGTCAAGTGTTATTGGTGAAAGTATAACTCTTCTTAAAGTAATCCTGATGATAATTGAAAATGGTTGTCCAGTTCGGCGCTGACTACAAATCTGACTGACAATAACGTCATCAGAGATCAGTATGCTAATGAAATATCGTTAACAACTGCTCATCAATTATTTAAATTCATATTAAAATTACACGGAAAAAATTTGTCCCCTGGTATCGGCATAACAATCTTGCTTGCAACACGGAGGAAAGCGTCCGAGCGTTGGCCAGCGGACAGAGGATATGCTTGGCACTCGTATAGTTATGTAGTTAGTGCGCTGTTAGTGCAGTTAGTGCTGGAAGAATGTGACTGTGAATCGTGATTCGTGGTTTGAGATATGAGGAAGTGACAAGAGTTTCAATGGAAGAAGTGTTTTGAAATATGTAGTTTTCGATTTTAATAGGCAATGCGGCTATGTTGTGACTTGAAAGAAACTTGTTCTTCTGAGAATTGCGTTTTATAATGTTTACATTTAATTTTTAAACTACATTCTTTATTGAGCATATGGAATGCCAAAATAACGCATTTCAAAGTGTATGTTACTGTTTTTAAAATTTAAAAGGAATCATGCTTAAATAAAAACGAACAATTTCATAAAGATAATAGTATATTAAAGAATTAGTTTCATAAGGCAATCTGTTAACGTACGAGTCCAAGTTTCACAAAGGACGTGTTCTTTATAAAATACTACAGAATGATCAAAAGGGATTGTTACAGTTGGCAATAAAAAAACTACTTGAAATTGGTAAGCCTGATACATAAAATCATTTCCTGTTGTTGACAGTGACATTTAAAATTTAAATTTGAGTACATTTATTTCTAAAGTATTTCTATTACTTAAAAAATTCAAAATTCTATTAGCTGTCAGACTCCTGATATAATCTATTTGTATTTATTAGAAATGTCAAATAGCATGTTCGCCTTTATCTGACGTTGTGCCAACTGTGGAATAAAAAGATCTCTGGAATTGTATTGCCAACTGTAACAATTCCTTTTGATCACCCAGTATTTTTTCTATTGAGGTAATTTTATACTATTAGATTTAAAAAACTGCGACTTGTCAAAAATATAAGTTGGTGTTTTTAATAAGTTATGTTGATAGCGCTTCTCATAACAAAATTAATAACAAAATTTAATTTTTTTGATAATTAATCTTTTTTTTCAGTGTGAATATTGTATGATTATAGCATATTCTTTTAGTAATATTTCGATACTGAAAATTTAGAATTTCGAGGTTATACGTCATTCATCTGTCAGAGTTAATAGCATTCATACCACTTCTACAAAATAAAAAGCGCCAAAAACAGTGCGCTTATAGATTTTGACGACGTGTTTACAGTGCGTTTGTAGAGTTATAACACCGAAATAGAAAAAAATAGATATTTTTATAACAAGTGCCGAAAAAGGCTTGTTACGTCCAAGTGCAGAATTTAACGGAAGAAATCAATGTTTCTTTAGACAGTACAAAAGTTTCCACTTTACATTATGTCAATATAAACAACTGTAACAACTGTGTTAATAATATACACAAACAATAAATATTATGTATTTTACTTACTCTTTAAATAAAACCATTTATCGATATATTTTACTTTGTTCGGTTCTTTTTATTAGTTGTGTACAGATTAGATATACTGCAATTTAAGGTTATGTTTACAATCGTCAAAATATGCTACTGCATATTTACTAGCGCTGGCTCACTGCATCTTCTTCTTCCATAAGCGTTTGTGGTTAAAATATTTAAATCGCTCTCAATTAAACTTTCTTTTGACAGTTGCGTAAAACACAAATTACTTTCCGCACTAATGTTTCTTCGCTTACAGAAACGCACTTGGTCTGCATTTGTCTACTTTCCATACGTAACCGAGGCAAAAAGAGCTACGTAATAACAATGAAATCGCATAGTAGGAAAAATACTTTACATAGTACCAATCGAAACACCATGTACCCCTTGTAAAAGCTTCCTGCACCCCTTGGGCGTCCATGTACCCCAAATTCAGAATCCCTGTTCTAAATTAAAGACGAGTATTACATTCAGCCTAATCTGTTCAAAATTCTACATAATTAAAAAAGTCCTCAACCCAAAATTCTTCCTAAAAAATCAATTTCCTTCAATTCACATTTACTCTTCTTATTTTTGTTGTCACCGCGTTAGCATCAGTAGCTTCTGCACTCGTACCATCAAACCATCCTCGCATCATACCGCGTGCCGATGTGCGATGTGCCAACGCCTCGCGTATCGATCCAGGGCACATGGCACATGCGTGTCTGCATAGCTATGTTAATTCCTCGGCGGCGGTGGCGGTGGCCGAGAGCGGCGGAGTGTACACGCGCCTTAAAGTGCTCGTGAGAACCACAAATAATTGCTACCAAAAATCCTGAATCGCCGAAATAAAAACAATCAGGCTGCAAAAAGGAATGTAGTGAGTAATTGTACGGAGGAATGTAGACTGAAACAGAAGAAGGTTGTTGATGTTTGATGGTAGAAATCAGGGGCGGATCGGGAATTTGTGGGACCCTGGGCTAATACTACTTAGGGGCCTACTTAGGGGCCTACTCACACAATTAATTGCCATTTTGTCAAAAAAAAACTGTTTTCTATAGAGATGTAGGTATACGGTATAGGAGAAAAATAAGACAATAAAATATTTTATTTATACGAGGGCAGGGTAAAAAGTCCCTGAAAAATAAAACAGATGGCGCCACAATCGCAAATGTCATGTGACATTTGTGATGTACCATCTTTAACTAGAACGCATTAAAATTTTCAGACTGATATGTCATTCAGTTCTGTTTCGACACCCATCGAAAGCAAGCAACGTTGATGATTTTTGAAAACATGGAAAAAAGTGAATTTCGCGTCTTGATTAAACATTATTTTTTGCGTGGAAAAAACATTACGCAAACCAAAGCATCGCTTGTTAAACATTATGGGGACTCCTCACCATCGATTGGAGCGATTCACAAGTGGTTTACTGATTTTCGTTGTGGTAGTATGACCATAAAGGACGCCGAATGTTCTGTTCGTCCAATTGAGGTTACAACTCCAGAAATCGTCGATAAAATCCATGGTATGTTATTGGACGATCGGCGAGTTATAGTGCATGAGCTGACTGAGGCTATGAGTATCTCAACTGAACGGGTACGGAATATTTTGCATCAATTTTTGGATATGAGAAAGCTATCTTCCAGATGGGTGTCGCATTGACAACGCATCGGCTCACAAATCCGCAGTCGCAATGGCAAAATTGCATGAATTGCGCTACAAATTGGTTCGTCATCCACCATATTCTCCAGATTTGGCCCCCTGCGATTTATATCTATTTCCAAACTTGAAGAAATGGCTCGGCGGAAAGAGATTTGGCTCCAACGATGAGGTATCGCTGAGACAAACGCCTATTTTGAAGGATTGCCAAAATCTATTATTTGGAAGGAATCGAAAAATTAGAAAATCTTTGGACGAAGTGTATCGAGCTACAAGGAGATTATGTTAAGAAATAAAATATGTTTTCACCAAATAAATCATTTCTCGTTTCATTTTTCAGGGACTTTTCACCCTGCCCTCGTATAATAAGCTATTACCCGCGACTTCGAAACGACTTCGTTCGCGTGGTCTACAATTTAATGCGAGTATCCGGCATGCGTTGCATTGCAACTCAAAGAAAGAAAGTGTTTGTGTTTAATTATGTTTATTGAAGTGCTTTTGTATACACAATATTTTTTCTTTTTCTCTTTGGGACGTACACGAATAAATCAGAAGGTTTCCCGACGAGTGAGCATGCCACATACAGTTGTCCATGTGAGAAGCATGGATTTTCCAAATTTAGTCCACACACTTGTAGCGATTGTCCCTGTGCTTTGTTGATGGTCATTGCAAATGCGAGTCGTACCGGAAACTGCAAACGTTTGAATTCGAATGGCATAGAACTGAAGCTTTATTATACCTATAGATTAACATTGGTTCTCGTCTATGCCTATGCCAAATTTGAATCGAATCAGTGCAGTACTTTTCAGGATAGCTAGCCTTTTTCGGCACTTATTATAAAAGTAACTATTGTATCGCTGTTTTTGACAAAAACAGTTATACAAAATTTACTTTATAAACCTAATGTAGGAAAATAGTTTTCCACCACAACCATGACCCAAAGAGCCACGAAGTAGCATCCTCAACATCCGAATGAATCGTTGGCTGAGGAATGCACGCATCATTTCTCCGCGGTCCGCGTGATAGCATTTCGGTAATGAAAGTAGATGGTCCTGCCCCCGTCCCCGTCGACCCGCCCCGCTCCAGGGTATTGGGTCCGTTATACACAGCCGCCGCTGATGCTTCGATATTTGGTAACAGAGGCGTGGTCGCGTGTTGCTGTCCTTGTTGCACTCGTGCTCCGGCTGAGAGGACGAGTTGAAGGGTTGTGGGAAAGGAATGTGATAACTGGATCAGGTGGAACATTCCAGTGGATGATTCAGTTTTGTTTTAATTGTGTTTTGTAGATGGATGTGGTATGTATCATGATGTTTTATACATGTTTAAGTGTATTTTCTGGTAATATATTTATTTATTCGTTAGTTTGGACAACAAGATGTTGAGGTGAAATATGTGTTTATTTGGAAAATCATAATTTTTAGACAACACTTACATAAAAATCAGGTAATTGTAGTCCGGTAGTGTGTAAAGCATTACGGAATTTAAATCCGAGGATTCCGAACTCGAGTCCCACTTAAATTAAATATACAGGGTGGTGACCGCGACTCTCTCACATAGGATTTTAACATGTAAAATCATAGTTTCATAATTTCCTGCTAGCCTAATTATTTTACGCGAAAATCTCCAAATAAAAGTTTTAGGGCATAAAATTCTTCATCTATACCAATAAACAAAATTCATTTTACATGCTGTGTATCGGCACAAATTAGATTTGAAAATGGCGAAAATTGCCCCAAAACTATCGATAGCCATAGAATTGAAACAAAATTACTGAAATGTTTGACGTTTCATATGTCAAAACTATCGAAATAATTTCTTTATTTATTATTTTATCTATTTTCACAGATAAAACGTTAAACATTTGTTTAATTTTGTTACAATTCCATGGCTATCGATAGATTTAAGCATAGGCGGACTTTGGCCTAGGCTAAAGAGACAATAGCCTAGGGCCCAAAAATTTTAGAGCCCGGATTCAAGCTTTTAGTTTAAATAATAAAAATATATAATTTTATTCCCTTATAATGTATATATATAATATATACAGGATGGTGACCGCGACTCGCGAACATGTGTATTTAACATGTAAAATCATACTTTTATAATTTCCTGTTTCCCTAATTATTTTAAGCAAGACAGCTTCAAATAAAAGTTTTAGGACATAAAATTCTGCATCTAATTCAATAAATAAAATTAATTTTGTATGCTTATTAACAGCACAAATTAGATCTGAAAGTAACGAAAATAGCCTCAAAACTATCAATAGCCATGGAATTGAAACAAAATTAAACAAATGTTTGACGTTTAATATGTCAAAATAATTTCTTTATTTATTATGTCATTTATTTTGACACATAAAACGTCAAACATTTGTTTATTTTGTTTCAATTTCATGGCTATCGATAATTTCGTTATTTTCAGATCTAATTTGTACCGTTACGAAGCATGCAAAATTAATTTTGTTTATTGGATTCGATGTAGAATTTTATGTCCTAAAACTTCTATTTGAAGCTTTCTTGCTTAAAATAATAAGGGAAGCAGGAAATTACAAAATTATGATTTTACATGTTCAAGTCCTATGTTCGAGAGTCGTGGTCACCAGCCTGTATATAAACTCCCACACTACGGCGCGGTGAGTCCGGATTCTGTATTGTAATTGGGATTAAATTTCTGTTGTACAAAGTAAGATAAATAAAATATAAATAAATATATATTGAATTTGAAAAATGCTCTCCAAATTTTAAATTACCTAAAGACTTGTTAAAAAGTAAAACTTTTCTCTTGTTCATTTTATAAAAAAAATAAACATAGATTATACTTGTGGAAAGCAGCAAGCTTTCTTTATTATCAATGAGAGTAAATTATTCACTTATTAGAAAAGGAAATTAGAATTTCATTTTCATGTATGATGGTATTTTAACTATTAATGAAGGTATAATTACTTAACTATGAAATTTCTGATTACTATTGAACTTGTAGTGAAAGCTTCAATATGAACATGAACTTCATTTTGAAATCATGTTTGTAAGTTATCTCTATTAATATAATAACAAAGTTAACTAATCACATTTTCAATACATTCATTTAATATTTAATTTTATCTAAAGTATTCTTTAAATAACTATAGTTTTAATCATTTTGTTTCTTGACGCAGCATTGAAATCTCCCAGAGAGCAATACATATTTCCATTATACGTATACAAAATAACTATTACATTTTTTATATTTTACATTTATTTATTTATTATATTGAACAACAGGAACTTAATCCCAATTATAATATATGAACTAAAACGTGTGACCTCTTGTTTGTTACTTACTAAAATCAAGTTTATTTACTGGGCTACAATTGCATCTATTTATATTTACATTTCCCTAGTTGTTTTTTTTTGTAATTGTTTAACAACATGAAGTGGTTGTTTAGTAACCAAGTTAAATGTAACGACAATATTTCTACATACTTCTTCAAGAATGTATATTCTGTACAGGTGACTTCTGACTTATGAACTAGATCATACCGGAATTATAGTTCCGAATAATTGTGTCGAATGTCAGGTCCAGAAAAACAGGTCTTTACTTCGAGTATTACTTACTTAGAGATATGGGGTAGCTGACTTAGTGGTATTGTAGACCTTTGGATTCGAGAACTCGTGTTCGATTCCCACACCCGATAAATAATTTTCACCACATTAAAACTACCCCTGTGGCTCTCTTACTACTAACATCTTTTGGGGATTTAACGGCTGGTAATCGCACTTTACGCGCTAAATACATCACTTACAGGGATCTCCTACGGCCAAGTGCCACACCTAGTAATGGATAGAAGCCGTGATGATATATTTATTTATTTCGTTAGAGGTTAAGATACATGTTTATGTAGAAGTCCACCATTGCACTCTTTTTTTGATTTAAGAAATAGAGAGACAGTAAAATAGCCGAATTATGCTCAGTTTTTCAATCAACTGTTATGTTTCTGTTATAATTATCTGTCTGCTAAATATAGGAAAATATATGTAATTTATATTGCTGTTAGTTAACATTTACTTAACAATCGATTGATAAATCAGGCATAAGAATAATTTTATCCGACATTTTAATGATGTACAATTAAAAACAATAAGCAAGTTATAACCAAATAATTATAAAAATAAAATAAATAATTAAATAAAACATATATACATAAATATATCATCACGCCTTTTACCCATTACTAGGTGTGGCACTCTGCCGAAAAAGATCTCGGTAAGACATATTTATGCGCGTGAAGTGCAGTTGTCAGCCTTCAAATCACGGCCTCCAAAGAGTTTAACAGTGAGGAAGCCACAGGTGTCATTTTAAATTGGTGAAAATGTTTGTCTACTGTGGGGATCGAACCAGGGTTCTCTTGATCCACAGGCCGACTTGATACCACTGTGCCATTACCCTATAAATAAATGAGATAAGTAATATTAGCTGCATTCCATTTGCTACTTGGTTCACTTAAATCAGTTCAGATAAATTCAACACATGACTAAATGAACTAAACAAACTAATGCACTTATTTGGGTGAATACTTCAAAGTAAATTAGAATCAGTAATTCTTGTACTGAAAATAAAGTCAGAGAAGTAATCCTGCGAAATAAATCAGTGATCTAGTTCAGTAAATGTAAGTTAGATCTGATCCAAATGGCAAATAGAATACGCCTATTATTGTTTCCAAACTTCTGTGAATATATTCTCTCTTAGATACATGAACCAATTCTACACCCTGTCTAAGGGTATCAATAACATGGAGAAGAAGAAAAACAAAAATCAATTAGGCTAATTTCATTTATTATAATGTACATGTGAAACATGAAACTTTTGTAATAGAAATGAAATAATAGTTTCGTCCCGGGCTTTCCATTTAATTCAGAAAATAAGAAAATAATGTATTCTTCTATAGTGTAAAACCGTGTAAAACATGTCAATAAATATTTTTATTATTATTAAATGTCCCTGTAATATCATGAAATATGTGATTGTTTAATTTACTGGAACGTTAATTACTGAAAACAAAGAAACTAAAAGTTATTAAATATGTAATATGAAGTTATAAACTTTAATCTCCCATTGTCTTCATCTTTACCATCATGTTCATTTCCAATCATGTTCCTCATCAACACTCTTCGATATATCACGAATAACAAACGATAATACACAACAAGGTACACACCTTCTTCACTGGACTAACAATTACGCGATATTAGAGCCAATGTACTGAGCGAGCGTCTGTGCAAACAATTCATACCATTAGACAATTTACTCGTTGATAGACAATTTACTCGTTGATATGATGATCATGATCAGTTCCTGGACTCGAGCCCAGGGCCCCCGGCTTGATAGGGGCCTCAAAATACCGAGGTCGTCGTTTACACGGAAACTAGAGGAGATCAATTTTTAGTGCAAATTTGTTAAGAATTGCAGTTAAATTTTTTTAATTAAAATGTATATTGAAACCTATATGAATTGGTATGAATGCTTTTAAGTCTGACAGATGAATGACATATAACCTCAAAATTGTAAAATATCGGTGTCGAAATATTACTAAAAGAATATACTATAAATGAATATAAAATAAATATATAATTACGCCTTCTACCTATTACTGGGTGTGGCACTCTGCCGAAGCAGATCTCGGTAAGTGATATATTTTGCGCGCGAAGTGCGGTTACCAACCGTCAAATCACGGCCCCCAAAGATGTTAGTGGTGGAGGAGCCACAGGGGTAGCTTTTAAAATGGCGAAAATTGTTTGTCGCCTATGGAAATCGAACCAGGGTTCTCAGAATCCATAGGCCGACTTGATACCACTGTGCTAGCTACCCCATATACTATAATCATACAAAATTCACAACATTCACAATACAGAAAGAAACATTGATTAATTGTCAAAAAAATTGATTTTTTTAATTGCTTTTGTTATGAGAAGCGTTACCAACACAACTGATAAAAAACGTCAACTTATATTTTTGACAAGTCGCAGTTTCTTAAATCTAACAGAATTATAAAATTACCCCAGTAGAAAAAATACAGAGTGATCGAAAGAAATTGTTACAGTTGGCAATAAAAAAAACTACTTGAAATTGATAAGCCTGATACATAAATTCATTTCCTGTTGTTGACAGTAACATTTAAAATTTAAATTTGAGAACATTTATTATTACATTTATGTTTAAAGTATTTCTATTACTTAAAAAGTCAAAATTCTATTAACTGTCAGACTCCTGACATAACCTATTTGTATTTATTAGACATGTCAAATAGCATTTCCGCCTTTACCTGACGTTGTGCCAACAGTGGAATAAAAAGATCTCTGGAATTGTATTGCCAACTATAACAATTCCTTTTGATCACTCTGTAGTATAAAGTACACGTTTCATGCGGCCTGTTATCGCACTCGTTCTTTGTAAAACTTGGACTCGTGCGTTAACAGTTTGCCTTATGAAACTAGTTCTTTACTATACTATTGTTTATTGTAGGGTATTTCAAAATTTGGCCACCTTATGTACCAGAAAAAAAGCTCTTTCTATACTAGAGAGAAAGTACTTAATACGCTGTAAAGCAAAAGCCTTCTTTTCAAACATAAAATCAGAGCAGAATGGCCATCTACCTCGCTGGGTCGTAGAATAAATAATGTTTCGTTTGAATGGTCGAAACCAAACGAAATTAGACATCGGTGTAATCAGCAACGAGCGAAATGGGAGTGCGCCCATTAGAACCTTGTTGCGCTTGTTCAATGGAACGAATTTATCGGCGCACACAACGCGAGTAATTATTGTTTATGGAGCATTAGAACGGAGTGCGCGCGTCGCACAGCGCTGTTCTTTATTCTCTTTACGCTGATTGTAATGTTTCATGTCGTTGCGGAAAGTTCACTTTTCTTTTATTTTAGAGGTTGCTAGATTGATTTGTTTGTCGTTGGCAAAACAGTTTGTGAACTATTAGTTAAATAGGGTGTAATGTAATATAAATATAAAATAAATATATTAAATATATATTATAATATATATATATAAATATATATTATTTTAAAATATATATCATCACGCCTTCTACCCATTACTGGATGTGGCACTCTGCCGAAGCAGATCTCGGTAAGTGATATATTTTGCGCGTAAAGTGCGGTTACCAGTCGTCAAATCACGGCCTTCAAAGATGTTAGTGGTGGAGGAGCCACAGGGGTAGTTTTTGTAATTATGAAAATTGTTTGTCGCCTGTGGGAATCGAACCAGGGTTCTCAGGATCCACAGGCCGACTTCATACCACTGAACTAGCCATCCCATATAAGTTTATTTTAAGTTGAGTTAATTAACATTAAATTTAGTTGATTTCTTTAATCTGTTTTAATTTGAAACAGAGTTATAGATATTATTAAAAACGGTGTTAGCGCTAATCCGTTTCATGAATCTGCCTGTTTGTGTTTAAGGTATGTTTAATGTTAAATTTAGTTAAAAATGTTGAAAATTAATTGTAGAATTTAGTAAATGTAAGTTACCTGGGTTTTTGGTATTATTTAAATTTTAAAGATAAAATTCGATTCGGGTCAACTGAAGCGGGACTGGGCTCGTAGATATACTAGTAAGAAACTAAACAAAAACTATAGAAACGACTGTCATTCTCAACTAAAATTAGTAAAATTGTATTTATTCAATAAGATTTTTCTCAATTTTTTAAAAATAAAGTAGTTTATTTTTTATATATTTTTATAGAGAAAAAATACTCTTTCGAATAGGACCAAAAGAATCATAGTATGCTATTTTTTAAATATACCATCTCCTTCACTGTAAATAAATGACTATCGATTTTGCCAAAATATCCGCAATCATAAGTCCTCAACATATTTTTGCAAATCCTTCAGGTGAGTTCTACCCCTAAATTGGTTGCTAGGATATTAATTTAGGATTTTTTATTGGAATAGTTAATTCGGCACAAACTTATTACTAAAATATACATTAATACGGTAAAACCTGCAATAAAAGTCCATTTCTCACTCGTATAAATGAGTTTCATTCCATGCTTGTGTATTATTTTTAAAATATTCATTCTTTAGTTTTACAGTAAATTTATGAATAAATAATGCATAAACTGTGCATAATTATCGAATTAAAAATATTTCCATGAAATGGCTAGTGCAGATTGTAAGTTCATTTCACATATTGTCTTAATTTGTCTACACTAATTACTTATTAACATGGTTGTTTCGCGGTTGTTTGCCGCGTTGTGAATTCCCAGAACCCCGTTTTTATTATTATAGGTAATTAAGAAAATAAATAAATATATCACATTAATTGTCATTTACTTTAAGGTAGTACTAGCGTGAAAATTTTTTTTTGCAGATCTGTATGAAATTTGGCGCTCGTAAACACTGAATAGTCATGCGCATCCTGCTAAATTATGAAACACATTCATCGTCTGTGAACAAATATATTCGCTTGTAAAGTTGAGTTCTTATACATGGGGCTTATGGCGATCATCACTCAGAATCGCACATATTTGGTTTGTGTACCTCTAAAATTTTACAGTTTCATTTGAAAAACTAGTATGACGTTCTAGAACTATCCATATATATTGTATCAGAAGGAGAAAGTTTTTTATCGTTTATTAATGGATATATAGCCATGCAAAACCTTGTTTTTAACGAAAAATTAAGAATCCCAATTTATAATTGCAACACCACACGGTGGTATGGTATTTTAAAATTCACTAGACCAACAACCTGTTAACAATTCATGATATTCAAATCATAATAGGTGTAAAACAATTATTTTATTCAATTTTTATATTTTGTTGAGTGTCACTTTCGCCACTCGACAACCGATGGCGCCACCGTCATACTAGTACTACCTTAAATCGTAAAATGGATCATTTAGTGGCGTAGCAAGACCTTTGTGGATCGGTGCGCTACTGGGATTAAGGGGCGCGTCCTTACTCCTTGTATTATTTAAAATTATAATGTTTTTTTGACTCATTTTAAGTTCTAAATGTCATTTTAATTTATTTTTTTTTTAATTCAAACAAAAGTTCTTTTATTTTTATGATAAATAATAATAATTCCACGCCTTTGGGAGTCTATAGACCCCCAAATATTCCTAGAAGGAATTTGGCGGACCGGGCGCACCGAGCCGCAGATTTTACTCTGCCGTACTGCCGGCTTTCGTAGTCAGTTGTTTTTAAGGCGAATATGTGACTAGCATAGAGCGCCCGAGTGTGGCAAATACAAGAAGCTGTATTTTTTATTTTAACGACAAGCCACACGTTGTCGGCCGGTGGATTCGAACTGACGAACCTTGGCTCGGGTGACGTCACAGCGTGCTAAGAGATGTAGCATTAGCACGCTTGGCCACCACCACCATCATTTTTATGATAATCAAAATTAATTAAAATGATTTTTTGTTAAAATGCAATCTGTATTTTCAAAATTAATAAATTAAAGTGAAATGCCTAAAGAAACAACAAAAATATGTCAACAACTACCCTTAAAATTGGCGCATTCACATCGGCGCCATCTATAGTCGCCACCCGTTCCCAAATCTAATTTTCTTGTTTGCATGTTTATCATGATATAATCTATTAAAAAATACATTTTTGTCACTGGAATAAATGAGACATCATTTTGCACCCTAGCTCTCTAACCATAGGGCCTATTAAAATCCTATAATACCCTCGGGCATTATGAACTAAATAATGTACTTTACATGCATGGTATTAATAGACAATAATGAACTAGCAAAATATAATTGCACCCTAGCTCTCTAATTAAAAGTATAGTTTTAAAATTACAGAGTTGCACTGGTGTTCTGGCGGCCCTACGTAGCGTCGGTCCGCATTTGAGTCCGTTTGACAGCCACTGGGTAAACTAGTAGCGTGCTTCTGCAGATCATACGAGGTCGGCAGGAAAAAAAACGCGCAAGCAATTTAAGCATTTTTCAGCGTGCCAACATAGCACAGCTTCTTGGCTCAGCTTCGTTCGTCTCTGCACATTGCACTCTCAAGCTCTAGCAAAGTAGACTACTCGCCGTCTGGCAGCGTTGTCTGAATTAATTAAACCACGTGCTGCAGTTAATTATGGACTGTCACATCGCTCGATTTATATCCGAGCATAGTCGTATCTAGTGCAGCGGCTGCAGCGGCAAGGCGACACCAGCTAGAGTGGGCCCTTCCACCAGACTAATTGTACAACAAACGGTGGAGACGAGATCACACGAGAACCGATCATCGCTAACAGGAAACGAATTCGTTTATTCATTCATCTTTTACATATAATGGGGTGGCTAGCTCAGTGGTATGAAGTCGGCCTGTGGATCCTGAGAACCCTGCTTCGATACCCACAGGCGACAAACAATTTTCATAATTTCAAAAACTACCCCTGTGGCTCCTCCACCACTAACATCTTTGGGGACTGTGATTTGACGACAGGTAACCGCACTTCATGCGCAAAAATATATCACTTACCGAGATCTGCTTCGGCAGAGTGCCACGCCCAGTAATAGGTAGAAGACGTGATTATTTTATTTTACCTATAAATATATATAAATATATCATCACGCCTTCTACCCATTACTGGATATGGCACTCTGCCGAAGCAGATCTCGATAAGTGATATATTTTTGCACGTGAAGTGCGGTTACCAGTTTGTTGATTTTACGAATAGTCGAGACTTCGATTGTTCGGATTTATTGAACCTTCGAATTTAGATTCGAACTTTCGAATTTTTGAATTTTTTAATATTCCGAATTTTCGAATTTTCGAATTTTGGAATATTCCAAATTTACGAATTTTCGAATTATTCGAATTGTGAATTTAGATCCTAACGTGAATACGGCATATGATATAAATTATTTTCAGAATAAACTCATGTGCAGAGTTTTGTATTAATTCGTAAGTAATTATTATTAATTATTATTATTTGCCAAATTAATTCAATTTAGACTTAAAATTTCGCTACACAGTCAAAAACGTTTTAATTAAGACGTTTTTGTATCCTTTTTATTGTCATTTTAAAACGTTTTACTAAAAGTCCATAGCATTTAGATGGGCAGTAAGAGAATAGTTGGCTTAAATAAGACGCCTAACCTTGCAGAGTTTTTGCAGGATACTTCGCCGAGTTTATTATTTAATTCGTGGCCGACTTTTCGCGAATTATGCGTGAGCGTCTTTGGAGATGACAGATGGCGTTAATTCAATGGCAAAAAATTCGAGAATTCGAAGCTTCGAAAAATTCTAAACATTCCAATGGTCGAACGTTCAGAAATTCAAACTTCGGTGGAAATCAACGACCTTAGTTACCAGCCATCAAACAACAGCCCCCAAAGATGTTAGTGGAGGGGGGAGCCACATGACTAGTATAATGCTGGGTTGCATGAAAGTTTTATCGGTTCATTAGTAACTAACGGTTCAATAAATTTCAGAAAATCATTATTGATACTGTTGCTAGATAAACAATTCTTTAACTAAAGAGCTCTTTATTTTTTTCTTGCAACCCAGCATTAATGTGGTGAAAATGTTTGTCGGTAGTGGGAATCGAACCAGGGTTCTCAGAATCCACAGGCCGACACGATACCACTTTGCCACCTACTCCATAAATAAGAAAGTTACACCCAGTTATTTAACCCTTTCATTGCGCATTAACTTTATACAGCCCATCGCTGCGCAATTTTGTACTGTATTCCGTATATATATACGTCCAGAGCAGCAAAACGATAAACGTATACATACGTCCTGAGCAGCGAAAGGGTTAAGAACCACTGGACGAAAAATAAATTGTTAATAATAATATAATATACTTGCAAAATGGTATTTCTTTACTTAACCAAACTTGTAGCTCTTATAACTCTCGAGATAGCAATGGTGGCACCCTTAAATTGAACATTCTGTACAATATCAATACGGAGACTTCAACGAGACGTAACGCTACAAAATTCTCGCAAAGAGAAAATGTCTTAGAATATGTTCATCATTTTGGAAATATTATTACCGCCTGTAGAATAAATTTGTGAATTATACAAATTAATTAATAATCGTACAACAGCTAGCAAATATGACACGTTACGCGCAAGTCGAAAGATTAAAGGAAGACTGTATTTAACACTTTGAAAGAGGTATTATTACTATAATAGAATAAATATAGAAACCGTACAAATTATAGATTCGCTTAGTCATTATGTGATTGATAATCACGCAGATTGTATTGGTTATAGCGTAATGATATGAAAATGTTTCTGGCTGATTATACGGTAATGCAGTTGAATCACTTTATGACACTAAACCGCTAATCGTACAGTATTTTATATGATATAATTTTCTGTTAATATTAATGTTCTAAAAAGGAGTAGTCAACGAAGGAGCAAACAAGGATGAATTGAATTTAAAAGGTTATATTTCGGTTCCCAATTTATTTATTTAAAAATTAATTGAAACACGAGAAATTGAATACCGAAGAACGTATCTTTATATCTCGTTTAGGTTTTGAGATATAGCTTCGGGAAAGTACAAAATAAGGAAAAAATTCTACTTTTCCGAAGGCTATATCTTAAAAACTAAACAAGATATGAAGATGCGCTCAATGGCATTGAATTCCGAATTGACTAATAAGCAAATTTATAGCAATTTTTATTTTTTGATAATTTCCTAAGGGGTACATCTTAATTTTTTTTTTAGTTTTAGGCCATTTTCAGACTGTTTTCTCTAAACTTCATTCCCGTACGAATATTGTAACGAAAATTTACATTACCTATATATAAATATCATTCAAAAATTGTTCAAGAAGAAAATGTTGGTGGAAAATTTTCAAAAATTTAATTAAAAAATAAATAAATAAATATATCATCACGCCTTCTACCCATTACTGGGTGTGGCACTCTGCTAAAGCAGATCTCGGTAAGTGATATATTTTGCGCGTGAAGTGCGGTTACCAGTCGTCAAATCACGGCCCCAAACATGTTAGTGGTGGAGGAGCCACAGGGATAGCTTTTTCAAATTATGAAAATTTGTCGCCTGTGGGAATCGAACCAGGGACCTCAGGATCGCTGAAAATTTGTTTATTAATTAAAGTATGAGAAATTTAATACTGAAGAACACACTTCGTAAGTCGAAAATCTGGTGAAGTAATTTTTTTTTAATTCAACTTTTCCATAGATTATATCTTAAAAACTAAACAAGATATGAAGATGCTGTAACCGGAATTGAATTCCTTGTTTTCGAAATGATTTATGAACAAATTTTTAGCGATTTTTATTTTTAGAGAATTTCTTAAGGGCACGTAACTTTTTTCCATTTTCAACCAATTTCAGATTATTTATTCTAAATTTCTTTTTCATACGAATATTATAAGGAA
Organism: Pterostichus madidus; assembly: GCA_911728475.2. Lineage (NCBI taxonomy): Eukaryota > Metazoa > Arthropoda > Insecta > Coleoptera > Carabidae > Pterostichus > Pterostichus madidus. The sequence goes on along the minus strand of OU452308.1, from coordinate 35,810,038 downwards.
AATTTACAAACATATATATTTTGAGCTGGTAAATCCAATGGATGAAATATAGTTTGACAATGACAGATATGCAAATTACAATTATATTTTATTTGACATATTAGAATTTGACAATGAGGTATACCAACATGAAACTGAAAATATATAGATATTACTAAAAAAAAACAATTTCAATCATTTATAGTCACCCGGTAATAGGTAAATATTGTCCTTTGCTTTACTATTCCTTAAACTGTATACAATGTTTAATAATTCATATTATTCTTTGTAAATAAAATAAATAAATATATCATCACGCCTTTACCCATTACTGGGTGTAGCACTCTGCCGAAGCAGATTTCGGTAAGTGATATATTTATGCGCATGAATTGCAGTTACCAGCCGTCAAATTATTGTTTATACATACATACATACATACATACATATCTTCACGCTATATCCCAACAAATGGGGTAGCACGAACCCTAAAATCACTCATAAAACATTCACTCATCACACCCATCAAACAATCAGTCATCGTCAAACATTTTCATCCAAACATGCCACCCTCACTTCAACCACATTCATAGATCACTCCATATAAACTCATTCATTTATTACACTCGAAACTATTATCACACAACAAACCTTCAATCACATCATTCCTTTTCACTTACCATTCATTTTCTTTCTTCAACGTACATAACGTATGCATAAAAAATCTCAAATTACTCACGTTTACTCCTAACAACGAATCTAATAACGAAACTAACAACGAATCTACAAGATTAGAAAAGATGAAAGCGATAGTCTGCACTTATATATGAAAGAAAAGACCACACAATGCAGTAACTGAAAATGAAACAAAAAGATAAGAAAGGGAGGGAGCGTCGCCCTGCGCTTGTTTGTTATTCTATTAAATTCCACAAGGGGGAAACGAATAACTCCAAACAGATCATAATACTGAAGCAAAGTAAAGTAACGAGTACATTACTGAATTTACATTACAAACAAACCTAAAAAAATAAAATAACTATATGCAAGTGTAAATAAACATAACATTACTGTTTTGAATAAAACTTCCATTTAATGTTACAATATCCAATTAATCGAAGTAATAAGGTAATAAATATTTATACGAACAGGTGCAAAGAACATGTAATCAATATTATAATTTTGATCATCCTGCACTAGATGTGCGAACAAACATGTAATAAATTATTTCATTAATGAATAAATATTCGAATCGTACAGACATATCAAATTGATTCGCCATTCCAATTACCCGCTACAGTAAATATTCGGAAGAAATATCAGAGGAGGAGAACAACAGCAGGTATTTGTGAAATTGGTTAGCAAGATGCATAAATATTCGCCGATTTTTGTTAATTTTTCTCATTGGCCATCTGTCAGTTCAAGACGCTCGATTCAGTTCAACAAATATAACGATTTGATTAAGAAACTGTTAATACAGATTCTTCAGTAACTAGGTACTCTTTATTAACACTAGATTACTTATCTTTAAATTACAGAGTGATCAAAAGGAATTGTTACAATTGGCAATAAAAAAAACTACTTGAAATTGGTAAGCCTGATACATAAATTCATTTCCTGTTGTTGACAGTGACATTTATAATTTAAATTTGAGTACATTTATTATTACATTTATTTCTAAAGTATTTCTATTACTTAAAAAGTCAAAATTCTATTAGCTGCCAGACACCTAACATATCCTATTTGTATTTAATAGAAATGTCAAATAGTATTGCCGCCTTTATCTGACGTTGTGCCAACTGTGGAATAAAAAGATCTCTGGAATTGTATTGCCAACTATAACAATTCCTTTTGATCACCCTGTAGTAATCAAGCATTTAGAGATTTTTTAGATAAAAAAAAAATATATCATCACACCTTCCACCCAGTTACCAGTCGTCAAATCACGGCCCCCAAAGATGTTAGTGGTGGAGGAGCCACAGGGGTAGTTTTTGAAATTATGAAAATTGTTTGTCGCCTGTGGGAATCCAACCAGGGTTCTCAGGATCCACAAGCCGACTTCATACCACTGAGCTTGCCACCCCATTTTTTAGCAAGCAATTAAATGTTCTATTTATTATATTTTATTTTATGGTGTAGGTGGCTCAGTGGTATCGAGTCGGACTGTGAATTTGATAACCTAGGTTCGATTTCCACAACTGACAAACAATTTACACCATATTAAAATTACCCCTATGGCTCCCTCTCCACTATCATCTTTGAGGGCCGTAATTTGACGTCTGGTAACCGCACCTCACGCGAATAAAATATATCACTTACCGAGATCTGTTACGGTAGAGTGCCACACTCAGAAATGGGTAGAAAGCATGATGATATATTTATTTATATTTATTTTATTTTTCAGATGTCATTTGCTACTAAATTATTTTTGAGGGAAAATCATAGAATATTTAGTCCTATTTAGGATTTTATATATTTTGTAGTTCCACTAGAGAATGAAAGTTGACGTTAAAATTATTCCATGATTATGGTTTCTTTTATAGTAACCAAGGGTCTGTTTCCAGGTACCCAGCCAAATGTTGCATTTGAAAATTCCAGAAAAACACTAGCATGTCTAGCTTAAAATAGATGGGTCCAGTTATAATCTCCGAATAAAACACAGGGATGTATTTAAAATTTTCATTAGGTACTTAGAAATAATTAATAATTTATTGGAACTGCTATTAAATATAGTATACTGAAATATAAATAAGTTAGAGTTCAGATTCATAATTATCTAGGTTATGTTATAAAATAAAGAACCTTTAATTTTAAATAAAGAAGTGTTTTATAGTTAAATGTAATTATTTTATTATAAAAATAATCATTGAAATAATATTACATGAGCTGAGGAGTGACATCTAAAGTGGTAGATTTATATTTGACATTTTTACAACTAGACAATTTAACAACTTCACAAAAAATATCTCCAAAAACAATTGCACAAAATTGAATTTTGTAGCACTGTTTTTGACAAAAACAGTTGCACAAAATTCACTTTGTAAACGCGGTATAGGAACAAATAATTGTGTTTGAGTGTGAATGCAATAATCTACATATGTAATTTTGTAATTACGTTATTTGGTATGGGTGAAACCTTATTTTGCTTATTTTTTAAGATTAGTTTTATACTGTGTTGCATGAAAGTTTTATCGGTTCATTAGCAACTAACGGTTCAATAAATATCAGAAAATCGCTATTGATACTGTTGCTTGATAACCAATTCTTTAACTAAAGAGCTCTTTATTTTTTTCTTGCAACTCAGCATTAGTCTTTTATTTCACCTATACCACTCTAAAATACCAAATTTTGAGTTATGACAGTCTTGTCGCAAATGTGTGATTTGTTGATACGTAGAAAATATTTCATAAAGTCAAAAGTTTCGTTGCAATTTTCTTCATCATTTACAATTTTTTGACGTATTAAACTTATGGATTTATACAGAATTCCACTACAAAATTTCCAAGCAGATAATTCTTGTAAAAGTGTCAAAAATTATATTTAACCGATTTTCCTTTCTTATACTACAGTTGAAATTTTGTTGGCTGATTACCCATTAATGCGCTCATGGAAGAAAATTATGATTGAGAAACTACTACGCGTTACCAGTCGTTGAATCAAGATCCCCAAAGATGCTAGTGAAAAGGAAGCGATAGGGGTAGTTTTAATGTGGTGAATAGTGTTTGTCGGCTGTGGGAATCGAAGCCGGGTTCTCAAATCCACAATACCATTAAGCCATCTACACCATGTAAAATACATAAAATGTAAAATGTCATTTTAAATGAAGAATATAAAATTGTGTCCATTTTTCAAAATTTTGCCTAAAACACTATCATCTCTCAAAAATGCAATATTTTATTAACAAAATAAAAACTTTTTAATTTTCATCTATTATGGGCGATGAAAGATTGTCCTGAAATAACAATGAAGAATCAAAGTGACATTTCTAAAATTCAACTATTTTGCAGAAGTACCTATTATTGTCTTCAATGAGGAAATTGAAATTGTGTTGACTGATTACCCATTAATGGGCTCATGGAAGAAAATTATGATTGAGAAACTACTGCGCGTTACTAGTCGTTGAATCAAGGCCCGCAAAGATGCTAGTGAAAAGGGAGGCATAGGGGTAGTTTTAATATGGCGAATAGTGTTTGTCGGCTGTGGGAATCAAACCCGGGTTCTCAAATCCACAATACCATTAAGCCATCTACACCATGTAAAATACATAAAATGTAAAATGTCATTTTAAATGAAGAATATAAAATTGGGTCCATTTTTCAAAATTTTGCCTAAAACACTATCATCTCTCAAAAATGCAATATTTTGTTAACAAAATAAAAACTTTTTAATTTTCATCTATTATGGACGATGAAAGATTGTCATGAAATATCAATGAACAATCAAAGTGGCATTCATAAAATTCAGCTATTATTGTCTTCAATAAGGAATAAAATCTTGTATGAATCTTCCTGCTTCGAAATGAACGTATGATATGGCGTAACGGTTTGAAATATTCCAAGTTGCAAATAATTAATATAATCGTGCAGAGCTATGAAGAAGCTATTTAGGTTACTAGAAGCTGATGCTTTTTAGATTTGTTTTGCGGTAACGTCTATTCACTTTGCGGAATGCTACAAAATAGTCAACAACAAGTAAATAGGTTAGACATGCGATGTACAAGTATACAAATACTTCCGAAAGTATTTGATCGAATAGTGAGTGAAACGGATCAACCTAATTAACATACAACATGATTGAAACACTTACCGTTTGGTGGTGACGATGTGTCGTCATGTTAGAAGTGTCACATTCCGGTCCAAACGCACACTACACTAAAATACAACAGTTGCAGGAACCAACAACCAAATGCAATGAATCCGAATGCTCGAACAGAACAGAACAAATCACACGTGGGGAGTTTACGCGGGGCGACAATCACACCTGCGATGAGCCATACCTATGTGGCAACACTATGAGGGTAAGTCACTTCCGCGCGAAGCACTGTGAGGTTCCTCCGAGTTCGTTCCTCTCGCGAACAAGTCCGCTCGACGACTGAGTACCACTCGGAGTTCTGCTGGCGAGCGTCTGCAGTCTGGTACCCAGTATCTGGTCTACCAATCCCATCTTGTTACGGCAGGTGGATCTGTGGCCGGCGGGCGGTGGGGTGAGAGGAGTAGCCGCGAGTGTAAGGTGAAGTAGACGGAATAGGGCAACGACACCGATGACTGACCAGAGCCGAAAACGGCGGAACGGGGTATTGATGTGCGCGCTCTCGCGGCCTCTCCGTCGCGAGACAACGCGCTCTCGCTCATGCGGACGTGTGGCTGCCTCCGGGAACCCGGAACCTGCGTTCCGGTGCAACGCTGCATTCCGATAAACACTCTAACACATATTGCTCAATTCTATTGCCGTATTTGTTTGGGAACTAACTCGTGTTACTTCCAAATAAATGATGCATCTGGTGTCAGCTGTAAATAATACCGACAAATTTTAAATCTGCTTAAACACAAATTGCGATTCCACCCATTCAAAACGGATAACAGGGAACACAAGTTAATTAGAAAGAGATAGACAACGGGTTCAACCTGCCAACCCACCAAAATAGCTGGAGCAGTAGGATCAGTTCAGGTACTGTTTTGGGTTACTTAAAATGTGCCACTAAATAAAAAAGACCTACCGGGTACATTAAAAAAGCCATATAAATACGACTTCTATATACAGTGAGCTTATTTTAATGTAAAACATGGAATTTGCCACATCTTTGGCAGAGCTGGACAGTAGCTAGCTACTTTTGTAGCTTAGCTACGTTTACCTTAGCTGTAGCTGTAGCTTAGCTAAATGTGAAAAAATATAGCTGTAGCTTGTAGCGAGCTATGGGGTAATGGCACAGTGGTAGCAAGTCGGCCTGTGGATCCAAACCGACAAAACATTTTCACCAATTTAAAATTACCCCTGAGGCTTCCCCACCACTAACGTCTTTGGGGGCCGTGATTTAACGGCTGGTAACCGCACTTCACGCGCATAAATATATCACTTACCGAGATCTGCTTCGGCAGAGTGCCACACCCAGTATTGGGTAAAAGGCGTGATGATATATTTATTTTTATTTATTTAAAAATATTGTTATAACAACTGAAGCTACTTTTAAAGCTACTTTTTGTAGCTTAAAGCTACTTTTTGTAGCTTAAAGCTACCACTGTTCATTAAGAAATACCTATTAATTTTTGTTTTGTATTTGAATTATACCTTCTTTATTGTTTTCTATAACTGTAGCATAACAAGTTATTATATAGAGTAAAATCTATTAACATATTTTATTTTTCACTTGTTAGCCTATCCTACTTTTGTATTATATATTAGATGAACTAAACATTGACTGTTTAGGACTCTTCTGTTAATTTATTCCGATATAAATAAGAATTATAGCATAACAAATTAACAGTACATTTGTCCATTTGCGATTTTTTTATATTTATTAACAGTCATTATAACAAAAGACTGATCAACTAATCATATGACAATGGCAAATTTAATAATTCACAATAATTGAAAAAGTAGCTTTAAAATGTAACAGCTACTTTAATGAAAGCTTTTAGCTGTAGCTTAGCTATATTTTACAAAATGTAGCTTATAGCTGTAGTTCAGCTACTTTTTTAAAGAATAGCTGTAGCTGTAGCTGTAGCTTAGCTACTTTTTTTAAGTAGCTTGCCCAGCTCTGATCCTTGGTTAAGTTTTCGACATTTATGCATAAGAACGTTTATTTTGAAATGAAACATAGATTGTCAAATTAGCAATTTGCTATCTTTAGATAACATAATATATTATGCACTTAATGAAAATGTTTACTTATTTAATGTATAATTGTATCTTTAAAATAATTAAACAAGGAATAAAATAATAATAATTTATATAATAAAATATTATGCGGTCATGCCCATCTTAGACTATGTTACAGAACTATGAGTTTTATAGCATAATTAATGCGAATACTGTTGAAATGAATTTATATCATTTTAATGTTCATTCTAGCAAAGTACATTACATAGTTATTTACAAAACTTTAATGTATAATGCAAGTCATAATATTTGCAAGAAGTGGGTAGAGAACTTGGCGTCTCCGGCTGTTAATCATACAGATGAAACTTTTAGTAACTTATAACAGCGCGCTAAACTGAAGAATAAAATTTGTAAAATCGTAAAACGAATTATCCGCACTGTAACGCCATTATTTAAATTCTTCATGAAAGGAATCGAATTCGCATGGAGGTAACTTTAATAAAGTAGTCACAGGTATTATAAAACTATATAATTATAATAATTTAATTTGTAAATTATTGTTTTTCCGAGAAAAGTTTGCGATTTAAATTTTATGAACACGTGTGAAAGTAAGAAATTGTGGTTAGGTTCTTCAATATTCATTATTATTTCACAATTATATGACTTTTTTATGTTTATGTTTGAAAACGATAATATTATAGGTTTTTCAATCAGCGACGGTTTTAAATATTTTACGATTTGAAATAGTAATGTTTTGAATAGCATCCTCAGTAGAAAAGACAATAAATGCATTTTATTTATTTTATGCACAACCGGGCCGAAAATCATGTGTTTTAGCCCTAAAAAGCGGGCTTAAACGCTTCTTTTTAGCCCTAGGGCCATAAAATACTTTTTTTGGCCTTAGGGCCATAAATTCTTTTTCAAAATGTCATTTTAACATAAATATACCCATATGAATCTTTTGAACACAAAATTAGATGTTATTTTGTTATGTTTAAAATATATACCTACAAAAAGTACTATTATTATTATTATTATTTTATTTATTCTTTTAATTTTGGAAATTTACTGATATCTTATTGTTAGTTGAAAATGTGAATTTAAACATTGAATAAAAGGACCATAAGGTAGATGATTTTTTTTTGTACATGATATAACGACTGGTAACCGCACTTCACGCGCAAAATATATCATTTACCGAGATCTGCTTCGGCAGATTGCCACACCCAGTAATGGGTAGAAGGCGTGATGATATATTTATTTATTTATTATTTTAACTTTCATACTCTAGTGGTACTATAAAATATGTAATATCCTAAATAGGGCTAAATATTCTTTGATTTACCCTCAAAAATAATTTAGTACTAAATGAAAAAATAAAATAAATATAAATAAATATATAATCACACCTTCTACCCATTACTAAGTGTGGCGCTCTACCGTAGCAGATCTCAGTAAGTGATAAATTTATGCGCGTGAAGTTCGGTTACCAGCCGTCAAATCACGGTCCCTAAAGATGTTAGTGGTGGGAAGGCCACAGGGATAATTTTTTTTATTAATGAAACTGTTTGTCGGCTCTGGCGATCGAACCAGGATTCTTTGGATCCACAGGCCGACTTGATACCACTGAGCCATTACCCAAATAATATTTATAAATTTCGACTTTTATTTATTTTACTCGCAAATTTACTTATATATATATATAAATAAAATAAATAAATAAATATATCATCACGCCTTCTACCCATTACTGGGTGTGGCACTCTGCTACAGCAGATCCCGGTAAGTGATATATTTTGCGCGTGAAGTGCGGTTACCAGTCGTCAAATCACGGCCCCCAAACATGTTAGTGGTGGAGGAGCCACAGGGATAGCTTTTTCAAATTATGAAAATTTGTCGCCTGTGGGAATCGAACCAGGGACTTCAGGATCCACAGGCCGACTTCATACCACTGAGCTAGCCATCCCATATATATATATATATATATATATATATATATATATATATATATATATAATTTGACATTAGATACGTTGTGTATATAACTATGAATACTTACAGAATATTAATATAAATACAGAGCTGTTACTTGTAATATTAAGATAAAACCCTGATAACGCATAATTTATTTAATAACATGATAATCGTTAAATCTTCAAATTCAGTAGGAAATTCTTGTAATTTATTCACGATAAATATCTGTTATAATATAAATTAGTTTAAAATTACGGCCATATAATATCTGTCTTACAACATTCTTATAAAAATACTTGCATAATCACAAAAATGTGCACGAAATTCAAGAAAAAGAATCTGAAACTCGCAGATCTTTACTGATAACGCGCTGAAACTGGATTACTACTAAATACAAAGTAAGCTTAACTAGCGATTCACGCAGTAAAAAGATACTTTGTAGGGAAATCATTTAATTTAATGATAAAGAATTCAATATATTTGTACATTTCCGGGCATAAAAGACCTTGCGTACATTTACACACGAAAATTTAATAGCTTAACTCGCATAACGAAGGAATAAAAAATATATAAATATATCATCACGCCTTCTACCCATTACTGGGTGTGGCACTCTGCCAAAGCAGATCTCGGTAAGTGATATATTTTACGCGTGAAGTGAGGTTACCAGTAGTTAAATCACGCCCCCCCAAAGATGTTAGTGGTGGAGAAGCCACAGGGGTAGTTTTTGAAATTATGAAAGTTGTTTGTCGGCTGTGGGAATCGAACCAGAGTTCTCAGGATCCACAGGTCGATTTCATACCACTGAGCTAGCCACCCCATAAATAAAGTGAGAAAATTATTGCCCGGGACTAAATCAGGGGTAACAATTACTTTAGTTAGTTGATATATAATACCGGGTGTCCACAAAAGCGGGGCACCCTTATTAACTTCTTTATTAATAAAGATATCTAATTGAGAATTTATTTACGTAAACTTAACCTATGTGGCATCGTTTTTATGTATAAATAATATATTTATCGCTTCCAGTTTAACTGGAAATAAATTGTTGTAAAAAAATTATAAATATGCAAGTTTCGTTTCATGATGCTGGGGAAACTGTAGTGGTGAACTTGACTTATGTAGTAAGAATTGCGTTATGTGATCAGTGATCGAGACCTTCCTTCAAGTTCATGATTGTTTGTGAAAGTTTGTTGTGATCAGCATAAAATACGTGAGAAAATCAGTCTAGAGAAATTAAACTGTCGTAATGAGCATTTCACATGTTACATTTGCAAGAAGGGTCGTTAATTTCCACCGAAATTCGAATTTCTGAACGTTCAAACATTCAAATGTTTTGAAATTCGTCAGAAAAACTTCAAAACTTCGAATTTTAGAATTTTTTGAAGCTTCGAATTTATGAATTTTCGAATTTTTAAAGCTTCGGATTCTCGATTTTTTTGTGTCTGAATTAACGCCATCTGTCATCTCCAAACATGCTTACGCATAATTCGCGAAAAGTCGGCCACGAATTAAATAATAAACTCGGTGAAGTATCCTGCAAAAACTCTGCAAGTTTATGCGTCTTAAATAAGACATCTATTCTCTTACCGCCCATCTAAATGCTACGGACTTTTAGTAAAACGTTTTAAATTGAGAATAAAAATGATACAAAAACATCTTAATGAAAACGTTTTTGACAGTGTAGCAAAATTTTAAGTCTAAATTGAATTAATTTGACAAATAATAATAATGAATAATAATTACTTATGAATTAATACAAAACTTTGCAAATGAGTTTATTCTGAAAATAATTCATATCAACATGCCGTGTTCACGTTAGGATCCAGATTCACAATTCGAATAATTCGAAAATTCAAAAATTCGAAATATTCAAAGATTCGAAAGTTCGAATCTAAATTCGAAGGTTCAATAAATCCGAACATTTGAAGTCTCGAATATTCGAAAAATCAACAATCCTATTTGCAAGTACGAAAATTTCAGACCTATTTTTGTTGTAATTTAATATTTTACAGGTAGATTCATAAAATATATTAGTCACTATTATCATTATTTCATTAATAGCTATGAGGTATATAAGTGGTCTATGGTATTTATTTATAATTTTTCATTGACGACAGAACTTAATACTTTTACGTACATGCCTAGGAAGATAATGAAGGAAGAACCACAGAGATAATTTTAAATATATATATATATATATATATATATATATATATATAATTCTAAAAACGGTAATCCTGGGAGAAAACTATTGGAAGCAGTTAAAGATAGTTAAGTTATATTTATAAAGAATGCAGTACAGTGCTAGTGCTACTCCAATTATTGACATAATAGTGTAATGATATATGTGTAACTGTTAAAGTTTATATCATCTTAAAGTATTTAAGTTCGAATATGGAACAAATAACTGAATACAGGAATTAATAAATAGTTGAGCTAAATATTCATTAGAAAATTTTAATGACACTAATGGTGCAGATGGCTCAGTGGTATCCAGTCGGCCTGTGAATTTGAGAACCTCGGTTCGTTTTCTACAGTCGACAAACAATTTTCACCACATTTAAATTATCTCTATGGGGTGGCTAGCTCAGTGGTATGAAGTCGGCCTGTGGATCCTGAGAATCTTGGTTCGATTCCCACAGGCGATAAACATTTTTCATAATTTCAAAAACTACCCCTGTGGCTCTTCCACAATTAACATCTTTGGAGGCCGTGATTTGACGGCTGATAACCGTACTTCAGGCGCAAAATATATCACTTACCGAGATCTGCTTCGGCAGAGTGCCACACCCAATATTGGATAAAAGGCGTGATGATATATTTATTTTTATTTATTTTATTTAAAAATTAATTATTGCATTTTTAATTTATTATTGTTAATTTAACTATATCTAGTTAGTATTTATTATTTCTATCTACCCAATCAGGCGCGTATTTCATCTTAAAAATATTATTATTTTATGTTATAAGCTGTCTATTCATATGTAACAGATAGGATGTGTCAGAAATAATCGTTTGCAAAATTGTTGATTAGATTGCGTCTTTAAGACACATGTCATGTTATTCACCTTTTGGAACACGCGCGATCGTCTGAGGTATTTGTCACATTCAGCGAAATTATTGCGATCTAGCATTTATTTAGTATAAATGCCGTAGTTTAAGATAGTTAAATGATGATAGTGGATGATAGTATACAATGTAGAAGTGTGTAGCAGACAGTTCGAAAGTAGTAGATGTTGTTAGTACGTAGATAGTAGTTATGATTTGTGAGTAGAAGAATATTCGAGGGTGTCTATCCCGAGAATATGATGTTATTAATTTGTTATTTGTTGTTTAATTAATTTATTGTTTTTATTTTATGTTAGTTTTTATTATGTTGTTTTAATAAAATATTTACCACTCGCACATGCAGCGTTTCATTACTTATTATCCAACTTCAGCACGTCGACAATCAGTGGTCAAGATAAATTCTCGTTTTGACCACCATGATTTGTTACACATATATTTTCTGGTAATGGGAAAAATTTCTAAAGTGCATGTAGGCAGTGTGAAAGTCGAAAAAGAGACATATTATGCATTTCGATTGTTCAGTAAGTTGAGTACCGCTATTCCATAACAACGTATGCAAGTTCATAATGAATGAAAGCATAAAGCGTGAAAATTAAATAATTATATAGTTATAGCAAAGCTACGTAGACACATCGGCCATTGTTCTTTATATGATGTTCGATTTGAAATTAGTTCACATTATGTATGCCAAGCCGAGCCACAGTTTCATGTAAACTTCAAATTATTTTAAAAAACCTATTAAAAATACCCAGTTTTAATCGCTTATTATTTCAAATGAAAAAGTATATTATTTAAATTTGTTAAAATTTATGGGGTGGCTAGCTCAGTTGTATGAAGTCGGCCTGTGGATCCGTAGAACCCTGGTTCGATTCTCACAGACAACAAACAATTTTCATATTTTCAAAAAACTACTCCTGTGGCTCCTCCACCACTAACATCTTTGGAGGCCGTGATTTGCCGACTGGTAACGCGCATAAATATATCACTTACCGAGATCTGTTAAAGTTTATCTCATCTTAAAGTATTTTAGATTTAATATGGAACAAATAACTGAATACAGGAATTATTAAATAGTTGAGCTAAATATTCATTAGAAAATTTTAATTACACTAATGGTGTAGATGGCTCAGTGGTATGGAGTCGACCTGTAAATTTGAGAACCTCGGATCGTTTTCTACAGTCGACAAACAATTTTCACCATATTAAAATTATCTCTATGGGGTGGCTAGCTCAGTGGTATGAAGTCGACATGTGGATCCTGAGAACCCTGGTTCGATTTCCACAGGCGATAAACATTTTTCATAATTTCAAAAACTACCCCTGTGGCTCCTCCACCATTAACATCTTTGGAGGCCGTGATTTGACGATTGGTAACCGCTCTTTACACGCAAAATATATCACTTACCGAGATCTGTTTCGACAGAGTGCCACACCCAGTAATGGGTAGAAGGCGTGATGATATATTTATTTATTTTATTATTTAAATTTAATTCATTTCTACAATGCATATATTAAACTCATGTCGTGTAACGCATTATCAAATAGGTAAATAAATAAAATGTGGATTTTGGAATAGTCATTTATGTATCAAGGGCGAAAACAGGCATTTCTGACCCTGAACATGTTATTAGCCCTCGGCGCTTTGCAGCTCTTGCTAATAATCATGCCACGGGTCAGAAACGCTCATTTCACCCGAGGTACATACAATATTTTATGCACAACAAAATAACATGTTCAAAAGATTAAAATATGTAAATAGGTTATATGTCAAAATGATATTATGTAAAATCAAATAAATCACGCCTTCTACCCATTACTGGGTGTGGCACTCTGCCAAAACAAATTTCGGAAAGTGATATATTTTGCGTGTGAAGTGCGGTTACCAGCTATCAAATCACGGCCCCCAAAGATGTTAGTGGTGGAGGAGCCACAAGAGTAGTTCTTGAAATTATGAAAATTGTTTGTCGCCTGTGGGAATCGAACCAGGTTTCTCAGGATCCACCGGCCGACTTCATACTACTGAGCTAGCCATCCGATGATAGTATAAAACAAAAACAATCTATAAACAACAATTGAATAAATAACCGTTCACCGTTGTGGTCATATGTCATTTGTTCCGAAAAAACAGTAAAGTACACTTAATTAAATAAAATTCAACGCGTAATTTTCTAAAAACATGTTTTTAAAAAGTGATTTACCGCTATTTTAAAATAATTACGTACCACCCAGTAAAAAACAAAAATGTCACAGAATGACACTAATTCATATATTCACACTAATACACACAAAAACGCCACACTTACTTCAGGTTTTTTTAGCGTAATTTAAAATAACGTAGAAACTTAATTCACTACTTGAATATCACTTGACTTAATGTCATTATACTTTTTCTCAGCGTTTTTGTCAAATTTGTGGTTTCGTTGGGAACTTTTTACATTTAAAACTAGTTTGAATAAGGAAATAAGTAAACAGGAAAAGAAAAAGTGAGGATATAATTAGAAATATGTATCTTGGTTAATTGCAAATTGTTTTAGGCCATATTTTGAACTGTAAACAAGTTTTTGGGTTAAATATAAACAAAAAGTGATCTAAAATTAAACAAAGGATTTTAATTTAGTTTAAAGAACAGTGTTCTTTAAGCACGTGAGTAGCCTAAAGGTGGTATCCACATCTCACCAAAATTAATTTTAACCAACAAGAAAATTTGATAATTTTCGTTACTTTTGTTATGGGGTAGGTGGTTCAACGGTATCGAGTCGATCTGTGGATTTAAGAACTTCGGTTCGATTTCCACAGCCGACAAAGAATTTTCACCTGTAGCACCCCCTCCACTAACATTTTTGGAGGACCCTGATTTGTCGGCTGATAACCACACTTCACGCGCATAAATATGTAACTTATGGAAATCTGCTACGGCAGAGTGTCACACCCAGTAATGGGTAGAAGGTGTGATGATATATATTTGTATTCGGCAAAGCGCCGAGGGCTAATAATATGCTAATTTCACCCGTGGTACATACAATATTTTATGCACAACAAAATAACATTTAATTATAAAATCAAAAGATTAATGCTGGGTTGCATGAAAGTTTTATCGGTTCATTAGCAACAAACGGTTCAATAAATTTAAGAAAATCGCTATTGATACTGTTGCTAGATAAACAATTCTTTAACTAAAGAGCTCTTTTTTTTGCAACCCAGCATAAAACATGTAGATTATATGTCAAAATGATATTTTACAAAATCAAGTATTCACAATAAACAAAAATTGATTTTTTTTATGTATCTATCGGAAATTATTTTATTATGGTTCTAGAGCCAAAAACAAGTGATTACATGAATTTCAGCTCTGTTGTCAATACAATATAGTTATTTATCTACCAAGGATGAAAACAGGCGTTTCTGGCCCATGCTCAGGGTCAAAAACGCTAATTACACCCGAGGCACATATAATACACACAATTTTCGCCATTTCAAAAACTACCCTTGTGGCTCCCCCACCACTAACATCTTTGGAGGCCGTGATTTGACGGCTGGTAACCGCACTTCACGCGCAAAATATATCATTCACCGAGATCTGCATCGGCAGAGTGCCACTCCCAGTAATGGGTAGAAGGCGTGATGATATATTTATTTTATACTTTTAGGAATCGAACCCAGGTTCTCAAATCCACAGTCGTACTCGATACCACTGCGCCACCTACACCATAAATAACAATTTGAAATACTATGTATAAAACTATAGACTGTCTTGATCTTCCACGCATTTAGCAGTGTCTCTCATCCGATCCACACATCATGTATGTGACTTTGTATCCATCGACAGTCTTCGAAGAGCTCGCACTGAGACCACGCTGAACCGAGACACTTTTTGCCTGAATTCTTCGTCTATGCAGTTGTGTCTGGCCGTTACGTGATACGAATAACTACACGCTCACTTCAAAATACATGCGGTGGAAACGATGGTGAGCAAGGTTTCACTATCGGTTCATTTGGGTTTTGTTAAATAAATATATCTTCAGGTTATTTTATTTACTAGTATTATTAAGTGTGGCATTCTGCCGAAGTACATATAGTTAAGCGATATATTTGACTGCTTATAATAATAATTCAAATTTTAAAAGAATAAACAAAATAAATATAAATATATCATCACGCCTTTTACCCATTACTGGATGTGGCATTCTACCGAAGCAGATCTCGGTAAGTGATATATTTATGCGCGTGAAGTGCGGTTACCAGCTGTTAAATCACGGCCCCCAAAGATATTAGTGGAAGGGGAGCCACAGAGGTAATTTTAAATTGGTGAAAATTGATTGTCGACTGTGGGGATCGAACCAGGGTTCTCAGGATCCACAGGCCGACTCGATACCACTGAGCTATTACCCCATTTTAAAAGAAAGAATTATGGGGTAGCTAGCTCAGTGTATCAAGTCGGCCAAACAATTTTAAAACTACCCCTGTGGCTCCCTATATAAATAAATATAAATAAATATATCATCACGCTTTTTACCCATTACTGTGGCACTCGACCGAAGTAGATCTCGGTAAGTGATATATTTATGCGCGTGAAGTGTGGTTACCAGCCGTAAAACCACGGCCCCCAAAGATATTAGTGGAAGGGGAGCCACGGGGGTAATTTTAAATTGGAGAAAATGGTTTGTCGACCGTGGAGATCGAACCAGGGTTCTTAGGATCCACAGGCCGACTTGATACCACTGAGCTATTACCCCATTTTAAAAGAAAGAATTATGGGGTAGCTAGCTCAGTGTATCTAATCGGCCTGTTGATCCTGAGTACCCTGGTTCGATTCCCACAGGCGACAAACAATTTTAAAACTACCCCTGTGGCTCCCTATATAAATAAAAATAAATAAATATGTCATCACGCCTTTTACCCATTAATGTGGCACTCTACCGAAGTAGATCTCGGTAAATGATATATTTATGCGCGTGAAGAGCGGTTACCAGCCGTAAAACCACGGCCCCCAAAGATATTAGTGGAAAGGAAGCCACAGGGGTAATTTTAAATTGGAGAAAATATTTTGTCGACTGTGGTGATCGAACCAGGGTTCTTATGATCCACATTCCGACTCGATACCACTGAGCTATTACCTCATTTTAAAAGAATAATAAGCAAAAATAATTATTTGTGTATTAAGAACGTAAAGTGATACTTTGTTACTTCAACACGGTAATTGCAGCGCGGACCCAAGGCTGCCACTTTACGCCCGCGATACACACATATTTTTTCTACGATTGCATCTTAGGTTATTAAGAAAAGTATATGTACTGAAAATGAATTCGTTCAGTCAATATGATAAGTTTTTGTTTTGTCTGTATCTCTGATAACTATTGAAATATCTTTTTCACGCGTTGTCATTAGAAACGCGTGAAAAAATCACTATTTTGCGCATTGCCATTGGAACCATAAGACAAAGATATTGTTCGATTGTTTCACACAAAAACCGTCAATTTTACGTTGACAACTGAGAGAGTAATTGTCAACTTTTCATATCAAACCGTAGAAAATATCGTTTATGTAGTCATTTACCGGTTTATATAGTTAGCGTCTAACTTCTAACATATGTGTGCTCCACGTTAGTTGGTACCTGGGTTATCCGCTCCGGCGGTGCGATCAGGTAGCTATTTAATTAACAGATATAATTAATGTAATCTGTAATTAATTACAAACATTACACTGGACTTCGAACAATATAGGCTGACCACAAACGAGAATGCAAACTCGCTAAATCTCATTCTTCTATTTCTGAAAATACTAAAATGGTGGAGGGGAAGCCACAGGGGTAATTTTAATGCGGTGAAAATTGTTTGTCGGTTGTGGGAATCGAACCTGGGTCTCAAATTGATACCATTGAGCCACCTGTCCCATAAAAATAATAATAATTGCAATAACAGCTATAGTGATAGATTTATGTTTGACATTTTAGAGTGTTTAACTGCAATTGTGTGGAATTCACTTCCAAAAACAAGCGCCCTTCCTTTCTTCTCTTTTTGTTTCATTTTTAGTTACTGCATTGTGTTGACTTTTCTTTCATATACAATTGCAGGCTATCACTTTCATCTTTTCTAATCTTTGTAGATTCGATGTTAGATTCGTTATTAGGTTCGTTGTAGAAGTAAGCGTGAATAATTTGAGATGTTTTATGCATATGTTATGTACGTTGAAGGAAAAAGATGAATGATAAGTGAATAGGAATGATGTGATTCAAGGTTTGTTGTGTGATAAATGATTTCGAGTATAATAATTGAATGAGTTTATATGGAGTAGTCTATGAATGTGGTTGAAGTGAGGGTGGTGTGTCTGGATGATCATGTTTTACGAGGGCTGATTGTTTGATGAGTGTGATGAGTAAATGTTTCATGAGTGATTTTAGGGTTCGTGCTACCCCATTTGTTGGGATATAGAATGAAGATATGTATGTATGTATGTATTTTTACATCTAGACAATTCAACCACTTCACTAAAAATATCCCAAACAACTCAAATGCTTCATATTAAATATTTCTGTAATAGAAAAAATAAAGCGTGATAGATAAATGACGAGCGTACACTATACTTTTATGTTTTTTCATCCTGCGTCAGGACAAATTCATAAATTAATTCAATATTTACTTTATCTTTATAATTTACGATAGTATCATATTTGCGATAAGTGTATTTAATAAATAATTAAAAATAGCAGGATTTTATGACCGCTCTGTATATAATTAAGTTAAAAAAAAGAAATATTTTCACGCTTGGGCCACCTATGTACTCACGAAATATGAAAACCATATATTTTGTTATGAGTTCATTTAGGGTCAAATTGTTTTTCATTTTATACCATCAGAAAAAACTAGAGCACATACTTATAATGAGTGAATAAATTCTTACAAAAGATAGATATGTATACACTAGAAAAAACACCGAATAGATATAAGATAATTATTGTCATTAAAAAAAATATATACGTGTAAATTAAATTTCAAAGAATGAAACAAACATTTGTTGGTGAAATTGAGGGTGAGAGATTGCGCGAATGACCCAGAAATAAATGAAAAGATGTGACTGAGGGAGGAACAACGAGATCGTATAAAATAATAAACATATCCTCATGTCTTTTACCCAATACTGGGTATGGCACTCTGCCGTAGCAGATCTCCGTAAGTGATATATTTATGCGCGTGAAGTGCAGTTACCAACCGTTAAATCACGGATCCCTAAGATGTTAGTGGACATAGAGCTACGAGGGTAATTTTAAATTGGTGCAAATTAATTTGTCGGCTGTGGGAATTGAACTCAGATTCTCAAATTCGCAGACCGACTCGATACCACTGAGCCACCTACCCTATTATATAAAAATAATAAATATATAAAATAAATAAATAAATAAATATATCATCACGCCTTCTACCCATTACTGGGTGTGGCACTCTGCTAAAGCAGATCTCGGTAAGTGATATATTTTGCGCGTGAAGTGCGGTTACCAGTCGTCAAATCACGGCTCCCAAACATGTTAGTGGTGGAGGAGCCACAGAGATAGCTTTTTCAAATTATGAAAATTTGTCGCCTGTGGGAATCGAACCAGGGACCTCAGGATCCACAAGCCGACTTCATACCACTGTGCTAGCCATCCCATATAAATATATCATTAACATTAAAATGTCAACGGCCATGGCTGCACTCGTTGGAACTGATCTAAGCGATAACACGAGTTAAGTAACGTTGCGCGCGGGCAGTACTTGGATGGGCGACCGTCCAGAGAAAACCCGCGTTGCTGTTGACCATAATACCTAAAACGCAGATCAGGGCGTAATGGCGGCATATGACCTAAGTAGTTGGTCCGCCAAAGAAGCCACAAAAAAAAACATTAAAATTGCCAAATTCAATTACTTACTTTCTTCGACATTCTTTTTGAACATTAACTCAGAAATGTTCTTTCTCTTTGCGATGGGCTATAAAATCAAATTCCAAATATTTATTGACTAAGTTAATTTTGTAATTTAAATTTACATAGATATTAAATATGTAGATAGCCATTAGAAGTTTTTTTAACTCTCTTTTAACTCAAAACCGCCTTATATAAAACCCTCGTATGGACATAATAGAACACTGGAACCAATATGAAGAACGTCTTATATGAAAAACTTCTTTCAAGTAGTTGTCCATCCCCCACCTTATGCTGTGCATCTTCAAGTGCATGGCTAACGCGACGTGTCGTGCGTTTGTCGTTTGTCGGTGTTTCGTCACGCTGACAAATGACGATGCTCACCCTGAAAATCTCAATATCGTTGTTTGGTTTTTATCTGCGTGAAATTGACTTTTCATGCGCGGTTAATTTGATTGTCGTTTTTGGATTGCTCGCAGTGCATAGTCCGCTGTAATTAAAGTTCCTTTTCACGTTAATTGATTATATTGTCGTTAATTGCAGGTAACTTCAAGATTTTTTTTTTAATTGGTCTAGCTTTTTGCGTGCTTATTTTTACACTTTTATTAAAAGGATTCAGTACTTTCTCTCTTTATCCTGTCAAATTGAATAAAGAACAAATTTTGAAAAATATGTAGTAAGTAATAAATAAAAATAAATATATCATCACACCTTTTACATATTACTGAGTGTGGCATTCTGCCGTAGCAGATGACGCTAATTGATATATTTATGCGCTTAAAGTGTGGTTACTAGCCGTCAAATAACGGACCCCAAAGATGTAACTGAAGGGGAACCCACAGGGGTACTTTCAATGTGATGAAAGTTATTTTACCATAGAAATTAAACCCGAATTTTCAAATCTACGGTTCAACTCGATCCTACTCCAATAATGAGAAAAAATCTCATCTCGGCAGCATTGCTAGTAGATGTGCAAATAATATGAAACAAATTTCTCCTTAATTTATTGATTCATATTTTATTATAAGTACAAAGAGCGGTTTAGAAAATAACTACTGCGCGAATTCATAACGATAATAGTTATTTATGTATCAAGGGTGTAAACAGGCGTTTCTGGCCCGTGGTATGATTATTAGCACGAGGCGCAAAGCGCCGAGGGCTAGTAATATGCTCAGGGTTAGAAACGCTAATTTCACCCGTGGTACATACAATATTTTATGCACAACAAAATACCATTTAATTATATATTTAAAAGATTAAAATATGTACATAGGTTATATGTCAAAATGACATTTTGTAAAATCAAGTATTCACAATAAACAAAAATTGTCATTTTATTTATGTATTCATAGGAATTATTTTTTTTATGATCCTAGGGCCAAAAACAAGTGTTTAAGCCCGCTTTTTAGGGCTAAAACACATGAATTTCGGGCCGGTTGTACATGAAATATATATTTGAAAACATATATTCTTAGGAGGAGCAATTGCCCCCTGTGCCCCCACGCTGGATCCGCCACTTGAACTCCCTACGCTTAAATAATATAGAAGTTAATTGTATTTTATTTGGGACAGGAAGTAATTATTTCCATACAAGATTTTAAAAATCAAATCAATATTGATTTTGTTTAATATTAGTCTCATCTACGTGTTCAAATTCATGAACCATCAATTTTAGACAAAAAAAAAACTATTTGTTTTAGATCGAATATAACGCTATAAAAAACAAAAACAATATTCAGTACTCACAGAAAAACATAATATTGACTTAAAAGTGTGTTAAGTCAGTCAAGAAATGTCTGAGATCGAAGAGCAGGCAGCACCAGCACCAGGAGACGAAACAGGTCTCGTCTATCCTTAGTAATGGGATAACAAACAGAGGTCTATTAGCACTTAGAGGCTTCGTGACCAAACATCGGTAATGTACCCGGTCCCAGCCAACGCGACGAAAACCGTACGGTAAACAACATGAATGAATATAACGTAATTCATTATCGTTATTGAGTATTCTTAAATGTGAACTGAAGAAATTCATTAACTACGTTTTAAATGCCAAAAAATACTACATAATACATTGTTGAGAAAAAAAGAATACCGAAACACTTGAAATTCGTAAAATTATCCCAATTTTCAAACTGTCATAACTTGGGGAATTTTCGAGGGCGAAAAAGTTTAAATAACCATCAGCTTTTCATTATTTCACCATATTGTCATGGAAATGAGTGAATTAATAAGTGATATTTGCATTAGTAAAGCTACATTCACAAATCGAAATTAGTTTTTGTTTTATGTTTTCCTTTTGCTTTAATAACCTTGTAGACATGTTATCTTATGCAGCCATTCACACATCAGTATTTAGTTTTGGTTTTAATACAAAAGTTTGCAAACTCCAAACTTATGTTTTAGTTTTACGTTTTATACTTAGGAATAGACCAATAGGACGAAGCGGAGAATGATGTAGTGATATATACGTGTCTCTTTCTATCATCCTTCGCATTGACGATAACCTAAGTTTGTTTTTATTCGATTGTCAAAATGAATGAAAATAAAAACAAGATTTTAATACCTACTTTCTAATTATGATAATATATACCTTGCTCTTCCAAAAAATACGAAAGTAAACAAACAACATATGACAGCACGTGTAACTTCTGACACACCTGACAGTTACATTTACTGTATTACCGATCTTCTAAAATTTATGATAGATGTCACTACTAACTAAAATTGACAAAAGCAAAACTATTTGTGAATGGCACCTAAAAACACACTAAAACATAAAGCATAACACAAAAACTAATTTCGATTTGTGAATGTATCTTTACAGTTTTACTTTAATTTTTTTAGTTACCTAGCAACCAAGTTGGAGACAAAAAAAAACCGAAACTTTCCTAATTTTTAAATCGTCATAATTTGACGAATTTTTATTTAATTTATACGTATTTTCGAGGACGAAAAAGTTTAAAGGATCTACTTTAAGGAGATACATGCGACCTTAGGTTAACCCCTTCCACCCCCTCCCCCAACCCCTAGAAGAAAAAAAAATGTTTTCAGTGGAAAAAGGTCCATAATTAACGATCTGTACGCAGCTGAAAAAAAATTGTGGATTCGATTCACCATCAGGACAATTCAGTTTATTCAATTCCCTGCAAAGGACGCAAAGAACGAAGTTGAATGTGCATTTGGAGATTTCCATAGCAACGTGAACTCAAACAAATTATCAGTAATATTCAATGCACTAGTTATAAGTGAAAATAATATAATAGCATGCTAATTCATGGCTTTTGAAAGCCATTAAGAACATAACTTATCTGTTCTTTGTGAAATTACAAAACATGAAACAGTTTAACACTTTGTTACACTTGAACACCCAAGCAATAATAATCTGTTGACAAACATGCTCTATAGAAATTGAATTTATCCACTGTATCACTACATAGTAATAAGTAAAACAACAAAGAAACAACATCTTCGTTCGTTTTCCGCGCGAGCAAAACTACCAGTTTCCGTCATCTGTAATATTTCCAATTTCACGGGTAATTTTCGTGATTGCGTGTGCAGTTTGTGAAGTGCGCTTGCGCTGGATACACGCAACGTCCGTGCGTGTGTTCCGTGTTGTCGGAGAGACGAGTGTCCACATCCAGCCACATCCAAGGACAACGCGGGGACAATAAAAAACATCGCCAAATACAGAAGACCGGTGGACAAGTTTCGCTATTTTACTGTATGGATACAAATAGAGGATGGCTGGGCAAGCAAAATGATGTTGAATCACTATGGATGTATTATTTTAGATATTTGCACTGAATTTTATAAGAGTATTTATTCAGAGATATGAAACGAAATAAAAGTATTCCACATAATACGAGGACAGGGTGAAAAGTCCCTGAAAAATAAAACAGATGGCGCCACAATCGCAAATCTCATGTGACATTTATGATGTACCATCTTTAACTAGAACGCATTAAAATTTTCAGACTGATATGTCATTCTGTTCTGTTTTGACACCCATCGAAAGCAAGCAACCTTGAAGATTTTTGAAAACATGGAAAAAAGTGAATTTCGCGTCTTGATTAAAGATTATTTCTTGCGTGGAAAAAACATTACGCAAACCAAAGCTTCGCTTGTTAAACATTATGGGGACTCCTCACCATCGATTGGAACGATTCACAAGTGGTTTACTGATTTTCGTTGTGGTAGACGCCGAACGTTCTGGTCGTCCAATTGAGGTTACAACACCAGAAATCGTCGATAAAATCCATGGTATGATATTGGACGATCGGCGAGTTAAAGTGCACGAGGTAGCTGAGGCTATGACCATTTCAACCGAACGGGTACGGAACATTTTGCATATATTTTTGGATATGAGAAAGCTATCTGCCAGATAGGTGCCGCATTGTGGACAACGCACCGGCGCACAGGTCCGCAGTCGCAATGGCAAAATTGCATGAATTGCTCTACAAATTGGTTCGTCATTCACCTTATTCTCCAGATTTGGCCCCCTGCGATTTTTATCTATTTCCAAACTTGAAGAAATGGCTCGGCGGAAAGAGATTTGGCTCCAATGATGAGATCATCGCTAAGACAAACGCCTATTTTGAAGAATTGCCAAAATCGTATTATTTGGAAGGGATCGAAAAATTAGAAAAACGTTGGACGAAGTGTATCGAGCTACAAGGGGATTATGCTGAAATATAAAATATGTTTTGACCAAATAAATCATTTCTTGTTTCATTTTTCAGGGACTTTTCACCCTGCCCTCGTATATATATTGTTACGGAAACCATAAATTCTTTATTGTAGATCACACAGGACTGTCCTTTATTTTTAAGCGTTATCCTTTAGATTCGTCATATATCAACACGCCTGAAGATCCCGAGTTCGAATCCCACTCAGGCTAAATAGACTCGTATATATGAACTAGCACACTATGGCTCTGTGAGTTCGGACCCTGTACTGTTATTGGGATTAAGTTCCTGTTGTACAGAGTAGAATAAATAAATAAATAAATAATTCATCTGTATCATGTTTGCGACGTAAATTTTGCAAAAAACAGTGCTATAAAGTTCAACTTTCTACAACTGTAATAAATATATTTCGTGATAGGGAATCTTGACTTGTATAGAATGTTGGTGAATATTTAATGTTCGTTGAAAGTCAAAGAATTGGGAAATAGGTCGAATTTAGGTGGAGGTGGAAAAAGTTTACATGTTGATGCTAATTTATTGATATATTTCGACCACTGAATAGAGCCATCTTCAGCTATACAAAAATAAAAAATACAAATCAGAATTTATGGATAACAATAAGATAATGGATAAATAGTAATTACAACAAAGATATAAACTTACATTAGTGTGATGATGAATGATACGAATGGCGGTGAGGGGTGACTGCACGATTGACGCAAATGGTGGTGTATATACGAGTTGGGCAGCACAAAACAAATGAGAAGTGAAAGAACTAACTTAACAAAGTAATGCTTTTTCTCAACAATATATTTCTATTTCAAATTTCCTCCTACACTTTGAACTCAGACGAAAATTACTTCAATTTTGTCAAATTATCTTAAATAATATTCAATAATTTCAGTACAAGATAAAAATAGTTATTGCTGTATCTACAATCTGTATTATCATAATGGCAAGATTATTTTCATGTAATGTTTCAACTTTCGACAATAACAAAACCATTTTTCTATTACAGAATAATTTGCTAACATCGTTGCAATGCCTTTAAAACTAGTAAGAACGAAAGGTAATCATACCTCTGCTTTAAACGTGCAGCTCATAAACTATCGCATAGCCACTCCTCAAATCTTCACGATCACATTAAATTTGTTCCGTTTCATTATTTCACACAACGTATAACTTTTTCAAAAATATTCAATAGCAGGTTTTATTAGTATTTTTTTAAGTACATACTTAACAATTGATGGAATGTTATTAAAGAGAGAAAAATCTAATTTAAATTATATGGATACTATACAATGAAATAGGATGCGGGCACTCACGTGATAATGAACAGCTGTTTCGGGAAAATTCACTGCGCCACCTACAAAATGAACTATTTTTTTGGACGAGATTTGAAAAGAACCAATAGGATGCGGGTACTCACGTGACAGCTGTGACAGTGTCACGTGAGTGCTCGCATCCTATTGGTTCTTTTCAAATTTCGTCCCAAAAAATAGTTCATTTTGTAGGTGGCGCAGTGAATTTTCCCGAAACAGCTGTTCATTATCACGTGGGTGCCCGCATCCTATAAAGGTATTAACGGGCACGCTGGTAAAATTGTAAGCGAGTTCTCAGTATGGCTATCGTTGGAAACAAAGGTTTCAGCACCACTAATAGTAAACTAACTTTGACATTTTGAAATAAATATACAAAATATGTGGAACTGACAAATGGGAGTAGGGTATTATATACAATCCAGTCAACAATTTTCATAATTTCAAAAGCTACCCCTGTGGCTCCTGCACCACTAACATCTTTGGGGGCCGTGATTTGACGACTGGTAACCGCACTTCACGCGCAAAAATATATCACTTACCGAGATCTGCTTCGGCAGAGTTCCACATCCAGTAATGGGTAGAAGGCGTGATGATATATTTATTTTATTTTTATTTCAACAGTGCAATAAGACCAGTTTTATTTTTGTGATAAGTTATTTGAAATGAAAACCTGTAATTAATTATTTTAGAAATAGAAATAGATAGATGAAAAATAAACCAAATTCAAGCATTATTTTCAACTTTGAAATTTTGTTTCTTAAATCTTTGGCAAAAAAGTGGCCAAAACACCGCAAAATTATAAAAATTATCAATTTCGCCACTCATAGTTGAAAACCCAAATATAGGATGGCTAGCTCAGTGGTATGAAGTCGGCCTGTGGATCCTGGAAACCCTGGTTTAATTCCCAGAGGCAACAAACAATTTTCATAATTTTAAAAAACTACCTCTGTGGCTTCCCCACCACTAACATCTTTGGGGTCCGAGATTTGACTGATAACCGCACTTCGCGCGCAAAATATGTCACTTACCGAGATCTGCTTCGGCAGGGTGCCACACCCATTAATGGGTAGAAGGCGTGATGATTTTATTTTGTATATATATTTCAAAATATTTATATTTAATTTATTTCTCGCTGTAATTATTGTAACCTATTAATCAATGTATTGTACCATCAAACAGAATGCCTTTTATTCATTCGCATAAGGAATATTTTTTTAGTGACATCGCTGTTAGTATGAGTACGTTTATTCTTATATTTGAACAATTTAGTGGACACAGACTTAATTGTCAAATCTTTATTGTTTAAGTTGAACTACGCTTCAGCCAGTGGTTATGGCCATCGTCAGGTCAACAACGCAAAAAAACAAAAGAATTAATAGACAGTAAATATTAAGTAACAATAAAATTATTCAAGCTAGACATATGTGAAAATTTTGAAACAATTGCCGAAAGAATTGTTTAAATTTACATGTCTACCATCGAAGACCTCTTCTTCGAATACAGTTCACAAGTTCGCGAATATCTAAACGCACCTGTTACCCAACACAAAGAACGACACCATCACCGTACGGTACGGACATCATTAAGTCATAACGCTGGTCCTCTGACACTGTATGGAATGCGGCATTGTGGATTACGGCGGTCACAACGCCAGCCAGAGGGCTCGCGGGGCCCGGACAATGGCAATTTGTCAGGCTCGCTGACCTCCGACCTCAGCACACAGCGGGACCGATTGTGTAGCGTGGACCGAGCATCGCCGAGGTGTGTGTTGGAAAACTGTCATCGACAAGGGAGGAAGAGATGGATTTGATATGGTGGTATGGGATTGCAAGAAGTTTACTTCTTACTTCGAGTATTTTAAATCAGTGGTTTTTAAACTGTGGGTCGTGACTCTTCGGGGGATCGCGAAGACATTGGAGGGGAGTACAAAGATTCAAATACATGTTTCCAACAATTCATTCCATTGCACGCTTTTATTTAAATTTTAAGGATCACTGAAAAATATCTAAGCGAATATTTAAGGGCATCAAAGAATTTATTACAAGTTTGATAGTAAAATACAATTAATTCTAAAAACTACGAGGGCAGGGTGAAAAGTCCCTGAAATATGAAACAAGCAATGATTTATTTGGTCAAAACATATTTTATTTCTCAACATAATCTCCTTGTAGCTCGATACACTTCGTCCAACGTTTTTCTACTTTTTCGATCCCTTCCAAATAATACGATTTAGCAATCCTTCAAAATAGGCGTTTATCTCAACGATGACCTCATCGTTGGAGCCAAATCTCTTTCCGCCGAGCCATTTCTTCAAGTTTTGAAAGAGATAAAAATCGCAGGGGGACAAATCTGGAGAACATGGTGGATGACGAACCAATTCGTAGCGCAATTCATACAATTTTGCCATTGCGACTACGAACCTGTGCGCCGCACAGTAGGTCAGATTAAAAAAATATAAAATATATCATCACGCCTTCTAACCATTGCTGGCTGTAGCACTCTGCTAAAGCAGATCTCGGTAAGTGATATATTTTTGCGCGTGAAGTGCGGTTACCAGTCGTCAAATCACGGCCCCCAAACATGTTAGTGGTGGAGGAGCCACAGGGATAGTTTTTAAAAAAATACCGTTCAAAAATCAGTGTAGACCTTAATACTGATCGGATCGTCTTATTTTTTTTCTTTTAAATAATCGTTAGGCTTCTAGCTAAAAGACTGTCAGGCGGATTTTTCAAAAAATAATTTTTAAGGTTAGGAACTCTGTTAAAAGTCTAAAAAATAATTTCAAAAGTTTTTTTTTTTTCATTTTAGGAAGATAAAAACGTTTTCTAAATATATTTATAAGTCGTACTCTATGTTTTTTGGTTTGCTAATTCCGAAAATTGGGTTCCCAAACCTCTAAAATATGGGACAACCCCCGTAACATTGAAAAACACCCCTTTTACCATAATATTTACAATATTATGAGTATTAATCTTAAACAGTCCTATAAATTCTCCTTTTTGAAACATTATACAATAAATTTAATTATAAAACATTGAACTGAGCTGAATTTTATTCAAAGGGGTTGATCAAAGAGGGTGAAAACTACCCCTAATATTATGTAAAATGAAAAACGCCTATTTAAAATTTTTTTGTTTTACTATTTGCGCCGGTGCGTTGTCCACAATGCGGCACCCATCTGGCAGATAGCTTTCTCATATCCAAAAATTTATGTAATATGTTCCGTACCCGTTCGGTTGAGATGCTCATAGCCTCAGCCAGCTCGTGCACTTTAACTCGCCGATCGTTCAATATCATACCATGCATAAATGTCAAAAACAGTTATCAACGACATTTCACATACAAATTTTCCTAAAATGCAATATAGAAAATATAGTATAAATAATTCATTTTATAAGACTTTTTATCGTACTTGACCTTTAGAAAACTCGCCTGTGGCTCGTTCTCTAAACTTGAACGCGTGCGAAAAAAACTCGTTCTTTAATATACTATTTTGACAGCAAACTTTAAATTTTATACGCTTTAATAAGGGTCATTAATGTATTATTTTGTACACATTAATAAAACCCATTAATGAACGATCAACGGAAAAATTATTTTAGACATGTCTTGTTCCCAAATATTTTTATTTATATTTAAATAGCCTTTAAGATCTCCAAATGCACTTAAAAACTCCACTATTAAAAATTACCCAATTTAATAATATTGCCTTTACCTTCAACATGTTAAAAACCCTACAAATATTTATAAGAAAAACAAAAGAAACCGTGTTTTGAAACCCTACCACTAAAACAAAGAATGTAACAACTGTAATAAAACGAGTGTCACATATAACATGAGTCTGTGTACAAGTACACATTGTACACACACATCCGGGCACACCTTAGCAAAGCAGTACAGCATTACAGTGATAATGGCATTGGTCACATGTGGCAGAGCCGACCCGCATAATATGTTTTATGTTGTACAGCGCCGGTCGGGTTATCCAGGATTCGCCAACAACAATGAGTACAATGTAACGTGGAAATAATAGAAATATTTTGAGAATGAGGTGGCGTGTACTAAAAACAAATGAAGCTTACAGTTGTATGTATATACTAGGTCGAGGATTATGCTAACTACAAATAATAGTAGTGGATGTTTTAGTAATTTGATAAACATATTTTATATAAGTTAGAGCTAATCAAACAACTGAATTAAATGTCAAAATCTGAGCCTAACAACTAACTAAACATAAATTTAATCCCTGAGCCTTAATCAATATAAAATAGTTATTTATGTATCAAGGCTGAAAATAGGCATTTTTGGCCCGTGGCATGATTATTAACTCGAGGCGCATAGCGCCGAGAGTCAGAAACGCTAATTTCACTCGTGGTACGCACAGTATTTTATGCACAACAAAAGAAGATTTAATTTTAAATTCAAAAGATTAAAATAGGTACATTTATATGTGAAAGTGACATTTTGAAAAATCAAATATTCACAATAAACAAAAAATGTCATTTTTATTTATGTATCCATAGGAAATTATTTTATTATGGCCCTAGGGCCAAAAAGAAAATATTTAAGCCCGCTTTTCTTTGCTAAAACATATGAATTTCGACACGGTTGTGCATAAATAAATTTAACCCCTTACCCTTAATCAATGTAAAAATAAATCTATGTACGTATTTCGAGAACGAAGTTCTCATCATCAGTAGATAAGGGAAGGGGGTTAACCAAAATTACACAACTTGTGAACCAAGCTAGTGGTCAAAATATAATCCAGTCGGGCTTTAAACCAACTAAGCTATGACCGCCCTGTGATTCAAATT
Organism: Pterostichus madidus; assembly: GCA_911728475.2. NCBI lineage: Eukaryota > Metazoa > Arthropoda > Insecta > Coleoptera > Carabidae > Pterostichus > Pterostichus madidus. The sequence goes on along the minus strand of OU452308.1, from coordinate 35,779,491 downwards.
TTATTTCAATCCAATATTCTCTCTATTTTGTTATGTGTCATAGGCAACCCTGACCTCATGACCCTTTCTCTATAATTCAAAATACTAATTAAATTTAATTTGCTAAATATTCTCTTTAAATAACTATCACTATAGAGGACACTTGTGTCAAATCTTTCAGTATATTAAAATAAACAAAAACCAAAGAGATAGACGGCTGTCATTCTCGAGAATAACAGCCGTCTTTTTTTTTTTTTTTTATTTTAACCCTTGTATATCTATGGCAACAAAAATCAGTTTCCAGTAAAAATCAGTAAAATTGCATTTATTCAACATGATTTTACAATTGTTTTTTTTTTTCAAATAAAGTATTATTATTTTTATGTTTCTAGAGAAAAATTACTCTTTTGAAAAAGATAAAAAATAGCATGCCATTTTTAAAAAATACCGTTCCCTGCACTGTGAATAATGATTATCGATAAAAAATATATGATCTTGCCAAAATATCCGCAATCATAAACCCTCGAAACGTACTTTAAATTATTTACATTAAATTATTATTTCAGTAAATAATATCAATATTCCTTACTTAAGTTATAATATGTATTTGTATTGATTATATATAAAAATATAATAATATATGTATTTTTTATATTTAAAATTTTTTGGGGCGAGGGACCCGTGAAAATGTTGTGCGTAAGGGCCCCGCAATATTTCCTTCAGATGCCAATGTGATCAAGTATAGCGAATACAAAAGATTAGAAATTAAAACACCACTGACCTGTGTGTTCTTCGAGGATATCCTGAAGTCCTTGATTCTGGGGTAGAGATCCTTGATGACGATGGTGATGCCCAAGTCGGTCGAATGGAATTACAAACAGAAGGCATACATCTTACAACACAGACACTGGTAAACGAATTTTAAAATACCGGAAAATATTTTTTATACAATTATTTAAAGAAATGAATTTAATATCAACAAAACTCAATAAACATTACACATAAGCACTGTGAAGTAAATATATAAATTATTATGAGAATTTTAACACAACCGACTTGAGCTAGTTCTGAAATAATACTGATTAGAACTTGTCCTTTATGACGCGTCTGGACACAAAGTTGCATTTCTCTTAGCGTCTGACGTCACGATACATTGACAACGGGAATAATCACGAATTGTAGCGAATGATGATATGGATTTTAAATATTTCTTGACTCACGAATACCCATAAAATTTAATAAAATATATAAATAAATAATGTTCAAATTTATCATTCGGTTATTAGATCGTAATAATTATAATTTTGGTATTAAATATAAGGAAATATGTATAAATTGTGTTCATTGCTAATTGAGGTAGGTGGCTCAGTGGTATCGAGTCGGCCCATGGTTTTTAAGAACCCGAGTTCGATTTCTGTAGCCAACAAACAATTTTCACCATATTTAATATTATATTCAAAGGATTAAAACGGGTACATTTATATATCAAAGTAACATTTAGCAAAATCAAGTATTCACAATAAACAAAAATTGTCATTTTGTTTATATATCCATAAGAAATTATTTTATTATAGCCCTAGGGCCAAAAATCAATGTTTAAGTTATGCATAAACAGATATTAAGGTAGTACTAGCGTGAAATTTTTTTTGCAGATCTGAATGATATTTGGCTCACGTAAACATTGGATAGTCATACGCATCATATTAAAATATGAAACACATTCATCGTCTGTGAACAAATATATTCGCTTGTAAAGTTGAGTTCTTATACACCTGGCTTATGGCGATCATCACTCAGAATCGCACATATTTGGTTTGTGTACCTCTAAAATTTTGCAGTTTCATTTGAAAAACTAGTATGATGTTCTAGAACTATCCATGTATATTGTATCAGAACGAGAAAGTTTTCTATCGTTTAGTAATGGATATATAGCCATGCAAAGCCTTGTTTTTAACGAAAAAATAAGAATCCCAATTTATAATGGCAACACCACACGGTGGTATGGTATTTGAAAATTCTCTAGACCAACAACCTGTTATCAATTCATTATATTCAAATCATAATAGGTATAAAACACTTATTTTATTCAATTTTTATATTTTTTTGAGCGTCAGTTTCGCCACTCGACTACCGATGGCGCCACCGTCACACTAGTACTACCTTAAATGCGCGTTTGCTTCATTAGTTACCAGGGACACAAACAAAACTGAAACTTGTCATATTGATAGAACTAATCTATTTGCTGCGTTTTTATTTCAACTCTTTTAATAATTTAAGATGAAATCGTAGAAAAAATTATGTGCATCACGGGAGTAAAGAGTCTTTGTTCCTCTTACACTATTACAATTGCAATTATCGTGTTCGAGTAACAAAGAATCACTTTACGCTCTTAATACACAAATAACTATTGTACGTATTTATTTTCCTTATTTTGATTAATTGTTATGTATAGTATAAGAGACATTTATAAAATTAAACAATCCTCGCTAATTATTCGATATTTACTTTTAATTGCTTATTAATAACAGTTAAATGAACGATTTGCCTTAATTGCAGAACACACGATCATTCTAATATCTATTTTAAATATAAATTAATTGGCATTGGTTGTGACTGGGTTAGAGTTTTTATTTAATTATACGTAATGTAGAATATCCGTTAATAAAATTATAGTTCTAATGCTTTTATAATGTATAATTTATTTAATATATCTTACCTACTTATTTAATTTGAATGAAAAGGATACAACAATGCAATTTGATCCAAGAAAATAAAATAGTTTATTATATAATTAAACGGAAAAGTGATATATTTCTAGACGATGGTGGTAACAGCGTTTTTCACGATTTTGATGGTATATTAAAGAACGAGTTTTATAATAATAAAAATACATATTTCTGGTGAATCAAGTACATGATATTGAAATAGTCATTTAGTATACACAATTGTTACATAATTACCAGAGCTGGGCAGTAGCTAGCTACTTTTGTAGCTTAGCTACGTTTACCTTAGCTGTAGCTGTAGCTTAGCTAAATGTGAAAAAATATAGCTGTAGCTTGTAGCGAATTATGTTTTTTTTCTATTAGCATAAAAATATTGTTTTAGCAACTGAAGCTACTTTTAAAGCTACTTTTTGTAGCTTAAAGCTACCACTGTTCATTAATAAATACCTATTTATTTTTGTTTTGTATTTGAATTGTACCTTCTTTATTAAAAAAATATGTAGATATATCATCACGCCTTCTACCCATTATTGGGTGTGGCACTCTATAATTGTAGGATAACAAGTTATTATATAGTGTAAAATCTATTAACATATTTTATTTTTCACTTGTTCTTAACCTATCCTAGTTTTGTATTAAATATTAGATGAACTAAACATTGACTGTTTAGGAGTCTTCAGCTAATGTGACTGTTAATTTATTCCGATATAAATTTAGAATTATAGCATAACAAATTAACAGTACATTTGTCCATTTGCGATTTTTTATATTTATTAACAATCATTATAACAAAGACTGATCAACTGATCATATGACAATGGCAAATTTAATCATTCACAATATTTGAAAAAGTAGCTTTAAAATTTAATAGTTACTTTAATGAAAGCTTTTAGCTGTAGCTTAGCTATATTTTACAAAATGTAACTTATAGCTGTAGCTTAGCTACTTTTTTAAAGAATAGCTGTAGCTGTAGCTTAGTTACTTTTTTTAAGTAGCTGGCCCAGCTCTGCTTTAGATATTCCCAAAATTATATTGTAAAATGTTATGGTACATTAAAACTTTAATCTAATAAGTGCTAATCAAATCAAAAAAGCAGTTATATAACTATTAAAAATATAATTTTTCAGGGCCAAATATTAAAATTCATAACCAAAAAATTTTAAAATTCATTTGTAGTAATATACCGGAACGTTCATAATGCATACAGTGATTCAGTATTTTCTATAACTATATGAATGTAGATCAAAGCATAGCATATGGGTAAAAAGAATTACGCATTCTGTAATTTTAATTGTTTACATTTCTGTGTTCATTGTAATCAAACGAAGCCAATTAAAATTATAATTGTTGCTTTATTACCGTTTTAACAACCAATCAAAATGTTACGCTGTACGCACGTTCAAACAAGTAACAGATCAAAAACATTTTGAGGTTCAAAAACTCAAAATTTATTGCACACGAAAATCGAGCATTTATCATTTAATTTTGTTACTAATCTACAATATTTACTTAATTATGTAAAATAAATAAACAAATAAATAAATATATCATTACGCCTTCTACCCATTACTGGCTGTGGCACTCCGCCGAAGCAGATCTCGGTAAGTGATATATTTTGCGTGTGAAGTGCGGTTACCAGTCGTCAAATCACGGCCTCCAAAGATGTTAGTGGTGGAGGAGCCACAGGAATAAAAAAATAAATAAATAAATATATCATCACGCCTTCTACTCATTACTGTGTGTGGCACTCTGCCGAAGCAGATCTCGGTAAGTGATATATTTTGCGCATGAAGTGCGGTTACCAGTCGTCAAATCACGGCCTCCAAAGATGTTAGTGGTGGAGGAGCCACAGGAATAAAAAAATAAATAAATAAATATATCATCACGCCTTCTACTCATTACTGTGTGTGGCACTCTGCCGAAGCAGATCTCGGTAAGTGATATATTTTGCGCATGAAGTGCGGTTACCAGTCGTCAAATCACGGCCTCCAAATATGTTAGTGGTGGAGGAGCCACAAACTATTTTTTTGGGACGAAATTTGAAAAGAACCGTTTTTTCAAATCTCGCCACAAAAAAAAGGTTCATTTTGTAGGTGGCGCAGTGATCTATACCCGAACAGCTGTTTTTACGTCACAAAACGTCACAGTGCCCGCATCCTATATATATATATATATATATATATATATATATATATATATATATATATATATATATATATATATTTTTTTTTTTTTAATCGCTGGAGTCGTGATCGCAAAAATGTCTGTTAATGAAAATGCCAATTTTTTGGTTGAACCAGTTTAAAAATCGAAAAATTTAAAATATAGTTCTGTATAAATCAGACTACGAGTGCATCTTCATATCTTTTTAAATTGGAAGTTACTGCGATTTTTGACTTTTTGAAAATCTCAACTTTGAAAGCCCATATCTCGAAAACTAAAAGAGATATTGAAATTCGGTTTAAACGAGTGCATTTATCGTGCTTCAATTAACTTATACCGAAATTTTGAAAATTTTGAAAATTTTAAATTTTTTTCCAAAATTTTCATTTCTCAATATTTCCAAAAATTTAAAAGATAATGAAAATCTGTAGACACCAATGAATTCCTCTCGTAAAATTACATAGGTATGCAAAAATTCTGGCAAAAATTCGAACAGCTAAAGTTTTTATTACAGAAAAACAAAAAATCACTGTTTTTTAATTATTTTTGAAGGGGTACCCCTTAAGATTTTTACGAATTTAGGCCATTTTTAGTTTTTTTGCTCTAAAAATTGTATCCGTGGAGCAAAAATTCTGAAATTTTACATACTTATGTACTTTTTTGCGAGAAATTCACTGCAGTTTACAGATTTTTATTATATCGTCAAATTTTTTAAATATGGGCAAAAGAAAATTTTGAAAAAAATGGTAAAATTTTCCAAATTTTCAAAATTTCAGTATAAGTTAATTGGAACACGAGAAATACGTTCGTTCAAACCGCATTTCAATATCTCTTTTAGTTTTCGAGATATGGGCCTTTAAAGTTGAGATTTTTAAAAAGTAAACTAAAAAAGATATGAAGATGCGCTCAACGGCTTCGGCAGAGTGCCACACCCAGTAATGGGTAAAAGTCATGATGATATATTTATTTTATATTTACTTTTTTAATTTATAAAAACCGCCATTTGATTGACTTAGAAAGGGCGGCAAATTGGAGACCGCTCTGGGCGACAAAAGTTCTAGGTACGCCACTGAATATAACTTATATCCAAAAATATTATTGTGTCTAAGTGGTTCGGATACCACTATAAGCTATTATAATTGGGATTCAGTTCCTGTTGTGCAGACTAACAAGTAAATAAATACCACTGAGCCACCTACATATACTGGTATCCTAGATAACTAGGTAACCTAGAGAAATTCGCTATCATCATCACCATCTGCCATCACCATTCATTATCCATCATTTACCACAGCACATACCAATCTGTCTGCATTTCCACACCAGGCGGTACACCGAGTGCACACCGAGTGCACACCGAGAGCACACAGTGCGCAAGTCATAAGTTAATGAATGCTGCACATCTTAATTGAAGTATACCGGAAACACAGCGACCATGGCTACGAGCGTCCGCGATCCGAGCGACTAGCGAATCCATAAAGCACCGTATGTTGCTCTAGTTTCCGAGAGGATCGAAGCTAGCGGTGCTGGAACTATACTGACGGATGTGTGGATACAGAATGACGCGAGTGTTTTGTTTTAGATTGGTTGGGTGGTGTTTGGTAAGGGCAAACATAGGGTTTTAACATGGAATGTTAGTTTTATGCAATTTCCTGCAAAACTGTAGAGGGCAAAGATGTAAAGAATTGAAAGATGCATGCAAGATTTTATTTATTTATTTATTTGTTACTCTGCACAACAGGAAGTAAATCCCAATTACAGTACAGGGGACCTACACCTTATAGTAGAATTAGGCTTGCCACCTCTCCGGGTTTCAGTGCGTTATCTCCGGGCTCCGGGTTTAATTATTATTTCTCCGGGTTGTGTAAGTAAAATTGAATATGTAGTGCTACGTTGTCCAGGACAAATCTGTCTCACTTTCGGAATCTTCTACGCCGCTAAATTATCAAATTTTTTTCTTTGATGATCTTCTACATCTTATTGTTATCTAGTTTAATTTCTGTCTCTAAATCTTCCAATTTCTTGATTTTGTCCTCATGATTTTAAGGAAAAATTTATACAATTAGTTTTGGTTCTAATAGTTGATATATCATCTTGTATCAAATAAATTTTTTTAGAATTGTATCAAGTTTTCAGAAATAGACCTAATTTTAGGTGAGGGGATGTCTTCTGTTGCATGTGATTATCTTCAATGTTGTCAATATTGTTACAATTTAATCGTATATATGACGTTGAATACACTAATTTTATTGTTACAGTAGATCTATCACTTCCAATCTTGTTTTACTTTATTTTATAAGTAATTATTTTACTATGATAACAAAAACACTTGTCTTTGACAAAACAATGTAACCCTTTTTTTCAAATATGGTAATAATAATAAAATTGCAGGATCTTTTTTAAAAAAATAGTCATCGTCTCCGAGCGAGACTTAGTTCTGAGGTGGTAACCATAAGTGGAATCCGAACCATTCAGACATAATCGTATTTTTTTGGATATAAGTAGAAGTCAGTGAGATTTGAACGCACGACCTCTTGCTTGCTAGTTAAGAAACGCAAGTTTTACCTCGCTTTTATCCACTGAGCTACGATTGCCTGGATTGTTTTAAATTTTGTATTACTTGTCTTGAGTATATATATATATATATATATATATATATATATATATATATATATATATATATATATATATATATTTATATATATATATATATCATCACGCCTTCTATCCATTACTGGGTGCGGCACTCTACCGTAGCAGATTTCAATAAGTGATATATTTTGCTTGTGAACTGCCGTTACCAACCGTCAAATTTTAATTTGATGAAAATGTTTGTCGCCTGTGGGAATCAAACTAGGTTTCTCAGGATCCACAGGCCGACTCGATACCATTGAGCTAGCTACCCCAAAAAAATAATATAGAAAAATAATTTTTTATTAAACGAAAGTAATACTGTAAAACAATTACGATAAAATGAACTAAACAGTTATAAAGTTAAATAAGTTTATCTTCTATAAATAAAATATAAACGGTGTATTATAACCATTTGTTTATCTAACTATAATTTAATGTCATAAAAATAATAAGTGGTTCTTCCGAATGATTTGAATCAAAATGAAACAGTTGTTGGAAGAAGAGAGACCATATTGCTAGCGTTTATTAAGGTTGCACAGTTATTCAAATAATGTACTGTTTTGTTTAATTTAAAATACAAAATGCAATTGAAATATTTAGCACTACAAGTAACATAATGACCATTGTTCTGATCTTTTCTTTGTTGCTGATTTTTTTTTCTTCTTCATTTCTAGAGACTGAATACTAGCACTAAGAAAACAAATGACATGAAACTTTAAATTTGAGTATATTTATAATACATAAATAAAATTTTTGTTTCCCTTACCCACATTCAGAGCTGGGCAAGCTACTTAAAAAAAGTAGCTAAGCTACAGCTCTATTCTTTAAAAAAAGTAGCTGAGCTGCAGCTATAAGCTATATTTGTAAAATATAGCTAAGCTACAGCTAAAAGCTTTCATTAAAGTAGCTGCTAAATTATAAAGCTACTTTTTCAATGATTGTGAATTATTAAATTTGTTATAATGACTGTTAATAAATATAAAAAATCGTAAATGGACAAATGTACTGATAATATGTTATGCTATAATTCTTATTTATATCGGAATAAATTAACAGTCACATTAATAGAAGATTCCTGCACAGTCAATGTTTAGTTCATCTAATATTTAATACAAAACTAGGATAGGTTAAAATCAAGTGAAAAATAAAATATGTTAATATTTTCTTTCATCGTAGTGCCATCTGTTATCAATTAGTGGAACTTCACCTGATATGTTAGAAGTGTGCGTTATAATAACATATCAGTGTATGTTATGTTCAACTTTCCGTAGTAATTTATGATACGTGACCGTCTGAAACGTATTTTACCTGACTGTTAAACGTGATATGTACATAATCTGCTGTCAACATTTTGAATTATTTATGATTAATTATTTATGGGGTAATGGCTCAGTGGTATCCGAGTCGGCCTGTGGATCCTAAGAACCCTGGTTCTATCCCCACAGCCGACAAAACATGTTCACCAATTTAAAATTACCCCCGTGGCTCCTCCACCACTAACATCTTTGGGGGCCGTGACTTGACGGCTGGTAACCGCACTTCACGCGCATAAATATATCACTTACCTAGATCTGCTTCGGCAGAGTGCCACACCCAGTGATGGGTAAAAAGGCGTGATGATATATGTGATGGGTAAAAAGGCGTGATGATATATTTTTTTTTTAATTATTGATTAAATTGAAAGGTTTTAGAAATAATAGTATACATAATTCTCAGCGGATTAAAATACTCGGCCTTCTATTAGCTGTAACTATCTATATTTTTTTATTAAAATAATAATATGTCAAATAGTATTTCCGCCTTTACCTAGCATTGTGCCAACTGTAGAATAAAAAGATCCCAAGAATTGTATTGCCAACTGAAACACTTACTTCTGATCACTCTGCATTAAGTGTAAGTTAAGTTAAGTCTAAGCCTAAGTAGGTAAGTCAGCAAGAATAATATTTAGTATGTTTTCTAATGCTGTTATTGAACGTGCTACTTGTTGTCAAATAAAATCAATATTATATATCTCAATGCGGGTACATATTTGTACAAAGAGGAAGCCTACTTGATCTTGTTACCGTTACTAAATTATATTCACAAAGCAATTTACCGTCTTCAGATATCCATATATAACACTATATTTATAATTAGTTGCAGGATCAATATATGCCTATAAATAACATCTAGATATTTACATATTTCAATATTAATACACACAACACAGTTTATTTAGCGCAAAGGGAAGTGAAAATTCAAGAACGTATGTTATATAATCTGTGTACAAGTCAATTGTAATGCCGTTGAGCGCATCTTCATATCTCATTTAGTTTTTGAGATATGGCCTTGGGAAAGTTGAAAAACTGAGATGTTGAAATTTTTTGAAAGTTCCGGAGGCTCTATCTAAAAAACTAAACGTGATACGAAGTTGCGCTCAGCGGTATTGAATTCCCCGGGTCCGAATTGACTTATTAGCAAAATTTTAGCTCATTTGAAGCGGTTTAATTTTTTGAATTTTTTTATTATTTTTCTAAGGGGTACCCCTTTGGTTTTTTATGATTTTTAAACAATTTGCTCTAGAACTCTTTCTCGTACGATTATTGTACTGAAAATTTACATACATATGTATTTTGACCCACTGAATCCAATGGTCAAAACCCCAAATTCGTACGCCTTCTAGTTTTTAAGATATCGTCCAAAAACTGTTTAGGAAAAATTAAATGTCAAAATTTTTGAAAAAAATTTAAAATCGCTGAAAATTTGTATACGAGTCAATTGAAGCATGAGAAATCCAATGCCGTTGAGCGCATCTTCGTATCTCGCTTAGTTTTTGAGATATGACCTCTGGAAAGTCGAAAAACAAAGATGTAAAATTTGTTTGAAAATTCAATACTTCCGGAGGCTCTATCTGAAAAACTAAACGTGATACGAAGTTGCGCTCAACGGCATTGAATTCCCCGGGTCCGAATTGACTTATTAGCAAAATTTTACCTCATTTGAAGCGTTTTCAGTTTTTTTTAATTTTTAATTATTTTTCCAAGAGGTACCTCTTAGGTTTTTTTATGATTTTTAAACAATTTGCTGTAAAACTCTTTCTCGTATGATTATTGTAACAAAAATTTACATACATATGTATTTTGACCCGCTGAATCCAATGGTAAAATCCCTAAGGGCGTTCGCCTTCTAATTTGTAAAGATATTGTTCAAAAACTGTTTTAGAAAAAAAGTTTGGTGAAAATTTTGAAATTTTTTAAAATTTCTGGAAACTTATGTACAAGTTAATTGAAACACGAGAAATTCAATACAGTTGAGTGCATCTTCATATCTCGCTTAGTTTTTGAGATATGGCCTCTGGAAAGTCGAAAAACAAAGATGTAAAATTTGTTTGAAAATTCAATACTTCCGGAGGCTCTATCTCAAAAACTAAACGTGATACAAAGTTGAATTCCCCGGGTTAGAATTGACTTATTAGTAAAATTTTAGCTCATTTGAAATGTTTTCAGTTTTTTGAAATGGGCAGATATAATTAGGTTTTTTATGATTTTCAAACAATTTGTTTTAAAACTCTTTCTCGTACGATTATTGTAACAAAAATTTACATACATATGTATTTTGACCCGCTGAATCCAATGGTCAAATCTCCAAGTGAGTAAGCCTTCTAATTTTTAAGATATTGTTTAAAAACTGTTTTAGAAAAAAAGTTTGGTGAAAATTTTGAATTTTTTTACTGAAAACTTGTGTACAAGTTAATTAAAACACGAGACATTCAATACAGTTGAGCGCATCTTCATATCTCGTTTAGTTTTTGAGATATGGCCTCGGGAAAGTCGAAAAGTTCAACACTTCCGACTGATTTACTCTCTCTATTGTTATTTCCATTGTTTGAAATACAATTAAATATTTAGAAATAATTTTACAGCCCAATTCTCAAAAGAATTTTAGCTAAAATCTAGCTAATCTTAAATTTAGATTTATTTAATTAAACTAAATCATATTCCCAAAAAAGTTTAAATTAACCTTAATATAATCTTCTCGCCATTTACTTTTTGGAAAATGAATTGAATTAACTTTTTTTAAATCGGACTATCATAAAATTAGCTAATCCAAAATTCAAGATTACCTAAACCTTTTTTTAGAATCTGGCAGTTAATATTTTGTAGTTTAATATAATTGAGTGATTATGTGAAAAATAAGTAAGTAATGAATAGGTTTAAAGCAGTGTATCGTGAACAAATGCCGTTTGTTATTTTCTTGTGTGTGATTTTAACCAGTAATATTTGTTCTTCCTTTAACATTTTATGTTTTAACGCATTAACTTCCAATACCTGTGAAATCTGATCTGATAGGTTCATGCGTTATTTACTTTTGTTTGAGGACATATAAGTATTTCTATTGCGCAAGAAAAGTAAAATCATGGCTCTCGAAGCCATCGTACTAGTTTTTCATGTAATGTGAGTTTTTTCTGTGCTATCCAAGCATTTCAAATTGCATTATATTAGTTTCGAACCGGTACAGTTGCTTATAATTTAAGAAGATGTTTATAACGTTTACATTGAACATATTTTTCATTTTTAAATAAATATACAAGTTTACAAACATATTTTACCAAAATATCACAGCTTAATAATATGTTCTAAGAATTTTACACAAACTAATTAGGTAAATATTATTATCACATATTTTAACTTGAAATCATTAGATACAGTTCAATTAAAATCAATATTAACGATATAAATGGAAAATATTGGGAATGATTAAACATGCGATTTTGAGAAAACTGTAACCAAAGTTACATATTTTCGTTGTGTTTTATATCATGGCGTATATAGAGATAACTGCTGAAAAAACTACAAGCGTATGGAAGTGCTCAAAAAGTATAAAATTAGGTAAGCATGTGCTAAATATTTGAAATTGTTGAAAACTTTTCAAATTAGTCTTCCTACGGGATCGGTGCTTCCATCTGTAGTAAGAATGCAAAACTCAACTGACAGTTATAAAGAATGTAAGCGTACCTAACCCATAACGGCATTAATTCAGTAAAATTGAAGAGATTGAGTATCAGTTTTCTATAAAATGAATTAACGGATATTATACAAAGATCTGTTATGCGCTAAATATAAATAAATGTAAATAGGTAAAACAGTTTTCTGTACAGTTTCCGAGTCGTACTTTGACGTTTGTTGTGACTGGGCTTGATTTCAAATTAACAGATTTTTATCGACCAAACTTTAAAGAGTTATATTAAAATTGGCATGACAGTGTGCTAGTAAGATACTATTTATTTCATTTAATATTTAAGTGTTAAATAAACATGTGTGCAAAACGTTATTTTATTATATTTAGTAGTTATGAGTGACACTGACGATACTGATGTATTGTTATTAATTCCACCTGATTTTTTCCTTATTCATACAGACTCAGAAGACTCTCATCATGAAAAAGCTCACAGTTATTGCGATCCACACTGCAGTGTAGTGGATACACTAATTTCCCAAGTTTACAAACTGGAAAACCGTATAAACAAGATTGAAGTAAACTCAGAACATTCCCATTTCAACTCCATAAGTTCATGTAATTCAACATTAATACCTATGTCCGAAATGTCTGAACGTCCGTACAAAAGTCGTGAGTATAGTACCACCAGTGACAATTATGTACCAAGTAGTACCAAAAGTACACCTCAAAAACCCAGACAAAAATTTAATGTCGCTTCTTTACCATCAACACCAAGTTCTGAAAAACCTGGCTCAGTTAAATACAGAAGACCTCCACGATATACAAGTAAATTACCATCTAGGACTGTACAAGGACCCAGTACTCAATCCTCGATGCAGAATCAAAGTACTGACGCAGATACAAACAGTTTAAGCGCATCTCCCGAAAAGGTAGACAGTAAAAGAATGTTGGGAGAAATTGACCAATTTTTAAACAATGTAAAAACTATTCAATCTGTTTCGAGCCAAAAAACGTTAGCAAACAAAAAACCTCTTACAACACAAATCAGATTAAACAAACCATTATTAACCCTCAGTGATTTAAAATCTAGTAATGAGGAGGCAGAACGCAGATTCAGCAAATTAAATTTAAAAGATGTTGACCGATTATTAGAATCCATGGAATCGGAGCAAAAATTCATGGATTTAAGGGATCATCAAATTGAATCTTTGTATGAAAATGAGAACTTTTACAAACAACAAACTTATCATTGTGGAGATACAATAGAATCTGTTCCTGATTTAGGATATGGAATGAGAGATATTATGTACGAGGAACAGTTACAACCAACTCAAGAAGAAATCATCATTGAAACTTATAATCGTACGGTACAAAATGAACGCAGAGATTCAAAGTCAGATTCTCAAACTAATTCCGAACAAACATTCCAAACTGTTCTTGAAAAACAGTCAACTATTCCACATATAGTTCAGTCTAAATCCTCTCCAATATTGCAGCGTAACATTCCAGAAAAAGCTAAATCCAAAAGATCAGTTCCTGTTCATTATGCTCAAAATGTGGAAACTGATTCCAGTAATGAAGTTTATGAAGTACCGAAAAGTGATGACGTACATATTTTACCGAATGCAGTGAAATCTTTACCAGCTAATTTTAATAACATGACTGTACAATTGCAGCCAACTAGTAGTGTATCCAGTATTAATTTGTTCAGCTTAGCAGATATTTGGAACTCAACTGGAACACAGGATTTAAAGATTAGCGATAAAGAAATGAAAAAGTTGTTACCGAAACTCGAAGAAGAAAAATGCAGAAGGAAAGTTAGTACAGCCAAATTAGTAATTAGTTTGCTTGCCAATAATACGAGTAGTATCAAAATAAATGTATAAGATTTTGAATATTCTTTGCTAAAACCGAATAGATTTTACGGGTTTAGGGTTTGTTTGTTTAAAATATGAGCGAAGCGAGCCTTGCAAATAATACGTTTAGTATTCAAATGAATTATATGAAATTTAAAATATTTTTTTTAATAAAATCTCATGTTTGTATAAAATGCGAACGAAGCAAGCTTCGACAAGACTGTGTTCTAATTTAGGTCTAAGAATAATTAATAAATTAATTGATATTATCTCTTGAAATAATAATACTTTATCAGGCTCATAAAACGGATTAGCGTTAACACCGTTTTTAATATTATCTATAACTCTGTTTCAAATTAAAACAGATTAAAGAAATGAACTAAATTTGATGCTAATTAAGTCTCTTTAACTCAAGTTAAAATAAACTTGTTTAGTACATTGAAAAAAGAGTTAAAAACGAAATAAAAAATGGTGTTAGCGCTAATCCGCTTTATGAATCTGCCTGTTTATTTTCTTGAAAATGATGGCCGTCTCTATGGTTTTTGTTTATTTTATCACTAGTATATCTGTGGCAACTAAAATTTATTTCCGATTATAATCAGTAAAATTGCATTTATTCAACATGATTTTTCTCAATTTTTTTTCATTAAAGTATTATTATTTTTTTATGAGTTTGTAAGACAAAAAAATAATTGCATGCCATATAAAAAATGTCCATTTGATTGTGAAAAAATTACTATCGATAAAAAATATCTGATCTCGCCAAAATATCCGCAATAATAAACCATCGAAATGTGTTTTTTTTTTAATTATTTAGATTAAATGATTATTTTCATGGGGTAGCTAGCTCAGTGGTATCAAGTCGGCCTGTGAATCCTGAGAACCCTGGTTCGATTCCCACAGGCGACAAACGATTTTCACCATTTAAAAAAAAAACTACCTCTGTGACTCCGCCGCCACTTACATATTTGGGGGCCGTGATTTGACGGCTGGTAACTGCACGCGTAAAATATATCACTTACCAAGATCTGCTTCTGCAGAGTGCCACACCTAGTAATGGGTAGAAGGCGTGATGATATATTATTATTATAAATGATTATTTCAGGAGATATCAACATTTCTTATTTATTTTACACCCTGTATAGTTTTTGCAAGCTGTCCAAGCATTTTTCGGTTTGACTGGTGTATACTATATATGCATTTTCAGCATTGTGAAAAACTGATTCAAGAACTGCAGATGAAAATATTAGAAATGCAGCAACGTTTGGCAGTTGCAGTTCAAGTGGATTCAGCCAAAGATGAAGCAATATTACGATTCCATGAAGCTTGGGAAAAAGTAGCGAACCGGTGGAAATCTTTAGAATCTGAAAGAAATATTCTGTCCCAGAAACTTTCTAATGTTGAAGAAAAGTCAAGCGTGCATCTTGCAGAAGCTGCCCAGGTAGTTTTTTGATTATAATATTTAATTCTCTAATGATATTACTGTATTCTTTCAGAAAGTTATTCAGTACGAATTGGAAGTATCTAAAGCTATAGATCTTGCTCAAAATAGTAAAGAGAAATGCAGTGCTTTAGAAATGGAACGTGGAGACTTTTTGAAAAAAATTACAGATCTAAAAGTTGAACTGAAAACGTCTAATGATAATTTGAAACAATTATCAAAAGACAAGGAACTGCTAAGTAGTAAAATTACGCAACTAGAAAAAGAATCTCTGAAGGTAATTCATTATAAAATGTTTACATACATACGTACATATCTTCACGCTATATCCCAACAAATGGGGTAGCACGAACCCTAAAATCACTCATCAAACAATCAGCCCTCGTCAAACATTTTCATCCAAACAAACCACCCTCACTTCAACCACATTCAAAGATCACTCCACATAAACTCATTCATTTATTACACTCGAACTCATTATCACACAACAAACCTTCAATCACATCAATTCCTATTCACTTATCATTCATTTTCTTTCTTCAACGTACATAACATATGCATAAAACATCTCAAATTACTCACGTTTACTCCTAACAACGAATCTAATAACGAAACTAACAACGAATCTAGAAGATTAGAAAAGATGAAAGCGATAGCCTGCACTTGTATATGAAAGAAAAGTCCACACAATGCAGTAACTGAAAATTAAACAAAAAGATAAGAAAGGGAGGGAGCTTCGCCCTGCGCTTGTTTTTGAAAATGAATTTCACACAATTGCAATTTAGTAATATTAAAAATAAAACTTTTCATGTTGTAGGATAAAAAGATAGTAATAGAAACGCAAAACGAAATAGCAAAAAGCAAAACAAGTTTATTAAATTGTCAGAATGAATTATCAATATTAAAAGAAGATTATGTGAAATTAGAAAAGAAGATTAAAGAAAAACAAACTGCGATATACGACTTGGAATCCCAAAAGAATAATTTACAAATATCATTCGATACTATGCAGAAAAATGAGGTAAACAATCACGACATATTTTGAAGAAAAGAAAAGAAAATGATTTATGAATATTTAATTTCAGACACTACTACAACATCAAATTAAAAGTTTGCAAGAAGAAGCTGAACGTACCAAACATGAATTAAGACATTTTTATCAGCAGCAAGTTGAAGTTTTAGTAAAAGACAAATTAAAAGAATTTCAAGAACAATTGGAACAAGCCGAAAAATCTCTTCAAGATGAACTACAAACTCGGGAACAGAATATTGCCAAAACTGCAGCTAGACAACTTCAGAAACTCTCCGAAAAGTATGAAATTTTATTTTAAATAACTTTTTTTACACGATATTCGCAGTAAACTCAAATTTCTTCTCGCGAAATAGTGAGGAAAATTAGTTTTTATTCTCTAGACAGAAAAAAAGAATTGCAGTGTAATATGGATGTTCTTTTACAATAAAAATAAACTTACATTTTTTTATGGGGTGGCTAGCTCAGTGGTATGAAGTCGGCCTGTGGATCCTGAGAACCCTGGTTCGATTCCCACAGGCGACAAACAATTTTCATAATTTCAAAAACTACCACTAACATCTTTGGGGGCCGTGATTTGATGTCTGGTAACCGCACTTCACGCGCAAAATATATCACTTACCGAGATCTGCTTCGGCAGAGTGCCACACTCAGTAATGGGTAGAAGGCGTGATGATATATTTATTTTATTTTATTTACATTTTTTTTTCTGTAATATTGTAAATGACCAATTAGATTAGACATTTTCCGCTTGCAGAGCGGAATATAAGAATGTATCATCATATCCATAGATACTTGAAAACTGTCGCCCGAAATTCCTAACAGAAAAACTGTCAAAAATTATTTTAAATTCTTTTTCAATCTTTTCTAAATGGTCGTAGAAAATATATTGTGTGCATCTTGAGCATAAAGTGTCCTTTCCGGTCTTGCATGGTTGTTGCTCTCGATTACGCTTGGATCAACAATCTCCATGCGCGAGCAGAAATAGACTACTTTCTGCTGTAGGTACACAAATAGCTATTTCCTCACTATTTCGCGAGAATAAATATTAGTTTTCTGCGCATGTCGTGAAAAAAGATATATTTTCTTATTGAAAAAATGTTATTTAGGCATAGATTAGAAATTCGGCTGATAGAAGAGAAACACAAAGAAGAAGCCCGATTATACGAGCTTCAATTTAACCAAATGAAACAACAAATTCACATATTACAAAACAAACTTGATTCGTACAACATCAGACGTACCAATATTGCGCAAGAACTTCACAATGTAATGGAACAACAATGGCTGGAAGCCTTACGAATTATAAACAGTGGAAAAAGTCCTAATTCAAGTACTCCTCACCTAGCAGAAATTCAAATCGGGGCGAATAGTTCCTCACATGAATTTAATTTGGCTGAATTAAGGAATATACTCTCCCTAAAAGAAAATGCTACGAGAAAATCTGATGAACAAGAATCACAAACTGCAGGTATTGAGCAGAAATTTGAAGGCGATCAAAGGTATAAAGTTAAATTAAGGTCAAAAAATACTGTAACTGATATGCCATTTAGAAGTTTGCAAACTGAAGCTTATGAAACTCCGGTTAGTAGCAAACATAAACAAGAGTTACCGGAAAATTCGGAAACGGAGCTACAGAAATATATAAAATTGGTATTTAATTTCAGTTTTCACAAATAGTAATTATTTATGCAATACTTTTTGTTTTAGTTATTAGATAAAATGCCGAAAAATTCTTCGGACAATCCTCTGAAAGAAGAAAGAACTTCACAGATTTCTTCTCAAGAAAGTTCTTCTTCTGATTTTATTGATGTTTCTTCATCATGGCCTCAAGTAAATTAAATATTATACTTTTTTTTGGTATATATTAGTAGTTACATACAGGATGATCAAAAGGAATTGTTATAGTTGGCAATACAATTCTTTTATGCCACAGTTGGCACAACAGCAGATAAAGGCGGAAATGCTATTTGACATATCTAAATAAATATATCATCACGCCTTCTACCCATTAATGGATGTGGCACTCTGCCGAAGCAGATCTCGGTAAGTGATATATTTTTGCGCGTGAAGTGCGGTTACGTCGTCAAATCACGGCCCCCAAAGATGTTAGTGGTGGAGGAGCCACAGGGATAGCTTTTGAAATTATGAAAATTGTTTGTCGCCTGTGGGAATCGAACCAGGGTTCTCAGGATCCACAGGCCGACTTCATACCACTAAGCTAGCCATCCCATTTCTAATAAATACAAATAGGTTATATCAGGACAGCTAATAGAATTTTGACTTTTTATGTAATAGAAATACTTTAGAAATCAATGTAATAATAAATGTACTCAAATTTAAATTTTAAATGTCACTGTCAACAACAGGAAATGAATTTTTGTATCAGGATTACCAATTTCAAGTAGTTTTTTTATTGCCAACTGTAACAATTTCTTTTGATTACTCTGTATTTATGGTAATTGAATATTTAATTGTAGGCCCTAAAAGGAAATGAGAGATCAAATATGATGGTTAGCAGAGAACAACGATCAGGTAAACCACCCTGGAAATAAAACTAAATTCTATTATTGAATATTGTATTATATATTTTATTGTAAATATAAATTTTTTATCATTTATTGTGTAAATAAACTGTAATAATATATTTTACGGAGAAAATGCAGTATTTGATTTGAAAAATACGAAAGTAAATCAGTGGTCTCAAAATTATCATACTTGACAATATAATAAAACATTATCCAACTGTTTAACATACTTTAAAATTAAAAGCATGTAGGAGATTCAACATACATTATATAATATTAACATTATGGTAATAAAAAAATTGATCAGTCAATAGTTTATTGAATTTTATCCAAGGCCACAATTTGAGAACTGGCGGAACAGTGGGGGAAGCAACGTAAACGGACATAGGGCAAATATGGCATGATGTGTGTTTGTCACTGACGTTTAATTTTATGTTGTGTGGTGATAATGAAACGATCGTAGATAAGTCACAATAAGCATATTTATTGTGTTAAAGTGTAAAATTTGTGTAGTGTAGTGATATGTTATTTCTCTAACCTCCGCTGATGTAATAGTGGTGAAAAAATGGAAAATAATTCGCAAAATCAAAGAGATGAGGCAGTTAATTTGATGGGAACAAATTCTGCTACAACCGAAGCACAAGGATCAATTGTTGGAAATATAAGAATCGGACGTGTTAATTTTCAACGGAGGACCGCTGAGGGTTCGAGGTTATTACGAGAAAATTTCCATACAGTATTTGAAGAAATTAGACCACTTGTTGAGCAAGCTCGAACTGTAAATCAAAATGGTATATCCCTATCAACGCTTCTAAATCGTCAACAATCTAGAAATGATAACAGTGCTACGCCATCCAATATGCGAGATAGTTTTGTAATTAATTTAGGGGATTCCAGTCAAGGGCAAATGAGTCAACAAGTTTTAGCCACCCCCAATGGTACGCATATTCATATTCATAATCATGCAGCTGAGAACTACTTAAATAATATGAGGGAAGCTGGTGCATCTCTTGAGCAGCCTACTCCAAACAATAATAACAATCAGGAGGAAGCAACAGCTGCAGAGGCATTGCGACAAGTGCCAGAAGCTCGAGCATTACTTGAGATCTTACAGAAATACGTTCCTTTTGTACTCATTTTACTGGCAAAAGGTTTATATGATCACAGAGAAGGAATTTTGAACTTTATTATTTTATTTATATGCTTTAGCCACTCGAATTCCGTTGTAAAACGTGAAGCTGGCAAGCAACATAGACGAAGCTTAACCTCTTTATTTATTCAAATGTTTTACATTATTGGCTGTATACTTTTTATTGGATACATATTTGAGGAACAAAAATTGTTTTCTAATTTAATTTTTATTCCTCCGTACACTCAACCACTGAGTGTATGGGACTTATTATGGACTGTTGGAATTACTGATTTCATTTTAAAATTGATTACAATTTTAGTGAAAATTTTTATGGTTATGTTTCCAGCTCAATTAATTCCATATCAAAAACGAGTAAGTTTAAAAATACACTCAAACCAATAGGAAGTGAACCCTCTGGTAATTTGATCGAATATAGATTGCTTTAGTTCTTACACTACATGCAAAATGACAAAAAATATAATCTAGTATTAAAAAACTGTATAATTTATAATTGAGTACTTACTTTTTCTATTTATAATTAATTTAAAAGTAATAACACATGTTTTCACAATTTAAATGATTAAATTCGTAAAAAAAGAATTTATCGACTTTCTGTTGTTTTCAACGCTATCTAGATTACTCATGAAATTTATTACTAAGTAATAATATAACAAGAGAGTGAGAATAAATTGAAAATAATTTGACAGATCTTTCGAAAACTTGTTGCCAGGCAATAGTCACGAAAGCCCGTAGGGCTTGAGTGGCTATTACCAAATGGCAACAAGTTTGAGAAAGATACTGAAGAATTATTTTCTAATTTATCCAACTCTCGAGTTATATTTAATTAGATTATTTTTTGACTTAGCTGTTGAGGTCGATTCATCCAACTTAAAAGATTTTGAACTGGGTTCATATCGATTGATTACTTATTAATGTATTCTTGGAAGTTGTTTCCAAAATTTTTGGTGTATTTCTGTATCTAAAGTACAACTAAATCGATTTTTTCACACATTTTACTTGACGCCTTGACAGTTTTAAATTATTATTTGACAACTACCTATCATTTGTCACAAGCAAAAAAGCACCTACAGAGATTATTCCCGGGAATAATCACTAGAGCTTTATTCTCAGTATAATAATGACAGAATTGGTTAAAATGCAGACACCTGACAATACAATGAAGCATTTTATTGGTTTTGAGAAACGTCAAAAAATAATCTTTAGAATTTTTTCTGGATCACTTTCTGTTGGTTGAGCTTTAATCGAAACATATGTTAACTAATAAATTAATTTGTATTTTATTTTACAGGGTAAATTTTATTTGCTCATTGAAGCTACATCGCAGTTGTACCGCAGCATAGCTCCAATTCAACCGTGGTTGTATTATTTGCTAGAATCTTATCAAGGACCTGAGAAAGTTGCCGGGGTATTTCTTTCTGCTGCTTATATGGTATCAAAAGGCAGCGATCTCATGATTCGCGTGAGATTATTTAAAACTGCTCTTCTCAAAGCTTTCCAGAATGTTGTAAGTAACTATTTCAGATTCAAACTAAAGTTCATTATCTTGTAATTCATTAAACAAATAATTATAACAATTATTATTGAAGTCTATCGTCACAATTCTGTAATTTACGAATTTAAAATACGGGGTGGCTAGCTCAGTGGTATAAAGTCGGCTTGTGGATCCTGAGAACCCTGGTTCGATTCCCACAGACGACAAACAATTTTCATAATTTCAAAAGCTACCCCTGTGGCTCCTCCACCGCTAACATCTTGGGGGCCGTGATTTGACGACTGGAAACCGCACTTCACGCGCAAAATATATCACTTACCGAGATCTGCTTCAGCAGAGTGCCACACCCAGTATTGGGGAGAAGGCGTGATGATATATTTATTTATATTATTGAAGCCTATCGTCACAATTCTGTAATTTATGAATTTAAAATTAAAACTTCCTCTAAAATACCGGGAATTTCTAAAAATCGACTGTGACGAATTTTTCTTTTAATTATAAGTTACGACAACACAATCTGATTGATCTGCACTGATTATTAACAGAAAAGCAGCCAATAATGATGATAATAAAAATATTTTGTCATCCTTAAAAGTTTAAAATATTTGAAGCAATATCGGGGATAATATTTAGAATAAAAATTCGAATTTTTTTGTCTGTAAACAATAACATTTAAATTATGAGTAACCCAGAAACAATTTCACGTCAAAGATTACAAATTAATCTGAATTTCAATAAATATAGAGACGAATGAGTCATAATGAACCGGGCTTATCAACAATTTAAATTTATCGTAATTAAAATTTTAATTAGCACAGCGCGAACTTTGATAAAGATTAATAGTCTTTATTTTGTACTACACAGTATAATATTCATAAAACCAGCTACCAGTTTATAAGATTACAAGGACATAATGATCAGATAGGAATAGTCAATAATAAAAAAAGATTGATTTATAAATATTTTTAAAAATATGTACTAAAACTAATTAACAAATTAATCCACTAATGAGCAAAATGGCGTCATGATATATTTAAATATATCTATTTAATCGTTTTATTATCAAAAATTCTCAAATTAGTTACTCAATTTATTTTTATCACGTTTATTAGTTTTCTTGTAAGTAGATTCCTGGATACATTTTATTCGTCTTGCCTTTTGAATAGTTAACTATTTTATAATAAATTTTCGTTTCAAACAATAAAACGGTCAACTGCTCTGATTGTTTTGACGGCGAAAAAGGTTTTTATTCTTTCAGGCAGATTCATAAAATAAATTATCCGTTAATATAATTTTCGTTCCGTTTATAATTCACTATAACAGTGTTTAAGACAAAAAAGTACAACTTAATATGATATACATAGTGTAACATAAGTAAAGAATATTAACTCCTGAAATAATCATTTATCTAAATAATTAAAGAAATCCGTTCGTGGGTATTGTGAAACTGAATATTTTGGCAAGATCAGATATTTTTTATCGATAGTAATTTTTTTCGCAGTGAAGGGAGTAGCATTTTTTTTTAATGGCATGCAATAATTTTTTTTTAATCATTCGAAATAGCAATTTTTTCTTTATTCAAATATACTATTGCGAGGCGCGTATACTATTGTAAGCAGTTGTGATGTCACATCACCGCTAAGCGGGTGAACACAGCGCCCAATCACCGCATCAGTTGATCACCACCTGCGCGCACCCCCTCCATCCATGTATCCTTAGCGCTAGCCACCCAGGTATAAAAGGGCTGCAGGGATGTTAACTCGATAGTCAAGCACTCGCCAGACTAGCCGCAAGGTCAGCTCGCATCTTGTACTCTGCGTCCAGCCAAAAAGGTCGGACGCCATCGTCAACATTCTGTAGAGGCCAATCGCCGGTAGCAGGTTTACCATGGACCTGTCCAGGAAATCCAAGGTCCGCCGTGACGCCCTGCGTTTCGCGGCTCGAGCCCCACGCTCGATACGACCAGTATCCCCACTGCCACCTTCTCCAGAAAAGGTTCCGCAGAAGGCCACCACCAGAGACAATTGTCGCCCGCGTTCCCTTTGGTTCCGCCCTGCAATTGTAGAACCAGACTCCTATCGCCTTCAGAAGTTGTCGCCGATACCGAGCCGCTCCCACACCATCAACTGGAGTCTGATCCATTCGAGGAATCCCAGGCTCGCCGTAACCCGTCGCGCAGTCGTAGTCCAGGCTAATTCTATAGACGTACGACCATCGCTCGATGCAATAAATGTATATTTTCAGATATATCTTTTAATGATCACTAAGTTAAATCGGGAATACTAAGCTGACAATATAAAAAAATAATAAATACTATTTGAGAAAAATCTTATTGATAAAATAAACAAAAACCTTAGAGACGGCTGTTATTCTAGAGAATGACGAAACAATTTTTAATTATTTAGATCAAATGATTATTTCAGGAGATGATATCAATATGCTTTACTTAATATTTATACTCTGTATGAAGAACATACGATAACATAAAATTTATTAACAATCTTATTCTAATGAACCGGAATGATGTTATGTATGTATATTTATTTTTTAGACCCTGGGTTCATCTCCAAACAAAGAACAACTACAAAGCGCAGGAAGCCAATGTCCGATCTGTCACGATGATTACGACACTCCAGTTTTGCTACAATGCCGCCACATCTTCTGCGAAGCTTGCGTGAGCACCTGGTTCGACCGAGAACAGACTTGTCCTCTTTGTAGGGCGAAGGTCGTGGATGACCCTTCTTGGAGGGATGGTTCCACCACTTATTTTACGCAATTATTTTAGAGTAAGACGTATTTCTACTCTTTTATTTCTCTGTGACTGTGAATTGTACATAATGTAATGTATATAGTATTTAGATGTTTATTTATGTTTCATAGACTGGATTGTGAAGGAAAACTTGACTTTTTGTAATATATCGAAATTTGATTTCTACTTATATGAAATAAATATGTTATTGCAGTTGAACTTGTTATATTTTTAATATAATTACATTTCTAGTACAAAATAATGTAAATTATCTTTTAAGACTGGTATTAATTTTAGTTTGAAAAAAGTTACCATCGCCTTGAGTTGCTTGGCGGTTGATTGCAATATGACGATCGCGGCTTACTATTTCTTCTATTACTTCTCCATCGCCTTTAATTAGCCTGTAAAAAATAGATGCGCTATAATTTTATCTTATCGATAGCGGTTGTTTTCATACCGGTGTCTACCGCTTTCTTCGTCGTAGACTCTACGAACAACACTTTGTCGTTTCTCCCATTCTTCTTTGGTCATAGGAGCCATAGCTTTTGCTTTATCCATTAAAGCAATTGGAACATCGTGGCAGTCTTCACTCTCATCGTCCTGAAGTGACTTCTTTTGTTTTTCCGTTTTATCATCTTTTTTAATTTCCTTACGTTTTTCTTTCTTAAGTTTCTTTTTCAATTTCTTTGCTTTCTTCTTATCTTTCTTTCTCTTCTTTCTTTTAAGTTCTTCCTCCGAATCACTGCTGCTGTTACTAGAGCTGCTGCTATTGCTACTAGAACTACTATTGCTACTGGTACTTGATGAGGAAGAATGCCTTCTTTTCTTTTTTAATTTCTTTTTCTTGAATTTCTTCTGCCGTTTATCTTCAGGTGATGATGAAGAGGACGATGAAGATGAAGTAGATCTCGTTCTCGACCGTTTTTTTGAACAGGTTCTGCTTCTTGATTCTATCTCTGAACTTACAGTTTTGCGTTTTAATTTATCATTTCTTTTCTCTGTGTCACTTTCCATTTTAAAGTAATAAATTATTTTCCAACGTAAAAATATTAATTACTACGCGACTTGTCACAAATTTGACAGTTGTGACCCTGATTGAATAAGTAAACATAACCTAGCAAATCGCGTCATTGGTAAGAACGCATTATTTGTGTACGGTGCGAAACATCTCAGACATGGAAAGCAGCAATCCTACACCGACAGAATCTTCAGCCACTTGGCAACCAAATGAAGAATTATTAGAGATGCTAATTGGAATGGGAATCTCAAAAATAGCAGCAGAACATGTAATTACATCACATATTGTTATTTTTAATTTCGATTTTAATATGAGTTCAATTTCAGGCTTTGTATTATACTGGAAATCAATCAGCAGAAGCTGCGGCAAGTTATGTATTCGATAATCCAGACATAGATGTTATGCCACCTTTAGTTAAAACAAAAAAGAGTAAACGTAAGCCCAGGCAACAGAAAAAGTCTGAAAATGAGACTGAATCGAGCAGTGACGATGATGCAGATGTTGAACAAACAGATTCGTATAAAATGGTTTTTGTTGTAAATCTAGCCTTGAATATGGGCGTAGGTAAAGTAGCATCACAGGTAATTAAAATATTGTAACCCTACTTAGCAAATGGGGCATTATATTATCTATTTTTTGGGTATTTAGGTTGCACACGCTTCTTTAGGAATATATAGATTACTAACGGAATTCGACCATATGCGAGAAATACTCGAAGACTGGGAATCTGATGGGTAAGAAAATAGTTGAAAATTAAAACAAATGGTAATCGATACTTGGTAGATCTCATTTGTTCTTACAAAATTTGAGTAGTGTTTTGTTTGTTTCACTTTTCAAATAAATATGAATTATATTAAAAGGTTTCAAAATTGTTGAAAATTAAAACAAATGGTAATCGATACTTGGTAGACCTCATTTGTTCTTACAAGATTTGAATAGTGTTTTGTTTGTTTCACTTTTCAAATAAATATGCAATATATTCAAAGGTTTCAAAATTGTTAACGTTATATTTGTATTTTAGAGAGAAGAAAATAGTGTTACGTGGTGATAATCATATACACTTACAAGAATTAGAGACTTTAGCGAAATCAAACCAATTGTTTTCTTATTTGATTCACGATGCTGGCCGAACCCAAATACCACCCAACTCAGTAACTGTTCTGGCTCTTTTCGGACCTTGCGAACGAGTGGACACAGTTACAGGACAATTACAGTTACTGTAAATATTTATTATGAATTTGCACTTCTACATTCTACGGGCCAAACATGTAAACCAACCATCTTAGATCATCTTAGAAAATCGTTGATCCGTAAATAAATGTTCCAGAGTTTAGTCAATGGTTAATATTTGCTGAAATAAATAATTTATTTCCAAGTTATAATCGTTACTCGCTGTCTTTACTAGATGAATATTATGATATTGTTAGCATTTCCAATATCTGAAATAGTTATTGTTGGTATTATATGAATATAATTTGTTTTGCCACTTTTGCTAATGCGTACGTTTGTCTATGTTTTAATTATTAACTGGTTACTGTATTCGCTTTTACAGTGTTATTCTGTATATTCTGTATTCACTTACTAAATAAATATTATCATTCTTCCATAACATGCAATTCACGACTTTCATTCATAGAAACTAAATATGATTCAAAGTTATTTATATAAGGCGTATTTCAGTTGCCATTTAGGTCAGATTTAACTGAACCAAATCATTTATTTATTTTGCCGGATTACTTCGCTCATTTTATTTCCAGTACTAGAATTACTGATTTTAGTTTACTTTCAAGTAATTCACCCCAAGAAGTGCATCAGTTTGCTTAATTTAGTTCATTTAGGGCCAGTTTTTCAATTACCGATTAAAGTTAATCATGATTAAATAATAATGGAAACTATGGTTACCATTATTATTTAATCATGATTAACATTAATCGAGAGTAAACCGGCGATTGAAAAACTGACCCTTATGGTCGGTTTCATCAACAAAAATAAAATTTTAAACATGGTTTAAATAAATAAAAGCAAATTGAATGTATGACAGCAATATCAATGATTCAATTTGACATGTAATTTTGATTTGCTTTTTTTATTTATTTAATCGACGATTAAAATTTAACTTTTGTTGATGAAACCGAGTATTAGTCATATTGTCTAATTTATGTGAACTAATATAAATGAACCAAGTAGCAAATGGAATATAGCTATATTTGTAGTAGTTTTTTGAGGGTAGTTTTACAGGGTAGTATTGAAAAATGTTGGTGAGATTTCGCTCCGTGTTTTGAAAAGCGTGTCGCTGGGAAAACGCATGGGTTGGCGTGTCTGGATGTTCCGCGCCGTGTCGTTGCATGTGCGCAAGTTGTCGTAGAACGGCGCGGCTCGGCTGCTGTCAGTTGTCAGTGTGTGTTTGCAAGTACAGCGTGCGTATCCCGGTGTATTTGTGGTGTGTACCGAGGGTGTTGCCCCGAGCCGTGTGTGAAGTTCGGTGTGAAAGAGTGAAAGCCGGGTGGTCGCGAAGTGTGTGCCACGGCG
The DNA here is from genome assembly GCA_911728475.2 of Pterostichus madidus. Classification (NCBI taxonomy): domain Eukaryota; kingdom Metazoa; phylum Arthropoda; class Insecta; order Coleoptera; family Carabidae; genus Pterostichus; species Pterostichus madidus. The sequence goes on along the minus strand of OU452308.1, from coordinate 35,751,258 downwards.
GCGGTGCCAGCAAACGGCGGGACAGTGCGAGTGCGTTTACCGCGGCCATGTTACACCACCCGGCCCAGTGGAAGCCCCGCGGACACGCATAGGCAACCGGGCAAGGACTCGAGTGGGCCTGGTGGCCGACGACCGGAACTCCAGGGGCCCCACCCCCAGTGACTAGTGATTATTTACCCTTTTACATTTCGTGCTCGTGCTCGTGCCGATTCTGTTTTGTTTTTTGATGGTTCATTCCAGTGGCTATATAGTGTTTGTGAGTGATTGACAAGTTTAGGTTACATCTATCATCCTGCACTGACCTTCCTCACCATGGCTGATGACGAGGTTCTCTTCGACGATGTTTACGAACTCTGTGAGGTTATTGGCAAGTAAGTCACTCTCCAAGTAGAATTATTGATATTTTAATGACTCATACTTCCCTTTAAATTTCAAATTCTCGACACGTACCTTTATGTACACGTTCTATCAACATTTTACTACTGCTTATTGTTTTATGATTTACTGCTAAATAAACCTTCATAGCCTACTACAACTAGTTCTGTCGTAAATAAACGACTGTGTCTCAATCTTTAAGCCACTGAAATTCAATCAATAAATACTACAAGTACGATATAGTAAAATAATGTTTATGGATTATCTTGAATATTTAATGTTAGGTAACACTGAAAAATGCAAATATCTAGATTGTAGAATAACAATATTTACTACCTCCGTTTTCCATTATTCATATTTGCACTTAATATCCATTATTTGTTTCATATTTTATCCTCTATACATTTTTACATTTAATTATTCATGCATCGTTTTTTTATACGCGATTATAAAACTAGATAATGTATTTACGTTCTTATTTATACCGGGCGTTAATAAAAAATGAACCGTACCAATTGCAAGAAATTTGTATCGACCACGTCATTCTTAAAAGAATTTTTACATAAAAGACTTCAAGAAAAAAGGGCCGTGTTCATAGTCGTTTTAAGAATATAATAACAGCAGACATAAACAAAAATTACAATTCTTGAGGGCGATTTTAAAATCAGACTGTAAATACCGCTCTAAGTAACATTTTTCAAGTAATGACATCTATTGATCAAAATTTAAAGCAGATATTTGAATTGGTCTTTTGACAGTAGCGTATTATTTTTACATACATACATAACATCCCATCAAAGGAGGTTGCAAGAACACTTGAAATATTAACAGAACATCCACTCATTAAATTCATCATGTAATCAATCTTCATCAAACATTCTCAATCCTTGCTTAAACCATATTCATAGCGCCCTACATACAAGTTCATTTATTCCTCACAATCAGAATCTTTAATTAGGCAACAAACTTTCAGTCACATCCATCCATTTGCTCCTATACACCTGTTTAATTTCATTAGACGTACGTTTAATATGCTCAAATTATCTAAACTTATTCATGCCTACTAACAACTAATTTAAAAAGATAAGAAATGAAGGGAACGTCCGCCTGTGCTTGTTTTTGAAAGTAAATTATATACATTATTGTAAGAGAAGAAAACGAAACAAAAAGATAAGAAAGAAAGGAAGCGTCAACTGCACTTGTTTCTGAAAATGGATTCCACACAATTGCAGTGAGGGTGGTGTGTTTGGAGGATAATGTTTGACGAGGGCTGATTATTTGATGAATGTAAAATAAATAAATAAATATATCATCACACCTTCTACCCATTACTGGGTGTGGCACTCTGCTGAAGCAGATCACGGTAAGTGATATATTTTGCGCGTGAAGTGCGGTTACTAGTCGTCAAATCACCGCCCCCAAAGATGTTAGTGGTGGAGGAGCCACTAGGGTAGCTTTTTGAAATTATGAAAAATGTTTGTCGCCTGTGGAAATAGAACCAGGGTTCTCAGGACCCACAGGCCGACTTCATACCCCATAAAATAAATAATTTAAATGAAGAAATACTTTAAAACTAAATGTGATTAACTTAATAACGTGTACAATTTTGGCAACGAATCTCATTTCGTTCGAGGGTGGATGTAGAAAATTTACAGTGGGAGGGGGTATTTTGCCTTTTTTTTTAAGGAAAACATAATTCAGACAAACAATTCTGTAATTTTTATGTGGAATATATATTTGTATGTATTTTGTATTCTGTTCTTAGTTTTTAAATTTTAAACCGTTTGAAAAACTCGGAAAATATCTGACAATCCAAATTTTGACAGCTTTTCAAAGTTGTTTCAGAGTATTATAAAGTTTTTCACTGATTTTATTTCTATAAGGGTTATCAAATCGAATAAAAATAACATTTTATGGGGTAGGTTACACAGTGGTATCGACTCGTCATGAGGATCCTGAGAACCCTGGTTTGATCCCCACAGCCGACAAACATTTTCACCACATTAAAATTACCCCTGTGGCTCTCCTACCACTAACATCTTTGGGAGCCGTGATTTGATGACTAGTAATCGCACTTCACGCGCATAAATATATCACTTACTGAGATCTGTTTCGGCATAGTGCCACACCCAGTAATGGATAAAAGGCGTGATGATATATTTATTTATTTATTTTAAAAATAACATTTATGAATAACTAAAAAAAAATAATAAGCCCAAGGGGGCAATATGGCCCCCATGCCCCCACATGGATCCGCCCTTTATTTCGTCATATGCATTATCCTATCTCCTATTCTTTTAATGATGCTAAATTCCTCTACAGTTTAGAGTACAGTAAAAAATTTGGAAAAATCATCATAATCTCTGCATTCACATGCAAAACCATTAAAAACTATTTTAAAAACAAAAACCGCTGGTCATATGAATCCGCTTTACTGTTTTACATTTTGATAAAACGATTGTACCGCACGCGAAACAAAAAAGGATCTGGTGAGTCATCCACACAACAAGTTCAGGGAATTAGTTGCATTGTACGTGAAGAGTAAATAAACTGACCGATTCGAGTTTCAAACTGGTTGTGGTTGTATTAACACTAACCGGAACTGTTGCGTGACCGGCATTATAACACTTCCGGTTTGTCAATAGTCCTCGAACGCTGATTTTTTAGTTTTTGACTACGGGGTATTTGGTAAAAAGCACGTAATGCGGATTTATTATGATTACACCGCAAATAAAAAATTGTGGTACAAAAAGTGAGCATCAAATATAAAATAAATATACCTTCACGCCAAGCGCGTAATTCATATTTTGGCCACAGACGCTTATAGAAGAAGAAGATGCAGTGAGCCAGCGCTAGTAAATATGCAGTAGTATATTTTGATGTTTATAAACATAACCTTAAATTGCAGTATATCTAATCTGTACACAACTAATAAAAAGAACCGAACAAAGTAAAATATATCGATAAATGGTTTTAAATAAGTGAAATACATAATATTTATTGTGTGTATATTATTAATATAGTTGTTACAGTTGCTTATATTGACATAATGTAAAGTGGAATCTTTTGTATTGTCTAAAGAAACATTGATTTCTTCCGTACCTGTTCAAATTATTAACAGTAATATTATTGACAACAATTTCGGTTGCTTTAGAAGTACCAGCAGCGGGTTGATTGTCATTGTCGAAAATAGATGCAACAGAGCATGATCCGGAGCTACAATTATCTTTGGAGGTATTTATGATAAAGAACAATCACTCACTGTACTATTACAATTTAGACGATTTTTAAGAAATTATCTTGACGTTAGTAAAATATTTTTAAATAACGTAGAACAATGTGCAAGCAATCAACAAACAAACCATAGCAACGCCGTAAAACATCGTTCTCGTGTAATATCATTAAAATTTTATAAATTTGGATAATATTTTAGTGATTTACTAAATCGCACAGTTGTAGGAAACATGTTGTTTATAACACGTGCCGAAAAAGGTTACGTGCTCGTGCAGATTCTGCACTTGCACGTAACAAGTCTTTTTCGGCACTTGTTATAAAAATAACTATTTTCTGGCACCGGCAAGAAAGTGCCTACTTTCCTGACCAATTTTAGTATGGAAAGTAGGTTTTTATTAAAACAGTCGAGTAAAGTACGTATCCAAGGCTGCAACAAAAATAGCAGTCTGGTAAAATACAAAACAGTCTGGTAAAGATTTTACCTGACTATTTTTTTGTTGTTGTAACCTTAGATACGTTGTCTGCTGTCAATACAATTCACATAAAGAAATTTAAACATTTCGTATTATTTATGATTACTTAATTGTTAATCAGTGGAACTTCACCTGATATGTTAAAAGTGTGCGTTATAATAACATATCAGTGTATGTTATTTTCAACTTTTCGTAGTACTTTATGATGTTGTTATGGTTATTTTCATTAGTGGTCGTCTGAAAATGATTTTAACAGTCTATTAAAAATTGGTTACGTAATACACTATTCGAGTATTCTCCTTTATCTACAGAATAACAAGGTTATACTACAAAAGTTTGTGTTAAATTCTGTATTTCCACGTTCATAGGTTGTATAATTTATAATTAGTTACGTACCTAACATATTCATAAGTGGAAAACAGCGTAAAAAATGTTTTCCAACATTACAAAAAGTCCTCCGTGAAAATAGAAAAAAAAACTTTACCTCTGCTGTAAGTTTAGAGTTTGTTTGATATTTACGCTCGCTTTTTAGTTTCCCATTGTTCATTTGTTCTCTTGAATAATGTCCTCTTTTCTTTTGTTTCCATGGCCAGCTTAAATAGATGTAGGTAGACGGAGTGTAGGGCAAATCCCTAAGGATTTTTCAATGTAGATTGTAAATTTAAAAACGTGCTTTAAATTCCTTGCAGGCGGGTAATATATTTTGATTCGACTTGGAATAGTAATTCGAAATAATGCTGTATCGTTAGTATACTCGTTTTTCTTCATGTTAATGGACTTTAATGAACTGCTAACTTCATGAGTAATATTTTACGAGACGAAAGAAGGTAATGAACTCGAGAAGAGAAGTACGGAAAAGTGGGTATTGACAGAGCTGGGCAGTAGCTAGCTACTTTTGTAGCTTAGCTACTAGCTTAGCTACATTTACCTTAGCTGTAGCTGTAGCTTAGCTAACTGTGAAAAAATATAGCTGTAGCTTGTAGCTAGCTACTTTTTTTTCTATTAGCTTAAAAATAACAACTGAAGCTACTTTTAAAGCTACTTTTTGTAGCTTCAAGCTACTTTTTAAGCAGAAGGTCAACAAAGTACGCATGCGTACAAGCTAAACCTACACAAAATAATTATTTCTTGCCGGTTCTAACTGGTTCTAATACGCAAAAATATACAGTAGGTGCCAGATGGTATTTGCTATTTTTGATATTTATGTACATAACAGTCATTATAACAAAAGACTGATCATATGACGATGGCAAATTTAATTATTTCACAATAATTTAAAAAAGTAGCTTTAAAATTTAACAGCTACTTTAACGAAAGCTTTTAGCTGTAGCTTAGCTATATTTTACAAAATATAGCTTATAGCTGTAGCTTAGCAACTTTTTTAAAGAATAGCTGTAGCTGTAGCTTAGCTACTTTTTTTAAGTAGCTTGCCCAGCTCTGGGTATTGATGAAAAATTTCACTTATAGTATCGATCGTAATGATGTTGAAACTCTGGTTTTAATCACGCAATTGTTTTAAGTTCATTTGTAATTTGTTTTTTCTACGGCCGAGCAGAAAGTAGACGTTTTCAACCGTCAGTTGAGTACAAAAAGTTGACGTTTGCGACTCGCCGAGCAACAATAGATAAAGTAGTAGTATATCTATGGATACATAAAAACTGTCAACATTTTCAAACGAATTTTGAAACAGAAAAATTGTTAAAAATGATTTTAATTTTTTGCGTGGATATTTTTAAATAGTCGTAGAATAGTATATTACGTACCATAAACTGTAAGTGACACCTTTTAGGTCAAGAATATATTTTGGGACAACGAAGCCCGAAGGGTCGAGGTTTCCTAAAAATTCGCGAGCTAAAAAAATGATTTACGGTTCGAGGTTAGTAAGATATTTTTTACAATACTTGCACAAATAAAAGGAAAAAATATAGGTTTTAAAATTGGCAGCTGTCAAATTGTTGTTAATATAAACAGAACCTTGATATGTAATATTTACTTACTGTCCACGGTGGTTAGTAAGTAAATATTAAAATCCAATTGTAACTATGGAAACCACTGTGCAATAAAAGTTCCACTTAAGCTGCATTCACATCTCGAAATTTGGTGAAATTTGTAAACACGAATTTCTGTAATTACTTCGTGCGTTCACAACTCGAAATTTATGTAATATCGACATCTATTATCTTTTCTATGTATTCCAGCTATTTTCCGATTGGCTTGTTAGTGACCACGTGTTAGAGAATTCGTTCAATTTGTACCATCGATGTACTTTATTTGTAGAATGGTCTCTAAATTTGGTAAAAAGTTTGGAGTTTGCAAACTTTTGTAGAAAGTGAAATTTGTGCGCTTCAAATTTCATAGCTGTGGACGGATACATACAAAACTATATGTCAAACTCTACTAATTTCACCGAAGTTCACCAAATTTCGAGCTGTGAATGCGGCATTACAGTGTTTAAATTTTGTCATGAATAGGTAACTTACAGAACAAGTATTGTAAAAAAAATATTATGTACACCACGAATAGAAAATCTTATATATTTTACACTTTCGATGCTTGTCATGTAATATACTATAAAATTCTTATTAAAATACCTAAGAAATAATATAAAAAATTCTGTATTAATTTGCCTTTTCATGTCATATTTCAAAATGCACAAAAATACCAAAATTAATTCTTCATTTTATTTTATATGTAAAAAAGTTATCATTTACATTTAAATAATGTATTCCTATTACGTATAACTCCATAACATTATTAAATTATACAATATGAGAAAATTATTTTGCATTTGAAATAATGTACATACAAATTTAATACATAATGAATTGATAAAATTATAATTTTCAATATAATTACTGCAAATATTATGATAATAGAGTACGCAGAACAACATTAACGATTATAACATAATGAATATACATTGTTTTAAAATATGAAAACCGTTCAATAATATTGACTCCATTGTCACAAATCAAACTTGCTACTATTTTATGTATAAAACCGTTAAAAATATCTCACAATTCACGATAATCAGTCGTCCGTTGAAAATTTTATTGTTTCTTTGAATTGCCTATGACTACAATAATAAATTCAAGGCTATATCTGTTACGGCAAAATATAATTGTTTCAAAAATACTTTAATTTGCCTCGAGATATTATTTATTACCGTAATTAAATATAACGTACGATACTAGTTTTTTTATAAATAGAAAATGTCCGACAAATAATTGTACCAATTAGTATTAAATCTATATCTACTATATTAATATAGATTATACTCTGTTTTTTAACCAGGAGGAGTAAATGCACAAGTCAGATTTACACTATAGAAAGTTACCAAAGAAAGTTACTAGATTTTTGTTGGCGCGAAATACAAAAATTTCTTACACATCTGCACTGATTAAGTCTCATGGAATTTATTTTAAAATACAAATGACATTATAAACTCTAATTTGTCACTCCGTATATTATTAGTTCTTAAAAGAACTGCTTTATTTTAATGTCACAGAAATGCAAAAAACCAACAAGAAAACAGATAACCTCAAAACTTATGACAGCTCTAATAAAATCTATGTACAGTGTAAACTGAACGAAGCACTAGCCAATCAGAAGCGACAGTTTTAGCGGTTAAAATTTAAATTACTTCTCCTGGTTAAAAACAGAGTATTGGTTATTTATTGTAAAGGAAATATTAGAGCCAATAATTCAAATATTTTGAAAATATGTATAAGTATATCACAAATAATTATTAGTGTATTGCAGTGGCGTACCTAGAACTTTTGCCGCCCAGGGCGGTCTCCAATTTGCCGCCCTTTCTAAGTCAATCAAATGGTGGTTTTTATAAATTAAAAAAGTAAATATAAAATAAATATATCATCACGACTTTTACCCATTACTGTGTGTGGCACTCTGCCGAAACAGATCTCGGTAAATGATATATTTATGTACGTGAAGTGTGGTTACCAGCCGTCAAATCACGTCTCCCAAAGATGTTAGTGGTGGTAGAGCCACAGGGGTAATTTTAATTTGATGAAAATTGTTTGTAGTCTGTGAGAATTGAACTGGGGTCCTCAAGATCCACAGGCCAACTTGAAACCACTGAGCCAATTAATAAACAAATAAATAATTGTATTTGAGACAAACTATAGGTGGGGAATTTTTACTATTGGATGGCATATTTAAATTAGGCAGTAATAAAGGAATTTTTCGAGATAATATTTTCAACCCTACATTGGCTTAACGATGAAGAAAAATATTCGAAATCATATAGTAATTCATAAATCGTAAAAATCGAATAGTAAACTTATGAAGTGAACAAGAAAAACTAATATAAAAATTGCCGCCCCAAAATATGTGTCGCCCGATGCGGACCGCACCCACCGCTCTCCCCTAGGCACGCCACTACCAAAATGTACTCGTTTTTCAAGGACGCCGTATTTTTACTTCAACTGTTTGCTTGTTTTCCAAGGCTTGCTGTCATCCCGAAAACTCATATTAATTTGTTTCTTTTATGACTTGTTTTATAAACGACAAATTAATTTACTTTCAAAGTAGATAAAATTTATTCATTTAAATGAAAGTCTAATTCTTGACAGTAATGTTATATAATAAAATAAATTAAAATGATTCGAATTTGTTGATTTAAATACATTTACTATGGAAGTAAATTTATTCTATCCTTTATAAAACTGGTCATTTTTCTATTACTTTTAACAAGTAAACTGCTTCGTTTGTGTTTAATAATGTATAAATTATGTATAAATGTTTAATAAAATATTAATAAAAACCTGATTTAACAAATTAGTTGATAGTACTTGTAATTATTTGAAATACATATGTTCTTTTTTTTTACTAAGATTACATTTAATTAATTAATTAATTTAGTTTATAGAGTAGATGGCACAGTGGTGATATCGTGTCGGCCTGTGGATCCTGAGAACCCTGGTTCCATTCCCACTGGCGACAAACATTTTCACCACATTAATACTACTCCTGTGGCTTCCCCTCCACTAACATCTTTGGGGGCCGTGATTTGACGGCTGGTAACCGCACTTCATGTGCAAAAATATATCACTTACCGAGATCTACTTCGGCAGTGTGCCACACCCAACAGGGGGTAGAAGGCGTGATGATATATTTATTTTTTTATTAAATTTAAAACATAATAATAATAATAATATTTATTTGTATACCGAGCAATGCTCATTACAAAGGAGGAAGGTATCATATAATTATACTTATAAATATAGAAATTTAGAAATACTTATAAAATAAACAAAGCTTGAGACATATAAACGTTTATTCACTAGAAGACCATACTCATATGTACTTGGCTTGCAGAGTAAAAGTTCGAAATAGTATGGGTTTACTTTAAGCATTCATATAGATTCACTACACCTTGGTCATAGGCGATTTTAATTTAAAACATTATCTTAATTAATATAGAAGATTATCTTATATTAATGGCATAAACTATAGAAATTAATTTAACTACTTTTATTAATTAATAATATTTCTAAAAATAATGGCATTCAAGTGACAGCTGTTGTATATTTGTTACCTAAATCATTTTGAGTAGGTGATTTTCTCAGATTGTTTTATATAATGTGTTTAATTTGAGGATATAAAATGAGGTAATCGAAATAAGGTGCGTGAAGGTCTAGTATAGTCATATGCAATTTGATATTAGTATCACAAATTTGTTGCAAACTTTATACTTTCAAAACACTGCTTTCATATATTTGGTTGTGTTTCTGTGTGTCCGCAATTTGTTAAAAATTAGTTTAATTATTATTTACGAATATGAAAGCCTGTTTACACTTTGTTGTTGTGTTTACCTGAGTAAATAATCGAGGTGATTAATACCTTACATATTGCGGTGTACCTACCACTTAACATTTTAAATATATTCATTATTTACATGACTCATATTAATTTGCATGCACTAACATTTACCGTGTAGACTTTACTCACAAATAAAAGTAGAACATTAAAATTATAAAATACATTTATAACTTGAACTTCAATTCTAGTCGTCCTTTCTTATTTCTTAGAAATATAGGTTGAGGGACTATTGGTAGTACAATTGCGACTACGTCATTAAAATGAATGTTTCCTAGCTAGAGTGGTTTGAAAAAACTTGAATGGGTTATATAATTTGATATATTTAGTGGTATTTTACAGTTTATACCTTTATAAAGAAACACTGTAATCTGTATTTTAATATGATGTTAGTTGTTAAGAATTATCTGTAATTGGGTGTATACCTAGAAAATGATAAATAAATAAATAAAACTCTGGATTACTATTTTTCTGAAACCGACAAGAAAGTGCCTACTTTTCTAACCAATTTCAGTATGGAAAGTAGATTTCTACCAAAACAGTCAAGTAAAATACGTATCCAAGACTACAACAAATATAACAGTCTGGTTAAGTACAAAACAGTCTGATAAAGACTTTACCTGATTGTTTTGAATGTTACCTGACTTTTTATTGTAACTTTGGATACATAGTCAGCTGTCAATAAAATTCATATAAAATTTGTAACATTTTGAATTATTTATTAATAATGATTGATTAAATTAAAAGGTTATAGAAAACTAGTATACATAATACGCTAGGGAAGTGTTTTTACTTTCCTGATTTATTATGTAATATACTAATATTGTAAAAATGTGAAATGGCGTAAAATTTGGAACAAATCTACTTTTTCAAAGGTTATACCTCAAAAATTAAGCAAGATATGAAGATGCGCTCAACGGCATTGGATTCCTCGTGTCCGAATTGACTTGTACACATATTTTCAGCAATTTTTTTATTTTTGATATTTTGACCAAAATTTTCGATATACACAAATTTCTAAGGCCAATATCTTCAAAACTAAAAGAGATACGAACTCAGGGATTTCACCATTTGATTCTGCGCGTCTAAATACATATGTGTGTAAATTTTCAGCAAAATATTCGGACGAGTAAGATTTTTAGAGCAATAAGTCTGAAAATGGCTTAAAATCGAAAAATTCTTAAGGGGTACCCCTTAGAAATTTTCAAAAAATCAAAATCGCTGAAAATATATTTATAAGTCAATTCAAACACGAGAAATTCAATGCCGTTGAGCGCATTTTTATATCTTGTTTAGTTTTTGAGATATAGCCTCCGGAAAAGTAAAATTTTGCTCAAAATTCATTTCGTTTTGACCATTTTCCGCTAACTGCTCTGTATGTCAAAAACTAGCATTGATATGGGCCTAAAAAATGCACCGTTGTATTCCGCATAATTTTCTGCATAAATATATATATTTTTATTGATATAAATTGAAAGATAATTTTATTATTGCTATGTGAAACATGGTCAAATTTTCAAATTTGTATTTGTATGTACTATGTCTATGTAACTATGTTAAGAGGTGGAAATGAGGCTTTAATGTTCAAATCACGACCCTAAAGAGTGTTCAGGGAAGAAGATAAAGGATTAGTTATTGTGTAGTGAAGAACTTTCATAAAACTGTTTTATTACATTACGAGTATATAACTGTATACTTTTCTGTACTAAGCCGATGGCTTACGACCTTAAAAGTTCTGGATGTAATCATAGCAATTTACTACTCGTATAGCTAAGTAACGCGGTGTTGGCAGCACAGAACTTGTTCGACTAAGTGACGAGACTTGGACAGTACAGAACCTGTTCGGCTAAGTGATACGTCGTTAGCAGCACAGATCCTATTCGGCTAAGTGATACGTCGTTGACAGCACAGAGCCTGTTCGACAATAAATATTATTTTTAACGGAGTATACCTACTTATTGACATAATGTAAATATATTTTTATATATAGGTGCGATGGCCGAGCTTGTTAATGTACATCTCCTAACATGCTGACGTCATCCGACCATTGGGTCGTCAGTTAGATTCCGCCTGTCGACAATGTGTGATTTGTTGTTAAATATAAAAATACAGTTACATGTATTATCACGCTCGGGCGCTATGAGCTAGTCACTCATACACCTGAAATAATGTAACATCGACTATGAAAAAACCAGCAGTACGGCAGTGTCAAAACTGCGGCTCGGTGTGCCTGCTCTCCTATAAAGGATTGTAGTGCAATAGGAAGAAGAAGATACCTACTTATTGACATAATGTAAATATATTTTTGTTTTTATAAAATAAAATATATCATCACGCCTTCTACTCATTACTGGGTGTGGCACTCTGCCGAAGCAGATCTCGGTACGTGATATATTTTATATATTTTGCGCGTGAAGTGCGGTTACCAGTCGTCAAATCACGGCCTTCAAAGATGTTGGTGGTGGAGGAACCACAGGGGTAGCTTTTTAATTATGAAAATTGTTTGTCACCTGTGGGAAACGAACCAGGGTTCTCAGGATCCACAGGCCGACTTCATATCACTGAGCTAGCCACCCTATATATTTATATATTTTTGTTTTTAATGTTCTTAATCTTTATATAACTTGAATAAAAGTACGTAGACATTCATCAGTAATCAAAAGTTTCGTCAAAGGTATACAAACGCATTTAAATGTAAATATAAGACAAAAACCACAAGCCCATAAGTCAGTCTTATGCTACACAATACAACATACGATTCGCATTTATTTAACAAAAGATAGTCATTTATTTCACGCATAACAAAACAGACTCCAACCAATCAGATTCCAAGAAAGCGAATTACATAAGCGTAGCGAAACAAAACAAGCTTTAAACAAATGAAGGTGTATAGATTACATAGTGTGCTGTGATTGTGAATCCCCAGATTTGGTATGAATTCAAGAGAGCTATTACGCAATTTTCGGCAAATCTGTGCATGTGTATTTGAATCGCCGCTCCATTCAAATGGTAATTCGTGCTAGGGAGTTCATTTTACTATTTTAGAAATCAGAATTTATTATATTTGAAGAAAAACTGATTGGTCACAAATATTTGTTTATTTATATATTTACTCTTTGCGTAATTTAAATTAACATCATTATTATTACATTACAAGGAAATTTATGGGCTGTCTAGCTCAGTGGTCTGAAGTCGGCCTGTGGATCCTGAGAACCCTGGTTCGATTCCCACAGGCGACAAACAATTTTCATAATTTCAAAAACTAACCCTGTGGCTCCTCCACCACTAACATCTTTGGGGACCGTGATTTGACGACTGGTACCCGCACTTCACGCGCATAAATATATCACTTACCGAGATCTGCTTCGGCAGAGTGCCACACCCAGTAATAGGTAGAAGGCGTGATGATATATTTATTTATTTATTTATAAATATAATAGAAAATATGGACAACAGTTATATAATTATAGCTTTATTTGCGTTTAAAGTCCAATAAAATTAAAATCAATTATTTTGTAAATTTCAATTCTTTTACACTATAAAATAAATTAACAAAATAATTAATTATAACAAAACTAAAACCAATTTAATTTAATTAATGACTTCCTCATTTAACAAACAATAAATTGTAACTCAGTAAACAATAGACTGTAGTCACTTAATTACTATATAAACTCATGTTATAAATTATATCATTAATTAAATAATGATCTCTGCTTGCCTACTTAGTACATCAATGCCATTTCAATTATAATTAATAATATAACTAGGTGTCTATTAAACTAAATGACAGAGCAGGGCTGCCAATACGTTGCGTTTTATCAGTTCAGTAATGAAATTTAACAAGTAAAATCCCCAAGAATTTTCGCACGTATCCTTCGGCGAAAACCAGAGAACGCGAATTCTGTAATAATGAGATTTATGTTGATAAGGGCAGACATTAAATTTGGATAATGTATATTGGGAAGCGAGAAAACCTTCTAAGATATATTTTGAAGATTGTGATAGATTCTGTAGAAGATTTGAACAAATGTATGTTGATGTTAGTGAAATGAAATCAGTGGCGTTTTCTCCATGCAAGCAAGACTGTGTATTTTATAACTATATATATAACTACAAAATTTAGTATATCGAATCTCAAAACGCAAACAGAAATTCATAATAGCTATTTATATAACTAGTGCGCGAATAGTGCAAATGGCGTTTTCGTGCACGAGTTTTGTACAATGCTTTTTGTAACGTGCAAAAATTATGTAATGGCCAATGACGAAATTTATTAAATTTGAAGCGTGAATTTATATTGACAGTTAAGTATGCCATGAATTGACATTTGTTATTTGAAAACAAATTTTAATAAGACAAAGTTTTTCGTTATTTAGACGACTAGTAGTCAACCGCCTTAATATGAAGCAGTTTATAAAATTGAGAAAGTGAAAAATTTAAAAAGAAAAATGCATGAATCGCGAAAAATGTAATTCAGTTTTGAATAAATTCAAAAGATTTTTCCGTTCAGTTTATTTTACGCTGACAGTTCATCAATCACTTTATAATTTTTAAATCACAGTTTATTTTCAAACCTGTCATGTAGTTTTTGATCAATTAATTTTGTCGCTAGTTTACAAAACTTGTTTTTTTACATATATATTTTTTTAGTCAATTAATTTTCAATACGTAGGTCTGTTAGGTGTAGTCTTGGGTGTAATAGATAATTTACAAGCAAATTTCTGGCAGTTGAATAGTTGATCAGTTAACAAGGGTGGTGACTACGAGTCTCGAACATAGGACTTTAACATGTAAAATAATAATTTTGTAATTTCCTGCTTTCCTAAATATTTTAAGCAAAAAAGCTTGAAACAAAAGTTTTAGGGCTTAAAATTCTGTATCTGAACCAATAAACAAAATTAATTTCACATACTTTGTACCGACACAAATTAGATTTGAAAATGACGAAAATTGCCTCAAAACTATCGATAGGCATGAAATTGAAACAAAATTAAACAAATTAATTAAAAAACCTATTACTGGGTGTGGAACTCTGCCGAAGCAGATCTCGGTAAATGATATATTTTGCGCGTGAAGTGTGGTTACCAGTCGTCAAATCACGGCCTCCAAAGCTGTTAGTGGTGGAAGAGCCACAGGAATAGTTCTTGAAATTATGAAAATTGTTTGTCGCCTGTGGGAATCGAACCAGTGTTTCAGGATCCACAGGCCGACTTCATATCACTGAGCTAGCCATCCCATATATGATATATTTATTTTATTTAAATAATATTAATGGGGTGGCTAGCTCAGTGGTATGAAGTCGGCCTGTGGATCCTGAGAACCCTGGTTTGATTCCGACAGGCGACAAACAATTTTCATAATTTAAAAAACCACTCTTGTGGCTCTTCCACCACTAATATCTTTGGGAGCCGTGATTTGACGACTGGTAACCGGACTTCACGCGCAAAATATATCACTTACCGAGATCTGCTTCGGCAGAGTGCCACACTCAGTAATGGGTAGAAGGCGTGATGATATATTTATATATTTAAATAATTTTTTAACAAATCCCATTGCTAATATGTGTAAAGTTGATTAAATAACTAATAAATAATCTTAAACATATAATCCAAATTGGTAGATTAGTTAATTAACGGTTGAATGTAAATCAGCCATGTTTATAACTTTATGAAAAGTAATAAATTAGTAGGCAGTGCACGAAAATTTAAGAATGAATTAATTTCCTAATTTATATGCATAATAACGTTGACATCTCATGAACCAGTTTGATATTACAGTACAGCGACAGAATCACAAAAACACCTTTGTTCGCTGCGCTGTGCAAAAAACTTTATATGAACGTGCAGACATCGCTTCATCCCTTGTAATTAAATTACAGAAGGAGTTAATACTGTTTTATTACTTGATTTAACTACAACTTTTAAATTGCTGTTATTTCTACATACACGATACAAAGCCTACGTGATTTTAAACATTTAAATGGAAATATACCTTCCTACGTTCACTCATATTGTTTATAACTTCAGAATAATTTTATCACCTACCCACATGATATTGTTCTCTAAAAATGTAGTTTATGCACAACCGGGCCGAAATGCATGTGTTTTAGCCCTAAAAAGCGTGCTTAAAAACTTCTTTTTGGCCCTAGGGCCATAAAAACATAATTCTTATACGAGGGCAGGGTGAAAAGTCCCTGAAAAATGAAACAAGAAATGATTTATTTGGTCAAAACATATTTTATTTCTCAACATAATCTCCTTGTAGCTCGATACACTTCGTCCAACGTTTTTCTAATTTTTCGATCCCTTCCAAATAATACGATTTTGGCAATCCTTCAAAATAGGCGTTTGTCTCAGCGATGACCTCATCGTTGGAGCCAAATCCCTTTCCGCCGAGCCATTTCTTCAACTTTGGAAATAGATAAAAATCGCAGAGGGCCAAATCTGGAGAATATGGTGGATGACGAACCAATTTGTAGCGCAATTCATGCAATTTTGCCATTGCGACTGCGGATCTGTGTGCTGGTGCAGAGAGCAAATGCGGCACCCATCTGGCAGATAGCATTCTTATATCCAAAAATTTATGCAAAATGTTCCGTACCCGTTCGGTTGAGATGCTCATAGCCTCAGCAACTTCGTGCACTTTAACTCGCCGATCGTCCAATATCATACCATGGATTTTATCGACAATTTCTGGCGTTGTAACCTCAATTGGACGACCAGAACGTTCGACATCCTTTGTGGTCATACTACCACAACGCAAATCAGTAAACCACTTGTGAATCGTTCCAATCGATGGTGAGTAGTCCCCATAATGTTTAACAAGCGATGCTTTGGTTTGCGTAATGTTTTTTCCACGCAAGAAATAATGTTTTATCAAGACGCGAAATTCACTTTTTTCCATGTTTTCAAAAATCTGTAAGGTTGCTTGCTTTCGATGGGTGTCAAAACAGAACTGAATGACATATCAGTCTGAAAATTTTAATGCGTTCTAGTTAAAAATGGTACATTTGCGATTGTGGCGCCATCTGTTTTATTTTTCAGGGACTTTCCACCCTGCCCTCGTACATAAATAAAATGATAATTTTTGTTTATTGTGTATATTTGATTCTGCAAATTTAAACCATGGCTTAGCTTAAACTAAGCTTAGTTAAACCGAGAAATTAAACGATAGAGTTGCAAACGGTCATTAGAGTCATATACGAGGTAATTAAATGTTTTTGTATTTCGAAGAAATTTCTTTGTATTTACACAATGATGTTACATTCCTGTCATATTATTATTGGGAATTACATTCAATGACAGATCACATCCGAAGTTGTTCATAAGAAGACAATTTCCTGTCATCGAGGTACGATTAATACGTCTTCCAGCAGATTTACCTGTCGATTTCCGTAAGACGAACAATTGTTGTAGCGTTGCTTACGCATCAGACTGCGAAAATGTGAACAAGGACGACATAATACTACCTTCATATGTGCCAGAGCGAGAGTGGTATATTTTCAACGGCCGCCCCCAGATAGATGTGGGTCCTGACAGCTCGTTCGCCCTCCCCTCTTTGTCGCTCCCTCAGTCCTGGATAACCCTGATGAAGATCGTGGTATTGTGATGTTCACGTGTTTGCTCGTTGCTATGGCAATATGTTTAGGCCCCTGGTTTCGAGTTTTTGTAATTTATTGAATTTGAAATAAATTTATTTATACTGCTTCTCCTTTTGTTTTTGCGAGAAAGATAAACAACAGAATAAATGGAAAATATTGAGGTAGATGTCAGTTTTTAATTTGTTTGGCGAAAATTTTGCTCCGTCAGTTTTAGCTCTTTTTTATGAGTTTATACAAGGTTAGGTATTTATTTAAATAAAGTAATTACTTCTTCCTTTTTTATCACAAATTTTAAATTTGCATCTTCCGTAAAAGAAAAAAAACGTGTATTCACCAAATTTATTTTAACGAGAGAGAATGGATATTAAATAAAATTAGCAAAAAAAAATGCCGTAAACACAATTTTTATTTTTTTTCCTCAAAATTGTGTGTCAAACAGAATGAAAATTTACTGAGGTATAGATCACTATTATTTATAAATATTTAATACTTAGGGGTAGATACCACCGTGGCAACGAGGTAGAGTGGATTTGAGAACCCGAGTTCAACTCCCACAACCGCTAAACTAACTTTTACCACATTAAAATTATCCCTGATGATTCCCTTCCACTAACATCTTTGGAGGCCGTGATTTGACGACTGGTAACCGCACTTCACGCGTATAAATATATCACTTACCGAGATCTGCTTCGGCAGAGTGCCACACCCAGTAATGAGTAAAAGGCGTGATGATATCTATATATCTATATATATATAAATAAATTAATGTTTGTTTGTTTGTTTGTCCCTTATGCGTTCCTATATCATTCATCCGATTGCGATGCAACTTTGGAGAGTTGTTGCGCGCAACCCTGCAAAGGTTTCTGACTTAGCACAAGTCTAGTCCGCCATTTTGAAACAAAATGGCCGCTAGCTATCCTGAAAAGTACTGCACTGATTCGATTCAAATTTAGTATAGGCATAGATGAGAACCAATCTTGCAATAACCATCAACAAAGCACAGGGACAATCGCTACAAGTGTGTGGACTAAATTTGGAAAATCCATGCTTCTCACATGGCATGCTCAGGCGTCGGAAATCCTTCTGATTTATTTGTGTACGTCCCAAAAAGAAAAAACAAAAAATATTGTGTATATTTTTTTCTTTGAGTTGCAATGCAACGCATGCCGGGTACTCGCATTAAATTGTAGACCACGCGAACGAAGTCGCGGGTAATAGCTAGTGTATATATATATATATATATATATATATATATATATATATATATATATATATATATATATATATATATATATATAAATATAAACAAATTAAATAAAAATAGAGGAGTCTAAATCTTATATTTTATATTTCGTATTTTCAGGTTATGTGCCAAAACCTACTATTTGACCAGCGATACGATCTTTATTTGAAAAACCCAATATAACTGCAATATTTTCTTTCACAATCCGATATATTTATGAACCTTATTCCCCCTAGTAAATAAAAAATATCAACAAAAACACATTCTTTATCCCAATGACGTCACCTCTCATGACACGCTAACCCTCGTTCAATCCCGGATTACGCAACAAAAAGACCCACTTCAACATCAAAGGGCGAGCGGTAACCATTCAATAATCGACAGCACATCTTCGAATCCAGGTTTAGTTTATGTGTGTGTGTGCATTGTGACGTCATTGTTCAACGAGCCATTAATAACTTGTCGACAACGCTGCTGACCTCTATTGTACTTGTGACGTATTACACACTTGTATGGAGGAAACTTCAAGGTGGCGATAGCGATGCTCGTTTAAGTAAATTGCATTATTGATTAGTTAGCGGTGGAACACAGCGTGATGTTATGTATGTATGTATTTATTATTCTCCAGACAGATGCCATCTAGATGTCACTTATGTCAAATCATATGGTTGTTTTCCAGCTGTCATGGATATTTAATTTACTTCCCTAAGGAAGTAAACTTTACTACAAGTATCGTTTTCTTCCCTACGGATAGAAAGTATCGCTCTTTTCTCTCAAGGAAGAAAAGAAAATTTAACTTCCTAACAGGATCGTGAACCCATTGATCTATATTTTCTAAGGATTTTATATGAATACTAGATAGCTAACTTACGCGTTCAAGTGGTGAGGGTATGCTGCCATTTACAGACAATCGTAGCCCAGTGGTTAAAGCAAGGTTAAGATTGGTTCTCGTCTATGCGTATACCAAATTTGTGTCGAATCAGTGCAGTACTTTTCAGGGTAGCTAGCGGCCATTTTGTTTCAACATGGCGGACTGAAGCTTTATTATACCTATATGTTAAGATTGGTTCCCGTCTATGCCTATACCAAATTTAAATCGAATCAGTGCAGTACTTTTCAGGGTAGCTAGTGGCCATTTTGTTTAAAGATGGCGGACTGTAGCTTTATTATACCTATATTTTACGATTGGTTCTCGTCTGTACCTATACCAAATTTGAATCGAATCAGTGCAGTACTTTTCAGGATAGCTAACAGCCATTTTGTTTCAAGATGGCGGACTGGACTTGTGCTAAGTCAGAAACCTTCGCGGGCGTGCGCACAACAACTTACCAAAGTTGCATCACAATCGGACGAATGATATAGGAACGCTTACGGGACAAACAAACAAACAAACAAACATAAATAAATAAATAAATAAATATATCATCACACCTTCTACCCATTACTGGGTAAGTGAAATATTTTGCGCGTGAAGTGCGGTTACCAGTCGTCAAATCACGGCCCCCAAAGATGTTAGTGGTGGATGAGCAACAGGGGTAGTTTTTGAAATTATGAAAATTGTTTGTCGCCTGTGCGAATCGAACCAGGGTTCTCAGGATCCGCAGGCCGACTTCATACCACTGAGCTAAATACCCCATACAAACAAACATTCATTTTTATATAAAATTTGCGTTTCTTAATTAACAAGCAAAAGGTCATGCGTTCAAATCTCACTGACTTCAACAAATATCAAAAAAATACGATTGTGTCTGAGTGGTTTGGATTCCATTTATACGCATATGCAAGTCGTTCCAACTGATTTGTTGGTTGAAAACGCACAGATTGTGAACTGATTGTGAATAAAATAATTAAAAAAGACTCTATATACCTGCAAACATTTTTTTGGGGTATCTTTTATAAGAAATTGTATCTTACAATAATAAATTACTCTTCAAAAAATGGAGACGTATTTCTAAAATTATATTTTTCCAGCGTCTTTTCATTTATTCAAAATATTCCAAAGGTAATACGATACAAGCGGTGTTCCAATTATTCCATACAAGACGAAAGAGACGATAAATAAAAAATCAAGCATCGTTTTACTCTGCACCATTTTGTGGCTGAATAGACAGGGATTCATTTCCGCCCTTGTAACCAACCAGAGATGTATTTAGGTGGAAAATGGAAAGTGGAAAGCAAGTACTTTTAATTCATTGTTACCGTTATTTCGTGATTACTTCTCTGAAAATTCCTAGTTGATAAGATATGAAATGTAGATATTTAATTTCAAGAAAAAATTCTTTGAAATATATTAATAGTTTAAAAATTTATTCAACGTGGCATCGGCAACATAATGCTTTTGGTTTGTTTCCTTCTCTGGAGGAAAAGTTTTTATGAGAAAGTTTCTCAAAGAACTACAAACTAGTCTCCAATAGTTTCGATTTCCTTAAAAATTTATGGAACTAAATTTTAACAGTACTGAAAATCAGGGTGTAAAAATGTCTAATTTTTTGTAAAAAATAAAAAAAGAATTTTTAAAATTTAATTTTTATATATATAAACCAATCTTTTTTCGTAACGCATACTTATGTTTTTTTTTTGGAAAAGGATTAAGGCAAGTTAAAATAAATAAAATAAATATATCATCACGCCTTCTACCCATTACTGTGTGGCACTCTGCCGAAGAAGATCTCGGTAAGTGATATATTTTGCGCGTGAAGTGCAGTTACCAGTCGTGAAATCACGGCCCCCAAAGATGTTAGTGGTGGAGGGGTAGCCACCCCATTAATTCATTTTCAAACAAATTCTTCATTCTATTGGTTCTCACACATACGTTGTAAATTCTCGGGATAAGACAACCAATGTGCTACAACTACCCTGTCTTTATTCTTGATATTTATTCAAACAAAAGATGAACAAGGATAATAACATTGTTCCAGTTTCCAGGATCTATGAATTCTTATAGTTAGTGTCCACCCTGTACATAAAAAATGATGTACTATATTATAGCCCATCATTGTAAAACTACCCTTATATCATATCCAATATGTACCCCGTTACAAAAATAAAATCTTCCACCTCCTTACTTCACAATACCATAGAGTTTAGAATCGCTTGTTACCAGAATTTCATTTCGCGGACTCATACACATTTCGCACCCTTTTCGCGTATTCGCAACTGTTCTTCTGTAGCGTTTTCCAATTTCGTCACGTTCGTCATTGTTGCCCCCTTTTCCACCCCTGCATCGCCGTTCACCCTGGAAAGAAATGAAACATGAGAGCCTACTTGATTCGCAAACGAATATGATGTTGAAATACGTAGTACGTTTCAAAGAAAATGTTCGGTTGTTGAGTGAACAGCGACCTAATTTTGTTTGGGAAAAAGAGTGATTTGTTTGGAAATTGTGGTTGTTTTTGGTTGGTTGGATTGTTTATGTGTCGATAATTTTTTGAGAGTGATTAATGTTGGTTTTATACTGCAACTAAATTATAAAATTAAACGAAGCAATTAAATTAGAAAATTAAATTCAGTAAGTACTGTTCATGCATTGTTGCATTGATAATTAGATGTATCATTTGTCTAATTTCAACTGTCACATTATTAAAAAAAGATGGGATGGCTAGCTCAGTGGTATGAAGTCGGCCTGTGGATCCTGAGGTCCCTGGTTCGATTCCAACTGGCGACAAATTTTTGATAATTTGAAAAAGCTATCCCTGTGGCTCCTCCACCACTAACATGTTTGGGGGCCGTGATTTGACGACTGGTAACCGCACTTCACGCGCAAAATATATCACTTACCAAGATCTGCTTCAGCAGAGTGCCACACCCAGTAATGGGTAGAAGGCGTGATGATATATTTATTTATTATTATTTTATATTATTAAAAAAATACTCGCTTTCCAGACTCTGTTGCTTGCATTAAGTGAATATGTTTTGCAGTTAAGTGACACAGAATGACATTACTGTTTTCGGTTGTAAAATAAATAAATAAATAATTAGTCCTTGTCAAACATTCTCATCCTAACACACCACCCTCGCTTCAGCCACATTCATAGATTCCTCCATACAAGTTCATTTATTCATCACATCCATCCAATCACTACTATTCAAAATAAAAAATAAATATATCATCACGCCTTTTACTCATTACTGGGTGTGGCACTCTACCGAAGCAGATCTCGGTAAATGATATATTTAGGCGCTTGAAGTGCGGTTTCTAGCCGTCAAATCACGGCCCTTAAATATGATAGTGGAGGAGGAGCCACATTTTAATGTGGAGAAAATCTTTGCCGGCTGTGGGGATCGAACTAGAGGATCCACAGGCCGACTCGATACCACTGAACCACTAATAAACACAAAAATGACAGTGAGACAATGAATCCGCAGCCAAAGGCTGGAAGGCATAAAAGCAATTGAAGTAATATTTTAATAAATAAGAAAAAATAGGAAAAACCAAATTTTCCATCACTTGTCCCAAATTCCACAAAAATTTACAGCACGTTTGAATCAACTTATCAGGTCATCAACAAACAGCTGGTCAGTTCAGCTTAAACCATAGACGCGTTTCGTCCTTTAGGGACTCATCAATTTGGTGCGATCAACTATCCAACTAGACCAACTAGGGACTAGTGAACTGTGATATCGTCTTAGCTGAACTGAGTGATATTAAAGTATGTAAGCCGGTAACATAACATGAGAACTACGGAGCAACTCGTGGTGCCATCTATCGACAAAAATCGCAAACTGCTTAACAGCCATTGAAATAATACAAAGATTTTTGTGAAATTTGTGACAAGTGATGGAAAATTTGTTCCACATCACAATTGACATTTTGTCTTTGTATTATTTTAATATTTTAATATTCGGATAAAACACGCGACAAAGTTATTTTACAACTGTTTCACAGAAAACGTCAACTTTACGTTTACAAATAAGAGCTTAATTTACAACTTTTCATTAGCAGTTATGAAAAAAGTATATAATACACCTGTTGAAAGACCATTGGAAAACTTGTATGTTTGGAAAACTCATTTGCGCTCCCAATGATACCCTTTCGACATTTGTATTATAATATACTATTTTTCCACGATCGGGTATAAAAGTAGGTTTTAAATTCGCGATAGAAATAATACATTTTACCCTGTTGTGTCGCTACTAAGAGCGATGGAAGTAAAATGAGCTTTTTCTCCCCTTATCTCATTGATAAAAGAAAAATAAATTAAATAAAATTTCAATAATTCGTTTATGTATTTAAAATATTCATAAGAATATTCGTAAATATTTATTTAAATGTTGGAGTCGTAAAAAAACAAATAGGATTGTAGTCTTCGGCTTCGCCTCGTGCATCTTAAATCATAAATACATATTTCCAGTAAATTGAAAAAGACTTATTGAATATGGTTTACAAAAACTAACAACATAAAAGTAAATAAAGGAACGTCTGGAAGTTTAATATGAAACAAGTGAATAGTGCGCAAATTACAAGGCGACAGAAAAACAAATGAATGGAGGGCCAGTGGAGCGATCTTGCCAGACGCGACTCCAACAAAAGAAACAACAAATAAAAGAACATTGAGCGGAGAAATATAGTACAAGCTAAAGCTAGGCCATCCAGACAGTGTTTTTAATGTCATTGCCCAACATTGTACAAAATTTTCCACAGATATTCTTGCTTCGCTAATGCATTGGATACATTTAGAAATATTAAAATTTACAATGTTGAAATGTAGAACAGTAGACATTAAAGGCCAAATTCATAGTTGTGACTCACCCTCAACTCATATTTAAAGTCGAAGTAACTAAGGCAACTAACTCAAGTATTTGCACAATTTGAATTAGTCGTCTTAGTTACTTCGACTTTGAGTATAAGATAAGAATGAGGTGAGGATGAGTCACGACTATAAATATGACCCTAAGTCAGTGGCGCACCTAGTACTTTTGCCGCCCAGGGCGGTCTACAATTTGCCGCCCTTTCTAAGTCAATCAAATGGTGGTTTTTATAAATTAAAAAAATTAATATAAAATAAATATATCATCACGACTTTTACCCATAACTGGGTGTCGCACTCTGCCGAAGCAGATCTCGGTAAGTGATATATTTATGTACGTGAAGTGTGGTTACCAGCAGTCAAATCACAGCCTCCAAAGATGTTAGTAGGGGAGAGCCACAGGGGTAATTTTAATTTGATGAAAATTGTTTGTCGGCTGTGAGAATCGAACCGGGATCCTTAAGATCCACAGGCCAACTCGAAACAACTGAGTCATTACCCCATTAAATTAATAAACATAAATAAATAATTGTAATTGAGATAAACTATAGCTGGAGAATTTTTGTTTCCATTGGATGGCATATTTAAATTAGGCAGTAATAAAGGAATTTTTCGAGATAACATTTTCAACCCTACATTGACTTGACGATGAAGACAAATATTCGAAATCATCTAGTAATTCATAATTCGTAGAAATCGAATAGTAAATTTATGAAGTGAACAAGTTGTTTTTTACAACTAAAACTAAATATAAAAAATGCCGCCCCAAAATATGTGCATCCTGGTGCGGGATCGAACCAGAGTTCTTAGAATCCACTGAGCCACTACCCCTTTAATTATGTATTTATTTTATAAATATACAGTATGCTCTGTTAGTTCTCAACAAATGTCTTCTTCTGTACATCTTTATTAATCTCATATTAATGAAAGCTTAAAGCATCAAGCAGACCGTAAACACAAGTAATTTCTTACCCTTTCATTCGAGCTTTCAGTGTAATATTAGGCGCCAAGTTGTTCATTGACTTCGTCTACTTCGTTGGCACCGCTAGACCGTCGTTGACCGCGGTGACAAAGAATCCGGTGAATAAACTATAACCTGTCGCTGGGGGTGTTGCGTCGTGATAGCATTGATTCCGGACTCCGGGCGACGCTACAGCCATCTAGCGCTACGCACCGGAACTAACGCGATTTGCTGCATGGTCATGAGCTTGATGTAGTTATTAAATGTGTTGATATTGTTTAGGAGTGTTGTGAAAAGATTTTCATTTATCTTGGTCTCTTGCTTGGTTTGAAAAGTTCTTTATCTGTCTTAACAAAAGATCGGAAAACTAACATTTCTACCATCTTTATTGAAAACATTTATCTAAAATTCGTGTTTTTTTGTGCGTTCGAATGATTTTTTGACGTTCTCATTAACATCTTTGGGGGCCGTGATTTGACGGTAATCGCACATCACGCGCATAGATATATCTCTTACCGAGATCTGCTTCGGCAAAGTGCCTCAACCAGTAATGGGTAAAAGGCGTGATGATATATTTATTTATTTATTTTGTCACCGCTCTTCTCGCGCATAAATATGTCGCTTACCGAGGTTTGCTTGCTACTGCAGATTAAATTAATATAAACGTATATTTTAATAATGGGATGGGGTGGCTAACTCAGTGGTATGAAGTCGGCCTGTGAATCCTGAGAACCCTGATTCGATTCCCACAGGCGACAAACAATTTTCATAATTTCAAAAGCTACCCCTTTTAAACAGTTTGATAATCTCGAAAAATGTCTGACAATCCAAATTTTGACAGCTTTTCAAAGTTGTTTCAGACTATTATAAAGTTTTTCAGCGATTTTATTTCTATAAGGGTTATCAAACTCGAATAAAAATAACATTTTATGGGTTAGGTTGCTTAGTGGTATCGAGTCGACCTGTGGATCCTGAGAACCCTGGTTCGATTTCCATAGCCGACAAACATTTTCACCACATTAAAATTACCCCTGTGGCTCCTCCACCACTAACATCTTTGGGAGCCGTGATTTGACAACTGGTAACCGCACTTCACTTACCGAGATCTGCTTCGGCAGAGTGCCACACCCAGTAATGGATAGAAGGCGTGATGATATATTTATTTATTAATAATGGGGTAGGTGGTTCAGTGGTATCGCGTCGACCTGTTGATTTGAGAATCTCGGTTCGATTCCCACAGCCTATAAACAATTTTCACCACATTAAAATTACCTGTGAGGCTCCTCCTCCACACCCACTACTGGATAAAAAGCGTAATTTGTGTAAAGTTGTGCAATACTTGCAATACAAGATTTTGATTTTGAATGCATTTACATTTTTCTCGCTACCTTGCTCTTTACCCTTTCAAAAAGCTAGATGGTTTGAGTTTTCTCTACAACTTTAAACTTAATAATATTAGATCTACAATAATAAGATTCTATTTCTGTAACATATAATTTGTAGAAATCGTGGTAGAATCTAAAACGGATGTTACATCTGTATGATACTTTGATGTTCGATGAAAACACGACGCGTTGTACAAAAATAGAACCATTTCTATTTCCGTCGAAGAAATTCTTAGAAATCCATTTGCTACCGGTTCACCAGCGATGCATTTCAATCACTTGTATTACGAGTATATCAACTGAACCGTTTTTCGTATGACATGAACTATTTTATCTGTTTCATAAAAGCAATGATCAGAATCACACAGATGCCACAGCCTCTTCATTTCTTGGAACACTTTTAACACAAATGTTACTATACGTTATCACTTATCATTCGTTTTAAAGGGGTTACAATTATAATCCAACCATAAGGTATTCAATTAGGTGCATAATTCATTTTAAATATTAGTAACCACACTTAATGCGCCTAAATATATCACTTACCGAGATCTGCTACTGCAAATTATATTTATATTAACCTATATTCATTCTTATCTTTTAATTCGTTTTCAGTTCTTACGTAGAGTGTTTAACTGCAATTGTGTGAAATTCACTTTTAAAAAACAAGCGCAGGGCGCCACTCCCTTCCTTTCTTATCTTTTTGTTTTATTTACAATTACTGCATTGTGTGGACCAGGTAGCAGAAAGTTATATAGGTAACCATGGGACTGTGTTTATAGTTAGACTTCCACCTAAGGAATGGCGCTAATAGTCTTTATGTAATGACATTCATTTTAGATAACTACAATATCGGCAATCATTGGTTACTAGATTATTCCTGTAGTTGTCATTTGTATATATTTCAAATTTTTTAATCTGTCAAAATATCCAATTAACTTTTATTTGTGAAATAATTTCATATAAATAATGTCTTCAACTAATATCAATTGTTGTGTAAAAAATTGCACTGCTACTGGTAAGTAAGTGATCATATAATAAATAATATTTAGATGAGGAAGTTATAATATATTTTCAAGTTCACAAGGATTGCATAAAACTGCGATTGAAACAGTTCAAATGATAAATAAATTGTATACACGAGTATATTTTAATAAATGTTTATATTGTATTATTGAATTTTTATTTTATGTAGTTTAAATAAATATAAAATAATAATAAAAATTATAAGCTGCCAAAATATGCATATCGGGTTGCCTATATACATGACTTTAGTAAGACTTCCACTACTCAGATGGCGCAAAATACAGTCCCAGTGCTTAACATGGCAGTTTCTAATCTATATATTATGATCTATGGTGTGGACTTTTTTTTTATATACAAGTGTAGGCTATCGCTTTCATCTTTTCTAATCTTTGTAGATTCGTTGTTAGATTCGTTATTAGATTCATTGTTAGGAGTAAGCGTGAGTAATTTGAGATGTTTTATGCATATGTTATGTACGTTGAAGAAAGAAGATGAATGATAAATGAATAGGAATGATTGGATAGATGTGATTGAAGGTTTGTTGTGTGATAAATGATTTTGAGTGTAATAAATAAATGAGTTTTTATGGAGTGATCTATGAACGTGGTTAAAGATAGGGTGGTGTTTTTTGGATGATAATGCTTGACGAGGGCTGATTATTTGATGGATGTAATGAGAGAATATTTTTATGAATGATTTTAGGGTTCTTGCTACCCCATTTGGTGGGATAGAGCGTGAAGATATGTATGTATATTCTAATAATGTGGTAGTTGGCTCAGTGGTATCGAATCAGCCTGTGGATCCTGAGAACTCTAGTTCGATTCCCACAACCGACAAACATTTTTATCACATTAAAATTACCCCTGTGGCTCCTCCACCAGTAACATCTTTGGGGGCCGTGGTTTGACGACGTAACAGTACTTTATGCGCAAAAATATATCACTTATCGAGATCTGCTTTGCCAGAGTGCCACACTCAATAATGGGTAATAAGCGTAATGATCTATTTATTTATTTATTTATTTATTTATTTTTAAATATTAGTTTTCTACCATACTTTTATCAAATGATATATTAAATATCATGTGCCCTACTTTTATAAAATTTTGACGAATGCTGTAGGTAGAAATGAAATTATTGATTTTATATCATTTAAAAAGGTGGATAATATTGAGAAAACGTCAAATGAAAATTGAAAAATATCGTATGCACGATGTGAACGATGTTAGAATGAAAGAAAATGAAAAAACGATAAAGCGATATGATTGAAAATATATTGAGATGGCGTGGCGATCAAAAGAATATTGCTCATTCATTTACAATTGATCTTACGTTTGGTGTTCTTCCTCATTCATTAAAGAGCACTTAGTTCATTATCTATTATTAAAATTATATGATTTAAAAATTATAAAGTTCTTTCCCGATCTATATTCTTTTAATGTAATTAACGGTAATGATAATTTGATTAGCAAATATTGAGACAGTAGAAAATCTAATCTGACGGCTACTGTGATGATATCACTCTCATTATTTATAATTGTTACTTACCCTTTACTCAAATTTTTGGGTGGCGTAATTAAAATTTGTTTTATCGTCTACCGAAATCTGCAGAGTTGAATAGTTTTGCTCCGCATATAAGGATAAGTTATAGGTGTGTATACTAGTAATATCTGAATCGATATCCGTATGTAGTATCGATATCACATCAAGTACCGGTACTTTAAAATATCTGTATTTGAAATTTACAAAAAAGAAACAAGAAAAGAATATTATCTACTGATTATAATTCATTGAGTAAGCTGTTGTCACATGTTGAAACATGTTTGATAATATTTAAAATATACAAAATAAAAACTTGGTTAAATAAATAAGAAAAAAATAGGAAAAAAATTTTCCATCACTTGTCTCATAATTCCACAGAGGTTTTACAGCACGTTTGCATCAACTTATCAGGTCATCAACAAACGGCTGGTCAGTTCAGCTTTAACCATAGACGCGTTTCGTCCTTCCGGACTCATCAGTATGGTGCGATCATTTATCCAACTAGATCAACTAGGAAATAGTGGATTGTGATACCGACTTAGCTGAACTGACTGATGTTAACCTATCTACGCCGGTAACATGACTATGAGCTATGGAGCTACTCGTGGTGCCATCTACCGACAAAATCGCAAACTGCTTGACAGCTATTGAAATAAAACAAAAGACAAAATGTCTATTGCGATGTGGAATTGAGTCTTAATAAATAAGAAAAAAATTGGAAAAAAATTTTCCATCACTTGTCTCATAATTCCACAGAGGTTTTACAGCACGTTTGCATCAACTTATCAGGTCATCAACAAACTTGGTTGTTTCAAAGAAAATATTTATTTTTACACTTAATTCGTATTTCGGCTTTTACACCATCGACAGATGACTTCTGATGATGGTGTAAAAGCCGAAATACGTATTAAGTGTAAAAATAAATATTTTCTTTGAAACAACCAAGTTTTTGATTAAAATATCTGTGTTGAACTTGCATTGTCTTTATTGATTTCAACAAAAATACAAAAATTTTCACAACGTTTCGAGT
This sequence comes from Pterostichus madidus, assembly GCA_911728475.2. NCBI lineage: Eukaryota > Metazoa > Arthropoda > Insecta > Coleoptera > Carabidae > Pterostichus > Pterostichus madidus. Next base: position 35,720,799 of record OU452308.1, on the reverse strand, counting down.
GTTTGTAATCTACAATCGTCTTCAGGTGATACTAACTAAATTCTAATTCTAAATATATAATCTTGTAGCTTAGAATTTAGTTAGTATCACCTGAAGACGATTGTAGATTACAAACACGTTGTGAAAATTTTGTACATTTGTTCAAATAAATAAAGACAATGCAAGTTCAACACAGATATTTTACTCAAAATACATCATTGTCTGCATACTTCAAACAACCAAGTTTTTGTTTTGTATTTTTTAAATATTATCTACTGATATTTATAAAAAGATATAACACAAAAATTGGTTTAAATCTCTCGTCTAACGGACTAAACGTATGCATATCTTCGTGTCTTCTTAGGACACTCTGTATAAAAATGTAATTTATTTACACAAATGTTTGTGACGGGTAGAGTGGCTGAAGGAAGTATATAAAAAAGAACATCAATATATGCAATTTTGGAAAATGGAACGTAATATCGATGAAATTTGGAAGTCTGTATGATATCTTGAACATATGTGCGTACCATGGCTCTTGATTCCTAAACGTATAGTTTCTTTGTTTCTATCTACATGTGATTTATAAATGATATACTACTACGGATGACATCAATACCTCGGAGTAAGGATCTTCGTGCTGGATACCGTTGTTCTCTGTACATGATTATTTATCTAATGCCCTTGGTATACCCAGTAATGGGTAAAATGCGTGATGATATATTTATTTATTTTATTTTTACGAAGGACTAAATATTTTCACACTTCTATTTTTTTCTTTCACTCTAAAATAATTAAAAATTGATTGACAATGGAAATACACGATAGAAATAGCTATTTACATAACAAGTGCGCGAAACATACTTTGCACATGAGTGCAATTTGCGCTAATGGTGCAAATGACATATTCGTGCACGAGTTTTGTACAATTGTAACGAGCAAAAATTATATAATCGACAATGAAGAAATTTATTAAATTTGAAGTATGAATTTATATTGATAGTATGCCATGAAATGACATTTGTGATTTGAAAACAAATTCTTTATTTTTTCTCGTAAAGTTTGTTAAAATATGTCTGTTTGATGGCGTTATTAGCTAATGTCTCTATTTCTTTGTAAATTCCCTAAAATATATGTTTATTACAATTAGCGTTTTAATAGTAAAAATTTAGTAAAATAAAAAATGGGTGTTTTTTCAATTACTTTGCGCATTAGTGCGCAAAATAAAACTTTCCATCGGATTCCGAGGTAATGTAAACCTTATTTTGATTGATGTGAGTACAAAAATAATTTTTCCTACAACTGTGCGATTTCTTTGTTATTACGTAACTATAATTGCCTTGGTTACGTATGGAAAGTAGATGAATGCAGACCAAGTGCGTTTCCGAAAGCAAAGAAACAGTAGTGCGGAAAGTGCTTCATTACGTAACTGTCAAAAGAATATTGTTTTGACAGCGATTTAAATTTCGCGCCGAGTGCGGAATTCATATTTTGACCACAGACGCTTATGGAAGAAGAAGATACGGTGAACCAGCGCTAGTAAATATGCAGTAGTATATTTTGACGTTTATAAACGTAACCTTAATTTGCAGTATATCTAATCTGTAGACAATTAATAAGAAGAACCGAACAAAGTAAAATATATCGATAAATGGTTTTATTTAAAGAGTAAGTGAAATACTGCATATTTATTGTTTGTGTATATTATTAATACAGTTGTTACAGTTGCTTATATTGACATAATGTAAAGTGGAAACTTTTGTACTGTCTAAAGAAACATTGATTTCTTCCGTACCTGTTCATATTATTAATAGTAATGCTGTTACTTATAATTCGATTCTAAATATGTGAAATATTTATGTGATATCAACTTATTTGGGGATGACAGGATAGCTGTAAAAAATCTCTGCCAATTGTTTGTTTATCCTCTTTCCATTATTCGTTTGTTTTGTGTGCAATATGAGTTGCCCTAATTGACTGTCATTTTGTTTGACCAGCCCACTTAACACAGCGTTTTTATTTGTTTTCTGATTTTGTTTGCAGCAATGTTCGTTTGTTGAAATAACGCTGAGTGAAACTTGCAAATTGTTTCCGTGAAATGAAATGAGAAAGATTAATTTTAACGGAATTATGGAGGCGATTTTGCAGATATTATGTGCGCAGATTCAATTTTATAAGTAAATGGAATTGTGCTTGAAATGAAGACTGGATTACACTTTAATGAAATTTGATATTTCATTGCGTATTTGAACGACATTGCTGTCTAAGCGAAAACTTTGTATCTTTATTTTTTAACTCGTTTTTAAATGATTTTTAAAATCTTCCACGAAAGCGGTTTTGAGGAAACTAAATTTAGCTTAAACTACCAGGAACCAGGAATTCTATAAAAAGGTTTTTTTTTTTTGTGGCGGACCAACTACTTAGGTCATATGCCGCCATTACGCCCTGATCTGCGTTTTAGTTGTTATGGTCAACAGCAACGCGGGTTTTCTCTGGACGGTCACCCCTCCAAGTACTACCCGCGCGCAACGTTACTTAACTCGCATTATCGCTTAGATCAGTTCCAACGAGTGCAGCCATGGCCGTTGACAAAAGTCTTATTAAGTCTTTAACTATTGCTTTCCTCACCAAGTTCAACTTTTGTTAATTGTTGTTTATCGGAATTATCTGCATCTTGTCCGAGCATCTTGTCTAGTGACATTGCCTTAGCCGGATTTTTTGAAATGTGAAAACATATATAAGTAAGTATATATTAAATTATGAACATAATTTAAATATTTTAATGAGATGTATTTATACAAATACTAAAATCATTTAATTGAGCAGATTCTTGAGTCGCACCTGTAACAATGAAACGAGTTTACCCATCAGGATCCGAGAAACGTAAACATAAGGAAATAAAACGTCTCAAAGAGGAGACTGGAAAAAGAACAATTGACAACTTTTTTGCCAGCACTACACATAAAAATAATGAATCGCCTGAAAACACTGAAATGGTATTTGATCAAAACTTTGTTGAAATTGATGTAAAACATATAGATATTTTTAAGCTTATTATGTTTTTGAAAGTGCATAAGCATATTTGTTGCCCCAGGCCCCGTAATTTCTCTGGGCGCCCCTGTGTATGTACATACTTTTATGAATCTGTCTAAATTAGTGTAATATTCCATTTGAAAAGAAGTTGTAACTGATTCTTATAAATATTATGAAAACCTTCGATCGCTCACAAGAACACAAGATTTCAATACTTGTAAGGCAACGCCTCGGCCAACGCCTTTCCTGTTCAGGTTGTTACCCTCCCTCCCTCCATCCCTTATTCTTACTTTTTATTTTGCAGTTTCTAGAAAACTCTTAGCAATATTTCAGAATATAAGCCACAGTAATTTCGTTCACAAACACTGCATTGTTCGTGCTAAGAATCTCCAATATTACCGTCTTTTCAAACTATCGCGCCATCCACATTTTTCCTCGTCTTCAAGAACATATCAATGTTAGTTCGAACAAAGCAATAACCAAACTTCTTGTCGGCGTATCATCAATTTTCCCGTTCGGCGGTTGGCACTCTTGCACACATTCTCAAAACAACACTGAGTTGAGCACATTATACGCACGAGATAGACGTGGAGTAGAGATACAATCGTCTGCCATCTAGTGTCTTGCGGCGTAAACAAACCCTGTGTCGTTTCATCCCCATCGATATGTTGCTGCGATAGCCTTGCAGGGTGAAGTTATACGCAGGACGAAGATGTTATGGGATAGCAAAGCGAAGTTGAATGTGAACAATAATAAAAAAATAAGTATAGTAGAACTAAGCGATATGTCTCTCGAGAGCTGCTGTCAAGGTAGTACTAGCGTGAAAAAAAAATTTGCAGATCTGAATAAAATTTGGCGCACGTAAACATTGGCTAGTCATACGCTTGTAAAGTTGAGTTCTTATACACGGGGCTTATGGCGATCATCACTCAGAATCGCACATATTTGGTTTGTGTATCTCTAAAATTTTGCAGTTTCATTTGAAAAACTAGTATGATGTTCTAGAACTATCCATGTATATTGTATCAGAAGGAGAAAGTTTTTTACCGTTTAGTAATGGATATATAGCCATGCAAAGCCTTGTTTTTAACGAAAAATTAAGAATTCCAATTTATAATGGCAACACCACACGGTGGTATGATATTTGAAAATTCACTAGACCAATAACCTGTTAACAATTCATGATATTCAAATCATAATAGCTATAAAGCACTTATTTTAATCAATTTTTGTATTTTTTTGAGCGTCAGTTTCGCCACTCGACAACCGATGGCGCCACCGTCACACTAGTACTACCTTAATAGTATGTTACGTACCATGAACTGTAAGAGTTTTTAGGTCAAGAATATAGTTTGGAAAATCGAGGACCGTAGGGTCACAATATTCTAAACATTTGTAACGTAAAAATCACTTACAGTTCGAGGTTAGTAAGCTTTTTTTTACAATACCTGACATAACCTAGAAAGAAAAGAAAAATAGGTTTCAAAATAAACAGCTGTCAGTTATCAAAATAAACAGGACCTTGATCTATAATATTTACTTCCAACATCCAAAGATGTTAGTGGAAAGTAGCTTTAATGTAGTTAAAATTGTCGGTAATGGGAATCGAACCCGAGTTTTCAAATCTACAGGCCGACTCGATACCACTCTATAATTTAAGTACATAGATATTACTTAGATAAGATTGAAGTTTAATGAAATGTAAAATTTTCTGATTTATTATAATTATAATTTTTGTTTTATTATTATGTAACAGGTGGCTAGATATTTGAAAAATCTACGAGAACTTGTCTGTAAATTTTTCCATTTCTCCAAAAACGTTTAATTGTTTTAAAAAAGTTTATGGTTGTATTTGCTGACCATTACGTAACGTATGGTCAGTCTATTCACAGGTATCTATCAACGAATATATTAAACAATGACGAATGCTTCGGTTTGCAAGTGGGACGGACATAAATAGGTAATAATAGGTCGTAAAAAATATATAACTACAAATGCGTGACGCATATTTTTTCGCAGTGCGATGAGAACATCAATAATTTTAATTTTGGTCATTAAATACGAAAGCCAATAGTTTTTTTTAATATCATTTTATAGCTAATTCATATCCAAAATTAATATACTGACAAAAACAAAAGTTAATAATGTAATTAATATTGAAATTAAACAAATTATCCGGCAATGGAAACAACATCAACGTATGAATAAAACTATTATTTACTTAGTTACATTGCAAGACCTACATCTTGCACAGACGACGAGAGCCAAACTTGTCTCGACGAAAGCCAATCTACTACTAACTAATTATTGTTGTTTTCAAGGGATGTTCTGACAAAGGGTAAGAGGTGGTATCGTCGCGTTGGTTGGAGATAACTGTTCCCACATATGCGTTTACATAAAAAACCCAGACGGGGTGAGTTATAAAGGTTAAATCTATCCGACCCATGCATAGCTATAATTTACCCAGATATGTCATCACATCCCTTATAACCAGACGCGACAATTCAGAAAAGCTATACACTTGATAAATACTGATCTACGGAATACTGAATTTACTATGACATATGCACTAATAAAATTGATAAACAAAATAAACTCTGTCAAGTCAACTTTAGAAAGATACTTAAGATAACATTTAATTAGTCTGTATCTCTCGAAGCTGAGTTGATAGTGAAATATCATCATTTATAAACAAAACCAAATTCTGAATTGTCCGTTTTGTTACATTATAAACTCGAATTTAAGTAATTATAATTCAATTTACAATTGCTGTGTACCAATAAAAAATATGTATAAAAATAAATGAACTATCTTTAATAAATAATATTTATAGTGTAATATGACGTAGAGAATATTCAGCTGGGCGATTTCAACTTGTAAAGGAGGGAATGCTACGATATTATGAGTGTCATTGTCAGTAGGTTTTGGAGGTTAAAGATTTTTAGCAATTAAATCAATAATTTCATATTTCTTGAGTACTCGCAATTTGTAAGCCTCGACCTGTCAAAATATGCTCACACTGGCAAAGGTACTCTAACCTGGTGTGGTGATACAAATAATTTTATTTAAATCCGGCTATCATATACTCCTACGATTGCATCTCTCTGGGCTTCATTTCGTTTTGCCATCCTATAGCAATCCCAGCATCACTAGAGTCTCTATGAAGCGGTTCCACTGAAATCCGGCACGGGTGATCAACAGTCATTTGCCGGGAAATCCGGAACATGACGTAGCTGTTTCCTCCCTCTCCTCCCTCTCTCTCGCCCCCTGCCTGATCGTCTACTTCGTTGTTCAGAATAACCCTTTCGGCTCACGTTATTATCTTCGTATTTCGAAGATACAAGCTGATGTTGCGAAGAGAAACAACAAAATAATGCGTAAACTATGTGTTTAGAAATGGTGTTACAGCGAACTGCGACAGCCAAAAGCGATTTGTGATTGTGCCAAAGTACGAGGGATGGTGCGTGATGAAAGCAGGGGTGTACTGATGAAGACTGGGGGGGGGGGGTTGAAACTATGAGAATTTATTAAATTGTTGAGATAATTAATTCATGTCTGTCATGAATTCACGTCGTTGGAAATTCAGATGTTTAAATTTGACTCCAGAGGTTTTGAATTTCTTGATGTACTAAATGTAAATTATATAAGAGACTGTTATTTTTAAATCTAAATGAAAAATGAATAAATTATTGATTCTGAATATATTATAGTTTTGTGTTTTATTAATGGCCAATTACACCGCCGCTAAAAGTTAAATTTTAAATTTGGTTTAAATAAATTAAACCAAAGCATTTCCATTTAAGTGTGCCACCATTGCTATCTCGAGAACTATAAGAGCTACAAGGTTGGTTAAATTAGCAAGGAACCACCATTTTACAAGACTATTATAATGAGCAAAAAAAATTTTCTTCGTGTCGTGGTTCTCAAAATACCGGACACAACTTTCTTATTTTAAATAGGAACGTTGTATTTTTTAGGTTATTCGATAAAGTATTTTTTTCTGAATTCAACGATATATCACTTTTTACTCATTGCAATAGTCTTGTAAAATGGTGGTTCTTTGCTAATTTAACCAACCTCGTAGCTCTTATAGTTCTCGAGATAGCAATAATGGCACACTTAAATGGAACATCCTGTATATATATATATATATATATATATATATATATATATATATATATATATATATATATATATATACAGGCTGGTGAACGCAACTCTCGAACATAGGGATTTAACATGTAAAATCACAATTTTCTAATTTCCTGCTTCCCTAATTATTGTAAGCATAAAACCTTCGAATAAAAGTTTTAGGGCATAAAATTCTGCATTTAAGCCAACAAACAAAACTAACTTTGCGTGCTTCGTAACGGCACAAATTAGATCTGAAAATGACAAAAATAGCCTCAAAACTATCGATAGCCATGGAATTGAAACAAAATTAAACAAATGCTTGACGTATAATCTGTCAAAATAATTTCTTTGTTTAAGATATAATTTATTTTGACAGATAAATCGACAAACATTTGTTTAATTTTGTTATAGTTTCATGGCTATCAATAGTTTTCAGGCTATTTCCGTTATTTTCAGATCAAATTTGTGCCGTTTCGAAGCACGCAAAATTATTTTTGTTTATTGTATTTGATGCAGAATTTTATTCCCTAAAACTTTTATTTGAAGCTATTTTGCTTAAAATAATTAGGGAAGCAGGAAATTACGAAATTGTGATTTTACATGTGAAATCTCTATGTTCGGGGATCGCGATCACCACCCTGTATATATATATATATATATATATATGGAGTAGGTGGCACAGTAGTTATCGTGTCGGTCTGTGGATCCTGAGAACCCTGGTTCGATTCCCACTGTCGACAAACATTTTCACCACATTAATACTACTCCTGTGGCTCCCCCTCTACTAACATCTTTGGGGACCGTGATTTGATGGCTGGTAACCGCACTTCACGCGCATAAATATATCATTTACCGAGATCTGCTTCGGCAGAGTGCCACACCCAGTAATGTGTAAAAGGCGTGATGATATATTTATATATATTTATTTCTTCAAATTTCCTTTGTACTTTTCCTACTACATTCTTTTACATTTAAATGTAACCAATTTCAAAATCATTTTATTAGTAAAACAACCATACAAACATATAATCTAGCATTCCTGATGACAAATAAAACAATTGTTCTAGTATTATATTCCCATTAGTATTTGTTCCACTTCTGAGCACACCATATGCAACATATCTAATCATTCCGAACAGCAATATGCATTGAAATGTATTCCACCATAAATACCTAATATGTGCTGCACACATCGGTACGATAACTTCATTTATTCCTAATTTAATTTGCATCTACAATTATATCCAGCTATTCCCAGCTATTCCTCTAAATTTGCAAATCCTTTAACGTCACAACATTCTATTAAATGCAAAGTAATCTATTACAAGCATTGAGCACATTTTCTGTAGAATATAACACACCAGAAAATATAGAATCAATTCCTTACTTGATATTAATATCAAACTCTGTAGGATGTATTTTGCGATATAAAGGATAAAGTCTGCTAGGAGATATAAATGCCATGTTCATAAAATATTTACTGCAAATCTAGATTTACGTAACGCTAGTACGAAGAGATTTCGCGTTGTTGGTATAGTTATGTTTGATACACCCTTGACATTTTGTTTGGTAACACCGAAGGTAAATAAATCGCGAAAATATTCTGTCTCTTGTTAAATAAAACAATATTTTTGTAGTCTTTTGCACTTCATATTTTATTTACACAATTTGTTCCCTTCGGAGAGCGCAAATGTTGCCATATTTTACTGCCTTTCAAATAAATAAAAAGTATGTAAGATATTTGTTTTTATGTAATATTTCTGTCAAATTTGCAAACATATTATGACATTTATGAAGGTAGCGCCAACTTCAGGTATACGAATATAAGAATACACAATGCTTTGAATTAAAAAATAAAAATAAATAAATATATCACTATGCCTTTTACCCATTACTGGGTAAGGCACTCTACCGAAGCAGATATATATAAAAAAATATGAAGGTTGAATCTGAGAATTTTTTTCATATTCTTGATAGATGGCGCTGTATTCGTAAAAACAAGTTTTTACCATTATTTTGACTTTTTTTTTCGTGGCTTCCTGGCGGACCAACTGCTATGGTCATATGCCGCCATTACGCCTGCGTTTTAGGTCTTATAGTCAACAGCAACACGGGTTTCTCTGGATGGTCACCCATCCAAGTACTACCCGCGCGCAACGTTACTTAACTCGCGTTATCGCATAGATCAGTTCCAACGAGTGCAGCCATGACCGTTGACATTTTGACATTTATTGCTATAGTTCTCCATTTTCGATTGAAAGTGCTTTTTATGATAATACAACAAATGTTAGTTATTATACTAAACAATTCAAAATAAGAATATTAAAAAAAAAACTTGTTTTTACGAATACAGCGCCATCTATCAAGAATATGAAAAAAATTCTCAGATTAAACCTTCATATTTTTTTATGGAGATTCCGAATTTGTAATAAAAAATAGGGTTCCTATTTAAGATATCTAAGTTTGCCCCCTTTCCGACCCCCTGAGGGGTGAGGGGCGAAAAATGGTAACAAGATCGGATGGCCCCCTCAATATGGTTAAACTTTTGTTCATGAAAGTTTTTTGTTAAGGGCTTAATTTGCAAGATATTTGAACAAGTCAAGGTAAATGGACCACGCTGTATATATATATATATATATATATATATATATATATATATATATATATATATATTTATATATATATAATGTAATCAATAATTAATCACAAATAATTCAAAATGATTAATTTTTTGTATGAGAACCATATTGACAGCAGACTACAAAGAAAAACCAGTCATGTAACGAACAAAACAGTCAGGTAAAGTCTTTATCAGATTGTTTTATACTTTACCTGACTTTTTTTATTGTAACCGTGGATACGTACTTTACCTAACTGTTTTGGTAAAAAACTACTTTCCATACTAAAATTTTTCAGGAAAGTAGGCACTTTCGTGCTGGTTTCAAGAAAAGGTAGTTTTCTTCATTTGTGTACTACATAATGCAAAAAGGCCCAATTATTTTATGATACATTATGTAAATTCATAATTTTGAATTCACAGCTGACGATGATTCTATTGCATCTAATATAATTCTATATAGCGTGATCCGGTGACAGTCATTTTCAATCAATTTTAGTAGATCATTTAAAGATGATCAACTAAAATCGAACTTGAAAAAACGATTTTAGATTAATTAGTTTATTCATTTAATTTCATGTAATACAACTATACTTTACCCATTTACCCTAGGCTATATTTCTCCTTTAATTAGAACATGAAATAACGCCCACATTTTAAATTAAATATAACGTATGTGAACTTAGCGATGCGTCGCTCAGCGACGAAATGATATAGTCGTACCGTTTAACAAAATCACAGCCGATTATTTTTAATGGAAAATATTTAAATAACACAATACTTTGGGGTAAAATAACAGCCAATAGGGTAGTAAATGACACCCATAACCGTCCCAAGTTGTAGAACTCAGACATACTCATTTGCTTAATCGCCTTTGTAACATATAATAAGTTACAACATAAGGGAAGAAATTCAACTGTTCTACGGGGTAGCAGGCAACAGCATCACACTAGAGTTGTTCGGGGAGGGCGTTTACTTTCCCTTTCATAGAGATATTGAGTAGATAATTTAAAGTAGCTCTTTAAAAAAATTAAGAAAATAAAATTTGCAATCTTGTTATACTAAGGGCTAAAATGCAAGTCTCCTACGGGGTATCTGACATCAACATTATATTAGGGGTATTGAGGGAGGGTGTTTACTTACTATTTGATAGAGAAACTGAGGAGACAATTTAAATTAGCTCTTTTAAAAAATAATGAAAATTAAATTTGCCAAATTCCACTAAGGGTTAAAATGCAAGTCTCCTACGGGGTATCTGACATCAACATTATATTAGGGGTATTGAGGGAGGGTGTTTACTTACTATTTTATAGAGAAACTGAGGAGACAATTTAAATTAGCTCTTTTAAAAAATAATAAAATTTAAATTTGTCAAATTCCACTAAGGGTTAAAATGCAAGTTTCCTACGGGTCATCTGACATCAACATTATATAAGGGTTATTTAGGGAGGGTGTTTACTTATTATTTTATAGAGAAACTGAGGAGACAATTTAAATTAGCTCTTTTAAAAAATTATGAAATTTCAATTTGTCATATTTCACTAAGGGTTAAAATGCAAGTCTCCTACGGGGCATCTTTCATCAACATTATATTAGGGTTATTTAAGGAGGGTGTTTACTTATTATTTTATAGAGAAACTGAGGAGACAATTTAAATTAGCTCTTTTAAAAAATAATGAAAATTAAATTTGCCAAATTCCACTAAGGGTTAAAATGCAAGTTTCCTACGGGGCATCTGCCATCAACATTATATAAGGGTTATTTAGGGAGGGTGTTTACTTACTATTTGATAGAGAAACTGAGGAGACAATTTAAATTAGCTCTTTTAAAAAATAATGAAATTTCAATTTGTCAAATTCCACTAAGGGTTAAAATTCAAGTTTCCTACGGGGCATCTGCCATCAACATTATATAAGGGTTATTTAGGGAGGGTGTTTACTTACTATTTGATAGAGAAACTGAGGAGACAATTTAAATTAGCTCTTTTAAAAAATAATGAAAATTAAATTTGCCAAATTCCACTAAGGGTTAAAATTCAAGTTTCCTACGGGGCATCTGCCATCAACATTATATAAGGGTTATTTAGGGAGGGTGTTTACTTACTATTTGATAGAGAAACTGAGGAGACAATTTAAATTAGCTCTTTTAAAAAATAATGAAAATTAAATTTTCCAAATTCCACTAAGGGTTAAAATGCAAGTTTCCTACGGGGCATCTGCCATCAACATTATATAAGGGTTATTTAGGGAGGGTGTTTACTTACTATTTGATAGAGAAACTGAGGAGACAATTTAAATTAGCTCTTTTAAAAAATAATGAAAATTAAATTTGTCAAATTCCACTAAGGGTTAAAATGCAAGTTTCCTACGGGGCATCTGCCATCAACATTATATAAGGGTTATTTAGGGAGGGTGTTTACTTACTATTTTATAGAGAAACTGAGGAGACAATTTAAATTAGCTCTTTTAAAAAATAATGAAAATTAAATTTGCCAAATTCCACTAAGGGTTAAAATGCAAGTTTCCTACGGGGCATCTGCCATCAACATTATATAAGGGTTATTTAGGGAGGGTGTTTACTTACTATTTGATAGAGAAACTGAGGAGACAATTTAAATTAGCTCTTTTAAAAAATAATGAAAATTAAATTTGTCAAATTCCACTAAGGGTTAAAATGCAAGTTTCCTACGGGGCATCTGCCATCAACATTATATAAGGGTTATTTAGGGAGGGTGTTTACTTACTATTTTATAGAGAAACTGAGGAGACAATTTAAATTAGCTCTTTTAAAAAATAATGAAAATTAAATTTGCCAAATTCCACTAAGGGTTAAAATGCAAGTTTCCTACGGGGCATCTGCCATCAACATTATATAAGGGTTATTTAGGGAGGGTGTTTACTTACTATTTGATAGAGAAACTGAGGAGACAATTTAAATTAGCTCTTTTAAAAAATAATGAAATTTCAATTTGTCAAATTCCACTAAGGGTTAAAATGCAAGTCTCCTACGGGACATCTGACATCAACATTATATAAGGGTTATTTAGGGAGGGTGTTTACTTATTATTTTATAGAGAAACTGAGGAGACAATTTAAATTAGCTCTTTTAAAAAATAATGAAATTTCAATTTTCCAAATTCCACTAAGGGTTAAAATGCAAGTTTCCTACGGGGCATCTGCCATCAACATTATATAAGGGTTATTTAGGGAGGGTGTTTACTTACTATTTGATAGAGAAACTGAGGAGACAATTTAAATTAGCTCTTTTAAAAAATAATGAAATTTAAATTTGTCAAATTCCACTAAGGGTTAAAATGCAAGTCTCCTACGGGACATCTGACATCAACATTATATAAGGGTTATTTAGGGAGGGTGTTTACATACTACTTTATAGAGAAACTGAGGAGACAATTTAAATTAGCTCTTTTAAAAAATAATGAAATTTAAATTTGTCAAATTCCACTAAGGGTTAAAATGCAAGTCTCCTACGAGGCATCTGACATCAACATTATATAAGAGTTATTTAGGGAGGGTGTTTACATACTATTTTATAGAGAAACTGAGGAGACAATTTAAATTAGCTCTTTTAAAAAATTATGAAATTTCAATTTGTCATATTTCACTAAGGGTTAAAATGCAAGTCTCCTACGGGGCATCTTTCATCAACATTATATTAGGGTTATTTAAGGAGGGTGTTTACTTATTATTTTATAGAGAAACTGAGGAGACAATTTAAATTAGCTCTTTTAAAAAATAATGAAAATTAAATTTGCCAAATTCCACTAAGGGTTAAAATGCAAGTTTCCTACGGGGCATCTGCCATCAACATTATATAAGGGTTATTTAGGGAGGGTGTTTACTTACTATTTGATAGAGAAACTGAGGAGACAATTTAAATTAGCTCTTTTAAAAAATAATGAAATTTCAATTTGTCAAATTCCACTAAGGGTTAAAATGCAAGTGTCCGACGGGGTATCTGACATCAACATTATATAAGGGTTATTTAGGGATGGTGTTTACTTACTATTTTATAGAGAAACTGAGGAGACAATTTAAATTAGCTCTTTTAAAAAATAATGAAATTAAAATTTGTCAAATTCCACTAAGGGTTAAATTCCAAGTCTCCTACGGGGCATCTGACATCAACATTATATTAGGGTTATTTAGGGAGGGTGTTTACTTACTATTTTATAGAGAAACTGAGGAGACAATTTAAATTAGCTATTTTAAAAAATAATGAAATTTAAATTTGTCAAATTCCACTAAGGGCTAAATTCCAAGTCTCCTACGGGGTATATGACATCAACATTATATAAAGGTTATTTAGGGAGGGTGTTTACTTACTTTAAAAAATTATGCCTTGTAGGAGACTTGCATTTTAACCCTTAGTGAAATTTGTCAAATTGAAATTTCATTATTTTTTAAAAGAGCTAATTTAAATTGTCTCCTCAGTTTCTCTATAAAATAGTAAGTAAACACCCTCCCTAAATAACCCTAATATAATGTTGATGTAAGATGCCCCGTAGGAGACTTGCATTTTAACCCTTAGTGGAATTTGACAAATTTAAATTTCATTATTTTTTAAAAGAGCTAATTTAAATTGTCTCCTCAGTTTCTCTATCAAATAGTAAGTAAACACCCTCCCTAAATAACCCTTATATAATGTTGATGGCAGATGCCCCGTAGGAAACTTGCATTTTAACCCTTAGTGGAATTTGGAAAATTGAAATTTAATTATTTTTTAAAAGAGCTAATTTAAATTGTCTCCTCAGTTTCTCTATCAAATAGTAAGTAAACACCCTCCCTAAATAACCCTTATATAATGTTGATGTCAGATGCCCCGTAGGAAACTTGCATTTTAACCCTTAGTGGCATTTGGAAAATTTAAATTTCATTATTTTTTAAAAGAGCTAATTTAAATTGTCTCCTCAGTTTCTCTATCAAATAGTAAGTAAACACCCTCCCTAAATAACCCTTATATAATGTTGATGGCAGATGCCCCGTAGGAAACTTGCATTTTAACCCTTAGTGGAATTTGACAAATTGAAATTTCATTATTTTTTAAAAGAGCTAATTTAAATTGTCTCCTCAGTTTCTCTATAAAATAGTAAGTAAACACCCTCCCTAAATAACCCTTATATAATGTTGATGTCAGATGCCCCGTAGGAAACTTGCATTTTAACCCTTAGTGGAATTTGGAAAATTTAAATTTCATTATTTTTTAAAAGAGCTAATTTAAATTGTCTCCTCAGTTTCTCTATAAAATAGTAAGTAAACACCCTCCCTAAATAACCCTTATATAATGTTGATGTCAGATACCCCGTCGGACACTTGCATTTTAACCCTTAGTGGAATTTGACAAATTTAAATTTCATTATTTTTTAAAAGAGCTCATTTAAATTGTCTCCTCAGTTTCTCTATAAAATAGTAAGTAAACACCCTCCCTAAATAACCCTTATATAATGTTGATGGCAGATGCCCCGTAGGAAACTTGCATTTTAACCCTTAGTGGAATTTAACAAATTTAATTTTCATTATTTTTTAAAAAAGCTAATTTAAATTGTCTCCTCAGTTTCTCTATCAAATAGTAAGTAAACACCCTCCCTAAATATCCCTTATATAATGTTGATGACAGATGCCCCGTAGGAAACTTGAATTTTAACCCTTAGTGGAATTTGACAAATTTAAATTTCATTATTTTTTAAAAGAGCTAATTTAAATTGTCTCCTCAGTTTCTCTATCAAATAGTAAGTAAACACCCTCCCTAAATAACCCTTATATAATGTTGATGTCAGATACCCCGTCGGAGACTTGCATTTTGACCCTTAGTGGAATTTGACAAATTTAAATTTCATTATTTTTTAAAAGAGCTAATTTAAATTGTCTCCTCAGTTTCTCTATAAAATAGTAAGTAAACACCCTCCCTAAATAACCCTTATATAATGTTGATGTCAGATACCCCGTAGGAAACTTGAATTTTAACCCTTAGTGGAATTTGACAAATTTAAATTTCATTATTTTTTAAAAGAGCTAATTTAAATTGTCTCCTCAGTTTCTCTATCAAATAGTAAGTAAACACCCTCCCTAAATAACCCTTATATAATGTTGATGTCAGATGCCTCGTAGGAAACTTGCATTTTAACCCTTAGTGGAATTTGACAAATTTAAATTTAATTATTTTTTAAAAGAGCTAATTTAAATTGTCTCCTCAGTTTCTCTATCAAATAGTAAGTAAACACCCTCCCTAAATAACCCTTATATAATGTTGATGTCAGATACCCCGTCGGAGACTTGCATTTTAACCCTTAGTGGAATTTGACAAATTGAAATTTCATTATTTTTTAAAAAAGCTAATTTAAATTGTCTCCTCAGTTTCTCTATCAAATAGTAAGTAAACACCCTCCCTAAATATCCCTTATATAATGTTGATGACAGATGCCCCGTAGGAAACTTGAATTTTAACCCTTAGTGGAATTTGACAAATTTAAATTTCATTATTTTTTAAAAGAGCTAATTTAAATTGTCTCCTCAGTTTCTCTATCAAATAGTAAGTAAACACCCTCCCTAAATAACCCTTATATAATGTTGATGGCACATGCCCCGTAGGAAACTTGAATTTTAACCCTTAGTGGAATTTGACAAATTTAAATTTCATTATTTTTTAAAAGAGCTAATTTAAATTGTCTCCTCAGTTTCTCTATCAAATAGTAAGTAAACACCCTCCCTAAATAACCCTTATATAATGTTGATGGCAGATGCCCCGTAGGAAACTTGCATTTTAACCCTTAGTGGCATTTGGCAAATTGAAATTTCATTATTTTTTAAAAGAGCTAATTTAAATTGTCTCCTCAGTTTCTCTATAAAATAGTAAGTAAACACCCTCCCTTAATAACCCTTATATAATGTTGATGGCAGATGCCCCGTAGGAAACTTGCATTTTAACCCTTAGTGGAATTTGGCAAATTTAATTTTCATTATTTTTTAAAAGAGCTAATTTAAATTGTCTCTTTAGTTTCTCTATCAAATAGTAAGTAAACACCCTCCCTAAATATCCCTTATATAATGTTGATGACAGATGCCCCGTAGGAAACTTGAATTTTAACCCTTAGTGGAATTTGACAAATTTAAATTTCATTATTTTTTAAAAGAGCTAATTTAAATTGTCTCCTCAGTTTCTCTATCAAATAGTAAGTAAACACCCTCCCTAAATAACCCTTATATAATGTTGATGTCAGATACCCCGTCGGAGACTTGCATTTTAACCCTTAGTGGAATTTGACAAATTGAAATTTCATTATTTTTTAAAAGAGCTAATTTAAATTGTCTCCTCAGTTTCTCTATAAAATAGTAAGTAAACACCCTCCCTAAATAACCCTTATATAATGTTGATGTCAGATACCCCGTCGGACACTTGCATTTTAACCCTTAGTGGAATTTGACAAATTGAAATTTCATTATTTTTTAAAAGATCTAATTTAAATTGTCTCCTCAGTTTCTCTATAAAATAGTAAGTAAACACTCTCCCTAAATAACCCTTATATAATGTTGATGTCAGATGCCTCGTAGGAAACTTGCATTTTAACCCTTAGTGGAATTTGACAAATTTAAATTTCATTATTTTTTAAAAGAGCTACTTTAAATTGTCTCCTCAGTTTCTCTATAAAATAGTAAGTAAACACCCTCCCTAAATAACCCTTATATAATGTTGATGGCAGATGCCCCGTAGGAAACTTGCATTTTAACCCTTAGTGGAATTTGACAAATTTAAATTTCATTATTTTTTAAAAGAGCTAATTTAAATTGTCTCCTCAGTTTCTCTATAAAATAGTAAGTAAATACCCTCCCTAAATAACCCTTATATAATGTTGATGTCAGATGCCCCGTAGGAAACTTGCAGTTTAACCCTTAGTGGAATTTGGAAAATTGAAATTTCATTGTTTTTTAAAAGAGCTAATTTAAATTGTCTCCTCAGTTTCTCTATCAAATAGTAAGTAAACACCCTCCCTAAATAACCCTTATATAATGTTGATGTCAGATGACCCGTAGGAAACTTGCATTTTAACCCTTAGTGGAATTTGACAAATTTAAATTTAATTATTTTTTAAAAGAGCTAATTTAAATTGTCTCCTCAGTTTCTCTATAAAATAGTAAGTAAACACCCTCCCTCAATACCCCTAATATAATGTTGATGTCAGATACCCCGTAGGAGACTTGCATTTTAACCCTTAGTGGAATTTGGCAAATTTAATTTTCATTATTTTTTAAAAGAGCTAATTTAAATTGTCTCCTCAGTTTCTCTATAAAATAGTAAGTAAACACCCTCCCTCAATACCCCTAATATAATGTTGATGTCAGATACCCCGTAGGAGACTTGCATTTTAGCCCTTAGTATAACAAGATTGCAAATTTTATTTTCTTAATTTTTTTAAAGAGCTACTTTAAATTATCTACTCAATATCTCTATGAAAGGGAAAGTAAACGCCCTCCCCGAACAACTCTAGTGTGATGCTGTTGCCTGCTACCCCGTAGAACAGTTGAATTTCTTCCCTTATGTTGTAACTTATTATATGTTACAAAGGCGATTAAGCAAATGAGTATGTCTGAGTTCTACAACTTGGGACGGTTATGGGTGTCAGTTACTACCCTATTGGCTGTTATTTTACCCCAAAGTATTGTGTTATTTAAATATTTTCCATTAAAAATAATCGGCTGTGACTTTATTAAACTGTACGACCATATCATTTCGTCGCTGAGCGACGCATCGCTAAGTTCACGCCGATTTAAATATACACAAATTCCAACTAAATATATACCACCAAACATCCCTTAGCACGCCTCCCACTGCATCAATTCCCATTCGTATTCATCCACACCCCTAGCGCTAGTTCGGTTTGTTTATCTGCAGATTACACCCGTAATGGTCACCGAACCATTCAACTATCCTCTCCATCTCTCCACCCTCCCTCCTCCAGCTGTTCCTCTCATCCCTCTCTTGTCGCCAACGCGTCAACACACCCGTGTTATGACACCGTGCTTCCACAGCTTGCTTGACTCGCGGTCTTGTCTCTGATGTATGCTAATTTATTCGGGTTTGTTTCAGAGGGCCGTTCAGCCTGGTGCGCCGATGCATCCATCGACAGACTGGCCAACAGTTCGCCGTCAAGATCGTCGATGTCGCCAAGTTTACCTCGAGTCCGGGTCTTAGCACGGCTGGTGAGTTTAGATTACACTTGTAATAAGTTGTAAGATGGTGTTCTTGTTGGGAGGATTGTGGTGTTTGATTGGAAATATAAAGTTCTAGTATTGGTTGATGTTTTTAGAGTTAGGGATGATTTTAGGTTTTATGGATTAACGGTAAAGTACAGATTATTTCTAAAGAGAGTAAACTCTGTACAAATAACTCTCAAGTAATAAACAATTGCGCGAATATTGGACCACCAAGAAGTATTCAGACTCGACTTGCAACTACAATAAAACAAAAACGCGATTGTCTCTATAACAAACTTATATAAACTTTAATAGAAAAGAAAATAATCTACATTTAAATCTTTTACTCTATATACCTAATCCAAAATATGCAAAATAGTTATTTGTGTATCAAGAGCGTAAAGTGAATCTGTATTGCTCGTGCTCGGTAATTGAAGCGCGACTTTTTACTTTACTTTAGTTTACTTTACTTTTTACGTTACTTCATTATAAATCCAGCTTTAGTAATGAGAGTTATGTTATGGAAACAAATTTGTTATAATTAATAAGAAATTAGCGGTAAGAAATGTTAGGTAAAGTAACGTAGAAAGATGAAAGTTAACCATCTCTTGCATTGCTTATTTTACATTACTGATTGCTTTACTTCAATATAAATGGTTCTACTTAAATCACAAGTTTTAACTTAACCGTAACCACAATCAGTAAAGTATGTACATTTTTTTAATTATTTCAAACACCCGATTTTGGGTATAAAAAGTAAGGAGAAGTGAAATAATAATAATTATTTTAAAAAACAATTTCAGATATCTTGTAATATACTCGCAACTTGACCGCAATTAAAATACCAGATCATAAAAATTAAATTGACCTTTGATTCATCTATCTATTTTATCTAAATTAAGTCAAGGTCTTCTAAACAATACAAAAAATTCCAAGTTAATTTTTTATATATCTCAATAAGAATACGAACCTAGTGGCGAAATTTGAAACTATGGTAAAAGAACATTTTCATGAGATTTGTATGCTGTTATGCCAATGGCACACTAGTCGAGGAGCATGAATAAGCGTCGAGGAACTCATCGATGAAACAATAGAACGCACCCTGACTGATAAAATAAACAAACACGAAAAAATAGCACAAAGCAAAACCAAAATGACAGCCCACGCTAACATGAAATGAAACACAATAATACGTGTGAAATGAGACACAATCGTTTCATCGAGGAACTCCTCGATGGAAATAGAGGCGCCTCTATTTTTCATCGATGACGGGTGCATTCTGTCGATGAGTTCCTCGACGCTCATTCATGCTCCTCGACCAGTGTGCCACTGGCATTATATAGGACGATACTGTTTCAGTATTGTTTATATATTTATTTTAAATATATCCATGAAAATAGGACTTAAATTTCATCCTTACGGTTAGAATCTGGAACTTTATCCGAAGGTGTAAATCCGGTTCTTATGAACATAACCCTGTATTTACGAAAACTGTCGCAAATAAACAATTTTTCTGGAAGATGTTGAATATAGGATCACCGAAAACGCCTCGTTTGTACGTCAGACTAATTAATTCAGTCCGTGCAAACTACTAACGTCCATTAAATCAGATTAGGCGAGCTGTACTAGGTTGGTGTAGCTAGATACACCCGGGTACTACCACGAGGTACAGCTAGCGAAGCGGTCCTAATTCATATTACATAGTTCCCGTCACGTTGAAGGCGCATTATTTGTCCTATAAATATACCCATCTTAGAATATTCATAACGCTGCGAGAGTGATAACTGCATTGAACTATTTATTAGAATGTTCTGTGACCTGTGACATAGTTATGGGCGAGATTGTATGTTTGTTGGTGCTCTTTGTTCTATTTATTTTGTAGTTATTATTGCTGTTTGCAAGAATGGAGAGTTATATAATTGACGTCACGCCGGGAAGAGATGGAAGAGAACCAAAAGAGACATCTCGCTCTAGTGAGAGAGTTAGTTGATAGACCACGACTAACCAGAGCATATATTTAACATACGATGCAGATTAAATGGCATGTTAAATATATGCTCTAGTTGATCATGGTCTGTCAACTAGCTCTCTCACTAATACGAGGTATCTCTTTTTTGTTCCCATTTTTAAATGTATAACTCGGCATTGCAGAGTAACGTTAATTTACTTACCAACTAACAGTTGATAACGTTCATAACTTATTTTAGACATACATGTTTACAGAACTAAATATTCCACTAGTTTTATAATGTGGCAGATAGCTCAGCGGCATCCGGCTGGAATTTAGAACCCGGGTTCAATTCTCACAGTCAGAAAACTGATTTTATTTATGTTACACTCTAAAACTTAATCCCAGTTACAGTACAGAACCCGAAATTACCGAGCCGCAGTGTGATGATAGTTCATACATTTTAGCTTGAGTGAGATTCGAACTCGGAATCTTTGGATTTAACTATCGTAATACTACAATCTTACAACTACCGAGCAGAACTTTAAACGGATATTGTAAACCGAACTTTAATCTAAATGTTTCCCTCTATAACAGTCTGTATTCACGGAGAACCAGGTGCAATTAAAGTCATCAAATGCAATTGGAAATGCAACAGCGAACAAAACCAAGAATTTATGTTCCGTACCTTACCGCCACTAGCGCCACTAGTGCCAAGAGCGAACACTATTGTATGAAACAGTGAACGCGAATTCTAATCAGAGTTATCAAATGACTGCAATTGCAGAAACTGTAACTACGAGCATGGGAAGTGCAAACAGTAATGAGAATTTATCACACATATTCATACCTTCGCGTTCAGATATTGGATCGCTGTTGGATGTTAAATATTTGTGTAAAGATTCAATAATGGAGAATGAGGTTATAGAAATATTTACGGTAATGTTATGTAATCATTATTATATTTCTAATGTTTGCTTTGTAAAGTAAACTTAAATCTATATATTCAATACCTAATGTTGAACTGTTGCAAGATATTTGAATTTATGTTAATTGTTAACCGCAGATGTAAAACAGAATATTATTCCTCTTAGTAAAAAGTCAAAATCTAAGGCTAAGATATAACTAAGAAAAAATTAAACCCCTAAGCCTTAATAAATATAAAGATAAATCTAAATACGTATTTCGAGAATTAAGTTCTCATCATCAGTAGACGAAACAAGGAAAAAACCAAGATTACACGACTTGTGAACCAAGCTAGTGGTCAAGGTTGAATTGAATGAAAGGATTCATGTACGATATAAAAACAAAAACAATATATTATTAGTTATATACTTGGGTAACTAGATGCCTTAACGGTATAGGATCGTCTTAATATGGTGCAATTAGACGTATTTTTCCCCTTAACGGGTAGTAGTTACGCCACTGAATTGCGCTATTGCGACAAAAATTGTCCCGCTGCTTTGGTGCACAGCGTCGTTTTGCCATTTTTCAGGAAGTTACTTTCTTAGAACGAACTTTGGATAAGCAACGGATGCATGGTTCGGACGATAACATTGTCCTTGAGATGGCCTAGGCTGCGGACCGGATATTTAGAGATATCCTGAAACCATCCTTCCGGTAGCCGCCACACCGTAAGAAAAAATATTTGACTTTGGCGATCAAAGCCAAGGTTGAAAGTACGTTTAGATTAAGCGCTTTGGCGCACATTTTAAATTTTATTATACAATTCTAATTCTCTTGTGTTATTATCTATTTCTAATTTGTATCAATATTTTTTTATTTATTTATTTACAAGCTTTATATCATTGTGAAGAAAATAAAATATAGCTTTTTACAATACCTATATTGTAAGTAACTGACAAACACAGGAAGTGGAACTTTTATTGCACAGTTGGTTACATCAGGATTATAATATTTACTTACCCTCCACCGTGGACAGTAAGAAAATATTATAGATTAAGGTCCTGTTTATTTTGACAGGTGTTAATTTTGAAACTTATTTTTCTTTTCCTTCTACTTGTGCAGGTATAGCTTACTAACCTCGAACTGAAGGTGATTTTTTTATAGTTAGAGAGTTAGAGTGCAAAATGATGTCTCATTTATTCCAGTGACAAAAATGGATTTTTTAATAGATTATGTCATGATAAACATGAAAAAAAGAAAATTTGATTTGGGAACGGGTGGCAACTATAAATGGCGCCGATGTGAATGCGCCTATTTTAAGGGTAGTTGTTGACATATTTTTTACAGGCTAATTTTCAGTTTAAATTTTAGACTTTGGTATAATTAAGTAATAAAAATGGTAGACAGAAGTTTTGGCCGATGACGCATGCGCGACAAAACCGGTCAAAGTAAGCAATTTGTATGGTGTCGTGTGACATATTACTACTTGTTCAAGACGAAAACATGATAAAAAAATTATTGACAGGAATTATTGCTGGTTGCTCATTTGTGACAGAAGCTCTGAAAGTGGACTGATGTAGGGATCAACAACCACCCTTAAAATCTGCGCATTCACATCGGCGCCATCTATAGTTGCCACCCGTTTCCAAATCTAATTTTCTTTTTTTCATGTTTATCATGACAAAATAAATAAATAAATAAATATGTGATCACGCCTTCTACCCATTACTGGGTGTGGCACTCTGCCGAAGCAGATCTCGGTAAGTGATATATTTTTCGCGTGAAGTGCGCTTACCAGCCGTCAAATCACGGCCCTCAAAGATGTAAATGGTGGGGGAGTCACAGGGGTAGTTTTTTAAAATGGTGAAAATTGTTTGTTGCCTGTGGGAATCGAATCCACAGGCCGACTTGATACCACTGAGCTAGTTACCCCATATCATATTATATCATGACATAATGTATTAAAAAATCCATTTCTATCACTGGAATAAATGAGACATCATTTTGCACCCTAGCTCTCTAACTATTAGGTTAAGAATGTAGTTTCGGAAATCGAAGCCTGTAGGGTCGAAGTTTCCTAAACATTCGTCAAAAAACGTCAACTTTACGTTGACAAATGAGAGTGTAATTGGCAACCGTAGAAAAAATGAATTTAATTCCTTAGCGTTTATTTTACATTTTCGCCCATAAATGAAATCCTATGTGGCCCTTATAATTCTCGAGACCCCATCTCTATTTAAATTATGTGTTCTAAATTTTAATCAATAATAAAAAAATGGTCCCTACAAGTACAAAACATCTGGCGTAGATAGTTCCCAATCATATACGATCCACTGCAAACCAGCTCACTTGACTCTTCATCTCATTGGCAATGGAGGGAAGGTTCCGGGTATCAATTAGTCCGGGCATACTATCAACGCCTCCTACTGAGTTCAATATCAACCTTTCTACCAATTAGCGGCGGCCGGGTCCTGCATTTGTCAGGTCCGAGCCCGGCGCATTTCTCTTTGTTCACCACTGTAGGTGCTTCTTCGTTCTTCCTCGACTACGGTACTTTCATTAGCTGCCCACAGCCCAATTGCTCGGTGCCAATGCCTTAACAATGATTTTTCATTCTTGTGCCACGACCCGGGTAAGAAGTTCTTTGTTCGTTTTTTAATTTAAGAAAGGCGTATTAGGTGTAATTAATAAGAATAGTTCTTTAAGTGGTTGAGTTCAGATCATTTGTTTTAGTGCTTGCTCATAAAAGCTGTAATTATTAGAGTAATTAAATGTAAGAAATGAAAAATGAAATGTACTTTTCCGATCATAAGTTAAGACTCTTGAAAAAATAATTGATGATTGGTTAATAGTCAATTCCACCAACAAATACTTAAACTTAGGTAATTCCTAGTGTTCACTAGGAATTGCCTAAGTCAATTTTAGATTTCACCAGTACCTAGGTAATACTTAAGAGCATTTAAGTACTTCCTAATTTAGGTATCAATTTTTCGGCATCTTAAATTGCTAGGTATTACTTATCGCATATGACAGTTCTATTTTCACAAATTGAAAATTGTTTAAATCCTTGATAATATTGACAAGTATGATAAATTTGATTTTAGACGAAGATTTCGTGTTAGTAAAGAGTATTTCTTCAGAAATGCGACAGTTTCACCAATGATACCATTTATATAAGTGGTACCGTAAAAAAAAGCTCCAAAACTATATGAACAGAGCTGGGTAAGCTACTTAAAACAAGTAGCTAAGCTACAGCTACAGCTATTCTTAAAAAAAAGTAGCTGAGCTACAGCTATAAGCTACATTTTGTAAAATATAGCTAAACTACAGCTAAAAACTTTCATTAAAGTAGCTGTTAAATTTTAAAGCTACTTTTTTAATTAGTGTGAATTATTAAATTTCCCATTGTCATATGATCAGTTGATCAGTCTTTTGTTATAATGACTGTAATAAATATAAAAAATCGCAAATGGACAAATGTACTGTTAATTTGTTATGCTATAATTCTTATTTATATCGGAATAAATTAACAGTCACATTAACAGAAGATTTTACACTATTTAATAACTTGTTACAGTTATAGAAACCAATAAAGAAGGTATATTTCAAATATAAAACAAAAATTAATAGGTATTTCGTAATGAACAGTGGTAGCTTTAAGCTACAAAAAGTTGCTTTGGGCTACAAAAATTAGCTTTAATCTACAAAAAGTAGCTTCAGTTGTTAAGACAATATTTTTAAGCTAATAGAAAAAATACATAGCTCGCTACAAGCTACAGCTATATTTTTTCATATTTAGCTAAGCTACAGCTACAGCTAAGGTAAACGTAGCTAAGCTAGTAGCTAAGCTACAAAAGTAGCTAGCTACTGCCCAGCTCTGTATATGAATAAAAAAAATAGATCTATTTTGAAACTTGACTAAATTGTTCATCAAAGAATACATTAAAAAATGTTTACCACCCAACCCCATGCAAGGGGGTTTTATGGGTGGAAGGGGAAACGGTTTTTTCGGGTTCATGCTACCCTATTTGATAGGATATAGTGAGTTAAACTTCACTCCATCAGAACTGTGAGAAGCTGCGGAAAAAGCTACGGAAAGTTTGCTACTGAAGAAAAGTAAACAATAATTTTTTCTTGTTTTACCAGATGGAAGGTGATATTAGCTATTTATGTATGTATGTATGTATGTATGTATGTAAGTTACGTTACTTGTATGTATGTATGTATGTATATATATATATATAAGAAAGAACATTGTTTTTTTAGTGATGATGTTTTTATTCCTTTGTTGGTAGTTTCTAAATGCTTTCTAAATAAAATAGAAGACCAACACTTTGAAATAATTAGAAAGAAAGTATTCCTATTTGTATAATATTTAGTTTAAAAGACATTATATAAAACAAACCTATTTATTAACGCTTAAGAAAACTTACAAAACTAAACTAGTGGCAATGACAAAACCGACATAATACCTCTTTTGAAGTTATTTTAAATTAAAACAAAAGTTGTTTTATTTTTCCACCAAGACTGTTTTAGTCTTTTTGTTCGTTTCTCCTTTTGCAATTCCAACTATTGTAAACTCTTACTGTTCCGCATTGGTATGAAAAATTCCAGTTTCATTTGTTGGCACGTCATGCGCCAGAACACTAATTAAATTTATTGTCAGGCGATTAATTTAAAATTTCATTCGTTTTCTCGTGAAATTCGCTTCAATTAGAGACTTCTATTACACGGATAATTCGTCGTTATGTCAACCAAGATACCGAAACTCTTTTACTTGCGTCAAACAAAAAGACTTAAGTTTATACAGTTCTTAAGCATTTGAATTGGAATTCAATTTAGAGTGAACAATTTCAGGATGTTTTTGTAAGGTAGATTTAGTTTGAATGGATCTATTGTAACCATTTATTGACACTATTTAATTAATGATTTTTAAATACTTTTTAATTACAATGTTATATTTAATCATTATTGAGTAGGAATTGGAAACTGCAGAAAAATGAATTCGTTCGTTTCCGGTTGAAATAAAATACCTATTATATATAAATAATTATGGGGTGGCTAGCTCAGTGGTATGAAGTCGGCCTGTGGATCCTGAGAACCCTGGTACCCTAGATTCGATTCCCACAGACGACAAACAATTTTCATAATTTCAAAAGCTACCCCTGTGGCTCCTCCACCACTAACATCTTTGGGGGCCGTGATTTGACGACTGGTAACCGCACTTCACGCGCAAAATATATCACTTACCGAGATCTGCTTTGTCAGAGTGCCACACCCAGTAATGGATAAAAGGCGTGATGATATATATTTTTTTTATATAATTATGCATATTTTAAGGATCAAAATATATATTTTTTAATCACCGGAGTCGCGATTGCTAAAATTTATGGTAATGAAAATGCGAATTTTTTGGTTAAACCAGTTTAAAAATCGAAAAATTTTAAAATATGGTTCTATATAAATCAGACTACGGAAAATAGAATGTCTTTGAGCACATCTTCATATCTTTTTTAGTATTCGAGTTACGGCGATTTTTGTCTTTTAAAAAATTTCAACTTTGAAGGCCCATATCTCGGAAACTAAAAGAGATATTGAAACGCGGTTTAAACGAGTGTATTTCGCGTGCTCCAATTAACTTATACTGAAATTTTGAAAACTTTAAAAATTTTACAATTTTTTCCAAAATTTTCTTTTGGCCTTAATTAAAAAACTTGAAGAGATAATGAAAATCTGTAAAAACCAGTGAATGGCTCATAAAATACTAGTGTTTTCCATAAAACACTGCAAACAACTTATTACTTAGCAACCACTTCATAATCTACCGTATTTTATGAAACTATATATGTGTATAACTGAATCAACGTTAAACGTTACGACCAATCTTCTTCGATACCTATAATTATGAGTTGTGGATAAAATTTTGTATTACACTTGTGTTTTATTGGTATATAAAACACTTAAGAATATTAAACACTCGACCTTCAGTCTCGTGTTTAAACTTTTCTTGCGTGTTTTATATACCTAATAAAACACTTGTATAATAAATAACTATTAATAAATTTATTAATATACTAGAATTTTTATTAAACTATTTTAAATCCTTAAATTTTTTACCAGAAATTTTTGTTTTAGGGTTGGACCTAGTTTTTTGCATGATTAGACCAAAACCGTTTATAATTTACTTTATTTTCCTGCGGCCTTGCATATCTTGTATTCTAATTGCAAAATTAAATTAATTAATAAATTATTAAATTATTTGTCTTGCAACGTTGCATGTCTTGTATTCCAATTGCAAAACTACTAGTCCTATAAAAATATATAGCTAAAAACACCAAGTTAATTTAAAAATTCTAAACGCCAGTGTAAATTCAAAAACCCACTAAACCACTCTAGACCTTCCATCAACCCCGAATCTTCTGACATAAAAGCGAAACAAATGAATAAACAAATGCTATTACGACTGCGGTACGAAGCAAAATAAAACCCGAAAGACACAGTCCATTCATCATGTTTCCCCTTCCTCCACTTGTGCGTCTGTTTCTATCCAATCCTTCAGCTGTCTTCCATTCCCTGGCCTTCTTTTCCACGATGCTCCACTGTTCTGTCAGTCAATAGCGGACGAGGAGTCTACGCCAACTGAAACTTTATTTCGAAGTTACGACTTGGTTGAAATAACGAGCAAAGCACTCTCACATTATACTGTTGGTAGCCTGGTATGTGGTAGATGGTATTGGTTAGTGGTGCTTGGTGCACATCATCGTAAAATCATGCTGGGGAGGTTCTTGAATTGAGCTGTATTTCAGAGGCAGACACGTAATTAGGTTTTATTTTTGGATGGTTTATGAAATGTAAAACTGAAGGAAGATTGAATATTGCGAAATTAAATTGTGGAGAATTTTTAAGTGCCTGAATATTACAATGTTATTAAATTTAAATTTTTAATCTTCGTTTGTGATGTACTACGGTGATTTCATATAGAATATATATCGCTTTCATCTTTTCTAATCTTTGTAGATTCGTTGTTAGATTCGTTATTAGATTCGTTGTTAGGAGTAAGCGCGGGTAATTTGAGATGTTTTATGCATGTGTTATGTACATTGAAGAAAGAAGATAAATGATAAGTGAAGTGGCTATCACTTTCATCTTTTCTAATCTTTGTAGATTTGATGTTAGATTCGTTGTTAGGAGTAAGCGTGGATAATTTGAGATGTTTTATGCATGTGTTATGTACGTTGAAGAAAAAAGATGAATGATAAGTGAATAGGAGTGATTGGATGGATGTGATTGAGGGTTTGTTATGTAAGAATGATTTCGAGTATGATAAATAAATGAGTTTATATGGAGAGATCTATGAAAGTGGTTGAAGTGAGGGTGATGTGTTTGGATGATAATGTTTGACGGGGGCTGATTATTTGATGAATGTTATGAGTGAATGTTTTATGAGTGATTTTAGGGTTCGTGCTACCCCATTTGATAGGATATAGCGTGAAGATAAGTATGTAAGTATGTATTTCAAAACTGAAAGAAAAATTATTAATTAATGCAGGATGTTCATAATTTATTCGATTTATTATAAGCTATGTAATGGGGTAATGGCACAATGGAATCGTGTCGGCCTGTGGATCCTAGGAACCCTGGTTCTATCCCCACAGCTGACAAAACATTTTCATCAATTTAAAATTACTCCTGTGGCTCCCCCACCACTAATATCTTTAGAGGCCGTGATTTGACGACTGGTAACCGCACTTCGCGCGCATAAATATATCACTTGCCGAGATCTGCTTCGGCAGAGTGCCACACACATGTTATAATTACTTACAAATTAATATAAAACTCTGCACATGAGTTTATTCTGAAAATAATTCATATCAACATGCCGTGTTCACGTTAGGATCCAGATTCACAATTCGAAAATTCGAAAGTTCGAATCTAAATTCGAAGGTTCAATAAATCCGAACAAACGAAGTCTCGAATATACGTAAAATCAACAACCCTATGAAATAGGTATAGATTTTCTGTAACAGAATATAAGAGAACACGTGATGTAAAAGTAAATAATTTTATATCATTCTGATTGGGGTGACTAGCTCAGTGTTATGAAGTCGGCCTGTGGATCCTGAGAACCCTGGTTCGATTCCCACATGCGACAAACAATTTTCATAATTTCGAAAACTACCCCTGTGGCTCCTCCATCACTAACATCTTTGGGGGCCGTGATTTGACGACTGGTAACCGCACTTCACGCGCAAAATATATCACTTACCGAGATCTGTTTCGGCAGTGTGCCACACCCAGTAATGGGTAGAAGGCATGATGGTATATTTATTTATTTTATTTTTTATCTGAATAAAGATTTTGTTGTCTATACGGAAGTATGTTTATTTCCCATTCTAGATATTATGTTGATAAAAGAAGCGTGTTATAGTACTTCGTAACAGATAACAGTGTTTGTAAAAGAAGAAGCAATGACAGATAAGAATTATACAGTATATAAAAATCTCATGTATAGTTCACGAGCTTCTAATCTTTACTGGGCATTAATATACCATAACAATAACTTATATCCAAGACAATTATCTATATAGTACCACCATAATAAACGTGAGGCACTTAATATTGTTTATATTCATTTTCGCAAATCTTTTACGTTAATTTTTTCAAATTTATACTCATTTATAGGTTTATGCAAACTCGTCTAAAATCTACATATACCTATGAAAACAATCTTTACACTTTTGCGTAAATTATATACAAAACCTAATTATGAACACTTTTTGTTTGACCAATAGAGAAAAAAACTAAGTTCAATCTTTGGGACCCAGCGTTACATTAATTTGACAATTGATGTCGCTTTAATATTTGTTTGATATATTTATTTTTACTTTCTTATACACAGTATAAGGAAGTATTGTATCTAATCGTAAAAAAAATCGTTGACGAGATTTTCGCGGAAATACGTGTTTTGAGGTACACAGAATCCGTTTTGATCATTTTCTCAATGATATCCCTGTGTGTGTGTGTGTGGGGATGTGTGTCCGAGTGTGCAATATCTCATGAACGAGATAAGATTTGTTAACGAAACTTGGTAATTATAAGTTTCATGAAAATATGAAGAGCTGAGTTGATTTTGAATGAAATTGAAAAACCGGAAGAGGAAGTTTACTGGACACACAAAACAATAAATTCCATTTATTTAAAAAATGGAATCAGTTACGAAAAAAGTTTCAAATAAAAGAGGTTGGCAAAAATATTTAGAAGATAAAATGTTATTTGCAATTTTCCTGTATATGCGTCCAATTTTGAGAAAAACTAATTTTTATATTTAATAATTAGAAACAAAAAACATAAATTTTAATTTTCGCTTTATCTAGTTATCTATGTCGGAAAAACAAATACATCATTAAAATGGTCAACTAATTTGGCAATTTTGCCTCAATTTAAACGACTTCGTATCTCACGGTTCTTGAGATACCAAGGGTTAGGCTCGAAAAACGGACATCCTGTATATGCCTCATCAGTAAAGTTAGACATAGAGTAGTCAACATTACAAACAAATTATACGTAAACAAATTTGATATTTTATATGTTTCAAACAGATAAATGCTGAATTACTGAAAAACTAAATTACATGTTTAATAATAATATTATATAACATTCATATATTCTAAATATTAAATATGCTCTGTATAAGAAAGTCGTGTGGTGACCACACCAGATTTTTGTTCCTTCTATTTGTGCAAGTATTGTAAAAAGTAGCTTACTAACCTCGAACTGTAAGTCAGTTTTTTAGGTTGCGAATGTTTAGGAAATCTTGACTCTTCGGTCCTCGATTTCCCAAACTACTTCTTGACCCAAAAACTGTCACTTACAGTTCATGGTACGTAATATACTATTATAAACTTGCAACAATTTATTCTAGCACAAATGCTTGCAAGTTTATACAAACCAAATCAATGAATCACGGTATAATAATTAACTTGTTAACAAACTCTATAAATACAAATTTGCCTTCGCTGTTAATTGACGCAGTATTTAGCATGTTAGTTGTGCGTTTGCATGTAAACGATAGCGTATCACCATATTCAGCCCATCGTCATGTTGTAATGCGTTGTCATCAGCAATGTTTTTCACTTTTATATTCCCAACAAACAACAGACAAGCACCGGCAATTAAATAAAGCATTGAACGCGCATTCAGCGTCGAGATATAGATTACTCGATTGTCGCTAATTGTGTGCTAATTAATTCATTAAACGAACGAACTTGATAATGAGTGTGTGGTAATTGATGGTATTGGAGTTCTAGATGGATTTAAGTAGAAAGTCTTGTTTCGTATATCTTTTATTTAATTAGGTGTAGATGACGTAGTTGTAAAGTTAGATTTAAATATTCGTTGAATTACAAGTCCATGGAAGTTGAGTTGTCAATCGTTATGTAACTATCTAGTGTGTTAATGAGAGAGATTCATAATCTAGAGGTTTTAACGCGGGAGCGTAGCGATCGAAAATTGTTTTAGTTAAAGAGCTTCGATACCTATCGTGTTTGGTTCAATTAAAAGGTCTTTAGAAGGACAAACGTGCAGAATTGAAAAGTTTTAGTTCGGAAATAATTCAATTTGTATTGTGTCCATTGTCTTACAGAAGTGAATCCTACTTTAGTATCCGCGGAGTCTAGCGAGAAGGCCGACCGCTAGTGAAGAAACGATTTATTTAGATGCATATGTTCATATATTCACTTTTGTTTCTGTTTACTTTTAATTTAAAATACTATGACACAAGATATGAAATTGGGGATTTCACTATTTAATTCCTCTTATATTTCTACTTAATTACACATATTTTGATCTTCAATATATATTTCTTTAATTGTCGGAGTTATGATCGCAAAAAATTCGGTTAATGAAAATGCCAATTTTTTGGTTTAACCAATTTAAAAATCGAACATTTTTTAAATATGGTTCTATATAATTCAAACTACGAGACATTGAATGCCGTTGAGTGCATTCTAATATCGTATTTAGTTTCAGAGTGACAACGATTTTTGACTTTTTAAATATTTCAACTTTGATGGCCCATATCTCGAAAACTAAAAGAGAAATTGAAATGCGGTTTGAACGGCTATATTTCTCGTGCCCTAATTAACTTATGACGAAATTTTGAAAATTTTGATAATTTTACCATTTTTATAAAAAATTTCATTTTGCGATATTTAAAATAATTGAAAAGATAATTAAAATCTATGAACACCAGTGAATTCCTCTCATAAAAATACATAGGTATGCAAATTTTCAGTAAAAAATTCGGATAGATTAAGTTTTTATTATAGGAAAACGAAAAATCACTGTTTTTTAAAGATTTCTTAAGGGGTACCCCTTAAGATTTTTACGAATTTTTGCCATTTTTAGATTTTTTGCTCTAAAAATTTTATCCATGGAGAAAAAATTCTGAATTATTACATACTTATATATTTTTATGCGAAGAATCCACTGGTAATTACAGATTTTCATTATCTCTTCAAGTTTTTAAAATATTCGCAATAGAAAATTTTGAAAAAAAATAACAAAATTTTCATAATTTTAAAAATTTCAGTATAAGTTAATTGGAACACGAGAAATACACTCGTTCAAACCGCATTTCAATATCCCTTTTACTTTTTGAGATATGGGCCTTCAAAGTTGAGATTTTAAAAATGTAAAAATCGTTGTAACTCTAAAACTAAAAGATGAAAATGTGCTCAACGGCATTCGATTTCTCGTAGTCTGAACTATATAGAACCATAGTTTAATTATTTTTTTATTTTTAAATAGGTTCAATCAAAAAAGTCCGCGGAACCTAGCGAGAAGGCCTACCGCTAGTATTATACTAAAAGAACAGATTTCTACTAAGAAAAACCTATACTATCTAATCTATAAACTATATTCCTAAATTTGTATCGAAAAGTTAATTGAAAGTAATACCAAAGCTACAATAACGACACACAGAAATATTAGTTCTAATAAATTGATTAAAAAAAAGAAACTACTAGCCAACACAAAATAAAAGAAAACAAAGAAATACAAGTAACAGTATTGGTAAGTTTATTGTAATCAACTGAAAGTGTACTTTTTTGCCTCTAATTTGACATATCGTGATCAACGCCATCTCTTAGTAGTTGAATATCGCAATATATTGTTTTTCTTTCCTGTTTCTATTTGAAGTAATTGTTACAATCATTTTATTTGTACATTTCCAAGGTATTTACGTAAAAGTGCAATTACAGCTCATACAAATGACATACATGATAAGAAAGTGCTGCAAATAGATATTACGTATTTTCTCTTCGCAAACAACCAATTATTTAAATGTTTTAAAGTTCGAATTACATTCTATTTGAGAAATATAGTTAGTTTGGTTTATGGAAACAGTATTTTATGAAAACTAATTGTCTTAGAACTCATATATTGCGGCTTTTACAATGCAATAGATCATGTTATGTAAGTACATGTAAATATTAGTGAAATTAATTAGAGTAGCGTGAACCACAGGTGTTCACAACATGTGATTATTATTTATACGTTAAATATACATTACCTGATAGTTATTAATTACAAGTAGGTTAATTAATTAATTAGTACTATCATCTTGTTTATGTTTTACATGCTTAGGTTGCAAATTGTAGTTTAGTATTGTTATAAATTGGATAAAAATAGCTAATTTAAGTTATCTAGTTTATTTTTGCTTGAACATATTGTTAAACGTGTTTAAGTACCTATTAAATGTTGACGATTAGTCATTTGACTTGAGATTTTAATTATGTTTAAGTAATTATTATTATTATTATTATTTTATGGAGTGGCTAGCTCAGTGGTATGAAGTCGGCCTGTGGATCCTGAGAACCCTGGTTCGATTCCCACAGGCGACAAATAATTTTCATAATTTCAAAAGCTACCCCTGTGGTTCCTCCACCACTAACATCTTTGGGGGCCGTGATTTGACGACTGGTAACCGCACTTCACGCGCAAAATATATCACTTACCGAGATCTGCTTCGGCAGAGTGCCACACCCAGTAATTGGTAGAAGGCGTGATGATATAATATATATATATATATATATATATATATATATATATATATATATATATATATATTATTTTTTTATAATAAAATGAATGCATTAAACTGCAATACACTTCTTTATATATTGTTATCGACATGAGAGTATGCCAAGCTCAAAAATGTGAAATGATTGCAGGATCTGTATAAAGTGGCACTGCAATTAGAAATATTTTACTATTAGTGTTATACGTAATGTATAAACCGCTCTGCCGACCAATACTAACTGTAATAGACCAGTGGAATAAATACAATTTCACCGTGTCGTGATTAATTGAATTACTCGCCCTTACCCCTTTAGCATTCTCTCTTGGCAACTACAGTAGTTTTATAACATAACCTAGATAATTATGAATTTGTCTAATAAATGAGAAATAAATTAATTTCAAATGTTTATTGATTTGTCAGTCATTGAAATGTTGTTATTATTTTCTTAAATTTTATTTTAAACGTAAAATAATGCGATATAGGACAATAAAAAGAAAAATATACTGTTTTTTTATTCATTCTGCCTTTCAACCGATTTTATGATATTAAAATTTATGGGGTAGATGGCTCAGTGGTATCAGGTCAGAATGTGGATCTGAGAACTCGGGTTCGATTCCCACAACCGACAAACAATTTTCACCACATTAAAACTATCCCTGTGCCTCCCCCTCCACTAACATCTTTGTAGGCCGTGGTTTGACAGTTGGTAATCGCACTTCACGCCCAAAATATATTACTTACTGCGATCTGCTATGTCAAAGGGCCATACCCAGTAATGGCTGGAAGACGTGGTGATATATTTATTTATTTTAAAATTTTAAAACCATTTTTTTTTAATACCTATATGTAAGAATAAATTTAATATTTTTTTCAAACTGATTACAATACTTTCAACTTTTACATAACTTCAAAAATATTTAAAATAAAATAAATAACTCGTATCATCACGCCTTCCATCAATTACTGGGTGGGCACTTTGCCGAAGCAGATCTCGGTAAGTGATATATTTTGCGCGTGAAGTGAGGTTACCAGTCGTCAAATCACGGCCCCCAAAGATGTTAGTGGTGGAGGAGCCACAGGAGTAGTTTTTGAAATTATGAAAATTGTTGGTCGCCTGTGGGAATCGAACCAGGGTTCTCAGGATCCGCAGACTGACTTCATACCACTGAGCTAGCCACCCCATATTTACAGTACATAATATATTTCTGAGGTACTTAAAATAAAGGCATTGACAAGACAATATTTTTTCGTCAAAAATTGGTTCTTGAAATAGATAAACTCCACTAAAACTAAGTTCCTGCCACCGATAGGTTCTTGCCACAAATAAGTTTATATAGATGTTCTTTTTCTAGCCTTCTACAGTTTTGTTGTTTACAAAAAACTGTTGAATATAAAACAAAAACATCCAACAATATTACCTCCAAATATTAAACCTAATTTCGAATCCATCATCCCCAATTTCCTCTTTATAAAAACACTCCCCGTTTTCTCACCATCTTCCCTCACTGACTATACTCCCAACAAGTTCTTCTCCGCCCAACCCCCAAGTCCCAGAATGGGCCTTGAAATTGGCTGTCCGCGAGGGATTTATACACAGCGTCGACGCCCGACGTCGCACGCACTGACGTCGGCAACCGTTGCTTCGCTTCTCGGCAAGCGGCAGGCGGCAAGGCCCCATCAACGAGGAAATTTAGTGAGCCGTGGCATTGTGCACGTGATCGAGATTTGTTCTGCGGCACCAGCCAACTTGATACGCAGAGGTCGAGTGGAGTTAGGAAGTTACGGGAGTGGTTCTCAAAATGTTGGAAAGACGAATGTATGGGGCACTGGAGGATAGTTTCTGTTAAAGTTTTGGAAAAGTGGGGATTGATGCCAGAAGTATATGCATTTTTATGACAAATATTGAAATATTCTTAGGGCGATATTCCTAGTTAGATCTTCATCTTATCTCCATAGATACTTTTCACAACTGTGTCAGAAAGTAATATTTTGTTGCCTCAGTTGAGAGTAGAAATATGAAACTCCGGTAATATGCTTTATAAATAAGAAAAAAATAGGACATTTTTTTTTTATCACTTGTCAAAGTTCCACAAAAATTTACAGCACATTTGAATCAACTTATCAGGTTATCATCAAACGGCTGGTCAGTTCAGCTTTATCCAACTAGATCAACTAGGGGCTAGTGAACTGTGATACTGTTTAAGGTAGTACTAGTGTGACGGTGGCGCCATCGGTTGTCGAGTGGCGAAACTGACGCTCAAAAAAATATAAAAATAAGTGTTTTATACCTATTATGATTTGAATATCATGAATTGTTAACAGGTTGTTGGTCTAGTGTTACCATTATAAATAGGGATTCTTAATTTTTCGTTAAAAACAAGGCTTTGCATGGCTATATATCCATTGCTAAACGATAAAAAACTTTCTCCTTCTGATACAATATACATGGATAGTTCTAGAACATCATACTAGTTTTTCAAATGAAACTGCAAAATTTTAGAGGTACACAAACCAAATATGTGCGATTCTGAGTGATGATCGCCATAAGCCCCGTGTATAAGAACTCAACTTTACAAGCGAATATATTTGTTTACAGACGATGAATGTGTTTCATATTTTAATAGGATGCGTATGACTATCCAATCTTTACGTGCGCCAAATTTCATTCAGATCTGCAAAAAAAATTGTTCACGCTAAGCTACGATTGTCATGTGATTTAAATCTGATTTTAGTAATGAGTTTTTATAATTAATTTAGATTCAAACTGTTTTTTTTTTATTTTTTCATGTCTACCCTGAATAATTGTATTGTTCAACTTTAAATTTATATGTTTTGTACTAACTTCTTTACGTTCGGTAAGTTACAATTGTTAATTTGGTAATTAGACACACAATCATGTTAATAGTACGGTGGGGTGGGTAGCGTTACGGAATTCGAATTCGGAGATCCCGAGTTCGATTCCCACTCAAGCTAGAAATTATAAGGACTACCACTCTGCGGCTCGGTTAGCCCGGACCCTGTACTGTAATTGGGATTCAAATCCTGTTGTACAGCGTAACATAAATAAATAAATAAATTATCAGAGGCCATGGCTGCACTCGTTGGAACTGATCTATGCGATAACGCAAGTTAAGCAATGTTGCGCGCGGGTAGTACTTGGATGGGTGACCATCCAGAGAAACCTGCGTTGCTGTTGACTCTAAGACCTAAAACGTAGGATCAGGGCGTAATGGCGGCATATGACCTTAGTAGTTGGTCCGCCAGGAAGCCATAAAAAAAAATAGTTATAATTTTATATTATGTAGACCTGAAGATGGCCATAAATTTGGCCGAAACGTTATCCCATCTTCAATAAAGAATGTTTAACAACTTAAGCCTTCGTCTATTACGTACTTCCAAATAAATCTGATTTTATTTCAATTTTTATCTCTATTTTGTTACGTGTCATAGGCTACCTCAATCCTATGACTCTTACATATACTGAAATGTTTAACACAACAGTCGTCTGCATTGAGATTGTTATTTAGTCAAATCCCGGCGGTTTCCAAATTTTTGTCTTTATAATGCAATTTGATTTTAATGAAGCGAACTTCATAATATCGTAATAAAGGAATGTCTATGCACATGGAAACATTCTTAGAAATATTGCTATTAGCAGTTTGAGAAACTCTGGTCTAGTCACGGAAGGAAAGCAATGAAGAAAAGGGATTACGGAAAGTTAAGTAAATGTATCACCAGATGTCGATAAAGTGATTTTTAAATGGAAAGTAATTATATGTTGCTGCAGGATTCCGTACAAGAGTTTTAAGGAACGAGGAAAGATTTTGCGGTGGATAAATATTTGGTTTTTAGTAGGGTTGTTGATTTCCATCGAATTTCGAATTTCTGAACATTCGAACATTTGAATTTTTTGAACTTCGTCAAAAAAGATTCGAATTTTCTAATTTTTGAATATTTTGAACTTTTCGAATTTTCGAATTTACGAATTTTTTTAACTTTTCGAATTTTCGAATTTTCCGAAGCTTCGAATTTTTTGCCAATTAATTAACGCCAACTGTCATCTCTAAGTACGCTCACGCATAATTCGTGAAAACTCGGACACGAATTAAATAATAAACTCGGCGAAGTATTCTACAAAAACTCTGTAAGGTTGGCGTCTTTATTAAGCCATCTACTCTCTTATCCGCCCATCTAAATGCTATGGATTTTTAGTAAAACGTTTTAAAATGACAATAAAAAGGATACAAAAACGTCTTAAATATAACGTTTTTGACAGTGTAACGAAATTTTAAATCTAAATTGAATTCATTTGGCAAACAATAATAATTCATAATAAATACTTACGAATTAATACAAACCTCTGCAAATGAGTTTATTCTGAAAATAATTCATACCACGTTAGGATCTACATTTCAAATAATTCGCAAAATTCAATAAATTCGAATATTCAAAAAATTCAAAACTTCGAATAATTTGAAAATTCGAATTTAAATTCGAAGGTTCAATAAATCCGAACATTCGAATTCTCGAATATTCGTAAAATCAACAACCCTAGTTTTTAGACGGAAAGATTTTTTTAGCTGTGTGTGAAGGTGTAATGTATTGTTTAGAAAATTAATAATTCATATGAATGATTTAAGTGTTTCAGATTATTTAAGTTCGATTCCCATAGTGGACAAACAATTGTCACCACATTGAAACTTCCCATGTGACTCTCTCTCTCCACTATGTAAACTCAATATCAAAATTAAACATTAATTCAAAATGTATGGCTGGAAATGCGATAAATAGTGTATATACCACAGTACTACAGTGCATTTAATTCTCCAGGTGATTATTTCCCACGCTTCTGGCTCGTGATATAAACTTCACCCTCAGGATTAAATTATGCACATTAGTCCCTTAGTAATCTTAGTATACAATATACTATTGTCAATTTGCTTCATTTTAATTTAAATACATCTGCTAGTAATGTAATCTTTCATTACAAGTAAGTAACGGTAAAGATTCATTTACATAGTT
Source organism: Pterostichus madidus (assembly GCA_911728475.2). NCBI lineage: Eukaryota > Metazoa > Arthropoda > Insecta > Coleoptera > Carabidae > Pterostichus > Pterostichus madidus. Next base: position 35,680,873 of record OU452308.1, on the reverse strand, counting down.
ACCAAAAAGTTTGAAAAAATGACGTTTTTCTGAAACTGGTAAGAACGTGCTTACTTTCTTGATCAATTTTAGTATGGAAAGTAGATTTTTACCAAAACAGGTAAAGTACATATTTAAGAATACAACAAAAATAACAGTCTGGTAAAGATTTACCTGTTTCTTTTTTTGTTGTTGTAACCTTGAATACGTAGTCTGCTGTCAATACAATTCATATAAAAAAAATTAAACATTTTGAATTATTTATGATTAATTATTGATTAAATTAAACGGTTTCAGATATAATAATATACATAATACGCCAGGAAAGTGTTTTTGTTGATTCAGGGGATCAGACAAACGCTTCGTCAAGTAAAACATCGCTTCCTTGACTTATTATCGGCTGTATCATGTAACACATCGTTAATAATAAGCGACATCGATAACTTTTTTTAGCTTTGGCAACATCGGTTTGGTTTTGAAGTTTGTCAAATTTTTATTCAAATAAATACAAATTTGACAAACGTCAAGACAAAACCGGTGATGCCAAAGCTTGTAAAATTTATCGACGTCGCTTATTATTAAAGATATGTTACATGATACAGCCGTATGTAATATACTATTACCTACTTCATATGGAGTAGATAGCACAGTGGTATCGTGTCGGCCTGTGGATTCTGAGAACCCTGGTTCGATTCCCATTGCCGACAAACATTTTCACCACATTAAATACTACTCCTGTGGCTCCCCCTCCACTAACATCTATAGGGGCCGTGATTTGATGGCCGATAACTGCACTTCACGCTCAAAAATATATCACTTACCGAGATCTGCTTCGGCAGAGTGCCACACCCAGTAATGGGTAGAAGGCGTTACTATTATAAGTGATTAACAAATAAATGACGTTTGCAAGTAAGTAATAAATAAAAATATGTACCCTTTTAATCAAATTAAATAACTGTTCTTTATTTATTAACATTACTTTCCCTTAAAATAAACTAATTAAAAACAAAAATCTCATATCTCAATACCTCAAAACCCTCGCCTTTCTGACTCCCTAACCCGCTCCTACAACATTTCACAAATGACCAATGAATCCCAGCCACTCACGGAACCACCGCTGGCTGGATCACCTCTCACTGGCCTCCGCCTCACTCACGTTCACGCTCACGGAATCTTTCGCATCACGCGTTACCTCCGACAGAGGTCCGTGAGTCTGCCGACATCGACATGGAGATGGAGTGGTAGAGTTTGTTACACAGCCGAGGAAATCGATAGGCCGGCGGTGCCTTTGCTCGTCCATCGAACCGAACACATACATAATGTAGAGTGTGCATGAGTTGGTTTGGTGTGAGGTGATTGTTAGAGGAATTAGAAAAATGTAGGGTAATGGAAGCGGATACGGAAGAAGGAAAGGTTTAAAGTTGGTTGTTGGGAAAACGTTTCATTTGCAAATAGTTGGATAATTGGTTTTTAGTTGTGGAATCTGAAAGGGATGAGAATAAGCCTGGCGTTTGAATTACATTCAGTATACTTGAAACATAGTAATTTTTTGTTTTGAGTGCGCGAAATGAGGGTTTTTTTTTGTTGCGCGTAAGAATGTCACTTTTGGGCGAGACCGATAGAAAGTTAGATTTTGTGTACTAATGCACAAAGTAATTGAAAGAAATACCCATTTCTATGCTTCTTAATTTTGACTATTAAAACGCTAATTGTACTTATACGAGGGCAGGGTGAAAAGTCCCAGATGGCGCCACAATCGAAAATCTCATGTGACATTTGTGATATACCATCTTTAACTAGAACGCATTAAAATTTTCAGACTGATATGTCATTCTGTTCTGTTTTGACACCCATCGAAAGCAAGCAACCTCGAAGATTTTTGAAAACTTGATTAAACATTATTTCTTGCGTGGAAAAAACATTACGCAAACCAAAGCATCGCTTGTTAAACATTATGGGGACTCCTCACCATAGATTGGAACGATTCACAAGTGGTTTACTGTGGACCACAAAGGACGCCGAACGTTCTGGTCGTCCAATTGAGGTTACAACGCCAGAAATCGTCGATAAAATCCATGGTATGATATTAGACGATCGGCGAGTTAAAGTGCACGAAGTTGCTGAGGCTATGAGCATCTCAACCGAACGGGTACGGAACATTTTGCATACATTTTTGGATATGAGAAAGCTATCTGCCAGATGGGTGCCACATTGTGAACAACGCACCGGCACACAGGTCCGCAGTCGCAATGGCAAAATTGCATGAATTGCGCTACGAATTGTTTCGTCATCCACCATATTCTCCAGATTTAGCCCCCTGCGATTTTAATATATATTTCCAAACTTGAAGAAATGGCTCAGCAGAAAGAGATTTGGCTGCAATGATGAGGTCATCGCTGAGACAAATGCCTATTTTGAAGGATTGCCAAAATCGTATTATTTGGAAGGGATCGAAAAATTAGAAAAACGTTGGATGAAGTGTATCGAGCTCCAAGGAGATTATGTTGAGAAATAAAATATGTTTTGACCAAATAAATCATTTCTTGTTTCATTTTCAGGGACTTTTCACCCTGCCCTCGTAATTATTTTATATATGCTTTGAAATTAAAAATGTTGAAAAATTGTAATCTACAGGTATTGAGATTCATAGTTCTTATGCCATTACCGTAACGTATTTGTCACGCCTTTTAGTTTATAGTTGAGTAGGATATCATGTTCTCAGTATATTGTGTGTTATATAATCTCGTTTCAATATCAAATATTTTGATATCAAACAAAGAGAAATTTGTAACCATGTTTACTTCCGATGTATTTAATAGTATTTCTAAGAAAGAGCTGCGTTTTCCGATTTACTACTATTCTTTTATTTTTGTATACAGAATAATTTATATTATTTATATATAAATATTATGCTTTTGTATGCGTTCTACTAACATCTTTCATAATTTAAATACCTATTAAAATAATTTTTGTTATTTTCTGTTGTTTATAAACTATGTACTAATATGACATACAATAACATGTGATATACGATTAATATAAATTTAATTATAATATCTGAGCAAGTCTTTTATTTGCATATATATCGAAAGCAATTGGTTTTGTTTTGTTGGCGATTTCCTATTTACAACAATAATTGTAATTTGTAAGTTACTCACTTGAAATTAATATCATTGTTGTTTGAGCATTTACCGTAAATTTTATTCTAGGAATTTAATTGCCTTCATTTTTTTTTTCACTACTATTAATAACTTCCTTATCTGTGAAAAACCAAATAGATTCCGCAGCTGTAGCATTGTGTTCCATGAAATACATTGTGTTATATGATAAACAATCGTAGTCCAGTGGACAAAACCGAGATAAAATATCTACACAGGGAAGAAATCTTGCGTTCAAACTTATATCCAAAAATACGATTCGAATTTCACCGTAAGCTGTACTATAATTGAAACTTAGTTTTTATTGTGCAGAAAAATAAATAATAAATCGTCCCGCAGCGTATGTGAAATAATTAGAAACACTGTTGTTTTCGTAGAGATACTAAATGATTAATGTAATTCTCAACTGTGTTACTTTTCTTATTCTATTTTTGCATAAGAATTTGCCTTCGAGTGTCTTGTCGTGTTGTATGTTCAATTAAAACTTTTTCTCAAGCTGGAACAGCTTCATAATGCATCAGACATTCGACCGTCCAAAACAGTAAGGCCGAACTAAACTGAAGCCGATAATTAATCTACCAAATTAATAGTTTGTTGCGAGAAAACATCTCACGCAAACTAACATTTTTATTTTTTGTTTCCTAAACACGCACACTCTTACATAATATACAGTTCATTCTCATTATCTACATATTTGTTTAGACATTAGCGTACAAAAAATGTGTGTGTATTTCGTAATTTTAAATAATCCAAATTGTTTAGACGTAAAATCGTTGCCTTTATCCGTTGTTTTTTCGCGATTAATAGGCTATTCAAACAGTACGACGTTTAAAGAAATATTTAACGAATATCAATTTTAGTTGTAAATGTGTTATAAGTTAAAAAAATCTGGTGTGGTCACCACACGACTTTCTTATACACAGCATATTTAATATTTAGAATATATTTCAATGAAATTGATATAGCATCAAAAACTCTGAATTGAACACTTATGATTTGCTCCTTGCGTTTGACTATTATTAATTGACATATAAATGTTAAACATGTTTATTGTTTCTATTGCTACTATGATTATTGGAATATTATTAAATATATAAATTAGTTTTCCTCAAAATGAGACGCATATACAGGAAAATTGCAAATAACATTTTATGTTCCAAATATTTTTGCTAACATCTTTTATTTGAAACTTTTTTTCGTAACTGATTCCATTTTTGAAATAAATGGAATTTATTATTTTGTATGTCCAGTAAACTTCCTTTTCCTGTTTTTCAGTTTAATTCAAAATCAATACAGCTCTTCGTATTTTCATGAAACTTATAATTACGAAGTTTCGTTAACTAATCTTATCTCGTTCATGAGATATTGCACACTCGGATACACATCCATCCATCCATCCATACATCCATCCATCCATCCATCCATCCATCCATCCATCCATCCATCCATCCATCCATCCATCCATCCATTCATCCATCCATCCATCCATCCATCCATCCATCCATCCATCCATCCATCCATCCATCCATCCACCCATCCATCCACATAATAGACTTCAAAACACGTATTTCCGAGAAAACGATGTATGTATAAGAAAGTAAAAATAGTCAAAAGTAATGTTTTTTTTAATGGCTTTGTGGCGGACCAACTGCTATGGTCATATGCCGCCATTACGCCCTGATCCTGCGTTTTAGGTCTTATAGTCAACAGCAATGCGGGTATTAATATCTAAAATATTTAACTAAAAGGAGCCTTATTCAAAACGATCGCCATTGATGTCCTTGTGACGTAGTGGCTCAATTAAACTGCAACTTCACATTGTGAGACAATACACATGAGCACCAAGATATTAATTCGAAACAAAACAATATTTAATTATAACAATAATTAAGATAATAAATGTTAGAATAGCACAATAATCTAGTACCTAAAATTCGTCCATTTTAATTGAACCTAACAAATGTATATAGAAGATAACTTCTTAAATTTGTAGAATAATAATAATTTTTATTATGATCTGAATATTAACAGTTGGAACGTGATTAATATAATATAGTTCTTCACAAATTTCATATAATATATGTAAAAACTGGCAAAAACAAGTGATGACAAGCATGATCTTAGTCTCGTGAGATATTTTGTGCTCTTGTCAAAGTATATCCATCTCTCTAAAAAAAGAAAGCCTTTAACTAATTTAATTATCTACTTGATTAATTCTTTAATTCAAAACAGTGAGGTGAGAGAAATAAAGAAACAACTTGACGAAAAAAGCCTTATTAAAGGATCATTCCATCCTTCCAAAATAGTCCCTCTAGTACGCCTATGAAACCACCCTTGCCCATATAACTGAATTCTAACCACTGAATACGGAAATAAACACAGATAAACACAAACGTAACGAAACAAAAGATAAAAGAAGAAATAGAGTTTTCCGCAAAGCCACTGCCATCTGTGTGATTGAAAATGAACATTTTATGGCGTGCGCGCTAACGTGGACTGTACTGTGTACTTGCTGATAAAAATTAATGAATTGTTTGAACGAAAATGGTCTCACCCACACCCTGTTCTCAGCATTGGGCTGAATTTCGCGCTTGAGAAATCCGGTCGATTTTTATTATCTGTTGATGAATTTATGTCGGGAAGTAGATTTCATGATTAATATTTATTGGAATTTTATTTACAATGTGTGTATTTTTTTGTTATTGTTTCGGAACAAAAGTTGTTTTTACTAAATAAAATTTTAATTCAATATTTACATTCGAAATTTGATTTTAATTTAATAAATATGAAAACAATGTAGTTATGTTAATTTTGTTTACTTGCCTTTATTTAACTGTAAAATAAATAAATAAATAAATAAATAAACATATCGTCTGCATTTCTGCTGTATCAAATTTAAATTATCTAAATTTAATTGCTATTACTATACCATAATCAAAATAACAAGAATGAAGGATAAAAACATAAAATATATATTGAATAATAGTTATTAGCGAAAAAATAGCTAAAAATATTGTTTTACTTTAGAGATATAAGCGATTAAAAATATAGTGACATTACAAGTTCGGAATGTTCTCATTGGCCACAAGTATTTTCGCGCGGTTAATAAGAGACATATGCGGAGTAGAACGTAACTAACTATGACATCTCAGAACTGGTTATTCAAACTGTTCATCATTTGCTGGTATGTACGTGTTCAACACGTATATTTATTAAAATAATTTAATAATTTAATCGAGCTCTTGTCAAGTAATCATGGATACAGTAAATGACGAGTTATACATTTAAAAATGGGAATAAAAAGAGATATCTCGTATTAATGAGAGAGCTAGTTGACAGACCATGATCAACTAGAGCATATTTATAACATGCCATTTAATTTGCCTGTGGATTCTGAGGTCCCTGGTTCGATTCCCACAGGCGACAAATTTTCATCATTTGAAAAAGCTATCCCTGTGACTCCTCCACCACTAACATGTTTGGGGGCCGTGATTTGACGACTGGTAACCGCACTTCACGCGCAAAATATATCACTTACCGAGATCTGCTTTAGCAGAGTGCCACACCCAGTAATGGGTAGAAGGCGTGATGATATATATATATATATATATATATATATATATATATATATAATTTAATTTGCATTGTACGACGGCTTGGAAGGACCAGGATAAAATATATTTTAGGCTAAAATCCCGACTTTTTAAAGTCAGGATCCCGACTTTTAAACTCGAGATTCCTTCTTTTAAACTCGGGATTTCGACTTTTTGAACTCTGGATCCGACTTTTTGAACTCGGGATCCTACTTTTTAAAGTCGAGATTCCGACATTTTAAACTCGGAATTCCGACTTTCTAAAGTCGAGATTCCGACATTTTAAATTCGGAATTCCGACTTTTTAAACTCGGGATTCCGACTTTTTGAAGTCGAGTTTTCGACTCCGAATATGGACGAATAACGGAAATATTCAGATCTCGAGTTTAAAAAGTCTGAACCTCGACTTTAAAAAGTCTGAATTCCAAGTTTAAAATGTCGGAATCTCGACTTTAAAAAGTCGGAATTCCGAGTTTAAAATGTCGGAATCCCGAGTTTAAAAGTCGGGCTCCAGACTTTAAAAAGTCGGGATTTTCGCCAAAAATATATTTTATCCTGGTCCTTCCAAGCCGTCGTAGCATTGTATGGTAAAAGTATGCTCTAATTAGTCAGTCAAAAAATCGATTAAATAAATAATTTAGTTCGAAGTCATAATGAAATCTTCGATTACTCAACTCCAGGATGTAGTATATAAATACGGTACTTTTAAATATGACAGTCCTGACAACTCGATACAGTGTGACCACTCATGAAAAAAATTAATCGATCGTAGTTGATACTGATCAATCGGTCGCTGTTTATTCATGCAGTGTGACCATTTCCTAACTCTCCATTATTCGTAAACTAATAATTGTTTTTAACTATGGCATACTAATGCTGGGTTGCATGAAAGTTTTATCGGTTCATTAGCAACTAACGGTTTAACAAATTTAAGAAAATCTCATTTGATACTGTTGCTAGATAAGCAATTCTTTAACTAAAGAGCTCTTTATTTTTTTCTTGCAACCCAGCATTAATGTTAGAAATGAATCAAAACTAAAGTAATTACAATTACAATAATAAAGTCATTAGTCCGCTGTATTAAGCTGTCGCAAAGCGGGAAAAAGTGCGAATTTTGAATTTTCTATGCACACTGCGCACCAGTTCTACTGAAAGCGTGCCATAATTAAAATTTTAATTATGCACTTGTTTTAAATTACTTTCGTGCTTCCCCTGAAATAAAAATTTATCAAGTTGTGAAACATGGAGGACTTTCAGCGCAGCACAAAATAACAGAAAAAAGGCCGATATTTGTAACAAAATTTTAACATTTATTAATGAACATATTCAACACAAACGCTGTACCCTTGTCCCTTGTCACGGCTAAATTTAAAATGTGACAGTTGACAGTCAGCAATGAGATCTGTCGTCAACGTTTTATGAAACAAATTAATCTGAAAATTTTACAAAATATGTAAGCTAAAAAGCTTTCTTTTTAGGATTTTTATTTTGTTAGAAAGAATTTTATATAAATAAATGTATCATCACGTCTTTTACATATTACTGGGTGTGGCACTCTGGCGTAGCAGTAGTAAGTGATATATTTATGCGCGTGAAGTGCGGTTACCAGCCGTCAAGTCACGGCTTCTAAAGATGTTAGAGGTGGAGGAGCCAGAGGGATAATAATATAATATAAATATATATCATCATGCCTTTTACCCATTAATGGGTGTGGTACTCTGTCAAAGCAGATCTCGGTAAGTGATGTATTTTGCGCGTGAAGTGCGGTTACCAGCCGTCATATCACGGCTCCCAAACATATTAGAGGTGGGGGAGCCACAGGGATAGTTTTTAAATATACATAACAACATCATAAACTACTACGGAAAGTTGAACATTACATACACCTCGTATGTTAGTATAACGTACACTTCTAACATATCAGGTGAAGTTCCACTGATTGACAACAGATGGCGTTACGATGAAAGAAACTAATAAAATAAATGAAAAGAATTTGTATTATTATTTCAATCGAAGTTTTCGCTGATTTTTCAACACATATGCACAGATATCGCTTATTTTTAAAAATTAATAATTACTTATTTACTAATATTTTAGCATTATTTAATATTTCGTCATTACGGTTAGTACAGTTAGTATCACAATACCTAACGTCCAAACGTCAACGCTTACCTACAAAAACGCATCAGCTGTCAAAGTGTAACAACATTGCTCTTGTAAATTTTTTTTTCAAATATTTTGTGGTCGTCTGGAAAATAGTGTACAAAACTCGAAAGTGTGACAGCTATGCTCGTGTACTTAAATCACTCGGCGCTGCTCGCCTCGTTTTTCAATTTATACACTCGCACGTTATCTTACACTTTCGATGCTTGTTATGTAATATACTATTAAAATGTATTTTAAGTATTCGATATATTTGAAGCACTACTTCCAGTATTTTTACTTCAAGTAATACCCGAGTCTGATCCTGACCTTTATCGAATATATCTCAAATCAAATTTAAACATTACTGACCATAAATTTAAAATGAAACAGTACCCTCGTCACGCTTATATTAACAATGGCAACAATCCCCCTCCAATTTTCCAGTTCCACCGATGGGTTTAGCGACTTCCACCAAACCAGGTATCTCTAGAATTTTCACCCGAAATTAATTCGTTGTTATTTAAGCCCCAACGTACGTGTTCCCCCGTTAGTGACTGGAGGGTGGGCAGGGCACAGGATGGTTACTTAATTATGCATGGCACCGCACTGAGTCGTCGACATCGACAGGGGCGGACTTGCTTGTTCGCCCGCGGGAAATTCACATTGTTTGTAGAAAGTTGGTAAGCATACACGTATTAACGCCTTGTTTTGGGTAATTTCTGATAAGTGCCGGGCAAATATTGATGAAGTTTGTGGTTAAAGACTTCAGGGTAAGAAATTTAAGTTAGGTTGTATTAAAAACTATGTTTTCTTGATGTTACAGTAGTTGTTTTCTTCTTATTGTTTACATAATGTAAATTAACTAACATTGCTTTTAAAACAATGTGAAAATTTGAAAATAAATATAGGGTACACGTTAGATGGGAAGTCAATTATGTCATTTATTTATTTATGGTATTCTATACAACAGGAACCTAATCTCAATAGGAACTTACAATTTTGAAGTAATAATAATAAAATAATAAAAATAACAAGCTGCCTAAATATGCATATCGGGTTGCCTATATTCATGACTTTAGTTAGACTTCTACTACCCAGATGGCGCAAAATACAGTTCCAGTGCGTAACATGGCAGTTTCTTATCTATAGTACTATATTATGATCTGTGCCCCCTCTCCACTCAATTTTGTGTGAAACAACAAATTTGTAGAAAGAGCGAGGTGACACTATGCCGAGTCGAACAACTGCTTTCTCCTTTCAGCACTTCTGCCCTCAGATCCCAATATTTGTTTGACGTTTAACGTTTGGATCACGTGATAAACATCAAACTGTAAAGCTATACCATATTCGCTACATAACAAATTATTAAATTCTGTTTTACTCACTAGATGGCAACCGAAAAATTTGAATTGTATAAGTCCCTATTACAGTATAGGTTTCGAACTCACCGGCCAGAGTGTGATAGTTCATATTTTTTACTATGAGTGGGATTAGAACTCGAGATCTTAGGAAGTCGTAATTCTAACAACATTACCGTATATATTTAATTATGTATGTAGTTATTATTTTTTAATGAATTCAATAACTCGAAGACTGATTTTCATTGAAAAACAGTAAATTTAGTTGCAAACTATTACATCCGTAATTATTTTGTCAAAAAAACTGTCTATAATATATTTATAATTGTGATGATAACAAACCCCTGTTCTTATTTTTGATATTAGGCAGAAAATGATGGCTGACAGGTACTTACATATTTCGATGAACTTTGTACCTTGTTAGAAAATATTTTTCTTCTTCTTTTGAAAGAAGAAAGCGATACTTTTCATCCCTAGGGAAATAATAGTTATTTATGTATCAGGGATATAACGTGGTAGGAGATGGACTACAAATAATGTTGGTTTTCGCTAGATAACATATACTAGCAACCAATGTATTTTCTAGATCACTTGTGGAAAAAGAAGATTTTTTCTTCAATAGGGAAGTAAAAGCCATTTTTATAGCAAATGCTAAACAACGGTATGATTTGATATTAGTGACATTCTGGTGGCATCTGTCAAGAGAATAATAAATCTCATTTAAATTTCTAATTTCTTTCTAAAATTGTAACATTTTTTGTTATGGTACAATATATAAAAGTGAAATATAATAATAATAATAATAATAACATTTATTTGCTAAGAATAAAAATTCATTCAAATAGCTTGACAGACATGTTTTAGCATAAGTATTATTTCTAATTACATATTTGCTACAAACGCTCTAATTTTTAGACTGTTTTTAATATAATTACATATGTCAAAAATCTTCTTCTTGGAATAATCAGGGAGCAAGTCTGCGTTGGCCTTTTCTTGGTGTTTGTAAGAGATGTGTTTCATTATGAATTTGTCTCTAATAGAAGTGTATATGGGGCAGGTGAAAAGGAAATGGTTCAAGTTGGTATCTTCTTGGGTATTGCATATCTGCAAGTCTCTTCAGCTTGGAATCTATGGCAAAAGCCGTCTGAATATATGTAGAAGTTTTCAGCATTAGCAGTTCTAAGTTGTTCAAATATATTTTGAGGTTTAAAAGGAATATCTAACGAGAGATAGGACTGACTTGTAATGTAGGTACAATCATTGAAAAAATTAAGTATAATTTGCATTATTTTGTATCTTTACTGGAAAAGTTGTTGTTATGAATTTTAGAGACAAATTTTAGTTCGCAAATTTTGTACGAACTAATTACCTTGGACAAATTATCATGGACCAATTTAACAATTTGCTTGAGATGGTAAGTTGTGTGGGGACCAATTACCATGGACTAATTTGTCACATTCATCTGTCATCCAAACTGTAACTTTATTCTGAAATTGTAAGTAATTTATTTGCATTATAAAGGTTACGCTGCAATTTACTTACAGATACCTACTATTAATTATACTCGCAATATAGAATGCAGGACACTAAGTACTCAACTATCTACTGTATTTTTAGACTTTTTTTTCGTGCACATGCAGAAAGTTTTCTGAATAACTTTTTAGAAAGAAGAAGTCATAAAAGTTTTTTAAAAATATGTGCCGCCTCTAATCGTGAAAAAGATTTTGTGGAAAGTTACTAACTTCATGCTTATGGCATAGTAGTTAGCTCATTTCATATCAAAGCATAACTGATTTTCAAGAAACTTTCTTGACGTCTTTTTCTTTTTACAAAGTTTACCAGAAAAGTTTCTCCCTATGAACAGGGCAATAAAACACATTTTTTATATTAAACTGAAAAGTTTTTATAGCTATCTACTCTAATTTCTAATCTAGTTAAATAATGATAATAAGTTTTATTGCGTGGGTTCCGTAAAGACTTTTTAAACACTTTAAGTTGAAATTCTTTGTCGCAATAGAATTTTAATTCATTACTACTCATAAAACAAATCTTAAAATCTTGTACTGAATACTAATTAGTTTGGACAATACTACAGATTTTAATCTTGATTCCATTTGTCTTTTCTTCGTATTTCTTGCAGCTGCAATATAAAAAAAACTGTTGATTTATTATTCATAATGTATCGAACGAGGATGAATAAAATTAAATAGAAATAAATTCAAAGAAATTGTGCTATAATAATAAAATGAAATTTGATGCTGCTCTTACATGATGTAATATTGATATTGATACATTTTTATTATATTATATCTATTAAATTGTCAAATTTTGGAAAGATAATTAAAGCCGCTTTATACCGGATGAGTTTTTTTTTTCGGACCATTATTGGGATCTCTAGAATCGTTAAAGATACAATATTAATTAATTTATTAGAGTAGTATTATTTTAGACGATGTTAATGGTGTATTTGTTTTTCTAAAATAATGCAAAGATTGCAACGTAAAAGTGACAATTTAAAACGACGATTTTCTTTACATAAAATTTAAGCTGTATACTCTATTCCTTGTATGAAAACTATGACGTCACATTCGATATCCATGTGATTCAAGATTTTGTGCTTAAAACGTTTACATTGGTATTGGATTGACATTTTTAAAACATAACCTAAAAATTAAATGTCAGATTAAAATATGTATTGCTTTATAAAATTTAATTAGTTTATAAAAGTAACCAAATATAAATTTATTTTAACTCACGAAAAATATTACCTACCTTAATGAAATGTGTAATTTTGTAAAATAAAACTCAAAAGAATATACATTTTTATATGTATTATTATCATATATAAATAAATAATATATGAAAATACAAAATACACATTACCTCTTGTACTACAGTTAAATTAATTAAAGATACTCGATTCTCTAACTCCAGCGCAAGATAATCATGAAGATGACAAACGCATTTCTGCATTTGATTACCCAAAATTTTTCTAGACATTTCTTATTTCTCAGTCTGTATTTATGTATCAAAAATGTCACAAACTTAGAAATGACAGGCGAGAAAATAACAATATCATGACCATAGGTCTCTATTTTTATTTTATAAACAAATGTGAACAAAGTAAATATTAATTTTCGTATTTGTAAGAACTGTCATACGTTTTCATTAAAATAATAAATTTGATAGAACGTGAAAAAACATGAAACGTGTGTCTTTACTTATTAAGACATACGTTATGTCATTCGCATAGGTACGAATAATATTATTAAAAAAAGATAGCTATATTTCATCGTATTTATGATAACCTCGTCCACATATGACGTCATCGTTTTCATACAGGGAATGGAGTATACTCAATGTCGTAGACAAATATTTTTTCTGTAAGTATATATATATATATAAACTAATAATTAAAAATGTCTTTATTAAAATGTATATTTTTTCTGATTTCAACTATGCTAATTAAATATTATTACAATTAATCTGGAGTTACCTTTTCATAGCTCATACAAATTACAGACAATCGTAGCCCAGTGGATAAAAGCGAGGTAAAACTTACGTTTCTTAATTAGCAAGCAAGAGGTCGTTCGTCCAAATCTCACTGACCTCTACTTATATCCAAAAAAGACGATAATAGGCGTGTTTCTTTGGATTGTGATTGTGATTTTCTAAATCATGATTCCTTTGATCGTGATTGCGTTGAATCATGATTAAATATGATACTGAAGAAAACATCGAACAGGAATAATGATTCAAATCCAACGCGATCCTATAGTATGAACGTTAAAATAACTGCAAATGTCAAATACACAAACTAACCTATTTTAAAATTTCATAAATGAGTGTCCATGTAAGCCATTTAAAAATTCTTCCAGAAGCAGCCAATTTCCCTTAATTCCACAAATAGAGCACATAAATTTATCATCAGACGCCATTTTTAAACCTTCGATGTGAATCAGTCAACATGAATCATAGAAAAAGTATGATTCAGAAGGGTAGGGGGATTGTCGTTTCGTGATCACAAAATGAAAGAGTAGGGATAACGAATAACGAACGAAGAAACATGATTCTTCATGATCATGTTAAGTTTAATCACTTTGATTACGAATCACAGTCCAAAGAAACACGACTATTGTGCAGAGTAACAAAAAATAAATTATGACGCAAATTATCTTTTTTCGATAACTCATGTTATGGGATGGCTAGCTCAGTGGTATGAAGTCGGCCTGTGGATCCTGAGGTCCCTGGTTCGATTCCCACAGGCGACAAATTTTCATAATTTGAAAAAGCTATCCCTGTGGCTCCTCCACCACTAACATGTTTGGGGGCCGTGATTTGACGACTGGTAACCGCATTTCACGCGCAAAATATATCACTTTCCGAGATCTGCTTCGGCAGAGTGCCACGCCCAGTAATGGGTAGAAGGCGTGATGATATATTTTTTTTTATATATGTTTCGAATTTCATAAAATGTTTGTTAATTTCTTCAGAACTGACATTAGATATATCATTTATTAGGAAATAACACGAGTTAGCTCTAAATCAGTTCAGGGTTGAACCCAAAATTTCCAAACAAATACGGCAATAATCTCACCAAACTGTGATTCACAGTTTTGAAGAAAACAGTATAATGTACGTATTTGTATTGATCCTAGCAAGTTGATTCAAACCTAAATCAAACCCCGAACACTATAGCTGTCCTCATTGTTACCTCCCAATCTTACCTAACCCATTCACTCCACAATCTCCATATTATCAAAGCAATGACGTCACCAGGTAACCACACTTCTCCAAACACACATCTCACCGTATATACCAACACCATTCATCCACCTTTCCTCATTTCTCTGCGTCGTGTAAACGTTGCTACAGTTCTCGGCTACTGAAGCTGGTGTTACTGGCGTTCTCAACCCACTTTTAGAGGGTAGAGGGTGTATTCAACGCTCGTTAAGGCGCGGGAATCTACACCGTGAGTCGAGACAGAGCAAATAGGATAGAAATAATGAAATGAAAACATGAGATAACGTCCCTTGACTTTTCATAAATTTTGGAGGGTGGTACAGTGGGATTAAATGATGTTTTAACGCAGTGAATGTGAAGAACGCGTCTTGAAAGACGGGTTTTAGATAGATTGGTATGTGTTATGATGTTGGAATGATTATTTTAAAAGGTATTTTTGAATGAAGTGTTTTCGCAGATTCGTTACTTACGTAATTAAAATTAATTACAAAATTGCCTTCCTATATTGATCTTTGACATTCAAGATCTAAGTTATGTTGTTGAATTAATTATTATTTTGTCGACCTTGTCAGGAAATACAAATTTCTTCTCTCAATTAAACAAAGAAAGTGATGCTTCTCATTTATAAGCAAAAATACACCTGCTCAAAAAAAACCGGTCACCCAAAAAATCTCAAAAAAATGTCACTTTTCAAACCCCTGTCAGTTTGTCAGTTTTGAAACAAATTGGATGCAATTTTTTGTCCGAAGTCGCCCAAAGTCTAGTCTTTGAAAAGCTGTGAATTGATTTTGACTAACCTCCCTTTCCCTTCCCCCCACCACCCCCAAACGAGAACCACTTTTTATCTGAAAAAAAGGTGATTTTGCGAACTTTCTATGGGAATCATCAGTGATCAATTAACAAATCTGTTTACAGACAATAAAAATATGGACATTTTTGTTACACGAACGCAAAACTTCATGAAAATCAGATGATTTTTAAAAAGATAATGATTTTATATATCATCACGCCTTCTACCCATTACTGGGTGTGGCACTCTACCGAAGCAGATCTCGGTAAGTGATATATTTTGCGCGTGAAGCCCGGTTACCAGTCGTCAAATTACGGTCCTCAAAGATGTTAGTGGTGGAGGAGCCACAGGGGTAGCTTTTGAAATTATGAAAATTGTTTGTCGCCTGTGGGAATCGAACCAGGGTTCTCAGGCTCCATAGGCCGACTTCATACCACTGAGCTAGCCACCCCTTATATTTGTATTTGTTGCATTTATTATGTCAAAATGACATTTTGTTGTATCTTTTCAATATATGAAATTAATATTGCAATTTAAGTTTATTATTGTAATATTGGTGGAAATTTGAATCATGTCACTAATCAATGAAAAGTACTAAGAAAACATTAATTTTTCTATGAATACGAAAAAAAAATCAAAGAAAATCTTAACTAAACAATCCGATTTTAATTTGTTGGTAATCGGCATTAATTAACTATTGTAGAAAGTAGTAAATAAATAATTAATTGCTGCCTAATTATTAATTTTTATAATTTTTATTTTTATGTATGACGAAACTTCGACAATTAGTTGTCGCCATTTTTAAATTTCGTAAATTAAGATAATTAAAACTCTTTAATTACTGCTCTCTTTAAAATATAATTTTGCTACTACCAAACTTACACAATCAGATACATGTTAAATGCTTGCTGTAATATAATAAATTATTCATTAAATTTTAATGTATATAAATACGTAAGACAATGAGAAAGTACACTGTACACTATACTAAATTTAGATTATGTAAAATGCTGTTTTAGTCTTCTGTTTCATTAGTATAATATTTATAGCGGTTCTACATCCGACTGTACTGGAGATTCATTCTCGTCCTTGGCATGTATGTGTGATATGTAATTCCCATGTTTGGAAAATACTGTAATTTTACTGTTTAAATTTTAAAATTTAAAATTGAGGCAGGTTTCATATTTGTACTGTAAATTCCATGTGAATATTTAACCCCGAAGATAAAAACGGTTTTTAAATTTAAATTTAGTGGATTATCTCTATGTTAGCTATGTTGATACTTCACCGATACATTGCGAACAAAAACTATGTTATTTTTAACAATCTCAAGAAAATATTGTAAGCTGAAAGATTGATTCAAAAAAATTAGTCGATGTTACGAGTACATGACTTGAAGCACTTATTTAATTGAAACGATGTTTTTCAAAATCTTTTGTGGACTTGAAAATAACCACCATTTTTGGCAAAACGTCGACAATTTTGAAGAACATCTTTTTAATTAAATAAATTCTTTAAGATATGTAATAATTTTTTTTCTTTTGATAATTTTATGATAAAAAATGAATTATATGTATGTACAGAGCTGGTAAATAAAATTGTAGTAATTTTAATTTGCATTTTTTTTTCAATTTTTGTGTAATACTAGGTATGAAAATGTTATATCGTCGTTGAATTCAGGAAAAAATACTAAATCGAATTAACAAATAATAAAAATAGATTGCTATTTACAATAAGAAAGTTGCAGTCAGTACTTTGAAAATCACTATTCTAAAAAATTTATTCGGTCATTAAAATAAATAAATAATCATCACGCCTTCTACCCATTACTAGGTGTGGCACTCTGCCGAAGCAGATCTCGGTAAGAGATATATTTTTGCGCGTGAAGTGCGGTTACCAGCCATCAAATCACGGTCTTCAAAGATGTTAGTGGTGGCGGAGCCACAGGGGCAATTTTAAATTGGTGGAAATGTTTTGTCGGCTGTGGGATCGAACTAGGGTTCTTAGGATCCACAGACCGACTTGATACCACTGAGCCATTACCCCATTAAATTAAGTTATTAAAGTAGAAATTGTTATACTCCTTGAATGACATGCTAATGTTTTTTCTGGAATCTTCGAATGTAACATTTTACTGGATACCTGGAAACACAACCATATAATAATTGAAACGTCAACTTTCATACTCTACTAGAACTATACCTTTCGTCATATACATCAATTTATTCCTAGATCATTAAAGCAAACTTTCACTTATAATTTCACCAAACATGCGTCTGTTTCAGTAGGATGCGGGCACTCACGTGACACTGTGACGTTTTTGTGACGTAAAAACAGCTGTTCTAGTAAAGATCACTGCGCCACCTACAAAATGAACTATTTTTTTTGGGACCAGATTTGAAAAGAACCGTTTATTTTCAAATCTTGTCCCAAAAAATAGTTCATTTTGTAGGTGGCGCAGTGATCTTTACTAGAATAGGTGGTTTTACGTCACAAAATCGTCAGCGTATAGTTTAAATATGTAGTGCTAGAATTGGTAGATGACAAAACCGTTCATGAGAATATTATTTTAATATTGTTTATTCATTTGATATACATGCATTGAATGTAAAATAAGTGATGTTTGTGTAAAATGGAGTCGTGTAGTGTAATGCGAATGTAATGAGTAATTTTGCGTAATGTATCCCCCGAGACCGGAGCATTTGCTATTTTCATTGCGTTTCTGCAAAGGGAGCATAAATTTCAAACTGTGCTAATAAATTTTCCAAAATAATTACTTGCTATTTACACCTGTGGTCCACCCTTTATTTACATGAGTATATGTTTGGATGCGTTATGCGTATTCGCGGTTTTTTTGCGCGTTTTGGTGTAATTTATTTTCGAATTATACCTGCTATGAGTATCTTCGCATGTGTGTAGTATTATTGTTCGTACTTAATATACCTGTTGGTGACTCGTATATTACAGTTAACTAAAATGTATGTAGGGTAGAAAGTACTTCGACATGAAAAATATAGGTATTTTTTCTTCTGATGAAGATAAAGAAAAATGTTTTAAATTTAAATGGTACTCGTAGAAACTTTAGTTGAATACAGAAATTATTATCCAAGTTTATCGTCCCAATTAATTGTATCTACAATAAATAGCTATGTGACATTTAATATTTAATGTCCACAGCTTCGCCTCGAAAGGGGTAGCTAGCTCTGTGGTATCGAGTCGGCCTGTAGATCCTGAGAACCTCGGTTCGATTCCCACAGCCGACAAACAATTTTATCCACATTAAAATTACCCCTGTGGCTCCCCTCCACTAACATCTTTGGGGGCCGTGAATATACGGCTCGTAACCGCACTTCACGCGAATAAATATATCACTTACTGAGATCTGTCCCGGCATAGTGCCACACCCAGTAATGGGTAAAAGGCGTGATGATATACTTATATTTAATTTACATAATAAGTCAGCAAAGTGATATTTTACTTGACGAAGCGGTTGTTTGAAATACGAGACCGTAGGCCGAGTATTTTAATCCGTTGAGTCAAGCAGAAACACTTTCCTGACATATTATGTATACAATTTTTTCTGAAACCGTTTAATTTAATCAATATTTATTCATAAATAATTCAAAATGTTTAAATTTTCTAAGGTTATAACAAAAATAACAGTCAGGTAAAATCTTTACCAGACCGTTTTGTACTTTACCAGAGTCTTATTTTTTGTAGCCCTAGATACGTAACATATTTTACTTGACTGTTTTTGTAAAAACCTACTTTTCATACTAAAATTGGTATAGAAAGTAGGCACTTTCTTGTCGGTTTCAGAAAAAAATAGCTTTACGCTGCCCAGCGTTAATTTCATTTAACGCAAGAGTTTGCAATTTACAAATTTATTAGTGGCGTAACTACCACCTCCAACAGCTGCAATTGCCGTTGGCCCCCAAATACAAAGGTCCCCTAATTGTTGATTTTTAAATTTTTTATGTCACACGTTATGTAACGTTGTAGTTCTATGAAAAAAAAAAAACATTAATTAATTATTTTAATAAAGAAATAGGCATTAAATATTTTACAATAAGATAATTTCAAAAACTAACTTTTCAAAATTATGTGTTTTCCTATTTCTAATTACAGTTTTAATTCTCCTACTGTGTGTCCTGAAAAGGATGAATGTTGTACTAGCACACCTAGCGTACATTTGTGCAAAGAATAAATGCAAAATATGGACCAGAACTTTTTTTTTTACATCAAAGTGACTTTTTAATTTTCTTTCTAAATAATTACAACTTTTGTAATAACAAATTTCCTCAGTACGTAAAATAATGTACTACTTCTACCACTGGATTTATAATAAAAATCTTGACGATATTTCTTTATTTTTGCCTTTTTTACTATTATCATTGTTCCATATGTTCTTAATTTGCTTGTCATTTTTTCTACTTGTCATTTATGTCCTTCAAATACATTTTTGTGTTAACTGGTTTATTTATTATTTTTAGTGACTTTTAAAATTGACATGTAAATTATACTGCAATTCTTTTAACTGCTTTAAATGGTAACAAAAGTGCAGGTAAATAGAAACTGAATAGATACTATAAAATTACCTCCATAAACCAAAACCATCAATATCACTTTCCAACCACAATGCCACGATCAATCCGGCATCTCTCCTGCCGGTTACAATGTTCATCATAACCACATCCATCTAATTATAGTCAGAACCATCCTTTGGCTCTGCAACCATCCATACCGTCATACCGTGCTCATATGCTGGCGTGCTGCCCTTGTTGCTTGCCCTCAAGTATGCGCATACAAAACGCCATGAATTTCTGATATATCCGAGGTACACACATTACCAGTGGCGGAGAATCATATTTTAGATAGAGCCATGTATCAGAGAATACAAAATTACTACGAAATGTAGCATAGCATTTCAAAGGTTGAATGTAATAACTCGATTATCAAGAAAGTTTTAGCTAATACTGACTTTTGGAAATGTGGATATGGATGAGAATGCTTGGTATTAAATGGTCTGATAAAGTTAACAACGAACAAATGTTGAAAAGAGTAGGAGCAAAAAGGGCACCGTATGACATTATTTTGAAAAAGAAAGACAATGTGGCTGAGAAATGCGTTTGAAGAGATATTCTCATGAAGGCCGTAATAGAAAGGATGGTAGAAGGAGAAGGTAAAAGTTAGGAGGACGAGGAAGATGTCTAGACGACTTGAAAGAGGCAAGAGGTTGAAATGAAGAGGATGGCTATGAATAAAGTTGCGTCTATAATACTATAATAATTATTCAAATAATCCAGTTGTTTAAATAACAATTATAACAATCTATATGTACCTCGCTGACTCAATGAAATTGCGTCATGTCATACGTCACGAATTTTAATCTACTACGTTTATAGTTAATATTAAAATGTTAAAATACAAAGCAGGAATGAAGAAATTTATTGTTAATGACAGCGCACAGTATACAAAGGGAAAAGCAGTGTTGCCACACAAGTCAAATTAAAACAGGTTTTAAAATACTTTAATTTTAGATATATTTAATATTTACAATAAAATAAATAAATATATCATCACGCTTTTTACCCATTACTGGGTGTGGCACTCTGCCGAAGCAGACCTCGGTAAGCGATATATTTATGCGCTTGAAGTGCGGTTACCACCCGTCGAATCACGGCTCTCAAAGATGTTAGTGGAGGCGGAGCCATAGGGGTAATTTTAAATTGGTGAAAATGTTTGTGGGGATCAAACCAGGGTTCTTAGAATCCACAGGCAGACTCGATACCACTGAGCCATTACTCCATTATATTCATATTTAATATTTATATTCAATAAATAATATGATATTATATATAGAGATATAAAAATATTTATTTTTCTACTACTAATGTCAAAAACATATCATTTTAAAATACTTTCTCGTGTCAAAAGAATTTATTTGTATGTTATCATTAGTTACGTGCAAAAAAATTAAACAAATGCTAATAAACAAATGTAATTACGTAACTTACAAAATAAATATTTTTGACGTTAGAAATTTCATTAATTAGATAAGCATAATTAGTTAAAATTTGATCCTAGAAAAATTTATGTATGCAACTCGTGTTGCCCACGGCTCATGCTGTAAGCATCTCACTCGTACAAAAAAGTGACAATTATAACACTAGTTGCATAAGTAACTTTTTTAATTTCTTGTTCTAATCTTAGTTAAGCTATTAATGACGCAATTTCTTGAATTTAATTGTTCAACGAGAAACCTATAGATCTTTATTTTGTTCAAAATACGTATTGAAGAAAATCAATGAAATTCAAGATTTATTAATTTTGAAACAAAAAAATAAAATACCAAAAACTCATCAAATCATGAAATATTTATCGAGACAGGAAATTTTAAATAAAACTAAATCAAATCAACTACCTCTTTCTTGAATATACTTTTCATCTTAATATAGTTTAAAAATAATATAATTTAATAGAATAAGTTACTATGAAGTAGATGTATTCCAGAATGAAACGTATTTCACCCACGTTTCTACGCCACTGAATATAGCTAGCTACATTGGCAAGTGCGAGAGCAGCTGAAGCTGAAGTTTCCTGAAATGCCACATCGTAGCACAGAGCTCTGAAATGAAATTTGGGCGACCTGAAGCGACAAACTTGAAATGTTAAACGGTTTCAGGAAGTTTCAGTGGGTTCCAGTGGGTTCCAGCGGTCTCATGCATACGAATTTGTGAAATTGATACTGCAAATAGACAACAAGACGCGATATGAGATGTATGCGGCAAGATGAGATATTTTTTTGGAGATTGACGAGATATTGGGAATTTTGGAATATATTAAATGACTGAAAATATATTTGAGTTGGCTAATGTGTTTAGTTGGCAAGCTTAGCCACAGTAATTAGGACATCTCAAGATTTTCCAATTTGATGTTATTGTAAAATAACCATTTTTATAAATAAAGGTAAAATAAAGTTTGATAATAATTAGGAAATAAACACAAATCTGCATAACAATATATTTTAAAATAATTTTAAAATGATTACAACATTGTATAATAAGCATTGTTAATGCAAAAGTATATTTTCAAAACTGTGAGCTTTTGACATGTTACACAACCAGTAAACTATTATGATATTTGAGTCTGCTGTGTTTCATTTCAAACAAACATATGCGCAATTCAATTTTAGGTTGGAGCTTTTATGGAAATATGACAAACCATAACCACAATAGCTTTTCATAAATACATGTACAGATATTCATAGAAACAAACATAACAGTGGGAAATAATTTTGATGCAGGCGAGTATCTAGTTTTAATTTATGTACTGCTCGAAACTCATTTAGTATCTGTTTTGGACTCAACGAATATAGTTAAGGTAGTACTAGCGTGAAATTTTTTTTTGCAGATCTGAATGAAATTTGGTGTACGTAAACATTGGATAGTCATACGCATCCTGTTAAAATATGAAACACATTCATCGTCTGTGAACAAATATATTCGCTTGTAAAGTTGAGTTCTTATACACGGGGCTTCTGGCGATCATCATTCAGAATCGCACATATTTGGATTGTGTACCTCTAAAATTTTGCAGTTTCATTTGAAAAACTAGTATGATGTTCTAGAACTATCCATGTATATTGTATCAGAAGGAGAAAGTTTTTTATCGTTTTGTAATGGATATATAGCCATGCAAAGCCTTGTTTTTAACGTGAAATTAATATCCCAATTTATAATGGCAATACCACACGGTGGTATGGTATTTGAAAATTCACTAGGTTAACTACCTGTCAACAATTCATGATATTCAAATCATAATAGTTATAAAACACTTATTTTATTCAATTTTTATATCTTTTGAGCGTCAGTTTCGCCACTCGACAACCGATGGTGCCACCGTCACACTAGTACTACCTTAAAATTCGAAAAATATGCTTCGTAACTCGTTTTCTATCATGATCTAAATATATTTAAAAAAATAGTAAATAAAAACACTTGTTGTTTTAAAAAAAATACGTATAAAGTATAAAAATAAATATTTTCTTGGAAACAACCATTTACTATTTTTTAAAATATTATCAACCATATTTCAACAAGCGCCAACAGCTTACTTAATTAATTGCTTTCGTTCGCTTTTTAGTTAGTTAATTTACAAGGATTATTATGCAGGTATAAGAAAAAACTGTTTTATTGCTCGCTGTGCAAGAAAGAATCACATTATGCACTGAAAGTAACTACATAATGACTCTCTTCGAAATATGTTAACAAATTGCATATGGCAAAACAATAGAACTATATACATACCTTACATAATAAAAATTACCTCATTTTAATGCCACAAATTAGAGACATTAATTAAAATACTTTCCTTATTAATTTTTCCCCTCTTTTAATTCCACTCTCCTCCCCTTCCATAATTACACTATTTTCAAAGCATGTATGCATTCTAAGATGAAAAATATTTCCGTGTGTCGTCGTTCCACGGCGGCAGAGTA
Source organism: Pterostichus madidus (assembly GCA_911728475.2). Classification (NCBI taxonomy): domain Eukaryota; kingdom Metazoa; phylum Arthropoda; class Insecta; order Coleoptera; family Carabidae; genus Pterostichus; species Pterostichus madidus. Next base: position 35,656,607 of record OU452308.1, on the reverse strand, counting down.
GGCCGTGGCTGTAAAAGACAAAACACGCGCGGCATGCAGGGTGACGCACGCCGCGCAAGCCTCGCCCAGTCAGCAACGCCAACTATGTGACCCGCGAGGCAAGAGCGTTAGCCTGGCTGCATGCACAGACAGACACAGAGCTGCAGTTTTGTAAGGGTTAAAGTGAGGTTAAGGGGTAGTTAGGGAGAAACTAAAGGGGATGATGTGAGCGGAGAAATGAGTGACTTGAGAATTGTTCGGGGGAAGTTAATTTTACTGCAAACAGTAAAGGCTCTGTTTATTACGCATTGACATGACACAGTCTATTTTATTTATTTATTTGTTACTCTGCACAACAGGAATTTAATCCTAATTACAGTACAGGGGACCTACAGCTTATAGTGGAATACAAACCAGTAGGTAGCACAGTGGTATCAAATTGGCCAGTGGATCCTGAGAATCCTGGTTCGATTTCCACAGATGAAAAACATTTTCACCACATTAAAAATTACCCCTATGCCTCCCTATCCACTATATTTTTGGGGGTCGTGATTTGACGGCTGGTAAGCACACTTCACGCGCATAAATATATCACTTACCGAGATCTGCTTCGGCAGAGTGCCACACCCAGCAATGGGCAATATATATATATTTTATACAAACCACTCAGACACAATCATATTTGTTGATATAGTCAATGAGATTAGAACGCGCGACCTCTGGCTTGTTAATTAAGAAACGCAAGTTTTACCTCGCTTTTATCCACTGAGCTACGGTTGCCTGTCAAATGGTTCACTTAGGTTATGTTGCGTATTTTATTTCTTTTGACATAACAAAAGAATAGAGATGTGCTGAACGATATGAAATATCGATACCGTATCGATACACTACCTACCCTTAAATTCTGTAACTGAATAATTATCTCGTAGGGATACAGCAGGAACTGTATGCCTTTACTCGTGCAATAAAGTGACTTTTTTAACACTAAATGAATATTTAACTGTTTTGTTTTTTCAATTAATTTAAAAATGTTGGTATACTTTTTTGTCAGATGGTCGAAAAAAAAAAAAAAATATATTTTTGTGTACTGCATAATTTTAGTACTACAAAAAAGTGGAAAAATTCTGGCAAATATGTGTAATAATGGAAAGTGATTTTAAAATTTGGATTTAATTTTTTAAATCAGTTGGGAGAAAAGTGATAAAAAAACAGTACCCATAATTATAAATATAGCCACCTAATTCACCTAAACATTTAATAAGTGTTATCATAATTTAATGGGGTAATGGCACAGTGGTAGCAAGTCGGCCTGTAGATCCAAAGTACCCTGGTTCGATCCCCACAGCCGACAAAACATTTTCACCAATTTAAAATTATCCCTGTGGCTCCCCCACCACTAACATCTTTGGAGGTCGTGATATGACGGTTGGTAACCGTACTTCCTGCGCATAAATATATCACTTACCGAGATCTGCTTCGGCAGAGTGCCACACCCAGTAATGGGTAAAAGGCGTGATAATATATTTATATATTTTATTTTATCGAGTCGGCCTGTGCATTCAGAAAACCCTAGTGCAATTCCCGCAGCCGACAAGCTTTTTACCACAAAAAAATTACCCTTGTTGCTCTCCCACTAATATCTTTGGAAGTCTTAATTTGACAGCGGGTAACCGCATGTCATTGCGCATAAATATATCACTTACCGAGATCTGCTTCGGTAGAGTGCCACACCCAGTAATGGATAAAAGGCGTATATTTATATTTATTTATTTTTATTTTATAATATCCCTACTAGAAGTACCTCATGTAAAAAAATCGGATTCTCCTTCGTATTATGGCTCTAATGAACTTCAAAATTAGTTCATACTTCTGCCACGCTTCACCTTTGTACACAAAAATATCTGATGAAAACTGTCCATAATAAAAGCATCCCTCAGAAAAATAAATGGCTTTACAGTTTCAATGCATTTAATAATGAGCAAAACAAGAGAGCAACGACACGGAAAAAGCAAAACTCCCCCATTTTGCATGCCATATCAACCATCAATCACAGCGCTTGTGCACGCATAAATGCAAACGCAAACGCGCTTGCCCAATTTCACCCCTCTGACTGACTCACTGTTCCAAAAGTCAATACACTTGAAAAATCGCTGCATCGCATCTAAATATGGAATTTTATAAGCAGCGTGTAGGTGATATGTTTGTATGTCACGTATTTTACTCAAATAATATCGTAGCAATGTGTGGAAATTTGTATGCTTTATATAAAAAGTGTGGTTATCAGTACAACGCACTTGTGGACTCATTTATTTAAGGGTGGTGGAGTTGAATTAATTTTTTATAATAAGGAAAATATGTACGAGCGCAGGGTGAAAAGTCCCTGAAAAATGAATCAAGAAATGATTTATTTGATCAAAACATATTTTATTTCTCAACATAATCTTCTTGTAGCTCGATACACTTCATCCAACGTTTTTCTAATTTTTCGATCCCTTCCAAATAATACGATTTTGGCAATCCTTCCAAATAGGCGTTTGTCTCAGCGATGACCTCATCGTTGGAGCCAAATCTCTTTCCGCCGAGCCATTTCTTCAAGTTTGGAAATAGATAAAAATCGCAGGGGGCCAAAAAATCCTACTTATTGCGCTTGAACATAGCCTAACACTCCTTTGAACTTGTCACACGGTCGCTCTTGTTGTCAACCGAGAGCAAATGCGGCATTCATCTGGCAGATAGCTTTCTCATATCCAAAAAGCGATGCTTTGGTTTACGTAATGTTTTTTCCACACAAGAAATAATGTTTAATCAAGACACGAAATTCACTTTTTTTCCATGTTTTCAAAAATCTTCAAGGTTGCTTGCTTTCGATGGGTGTCAAAACAGAATTGAATGACATATCAGTCTGAAAATTTTAATGCGTTCTAGTTAAAGGTGGCACATCACAAATGTCACATGAAATTTGCGATTGTGGCGCCATCTGTTTTATTTTCAGGGACTTTTCACCCTACCCTCGTACATGTAGATGTTCGCCAAATTATTCGCGAGTAATAGCTATTTATATAACAAGTGCGCGAAAACATACTTTGCACATAAGCGCAATTTTAAAGCACAAGAGAAGTGAGTGCTTTAATTTGAGCGAATGGTGTAAATGAAGTCTTTGTGCATGAGTTTTGTACAACTCTTTTTGTAAAGAACAAAATTTATATAATCGACAATGAGAAAATTTATTAAATTTGAAGCGTGAATTTATATTGAGAGTTTAGTATGCCATGAATTGACAATGGTTATTCGAAAACAAATTCTTTTTTTGTTCTCTCATAAAGTTTGTTAAAATATGTCTTATATAAATTATTGGCGACAAGTTCTTTGGACGCAGAGACAAGATATAGAGTAAAGTATAAAGGAAGAGCTTCTATTTACGAATGAATGGATGGATGACAATGAAGACCAGATTTGTACTCGTTAGGTTAGGTTGGGGTTGTTCTGATAAATGCTGAAAGACTTTATTTGCGGCTATGAAATATGTGAAAGGGGTTATTTTGTGAAAATATGTATGTAAATATTCATGTTGTGTGGCGAAGCAAACTACATTCTGCTTTCTGCAGCGTTTCATTCGTACTTATTTATTTTTATTTGTACAGTAAATTCGCTAGTGGTATAAGTTAAGGTAGTACTAGTGTGACGGTGGCGTCATCGGTTGTCAAGTGGCGAAACTGACGCTAAAAAAATATAAAAATTGAATAAAATAAGTGTTTTATACCTATTATGATTTGAATATCATGAATTGTTAACAGGTTGTTGGTCTAGTGAATTTTTAAATACCATACCACCATGTGGTGTTGCCATTATAAATTGGGATTCTTAATTTTTCGTTAAAAACAAGGCTTTGCATGGCTATATATCCATTACTACACGATAAAAATCTTTCTCCTTCTTATACAATATACATGGATAGTTCTAGAACATCATACTAGTTTTTCAAATGAAACTGCAAAATTTTAGAGGTACACAAACCAAATATGTGCGATTCTGAGTGATGATCGCCATAAGCCCCGTGTATAAGAACTCAACTTTACAAGCGAATATATTTGTTCACAGACGATGAATGTGTTTCATATTTTAACAGGATGCGTATGACTATCCAATGTTTACATACGCCTAATTTCATTCAGATCTGCAAAAAAAATTTTCACGCTAGTACTACCTTATAATATAAAATACACATCTGTGTTGTTATTTGGATATTTTGCAGAAACAGACATTACTTAGGTACTTAAGGTTTCTTACAAGCCTAGTTCTTCATTTTGCGGTCTTAAAACACAGATAGCTATTGCATAACTCACTATGTAACGGTAATTTAATACCAGGAATTAATTAATCGAGGATCAATTGTCTGAGGACGAACCTACTCAGGGACGAATTAATAGGGACAAGTTTATTGGAACCAATCCTTCGTAAACCACCTGGTCCCACGTAAAAATGCAGTAAAGGGATACTTACAAAATAGTTTAAGAAACATTTATAATCATTGTCTCGTTTTGACAGCCAATTAAAATTGAAAAACCTACAAATTTAAATTCAATAAAACATTTGCAATGACTGTACTCTTATGTGAAACGAGACAGACCATGGACACAATCTTACTCTCCTCTTTCCCTTCTCCACACTCCAGAGAGGAGAGGAATCTCCTCTGATGGATGACGCTCGTTTTGCGCGGCTATTCGCTGACTGAGGGCTGTTGTTGGCCACGTGACACTGACCGAACATCCGACATTAATCAGCTTGTTGCGACGCCGTGACGTGTGGCGTCGCGGTGACGTGGAGGGGTGATGTTGATGCGGATGATGTTGGCGGGAAAAGCAAACGAAAACAGAAAAGCAGATGGTGGAGCAGAAGGCAGATGACGTGGTGATGATGAGTTAACTCGTGGTGAAGTTGTTGCCAAAAGATGGAGGGGAAGGACAAATGTGGGAATGTGGAATATGGAGAGTTGAATTGGTAATTAAGTTGGGAATTGTAAGAACGTCTACAACTTTATTTATATTAGTGTATATACTGGGTATCCACAGAAAACGAGGTATCCTTATTAACTTCTTTATTTATATAGATTGGGGTAATGGTTCAGTGATATCCAAGTCGCCCTGTGGATCCTAAGAATCCTGGTTCGATCCCCACAGACGACAAAACATTTTCACCAATTTAAAATTACCCCTGTGGCTCCTCCACCACTAACATCTTTGGAGGCCGTGATTTGACACCTGGTAACCGCACTTCACGCGCATAAATATATCACTTACCGAGATCTGTTTCGGCAGAGTGCCACACTCAATAATGGGTAAAAGGCGTGATGATATATATATATATATATATATATATATATATATATATATATATATATATATTTATTTTTTTTTATTTATATATATATTTAATTGAAAATAATCATAATAATATGGAGTAGATAGCTCATTGGCATCGAGTCGGCCAGTGGACCCTAAGAATTTCGGTTCGATTACCACAGCCGACAAATAATTTTCACCACATTACTCCTGTGACTCCCCCTCCATTAACATCTTTGGGGCCGTGATTTGACGGCTGGCAACCGCACTTCACGCGCGTAAATAGATCACTTACCGAGATCCTGCAGAGTGCCACACCTAATATTGTGTAAAAGGCGTGTTGATATATTTATTTATTTATTTGTAATCTTAAATAATAAAAAATACGGACTAAGAAGTAAAATATATATTTTTTTACCAATGTGAGAAGAAAAGTTGAGAGAACTTAGGGAATATTTCCTTCCCTAAACTTTATTGAAGTTGTCATGTCGTGTCGCTATGATGGAATATTTTCTTTTTCCAAATTTAAGGGAAATTGTGTGCAGTAACTTTTTCACAAGTTTGCTGTTTTATAAACTAATATTTTACGTACATGTATATTATTAATATTTTCCATTTATTTAATATATTATCTGCAATATAATTTTTCATTTTTTTACTTTGAAGTAATTCACCCCAATAAATTTGCTTAATTTAGTTCATTTAGTCATGTCTAATTTATCTGAACTGATTTAAGCGAACCAAATGGCAAATGGAACACAGCTATTATAATCCTGATGTAACCATGGAAACCAATTGCGCAATAAAAATTCCACTCACTGTGTTTAAATTTTGTCATTAATGGTTAAAATCCCACGCAAGCTAATTATATATAAACTATCATACTGCATTTCGGTGAGTTCGGATCCTGTACTAAACCTGAGATGAAGTTCCTGTTGTACAGTGTACCATAAATAAATAAGGTTTATAAAAGATAAATTTTTATTTATATGTGTAGCTACTTTATTTCCAGTAATATATCATTAAATTACTTGAACACACCCGTGCTTTCAATTCGAATACAAATTACAAATCCATTTTATTACATCTTTTTGCACGTACAAAAACCTCTGTAAAAAGCTCCTTTGAGCATTCCGCTAAATATATAAACTCGACGTCTGAGTATAATTGCAAATCCATTACAGTAGATTAGCCAGATTAAATTAATCATAGCATGTCGCTCTTGACCGCCACAGGCCACTGCAACTGATATCTCTTTCCAGCTGACAGCTGGCATTTGTCTCAGCTGCATGCTGCAAGCTGCAAGCTGCGGAGCTTCATCTGACCACTTGGTAGATGGATGTGTGGGTGCAGTAGCAGAGTTGGCGTGACCGCTGTAGCTAATAGTGGTACTACTGTATTGCGGTTGTAATGGTCTAATTTATATTTCATTTAAGTCTTATCATTCAAAGATACAAAGATGAAATATTTAATGTAAAATTCATATCGTTTTGAATAACAGTTTTGAAATGGAAACAAATTAATTCTTATCGTGTAATGTAATAGCTATTTACATAATAAGTGCGCGAAGACATACTTTGCTCATGAGCGCAATTTTAAAACACGAGCGAAGCGAATGCTTTAATTTGCGTGAATGGTGAAAATGACGTCTTCGTGCACGAGTTTTATACAATGCTTTTTGTTACGAGCAAAAGTTATATAATAGACAATGAGGAAATTTATTATATTTAAATAAAATAAATAAAATAAATATATCATCACGCTTTCTACCCATTACTGGGTGTGGCACTCTGCTAAAGCAGATCTCGGTAAGTGATATATTTTACACGTGAAGTGCGGTTACCAGTCGTCAAATCACGGTCCCCAAACATGTTAGTGGTGGGGGAGCCACAGGGATAGTTTTTTCAAATTATGAAAATTTAAAGCATGAATTTATATTTACAGTGAAGTATGCCATGAATTGACATTTGTTATTTGAAAACAAATTGTTTATATTTTTCGTAAAATTTGTTAAAATATGTCTAAATGATGGCGTTATAAGCTAATGTCAGTATTTGTTTTATAAATTCCTTAAAATGTGTGTTTATAAGTACAATTAGCGTTTTTTTAATAGCTAAAATTTAGAATAATAAAAATGGGTGTTTTTTCAATTACTCTGCGCAAAATAAATCTTTCCACCGGTTGCCAAGGTAATGTAAACGTTATTTTGAATGTTGCGAGTACAAAAGTACTATTTGTTTTATCAGGGTACCCAGTGACCTGGAAAACCGGGAAAACCGGGAAAAGTCAGGGAAAGTCAGGGAGATTCCAAAAAATAAAAAATTATCAGGGAATTTTAAATTATTTTCTGGAAAAAGATGCAAATTGTCTATTTATTAAAAAGTTTTGATTTTTTGCTGCTAATATATAGTTAATTTTGTCATACAAATAAGTTGAAGCTTTTTATTATTTGAATTACACGATGAACGGCCGAATAAACTGAACAGATATTTTCTTTATTGTTCAAAAAAGCTGTGCGCCTCAATTAACAGAGAAGCAAATTTTAGATATCGGGTCGTGCGGTCTACATATTGTAGACGTAGCACTACAAACAGGTCACAAAGACTCACCGAGAAGACGGAATGATTTTACAGGCCTCACAAAATGCGAAGTATTTCCAAAAAAATGTTGTGTAACCCGGTGGGTGGAAAATGCCTAGACGGCTAAAACTGCACTTAAATTATGTGATAATATAAAACTGTTCGTCGAACATAAAAATACTAAATTACCGTCGAATCAATCAAAAATGTTAAAATTGGTTTAAGTGATAAACTAATTAAAGTAAAATTGGCATCCTGGAAAACCTGGAGAAGTCAGGGAATTTTAAAACTCACGTTGGCTGTGTACCCTGTTTATGAAAAATCAAAATAAATAAATAAATATATTATCCACGCTTTTTTCTATTACTGGGTGTGGTATTCTGCTGCAGCTGATTCGGTAAGTGATATATTTATGCGAGTGAAGTGCGGTTATCAGTCGTTAAATTACGGCCCTTCAAAGATGTTAGTGGAGAGAGACCCACAGAGATAATATGAATGTAGTGAAAATTGTTTGTCAACTGTGGAAATCGAACCGAGATTCTCAAATCCACAGTCCGATTCGTTACCACTGAGCCATCTATCCCATACAAAAGTCTACAAATTAAATAGTTAGTTGCACCACCAACTTCAATGTGCAAGTATTTTTATGTCATATTATGTTATTTAATAATACAAAATGTAATATATTATTAATCAGATGTTTCAATTAATTATGTTTTCGATTAGTCTCATTTACATATGGAACATAAAATAATTCATGATAATCAGACATTATGTCCATAGTTATTCATTTATATCAAATTTTAATGTATTAGCATACGAGTATATAAATTAACAATATATTGAAAATATGTCACTAGATTATATGCTTAATTTTTATTATGTGAAAAGTTGTATCCCACGCGACGTCGAATTAATACCGGCAGTTTTTCATTTTCCAGTTTTACCAGCATTTATTATTTAAGAGTTGGTTTACAAACAAAAAATAAATAAAAAGGAGAACATAACCTATGATATTATTTTCATAAAAGATGAAAAAGTACAGTAAAATTGTGTAGACACAAGCATTGCTTTTTATTTTCCTTTGTTTAATAAAGTTTGTTTAAACAACATACATTTGTTACCTTACTGTTTTTACATTCGTTTTTTGTTTTTTTCTTTGTATATCGTAAAGTTGGTAATGCGTAATTTTATTAAGATAAAAGTTCTCAAATAAATGATTTCAACAATAAAAAATCTGGTGTGGCCACCACACGACTTTCTTATACACAGCATATTTAATATTCAGAATATATAATTTTTTTTTCTGTGGCTTCTTTGGCGGACCAACTACTTAGGTCATATGCCGCCATTCCGCCCTGATCTGCGTTTTAGGTATTATGGTCAACAGCAACGCGGGTTTTCTCTGGACGGTCACCCATCCAAGTACTACCCGCGCGCAACGTTGCTTAACTCGCGTTATCGCTTAGATCAGTTCCAACGAGTGCAGCCATGGCCGTTGACATATATAATATTATTAAACATGTAATTTAGATTTTCAGTAATTCAGCATTTATCTGTTTGAAACATATAAAATATCAAATTTGTGTAAGTATAATTTTTTTAGTAATGTTGACTACTTTATGTCTAACTTTACTGATGAGGTATATACAGGATGTCCTTTTTTCGAACCTAACCCTTGGTATCTCATGAACCGTTAGATACGAAGTCGAATAAATTGACGTAAAGTTGCCAAATTAGTTGACCATTTTAATGATGTATTTGTTTTTCCGAAAAAAGACATAGATAACTAGATAAAGCGAAAATTAAAATCTATGTTTTTTGTTTCTATTGCTGTACTACGATTATTGAAACATATCAGTAAATATAAAAATTAGTTTTTCTCAAAAGTAGACGCATATACAGAAAAATTGCAAGTAACATTTTACGTTCCAAATATTTTTACCAAGATCTTTTATTTGAAACTTTTCCATTTTTGAAATAAATGGAATTTGTTGTCTTGTGTGTCCAGTAAACTTCTTCTTCCGGTTTTTCAATTTCATTCAAAATCAACTCAGCTCTTCGTATTTGCATGAAACTTATAATTACCAAGTTTCGTTAATAAATCTTATCTCGTTCATGAGGTATTGCACACTCGGACACACATCCATCCATCCACACACACACACACACACTTGAGAAAATGGTCAAAACGGATTCAGCGGACCTCAAAACACGTATTTCCGCGAAAATCTCGTCAACGATTTTTTTCACGATTCCAATACTTTATTATACTGCGTATAAGAACGTAAAAATGGAATAAAATTGTGATAGGGTAGTTTAACGTTTGTTGTACTGTTGTAGGATCCTTGTTGCCTGTTGTAACTAAAATCTTATTCTAACATACTTCAATGCAAATACATTTTTTGTTTTGTTTTGAATACAATCTTAAAATCTGCCTAAAAAATCAATTCTAAACGTCAAGTTTTATATTAAAATTCATCGTCTGTAGAAAATAAATTGAAAATGTCAAAAGAGTATGAAGAGTAACATTTGTTAGCCTCGTATATATTTTTACAGGAAATTTTAGCTCACGTTAAAAATAGTTGTACTTGTCAAATATTTTTTCCGTTATATTATAAAGATATAATATGGGAAATTGCCAGGATTTGAATCTAGGACCTATGAACTTTAAATTAACTAAGCTACGGTCGTCCTGTGATTTAAATGTTTTCTCCCTGTTTTGTTATGTGTCATAAACAGCCTTGATTCTATGACTTTTTCATATACTAAAAAAAGACGCGCGACTCGTCTACAGTGACACTGTTACGAGAATATTTGTTAATTTGAGAAACCTGGTTCGATTCCCATAGACGACAAATAATTTTCACTACATTAAAACTACCCCACCACTAACACCCTTCAGAGGCCGTGATTTGACGACTGTTAACCGTACTTCACGCGCAAAAAAATTCTCTTATCGAAACGTTCTACCGCAGAGTACCACACCCAGTAATGGGTAGAAGGCATGATGGTATATTTATTTTACCGAATTGACCAAAAAGTGATAACTAAAACAAAAATACTATTTAATTAGTATTTTCGGTAAAGATTCATTTGACTTAGTACGGATAAAAATGAAAGTCATTGAAATGAAATAATAAATTGTTGATTTATTTGAGTAAGTGTAAGTTTGAAATGTCAAAAGAAACGCTCTTTTTATTGACAAGCGATTACGAAAGAATATCCCATATTTATTATCTATAATCGTAGAAATTACACTCACAATACTCCTCCTCCTGCTTCCTCACTCATTTACCTCATCTTCAGTCTGAGTCTCAACATTATCCTCACCCTCAACTCCACTCCTCGCAGATCGCTGGAAATTATAACATAAAGGCTCGCTGAAAGGCGCGACAAGAGCGTTTTTATCCACGGAAGGAAATCGTTCTGACCTTTTTTCATTGTTCCGAGCCCAGTGGCTCCTGGAAACCGGCCAGCTGGCGCCCTCTCGCACTCCGCACCACCGCGGAGGAATCCCGCGTTGTCGGGCACGAGTGAATTTCAAGAACGCAAAAAGAATCATCCCGTTATGAAAGCCGAGTTTTGTTCATCGCGCTCTTAGCTGTGTGGTGGACTGAAGTTGCGTTACTACCAGGGAGGTTATGACTATATTGTTACTTTCAAGTAGTGGTTGTCAACACGAGATATTGATGTTGATGTTCTCGTAGAAGAAAAACGAAATGTTGTTATTATTTTACGCACCAATAGAGAGATTCATAAAGATAATTAAACTAACTCCGTTTTAATACCGAACTGAAATGATAGTTATTATTGGAACTATTTTCAAAACAGAATGAAGTTATAATTTGATATCAAGATATCTTTAAGACTGTAAACATACATTGATAAAAAAAAAATAAAATATATCATCACGCCTTCTACCCATTACTGGGTGTGGCACTCTGCTAAAGCAGATCTCGGTAAGTGATATATTTTGCGCGTGAAGTGCGGTTACCAGTCGTCAAATCACGGCCCCCAAACATGTTAGTGGTGGAGGAGCCACAGGGATAGCTTTTTCAAATTATGAAAATTTGTCGCCTGTGGGAATCGAACCAGGGACCTCAGGATCCACAGGCCGACTTCATACCACTGTGCTAGCCATCCCATAACATACATTGATGAGAAAAAGAAAATAAATACTTAAAATTCGTGAGATTTTTCTCAATTTTCAAACCGTCATAACGAATTTTTAACTTATTTAGACAAATTTTAGAGGGCGAAAAAGTTTGGATCGTTTCCTTTTGATCCTCAAAATATATTTCTTAAATCGCCGGAGTCATGATCGCAAAAATTTCGGTTAATGAAGAAAATACGATTTGTTTTGGTTGAACCAGTACAAAAATAGAAAAATTTTAAAATATATTTCTATATAATTTAGACCACGGAAAATCTAATGCCGTTGAGCGCATCTTCATAACTTTTTTAGATTTTGAGAAACAGCGATTTTTGACTTTTTTAAAATTTCAACTTTGAAGGTCCATATCTCGAAAAGTAAAAGAGATATTGAAATGCGGTTTGAACGAGTGTATTTATCGTGGTTTAATTAACTTATATTGAAATTTTGAAAATTTTGAAAATTTTACATTTTTCTCAAAATTTTCTGTTGTCTATATTACAAAAACTTGACGAGATAATAAAAATCTGTATAAACCAGTGTATTTCTCTCGTAAAAGTACATAAGTATGCACATTTTCAGGTAAAAATTCGCACAGATAAAGTTTTTATTACAAGAAAACAAAAAATCACTGTTTTTTAATTATTTTTGAAGGGGTACCCCTTAAGAATTTTAGGAATCTTGGCCATTTTTAGTTTTTTTGTTCTAAAAATTGTATCTGTGGAGCAATAATTCTGAATTTTTACATACATATGTACTTTCATGAGAGGAATTCACTGGTTTTTACAGATTTTCATTATCTCGTCAAGTTTTTGAAATATAGGTAAAAAAAATTTGGAGGAAAATTGTAAAATTTTCAAAATTTTCAAAATTTCAGTATAAGATAATTAAAGCACGAGAAATATACTCGTTCAAACCGCATTTCAATATCTCTTTTAGTTTTCGAGATATAGGCCTTCAAAGTTGAGATTTAAAAAAAGTCAAAAATCCCTGTAACTCAAGAACTAAAAAAGATATGAAGATGCGCTCAATGGCATTCGATTTCTCGTAGTCTGAATTATATAGAAATATATTTTAAAATTTGTCGATTTTTATACTGGTTCAATAAAAAAAATTGGCATTTTCTTTAACAAATTTTTTGCGACCACGACTGGCGACTAACAATAACTATATATTGAGGATCAAAGTATGCATAATTATGCAGAAATATATGAGGAATTAAATGGTGAAATTTCCAATTTCATATCTACTTTCATATTTTTTAAAATTAACCGTAAACAGAAACAAATGTGAATATAAAACAAATAAATAAATAAATAAAATAAAATATATCATCACGCCTTCTACCCATTACTGGGTATGGTACTCTGCCGAAGCAGATCTCGGTAAGTGATATATTTTGCGCGTGAAGTGCGGTTACCAATCGTCAAATCACGGCCCCCAAAGATGTTAGTGGTGGAGGAGCCACAGGGGTAGCTTTTGAAATTATGAAAATTGTTTGTCGCCTGTGGGAATCGAACCAGGGTTCTCAAGATCCGCATGCCGACTTCATACCACTGAACTAGCCACCCCATATAAGTAAATAAAGTGAATATAATATATTTTTCATTTCAGTAATCCTTAAAGTTGAAGTAAAAGCTTGCAACGAAATGAATCTTTGGGAACATGTCTTTAAAATTTGTAAATAGCATTTGACGATCCCCGCCAATGTCATCGCGACCCCCCGAGGTGTCACTACCCACACTTTGAACACCACTTCACTAGAGAATGGAAGTTGGCGTTTAGATTATTCTATGGTTGTGGTTTCTTTTCATAGGAACCAACGGTTCGTTTCCAGGTCTTCGGTCAAATGTTACATTTGAAAATTCTAGAAAATGGAATTTTAAAATCCAGTCTAGGTACTTAGGGTTTCTTACAATTCTAGTTCTTCATAGCAAAATACATAAAGGTCATACTTCTTTCAAACGTTTTTTATACGTAAACCTATGAAAAGAAACCAAAACCATAGAGTAATTTAAACTTTCATACTCTAGTGGAACTATACTAAATATGACAATAATATTTGGAGATAATCGTCATAAAGAAACTTTTGAAAACCCTTTCTTTACCGCTGTATGAGTGAGTGTAAGAAACTTGACTTTATGTACGGTACATTTATGTCCGTTGCTATGATTTTTTGCGGATGATGTTTTTCAATTGTTTGGTTGTAGAGTGCATGTAGCTGAAGCACGGACTAGGAAGTCTAAATAGAGTTGGAGATTTTGATGGAAGATTCAGTAAATTAAGTTTGAGTGAGTTTTTGTGCGCGTAGAAACGAGAAGAGATTGAAACTTTCATAATTATCTCGACTATGGAGGTATTTTAGAGCATTATGAAGTTTACTACTTTGTTTACACAAACACGGCTTGTGAATTTCTAGCAAAAAATGTGTAAGGCGTAAATAGAAGATAGATACTGGTTTGTTATTACGGTATAAGTTTTTGCCACATCTCATTTGCAGAATACATACGTGTATATTCTCGAATTGCGAAATAAATCCCTAGTACATTCGATTTCTAATGTCTACATGTTTCTACTGTAATATGCATTGGAATCAAAGGAACTCTTAGAGATAAAATAGCCGTATGAGTAAACCATTTCAGTCAAGTATTTTGTTATTATTATTATTATTATTATTATTAAATTACATACCTACATAATATCATGAAATATTGCATCAAATAAGGTAGCACTAAATCATGAAACATTCACTAAATCCATGGTATGATATTGGACGATCGGCGAGTTAAAGTTCACGAGATTGCTGAGGCTATGAGCATCTCAACCGAACGGGTACGGAACATTTTGCATAAATTTTTGGATATGAGAAAGCTATCTGCCAGATGAGTGACAACGCACCGGCGCACAGGTCCGCAGTCGCAATGGCAAAATTGCATGAATTGCGCTATGAATTGGTTCGTCAACCACCATATTCTCCAGATTTGGCCCCCTGCGATTTTTATCTATTTCCAAACTTGAAGAAACGAATGAGGTCATCGCTGAGACAAATATCTATTTTGAAGGTTTGCCGAAATCGTATTATTTGGAAGGGATCGAAAAATTAGAAAACCGTTGGACGAAGTGTATCGAGCTACAAGGAGATTATAAATAAAAAATATAAATATATCATCACGCCTTCTACCCATTACTGGGTGTGGCACTCTGCCGAAGCAGATATCGGTAAGTGATATATTTTGCGCGTGAAGTGCGGTTACCAGTCGTCAAATCACGGCCCCCAAAGATGTTAGTGGTGGAGGAGCCACAGGGGTAGCTTTTTGAAATTATGAAAATTGTTTGTCGTCTGTGGGAATCGAACCAGGGTTCTCAGGATCCACAGGCCGACTTCATACCACTTGTAATGGATAGAATTCGTGATGATATATTTATTTATTTTATATTGTTTACAAATTGACTTATGTGTATATGGTGTTTAATACTGAAAAATTTTTAATTTACAATTTTACCATAAAAATGAATAGAACAGAAAATATAATTCATATAATTTATATTAATAAAATTGATGAATTTATTGGATAAGTCTTTCGGTTCAAGTTAATACAGCTTTCTGTTAAATGCAAAACAAGTTAATAACATCTTAAATGTTCAATGTGAGAGTTGAGGTCTTCGCTTTTTTATTTGCCATTGTTTACACAATCTCTTTGGAACCATGAAAATTCAGTGAATTGGTATCGACAGCTATTCATGTAGAAATATCCTGAACAGCAGTCTTTGTTGCTAACACAAGATTCTATTTAAAGAATTGATAATCAATATTGGGTTTCTCGGTGAATTGTAGCATTAATCTTGAGCTTTCGTCACGACCATTTACATGGGCATTTTCGGTCGGTTGTTGAGTTTACGTAGTCCTAAGAAAATAGATGATTGACTATATACGTCCGCTCGGCCCCAATTTACCCGTATTTTGCATATTAAGGGATCAAATATGTTTGCAATGTATTGATGTTTCCTAAATTGAAATAACACAATGTATGGAAAACTGATAATATATTTTTTATTTGTATTATTAAAATTTGTTGACTATGTTTAGATATTAATTATAATCGTCTTGTTTTTATTTAAAATTTATTTTTTTATTTTTATAATTTTGTATTTATATTATATATATATCACGCCTTTTACCCATTACTGGGTGTGGCACTCTGCCGGTGCAGATCTCGATTAATATATTTTTAATCGCAAATATCTCTGAAGTCAAACATTATTTTAATAAATTTGTTTTACAGGGTGATCAAAAGGAATTGTTATAGTTGGCAATACAATTCCAGAGATCTTTTTGTTCCACAGTTGGCACAACGTCAGATAAAGGCGGAAATGCTATTTGACATTTCTAATAAATACAAATAGGTTATGTCAGGAATCTGACAGCTAATGGAATTTTGACTTTTTAAGTAATAGAAATACTTTAGAAATAAATGTAATAATAAATGTACTCAAAATTTAATTTTAAATGTCACTGTCAACAACAGGAAATGAATTTATGTATCAGGCTTACCAATTTCAAGTAGTTTTTTTTATTGCCAACTGTAACAATTCCTTTTGATCACTCTGTATTAGTAACCATTATACAATATGTATTGTATATTTTTATCCTTTATTCTTCTTATTTCGATTCTGGTATAAGAGCCTATTCCAATCTTATCTTCTGTTTTTTTGTTGCAGACCTCAAACGCGAGGCGACAATCTGCCACATGCTTAAGCATCCTCACATCGTGGAGCTACTGGAGACATACTCCTCGGAAGGCATGCTGTACATGGTGTTCGAGTTGTGAGTATCATCTTCTTAGCTGCGGCTAGTACTATTTTGTCCTCTTCTGGACATGACACGGTCCGCTTTCTGTAGTATGTATTTGTTTGATTATAGCATGGATGGCTCGGATCTCTGCTTCGAGATCGTGAGGAGGGCATCGGCTGGATTTGTGTACAGTGAAGCTGTTGCTAGGTGAGTTAGAATTTGACTGATTTTTTAATAATTGTGAATAAGATTATAATTTTAGTCTGCCTCATCGTATATTTATAAAGTTACAACACATATAGTAGTGGTTTTCAAACTGCGAGTCGCAATGTGTATGATTAAATTAGTCTTTTACAAACTGCGAGTCGCAATGTGTATGATTAAATTAGTCTTTTACAAACTGCAATTTTTATCACAAAAAAAGTAAGAGGGTCGCGAAAGAATTTATTTGTGATTTTTGCCTCCAAGGGGATCATGGCTTAGAAAATTCTGAAAACCACTGACATAGCGTATAAATTTCGACAGTGATTGTTTAACAACTATACAATAGTGACCATGGCAAGTGACATTCATTTGTTCATTTTGCTGTTTGTGGTAATACACTGTCAATCAATGCATCGTTGTTATAACAACAACAGAAAATTTTATAACTCTAAAGCTACATTCACAAATCGAAATTAGTTTTTGTTTTATGCTTTATGTTTTAGTGTGTTTTTAGATGCCATTCACAAATAGTTTTGCTTTTGTCGATTTTAGTTAGTAGTGACATCTATCATAAATTTTAGAAGATTGGTAATACAGTAAATGCAACTGTCAGATGAGCTAAGTTACACATGCTGTCTTATGTTGTTTGTTTACCTACTTTCGTATTTTTTGAAAGAGCAAGGTAAATATTATAATAAGAAAGTAGGTATTAAAATCTTGTTTTTATTTTCATTCATTTTGACACTTGAATAAAAACAAACTTAGGTTATCGTCAATGCGAAGGATGATAGAAAGAGAAGAATATATCACTACATCATTCTACGCTTCGTCCTATTGGTCTATTCCTAAGTATAAAATGTAAAACTAAAACATAAGTTTGGAGTTTGCAAACTTTTGTGTTAAAACCAAAACTAAATACTGATTTGTGAATGACTGTATAAGATAACATGTCTACAAGGTTATTAAAACAAAAATGGAAAACATAAAACAAAAACTAATTTCGATTTGTGAATGTAGCTTAAAGCTGGATTGCAAGAAAAAAATAAAGAGTTCTTTAGTTAAGAATTGTTTATCTAGCAACAGTATTTTCTGAAACTTATTGAACCGTTAGTTGCTAATGAACCGATAAAACTTTCACACAACCCAACGTTTACCTAGACTTATTTTGTGCATACCTGACATTATTATTATTATTATTATTTTGGAATTAGTTGAAACAGGGAAATTGGGATATTATTTATTGCCTAATGCGTACGAAGTTAGCAGTTACAATAACATTAACATTAACAGAAATAAATTAATAAACAAAATAAAAATTAATATACAACTATAAATAATGGTATTTGGATGTTTTTACATTAATAAAAGTCTTATGATCGTCATATATTTTATAGTTTTTATATTACATGGACTATTACGTGGAAAGAAAAATATCGAAGAAAAGTATTAAATTTATGTCAAAATAAAAAGATACCTTCTTCATATAACTCAATTTCAACTGTCAATAAAATGATACCAATGCTCACAAAATATCTATTTCTAAGTAATATTTCCACGATTCATACAGTTTCATAAAACCACTTAATAAAATAGTATTGCAATGATAGATGGTACATACCTTTTATTGTAAATATTACTCTTTTTATACTTTATAGTTATAATTATTAGCCTTTTGAGTCTGTTATATTTTAACAGCAGTTAAATCAAAATATA
This sequence comes from Pterostichus madidus, assembly GCA_911728475.2. Lineage (NCBI taxonomy): Eukaryota > Metazoa > Arthropoda > Insecta > Coleoptera > Carabidae > Pterostichus > Pterostichus madidus. The sequence goes on along the minus strand of OU452308.1, from coordinate 35,637,845 downwards.
CATAGCAATAGTTAATTTTCTTATTTAATTTATTTTCGTCTGTAATTAGTTTATTGGTAAAATTGGTTCCATTTAAACAGTTTTCAGTTATTATTGTCAAATAAAATATAATAAATATATCATCACACTTTTTAATGTGGTTGGATGTGGTAATTTGCCGTAGCAGACCTCGTTAGTTATACATTTATACGCATGAATTAGGGAGCAAGATTAATTTTTTATTTTAGGTATTGAGAAAAATTTGTGGTTTCTTAATTTTCGAATCAAAAACATGTATGGGGTGGCTAGCTCAGTGGTATGAAGTCGGCCTGTGGATCCTGAGAACCCTGGTTCGATTCCCACAGACGACAAACAATTTTCATAATTTAAAAAGCTACCCCTGTGGCTCCTGCACCACTAACATCTTTGGGGTCCGTGATTTGACGACTGGTAACCGCACTTCACGCGCAAAATATATCACTTACCGAGATCTGCTTCGGCAGAGTGCCACACCCAGTAATGGGTAGAAGGCGTGATGATATATTTATTTATTTATTTATTTTGTGAATTAGAAATATCTCTGGAACAGTTATCGTGTTGTGGGTTTCAAATTTGTGTAAGCAAAAAAAAAGGAAGGTGAAAACTATACTTAAACTTTATACCGGATGGCCACAGAAAGCGAGACACTCTTATTAACTTATTTTATATAAATACATTTAATTGTAAATTTATATGCGTAAACTTAATATCTGTTGCATCATTTTTATTTATAAATGATAACCGGAAGCGGCATCAACTGTCTTATTTTAAATAGAACATCCTGTATATTTGTAAATTTTTTAATTCTACACGTCAAATTTTGAATCAAATGCTGTGCCACAAATCAAATTTTGTAATAAAAAAGTGAAAAACAATATTTTATAATTTTTATGCCAAGTAACATGAAAATACTTACTAAAAAAATATTGAATTGCATTAAACATATTTATTAAATTATCAAAATTAATAAAAAAATCTGCATAAATAATCAATTTCAACAAAAACTGAAGCTATCAGTTTCAAATGTTTTAAATAAATCTACAGCCAACGTTTGTTGTTTTAATTTGAATTGACTGAGACCCTCTGTATAAGAACAGTATGAATCAATACTCAAGGACCTGATTTTTCAGTAATAATATAACAAGAGACTCTCTTGAAGAGAGTGAGAATAAATTGAAAATAATTTGACAGATCTTTCGAAAACTTGTTGCCAGGTAATAGTCACGAAAGCCCGTAGGGCTTGAAGGCCTATTGCCAAATGGCAACAAGTTTGAGAAAGATACTGGAGAATTATTTTCTAATTTATCCAACTCTCGAGTTATATTTAATTAGATTATTTTTTGACTTAGCTCTTGAGGTCGATTCATCCAACTTAAAAGATTTTGAACTGGGTTCATATTGATTGATTACTTATTAATGTATTCTTGAAAGTTGTTTCCAAAATTTGTTGGTGTATTTCTATATCTGAAATGGAACTAAATCGATTTTTCTCACACATTTTACTTGACGCGTTGACAGTTTTAAATAATTATTTGACAACTACCTATCATTTGTCAAAAACGAAAAAGCACCTACAGAGATTATTCCCGGGAATAATCACAAGAGCTTTATTCTCAGTATAATAATGACAGGATTGGTTAAAACGCAAACACGTGAAATACAATGAAGCATTTCATTGGTTTTAAAAACGTCAAAAAAAAATTTATTCTCTTTTATATTTTCGCTACTACTCATTTTCACATTTGGTTGTAACCAAATTTCAACTTGAATGCAATTTTTACAATTATTTAGTTACATTAAAAAAGTAAATGCATATTAACATTGTTTCTCCGCATAATTTCTAATGCATCGTTAATGCATTTTTTTCAAAACAGTGCAATAGTCGGCGCTATAATGGTTTCTATCGCTTGCAATAATTACATAACGAAGTTTTCTCATTATAAAATCGTTGCAAAGCTACAACTACATGCAAAATATTATAATCAAGGCATAATGAAACCAGTTCTCTGTATGAAAACTTATGCGAGCAAGAACTTCAACTTATAGCGAAACAAACGTGAAAATTTTTACAAACTATTCTAGAACTTTCAAAGTAACAATGATACATAACAAATGGTTGGCGTTCTCGATTCTCGTTAGCAAGTTAAGATTAAGATCTTTGACGGTGTAAAAGCAAGAAACTTATCTGATATGGAAAGAGAATTGTAAAGACGTAAAGAGCACCAATTGAGCGAATTTAATCAGATTAGAACGAAAAAACGCAGCTGTTTTTTTCCGCTAATTTCGAAATGCAATTAAGATGTTTCTTTTTCCAGTTCAGTTCCTGTTCTTTAAACAAGAAATTACATGGACATGTTTTAGTTCTTATTGTGTTCTAAGTATATTTACAACACTTGTAGTATTGAAATAGAAATATTGAAATAACTTTTAAAATACTTAAGACCAGTTTTTCAATCACTGATTAATGTTAATCATGATTTAAAAATAATTGTAACTATGGTTTCCAGTGTTATTTAATCCTGATTAACATTAATCGAGAGTAAACCGGCGATTGAAAAACTGGCCCTTAATATTTTAATTCACTAATTTAAATATAAATTAAATGCTTTATAATGCAACAGTTATAAAATTGATTTACATATCAGAATTCTGAGATTACTTACAACCATCTTGAAAATATATGGCGATGAGCTCATTTAAATGGGGTAATATTAATGAAAGGTTACGTTATTTCGTAACGTTTTTTAAGAAAGCTATTTCGTTACATAGTATTTTCTGACTTAGTGGTATCGTGTCGGCTTATGGATTTGAGAACCTAGGTTCGAATCCTACAACCGACAAACAATTTTCATCACATTAAAAATATCCCTGTGGCATACCCTTCACTGTTATATTTGGGGGCCGTAATTTGAAGCCTGGTAACCACACTACACATACATACATATCATCATGCTATAACTCATCAAATGGGGTAGCACGAATCCTAAAATCAATCATAAAACTTTTACTCATTAAATTCATCAAATAATCAGTCCTCGTCAAACATTTTCATCCAAACACACCACCCTCCCTTTAACCACATTCATAGATCACTCCATATAAACTCATTTATTTATTACACTCGAAATAATTTATCACAAACCTTCAATTCAATTCATATTTATACATACATACATACATATCTTTACGCTATACCCCATCAAATGGGGTAGCACGAACAATAAAATCACTCATAAAAAAATCACTCATTACATTCATCTAATAATCAGCCCTCGTCAAACATTATCTTACAAACACACCATCCTCACTTTAACCATTCATAGATGACTCCATATGAACTCATTTATTTATTATACTCGAAATCATTTATCACACAACAAACCTTCAATCACATCTATCCAATCACTCCTATTCACATATCATTCATCTTCTTTCTTCGACGTACATAACATATGCACAAAACATCTCAAATTACTCACGCTTACTCCTAACAACGAATCGACAAAGATTAGAAAAGATGAAAGCGATAGCCTGCACTTGTATATGAAAGAAAAGTCCACACAATGCAGTAACTGAAAATAAAACAAAAAGATAAGAAGTAAAAAATATAAATATATCACTTAACAGAGATCTGTTTCGGCAGTAATGTGTAAAAAGCGTGATGATATAATGAATTATTTTATTTATTAATTAATTATTTTATTTATTAATTTTATGGGGTAATGGCTCAGTGGTATCCGAGTCGGCCTGTGGATCCTAAGAACCCTGGTTCGATCCCTACGGCCGACAAAACATTTTCACCAATTTAAAAATTAACCCTGTGGTTCCTCCACCACTAACATCTTTGGGGGCCGTGATTTGACGGCTGGTAACCGCACTTCACTCACAAAATATATAAATTACCGAGATCTGCTTCGGCAGAGTGCCACACCCAGTAATGGGTAGAAGGTGTGATGATATATTTATTTATTTATTAATTTAAAAGAAAAAGCAATAAAAATAAGTCCACATTCTTTGAATAAATTATACTTGACGTTTACCATCGAAACCGTGCCATGAAATTGTTTACCTTTCGTTTAGTTGAGCTATCAACCATCAGTTAGCGTTTTTTAATTTTCGAACCTTAATAAGCTCTAATTTACTTCCGAGATTGATTCTCAAAGGAACAATGCTTTAGATCAAGAGTTTAGTTGGTTAAAATGAAGATTTAACTGTTTAAAAAGCAGTTAACTGGTATTCAAACAGATTTTCAAACAGTTTAATGCGATAATCCAAATAATCGCTCCCAGAAGAGTTTTGTAATCTTTAATGAAAAGTTATTTTAAACTAACAAAGGGAATAAATTTTCTTTTTGTTTGGGTTTTAATAAGGCCCTTGTCCACGAGTTAGAATTTGTGATACTTTTAAATTAAATTTATTGATTTGTCCGTTTTTGCTTGTTGCAATTAATTATTATTCTAATTAACTTGGGATTACGGCGAACGCAAGTTGTAATTTTCGTGCAAGGACGAAGAAAATTTAACAAAAAGTTATGACATGCTCGTATATGAGGTTTTCATTTATATTCGTGCATGTGTTTTGCTACATTCATATTCATAAAGTTTTTTATAGATCATCTTTCATTCGCAGACTTAGAGTTTTTTATGGCCCTCACAAATTTTCATTTGTGCTAATCTTTTTGTATTACTCCGAAAGGCGGGGCCATCAGAATTTTGAACCATTACGGAGTTTTATTACATAAAAATAGTCGCATATGTCCCTTACTCGGTGGAAACTTTTTAAATGGTTGATTAGCATTTATTTTAATTATTTATTTGGTATGGGATGGCTAGCACAGTGGTATGAAGTCGGCCTGTGGATCCTGAGGTCTCTGGTTCGATTCCCACAGGCGACAAATTTTCATAATTTGAAAAAGCTATCCCTGTGGCTCCTCCACAACTAACATGTTTGGGGGCCGTGATTTGACGACTGGTAACCGCACTTCACGCGCAAAAATATATCACTTACCGAGATCTGATTTAGCAGAGTGCCACACCCAGTATTGGGTAGAAGGCGTGATGATATATTTCTTTATTTATTTATTTATATTTATTTGGTGGCTAGCTCAATGGTATGAAGTCGGCCTGTGGATCCTGAGAACCCTGGTTCGATTCCCGCAGACGACAAACAATTTTCATAATTTCAAAAACTACCCCTGTGGCTCCTCCACCACTAACATCTTTGGGGGCCTTGATTTGACGACTGGTAACCGCACTTCACGCGCAAAATATATCATTTATCGAGATCTGCTTCGGCAGAGTGCCACACCCAGTAATGGGTAGAAGGCGTGATGATATATTTATTTATTTTATTTTTCATTTATTTTGTTAACATCGCATTCTCCTTTTGATCTCTCGATCAATATGTCCATACGTCGACAAAATACAGCTAAAATAAAGAAAAAATTAAATAATACATCATTGTCGCTATTTATGTAACAAGTATATAAAGTCTGATTTTATATGAGCTGCATACAAAGTTTTTAGATATTCGACTGGCTTGTAGACGATTTGATTTCACAAAATATAAATAAATAGATTTAAATATATCATCACGCCTTTTATCAGCCGTCAACCCACAGTCTCCAAACAGTGGATGGGTAATGTTAATGTGGTGAAAATTGTTTATCGGTTGTGGGAATAGAAACAGAGGTTCTCAAATCCAAAAGCCGACTCGATACTACTGTTATTGTTATTTTAAATGAACAGTGGGCTATAAGAAACTTACAAAATCACTATAAAACTTTAAATATTCTAGGTATTCAAATTAAGTGGTACTATTCCATATTCTTCTCTTTTTAAACGTCATGCTGAATCTTCCGTTGGTCCATTTTTGTCTGGAATTCAAGTTTAATATAAAAGCTGGAGTGATGAATTGCTGCTGTACAGTGTGTTTTAAAGTATTTTATGTGTTGGTTACTTTTCGGTTGCTATGCGGATTGTTTGTGTATGAAATTTTAATGTATGTTCTCGTTCTCCAAACAAAAAAAGACAGCTTTTACTTTAAAAGTAAAAATTTCAACGAGGTTTGTTTAATGCCACTATAGCAGTGATTCTCAACCTTTTTGAGTCTAATCCGCTCTTTTGGTGACCTGTAAATCGTATGACCTCCCGCCCTCATTATCAATGCTAGACAGCATATAACCTACATAGAAATTAATCAATTACAGAGTGAACAAAAGAAATTATTTCAGTTGGCAATACAATTCTAGAGATCTGTTTATTCCACAGTTGGCAGTCAGGTAAAGGCGGAAATACTATTTGACATGTCTCTAATAAATACAAATAGGTTATGTCAGGAGTCTGACAGCTAATGGGATTTTGACTTATTGAATAATAGAAATACTTTAGATTATTGCTATGTTAAGTAATAAAAGGAAGGGTGAGGAAAATAACAATTTCATTTATGGATATTTACGAAAAATATAACTAAAAATGAATAAGAACTAAGTGTATTCAAATTTAATTTTAAATTTTCAAATGTCACTGTCAACAACAGGAGATGAATCAGGCTTACAAGTTTCAAGTAGTTTTTTTTTTTAATTGCCAACTAAAACAATTCCTTTTGATCATTCTGTAGAAGAAATAAATATCACCAAAAAAAAAAAACAAAAAAACAAATAAATAAAAAATATACAGTTTACAAAATAATGTTATTAATCTATTTTTTTCTGTATTTTGAATGTTGTGAATTTGTTTGATTATAGCATTTTTTTAAAGTTATATTAAGATACCGACAATTTACAATTTTGAGGTTATATGTCATTCATCTGTCACATTTAGAGGCATTCATACCACTCCAACAAAATCAAAAGCACCAAAACAGTGCGCTTACAGATCTCCTTGACGACGTGTTTACAGTGCATTTATAGAGCTATAAGAACACCGAAATAAAAAATCAAGTATTATTGTGCAGGTATAATAAAATATGTATTAACTGCAAATAACAGAAAAAATACTTACGCATTGTATCAAAAACAAATTCGAAAACAACGAAATTAATTGAACTATACCTATAGAACAGTTCAATAAACTTGCATAAAAGAAAAAAATCAGATAACCATTTCTCATCTAAAATTTATCTCCATCCCCATGATTCATCCCCCTAAAATTCATGGAAGCCGAGATATATGCCCAGTTAGTAATCGCATATCACGGGCACAAATTTATCATCTTCCGAGATCTGGACGCGCGACGTGGACAATAGCAGAGCTGCCACCACCACGAACGAGAAAACGCGTGAATGGAATATTTCTTTATTTACCACACACATTTCCACATAATTTATGCAGCGCGTAATTAATTATTCACATATTTGGAATCGATGACTCTGATTCTAATGATTTGTAGTTCATTGATAGTTCATAAGTAGTAATCGAGGTTATTTCATATTGTTATCGTGTGAAGCGAACTTATTGATTTGTAATTTGTATTACCTGATGCTGAGGGAGCATTTACAAAACATTATATACATATTGAAGCGATTGACCCGCATTATTGAATTACTTTTTGGATCAATTGCGGAAAAACGTTTATAGTAATTACTTTAATGACACGTATGCTTATATCCATAAGAGTAGTTAAATATATATTATCATCATCATCACGCCTTCCACCCATTACTGGGTGTGGCACTCTGCAGAAGCAGATCTCGGTAAGTGATATATTTGCGCGTAAAGTGCGGTTTCTAGTCGTCAAATCACGGCCCCCTAAGATGTTAGTGGTGGAGGAGCCACAGGGGTAGCTTTTGAAATTATGAAAATTGTTTGTCGCCTGTGGGAATCGAACCAAAATTTTCGATTTTTAGCCGTTTTTCATTTTTCTGTAATAAAAAATTTATACGTTTAAATTTTATCTTAAAAATTTGCATACCTACTTACTTTTACGCGAGGAATTCACTGTTGTTTACAGATTTTCATTATTTCGTCAACTTTTTGAAATATCGCCAAGAGAATATTTTGAGAAACATCTAAAAATTATAAATTTTTTAAAAATTTGCTCTTATATTAACTAAAGCACACTGGTTCAAACCGCATTTCGATATCTCTATTAGTTTTCGAGATATAGCGCCTCAAAGATACAATTTGAAAAAAAATGAAAAATCGCTGTAACTCAAAAACTAGAAAAGATATGAAGATGCACATAACGACATTCGATTTCCCGTGTCATAAAGTATATGGAAACATATTTTAATAAAATGAATATTTAGAACCATTTCAACTAAAATTTCCGATAAATTATTTTTCCTACAACTGTGCGATTTCTTTGTTATTACGTTACTATAATTGTCTTGGTTACGTATGGGAAGTAGATGAATGCAGACCAAGTGCGTTTCCGAAAGCAAAGAAACACTAGTGCGGAAAGTGCTTCATTACGTAACTGTCAAAAGAATATTGTTTTGACAGCGATTTAAATTTCGCGCCGAGCGCGGAATTCATATTTTGACCACAGACGCTTATGGAAGAAGAAGATACGGTGAACCAGCGCTAGTAAATAAGCCGTAGTATATTTTGACGTTTATAAACGTAATCTTAATTTGCAGTATATCTAATCTGTAGACAATTAATAAAAAGAACCGAACAAAGTAAAATATATCGATAAATGGTTTTATTTAAAGAGTAAGTGAAATACTTCATATTTATTGTTTGTGTATATTATTAATACAGTTGTTACAGTTGCTTATATTGACATAATGTAAAGTGGAAACTTTTGTGTCTAAAGAAACATTGATTTCTTCCGTACCTGTTCATATTATTACCAGTAATATTATTGGTAACAATTTCGGAAGCTTCAGAAGTACCAGCAGCAGGTTGATTGTCATTGTCGAAAATAGATCCAACATAGTATGATCCGGAGCTTCAATTATCTTTGGAGGTGTTAATGATAAAGAAGAATCACTCACTGTACTATTCCAATCAAGATGATTTTGAAGAAATTATTTTGACGTTAGTGAAATATTTTTAAATAACATAGAACAATGTGCAAGCAATCAACAAACAAACCATAGCAACGCCGTAAAACATCGTTGTCATGTAATATCATTAAAATTTTATAAATTTTATAAATTTTAATAATATTTTAGTGATTTACTAAATCGCACAGTTGTAGGAAAAATGTTGTTTATAACACGTGCCGAAAAAGGCTCGTTACATGCAAGTGCAGAAATCTGTATAAAAATAACTATTTATTTTATGAAATAATAATTGGGACTTAAATTTAAAGTTTATGACAGAAAAATTCGGGAGACGCCCGGACTCTAACCGAGGACCTTCAGCTTGCCGGGCTGATGTTTTAACCACTAAGCCACGGCTCCCCTGTACGAGATAGGCGTCAACCGAATTTATCATAGTGTTAAATTCTTGAAATAAGGAACTTGGTGTGAGGGTTCGACAGGTAGATTTTAAAAATATCTCGACACAATCTATACTTTATATTTTCACATTCAAGCAGGAGGCATCTCTATCATTTTATTCCAAAATTAATAAACACACACTTGAAACTGGTAAAATTTGCTAAACTGTCCTTTTAATTTTTCTTTGTCTCATTAGTCTTCACATCAACCCCTTCACTTAATTCGCATTTTATTCTTCCCGCATTTACGTTCAAAATTTTGATCTTTTAAGACAGTAAAACATCCCTAAAGCCACCATAACTCTCCCACAGTATTAATAAAATCCATTTTTCATTACCAACCCCAAACAACAATAAAACAAAATTAAAACATTTCTACCTCAATTTCAATTACAATACAGCGTCTCCTTGGCATCCCTTCTAAGATTTCACCATTCAAGAATCAAGAACCCTGTTATATTTTTCAATACACCCCCGAGTTAAATAGTAATTAAACGAACAATTACCCACAAGATGGCTTTGTTGTGTTCGCTTCGAAATGGAAGAGAGAAAGAATATAAAGAGAGACAGATAAATGCTAGAGATATAAGTGGAAGCGAAAGAGCTAACCACTTTTGTAAAATGAACCAACTGATGAAGCATTGTACAGTGGACCAATTCGTTAGCGAGGGTGACAGAATGTGGTGGTGGTGGTTATTTGTTTGGAAAGATGCAATACCGCAGGAAAAATCGGAAACTTCTCCCAGTTTTGGTGTTTTGTGTTTAACTCTACCAGTTTACTTTATACCCTTCTGTTTGGTTTTGATATAGATGACAAGTGAGAGAGAATTCGGATACGAGGTATTTTGATGATACATCAAATATTTGTTTGATGATAACATTGTACATTATATACATTAAATAAAGTTTATTCCATTTACTATTTGGATCAGATCTAACTTGCATTTACTGAACCAAATCACTTATTTAATTCGCTGAATTACTTCGCTGACTTTATTTCTAATACAAGAATTACTTATTCTTATTTAGTTTCAAATAATTCACCCCAATAAGTGCATCACTTTGCTTAAGGTGGTACTAGCGTGAAAAAAAAATTGCAGATCTGTATGAAATTTGGCGCACGTAAACATTGGATAGTTATACGCATCCCGTTAAAATATGAAACACATACATCGTCTGTGAACAAATATATTCGCTTGTAAAGTTGAATTCTTATACATGGGGCTTATGGCGATTATTACTCAGAATCGCACATATTTGGTTTGTGTACCTCTAAAATTTTGCAGTTTCATTTGAAAAACTAGTATGATGTTCTAAAACTATCCATGTATATTGTATCAGAAGGAGAAAGGTTTTATCGTTTAGTAATGGATATATAACCATGCAAAGCCTTGTTTTTAACGAAAAATTAAGAATCCCAATTTATAATGGCAACACCACACGGTGGTATGGTATTTGAAAATTCACTAGACCAACAACCTGTTAACAATTCATGATATTCAAATCATAATAGGTTAAAACACTTATTTTATTCAATTTTAATATTTTTTTTGAGCGTCAGTTTCGCCACTCGACAACCGATGGCGCCACCGTCACACTAGTACTACCTTAATTCAGTTCATTTAATCATGTTGTCTAATTTATCTGAACTGCCGACAAACAATTTTCACCTCATTAAAACTATCTCTGTGGTTCCTCCTCCACTAACATCCTTGGTCGTGAAGTGCGGTTATCAGGCGTAAAATCACGGCGTTCAAAGATGTTAGTAGTGGAGGAGCCACAGAGTTATACAATGTAAATATAATTGAAAAACTGTAATTTACTTATAAATAAGCATTCACTTGGTACACGAAAGAATCAAGTAAAACTTACTCCCTCTAAAGTTTCCTTATTCTGAGGTTTCTATGCACCTTAAGCATAGCATCCATTTTGCAAGTTTGCTACAATTCTGCCATCTACAGTTGAGTGATGAAACTTGCTAAATGTCGGTAGGAAGATAACATTTTTACGTGTTTCCGTTCTTGTTCATAAATGATGTAATACTCGCGAGAAATAAAATAAAAATAAAATTGGAGGCAATACTTTCAAATCCACTCTCATCCTACAGATATCTATGAAATATACTGGTATGTTTTATTTTTATTTCCCAATCTCATGTAGTGCTATTTTTTGATTAATTTAGTTTATTATTTGTTAACAATCATGATTTAAACTATATGTAGTATATAGTAATATTACTTATGTCATAAGGATCGTATTGTCAATCATTATGGTACTATTCGTGAAGATTATCAAACGACATGTACCATAATAATTGATTGCGATCCATATTATGTACGAAATTTTATAATGGCCAGTTTTTCAATCGCCGGTTTACTTTCGATTAATGTTAACCATTATTAAATAATAATGGTAACCATAGTTTCCATTATTATTTAATCATGATTAACGTTAATCGATGATTGTAAACTAGCCCTAAATCTGACGTAATTAGAAAAAAATATAAAATAAATTATTTGTCGTTTAACAAAAAACAATTATAAAAAAATAGGCATCCTATTTTCTGTGTTGACTTAGTAACAAGTTATAGTAACGTGTTGATAATACTATAAAAATGCCATTATAATACTCAAATTATGGATTATAATGTTGGTATGCTCCGAAAACATTCTCGTAAAAAGTACTTATATTTCTCGGTTTATTATTATTTCATCCTTATTCATGTATGAGTAATCGGGGTATTGAGCTTTGCGTTACAATGCTGTCTGAAGTGATTCATTTCTACTCTTTTCATTGGAAACTCCAAGCAACAATTTTATTTATTTTGTACACAAAGTTCTCTTCAATATATTATACACCAGTCAAATTTGTCAGTATGAATAGATGAAGCTCACATGAATCAAACTTTTCAAACTTTTAGTCTCATAACTCGGAGATCAATAAAATATTATCATACAAACATGTAATTAATTCTATGTAGGATACAAACTGTACAATTTTATATAATTATTTCTAAACAATTATTAATCAGAATATGCTATTCCACAAAAATTTAATTATTGTATATGTTAATCTACGTACAAAAATAATGTTTTCCAGTTTCTTTTGTTTTTATTTTGTTGAAAAGTTCCTACTAAGGGAGAAAAAATCATACAATTAAATAATCGTGATTTAGGTAGCTCTTGGTGACAAAGATAGCATTCATATTAAGAGAGAAAGTATAACAATGAGAAAGAAGGCTTTCTTTTTTAAAAGAGATGGGTATTTTTAAAAGAGATGGGTATACTTTGACTAGAACGAAACATCTTATGGAACTGACTTCACGCTGACTTACATTTCGTCAACACTTGTTTTGTCAGTTTTTTCTTATATTATATTAAATTTATGAAGAACTATATTTTCCAACTGTGAATATTCAGGTAATAATAAAAATAATTATAATTCTACAAACTTAACAAATAAACATTTATGTACATATAGATACAATTAAAATGGAAGAATTGTATGTACTGGGTTATGTCCGGAGCGATATAGTTGTCGAAGGTGAGGCTGCTACAGGCCCAGCCTCTGAACTTGTTGAAAATGTGGCATTTTTAATTGTTATCAGTTGACGAAAGTCTTGAAATATTTACTACTGCTAGTAAAAAGCAATCCAAAATACATTCTCTAAGTTAGCCACTGTAAATCGGACTTTCTGTCAGTGCTAAGTTTCACAGAACAGAATATAATTTGAAAGAATTCTGCTGCTACGAATAGTATTAACTGCACTATTCTTCATCTAATTTTTTAAACTCGCAAACAAATGCTAATTACTTACTTTTTTCCATTTCATGTAACATAGAATGATTCGTTCATTTCGTACACAAACTGTAAAATTAGCAACTGTTCTGTTTCACAGCACACTGCCTACCCGCGCTTATTATAAAGTGTTGCTCGCTAACACAATTATCGAATCAGATTCTTAATCAGCAGTCTTCCCACGAATTCTCCAGAGCCTCCTTGATTGCTGTGTTTGCTCAATTACATCAAATGCAATTCACGCCACAATACTCTACGTGCCCATGTTTTCTATGCTCAGAGTATAGAGGGATTTAATATATTTTTGTTTTTGTTGGGGTTTTTCCCTTGTGATATTTTTTGTTGTGGTGTTGTTTTTATATTTAAATGGAAGCTTTCGGTTTTTGTTAGCAACGTAGGCAGGTGTTTTGTGTTTACGTCATGGCGGAATATATTTTCTGATGTTTTTCGATGAGGTTTTGATAAATGTTGCATAAATGAAATTTTAAAATAATAAACTAGTAGTTTGCAACAAATACTGTGTTTTATTATGATAGTGTTTGTTAGAAACTGATACTGTACTCTCAATTATACAGGGTGGTGACCGCAACTCTCGAACATAGGATTTTAACATGTACAATCATAATTTTCTAATTTCCTGCTTTCCTAATTGTTCTAAGCAAAAAAGCTTCAAATCAAAGTTTTAGAGCATAAAATTCTGCATGCAATCCAATAAAAGCTTCAAATAAAATTCTTCATATAAATCAATAAATAAAATTAATTTTGCATGCTTTGTAACGGTACAAATTAAATCTGAAAATGACGAAAATTGCCTTAAAACTATCGATCGACTATCGACTATCGATATCGACTAACTATCGACTGTCAAAATACTAAATGAAATAATATAAAAATAAATATATCATCACGCCTTTTACCCAATACTGGATGTGGCACTCTGCCGAAGCAGATCGTGATAAGTGATATATTTATGCGCGTGAAGTGCGGTTACCAGCCGTCAAATCACGGTACTCAAAGATGTTAGTGGTGGTGGAGCCACAGGGGTAATTTTAAATTAGTGAAAATGTTTTGTCGGCTGAGGGGATCGAACCAGGGTTCTTAGGATCCACAAGCCGACTTGAATACCACTGAGCCATTACCCCACAAATAATGAATAAAGAAATTATTTTGACAGTTTTAACATATGAAACGTCAATTTTCTTCATTTTCAAATCTAATTTGTGCCGTTATGCAGCATGCAAAATCAATTTTATTTATTGATCTATAGAAGAATTTTATTTGAAGCTTTTTTGCTTAAAATAATTAGGGAAGTAGGAAATTACGAAATTATGATTTTTACATGTTACAAGTAATAAATTTACTAAAGAAATATTTTTTTATTATTTAGGAAGATAATAAATAGTTTATTTGCCTAATAAACGTATTTATAAACTAGCTACTAACGATTAGGAAATGAAACTACACAAAATGTATTTAATAGTTACATAAATTTATTAAAGCTTTAGTAAGAGATGGATATCATAAATAACTCTGTAATACATAATAGCCTAGTTGCTGAAAGACCTGTAAACCCATGAAATAAAAAACAAACATCTATTTGAATTCCACTGACTGATACAGATGATGTCATTAATCAACTTTGATCTTTGAAAAACCATATCTTCTTTAATATTGAGAATTTTAAAGAATTGAAGATTGAATTTAAGTTCCTGTTACCACTATAATTATCCGTTGATCAATGACCTGGAGGACCGAGCAATTTGAAATAAATTTTCAGCTTGTTAATAAGTTTTTATTGCCAACGTTTCGTCAGTCAAAACTGACCTCTTCAGGGCTGGAATTACAGAGTACCAATTTATTATAAGGAGCATATAAAAGCGCTGTAAGAATATAAATTAAACTAATTGTTCTGATATCACATAACTTTGTTACCACTATAGACGCAAGTTTCACTTCACCATCATTTACATCCTCTCTCACGTCTATTTTATTCTTGCAGCCATTACATGCGTCAAATCCTCGAAGCGTTGCGCTACTGTCACGAGAACGACATCATCCATCGCGATATCAAGCCTTCTTGTGCGCTGCTGGCGACGAAAGAGAACAGCGCGCCTGTTAAACTCGGCGGATTCGGCGTCGCCATCCAGCTGCCTGAAGGACAAGTCACCAATGGAGGTAAGAATACGCTAGTGCTATATAGCTTTAGTTACTAATGATAAAGGATTTATATTAGTAGGGATTTTAAGGAAAAGGATTGCAGGTTGTGCAGGTTGTGACGTATGTGTGCTTTTTGCTGTTGTGCGTTTTCTTAGCGTTTAGGTTTAAAGTTTAACAGTGATGTGAAGGATATGTAAGAATTATTTTATGGCCTTAGTGTGTGTTAGTGTTAAGCTACATTCACAAATCGAAATTAGTTTTTTTTTATGTTTTCCATTTTTGTTTTAATACATGTTATCTTATGCAGCCATTCCCAAATCTGTATTTAGTTTTGGTTTTAATACAAAAGTTTGCAAACTCCAAACTTATGTTTTAGTTTTACGTTTTATACTTAGGAATAGACCAATAGGATGAAGCGTAGAATGATGTAGTGATATATAGGGTGTCCCATTTAACTTGACAACTTGAAATAACTCAAAAAATACGCGATGTACGAAAAAAGTGAGCCGAGACCAAATCTTAACAGTTTTAAAGGGGAAATCATTCTATGCTAAAATCAGGACCCCCTGCCCCCAGTGGGTGGGGCGGTGGGCAACATTAAAATCTTAAATAGGAACCCCCATTTTTTATGAAAAAAAGTTTCACACAAAACTTATGTATTTTTGTCTGTAGAATCCGAATCTGAAATAAAAAATGGGGGTTCCTATTTAAGATTTCAATGTTGATCACCGCCCCACCCACTGGGGACAGGGGGGTCCTGATTTTAGCATAGAATGATTCCCCCTTCAAAACTGTTTTAGATTTGGTCTCGGCTCAATTTTTCGTACATCGCGTATTTTTTGAGTTATTTCAAGTTGTCAAGTTAAATGGGACATCCTGTATACTTGTATCTTTCTATCATCCTTCGCATTGATGATAATCTAAGTTTGTTTTTATTCGAGTGTCAAAATGAATGAAAATAAAAACAAGATTTTAATACCTACTTTCTTATTATGATAATATCTATCTTGCTGTTCCAAAAAATACGAAAGGAAACAAACAACATATGACAGCATATGTAACTTCTGATACATCTGACAGTTACATTTACTGTATTACCGATCTTCTAAGTACAGCCGATCTTCTAAAATTTATGATAGATGTCACTACTAACAAAAATCGACAAAAGCAACACTATTTGTGAATGGTACCTAAAAACACACTAAAACATAAAGCATAAAACAAAAACTAATTTCGATTTGTGAATGTAGCTTTAGATGTTCTATTTATATGTAAGGTGTTTGAATACATGGTTTTATTTATCATATTTTTAGTTAAATTTTGTATTTTATGGCAAAATTCCGTTACAAACATTTTCCAATATTGCATTCTTGACTGATAATGATTATAAAACTTATCTGATTGTTTTGTGACAAAATGTGTTGTTAGTTTTTCGTGATGTTGTATGATTGATATTTCATATCAATATCATGTTTTAATTGATATGAAATTTCCTACAAAGATATTTATTTTGTGTGCTATTTGTTCGTGTTGTGTCTATTTGAGGTTATGTATAAAATTGTTTTCTCTGTTGTGGAAATGGAAAAGTCAAGTGTTGTATAAGTTTGATTGGGGCTGTGTGTGATGTGTGGTGGCAGCATTGACGGGTGACCTGATGACGAGTTGCTGTGTGGACATATCGCCAATAAATGGTTCATGTTGTCGTCATTGGAATTCTCGGTTTTCAGAACAAATATAACTAGTGCGGTTTCAGCGTAATTGTATTATTTTATTGATTGGATGCGGTATATTTTGTTTTCTGTGTTGTCAAATTATTCTAAATTATATATGCCTCGTTAATTCAATTAGATAGAGGTACAGTTAATAGTTTCATTACTCATATATTCAAATAGATAAATTAAATAAATATGTTGTTTTTATTAATGATGTATCTCGCTGAATTCGTCAAATTGTGTCATTTCGCTTAATCAACCTTAGAATAATAATAAAAAAGAAGCATTTGTATTTCGCCAAATTAACAAACTTAGTAGTTCAAATATCAAATGTGTCATAGAAACAAATAATTTTAATGAAATGTCTAAAACTGTTCGTTCAGTAACCTCACGACAATAATACCGTAATAGTTATTACAGTCCTAGTACTAT
The DNA here is from genome assembly GCA_911728475.2 of Pterostichus madidus. Lineage (NCBI taxonomy): Eukaryota > Metazoa > Arthropoda > Insecta > Coleoptera > Carabidae > Pterostichus > Pterostichus madidus. Next base: position 35,620,339 of record OU452308.1, on the reverse strand, counting down.
CCGGAAAGAAATCACTACGGAAAGATAAAAAATACGATACAATATGAAATACAAAATTTTACCATTCGATACCCGATATTTTTTTAGTTATCCTGCTGATATTTATGAGTAATTTTATCCGGAAGTGAAAAAAAAAAACAGTCCATAAATGAGTAACGTATGTCATTTTCAAATATGTAACTGTTTCCCTAAATGAAATTTACTTTATCAATGTTTCTCTTCTGTTCTAAAGAAATTTGAAGTATTGTTATATTGTTGTTATTTGTACAACGTATCATAAATTTGCTTCTTCGCCGCCAGCTGCAATAACTTGCACAAATTTTAAAAGAAAACTTTCTTCTAACTTTCCCCCAGTTAATTTGATTTATAATCTGTTGAATCTGATGTTGAGCTGCGAATGTATGTTCGTGAAAATTTTAAAACTTGACACAAACTTTGCACTACACTGTTACACAGCGAGGACCAAAAATTTAAATTTTAGATGACTTATTTAAAATTCATGCGTGTATAAAGTTTGTTTTGTTGGACACTGCTCATCCTGCGCCTGAAAACTGAAAATAAAAATACTTCTAAGCCGGTGAGAATCTCAGTGGCGTCTGCATATGGTTCCATATTATTATAGCGTAAATATATTTATTTGTTACTCACTTTTAAATATTATTTATTCAACCTGTTTATTCACTATGGAAATAAATATTTACATGCTATTAGCTTGTAATAGGTATTTTTACAATACTTGTACTGTAAGTTACCTATTAATGACAAAATTTAAACACAGTAAGGGCCAGTTTTTCAATCACCGATTAATATTAACCATGATTAAATAATAATGAAAACTATGGTTTCCATTATTATTTAATCATGATTAACGTTAATCGAGGGTAAACCGGTGATTGAAAAACTAGTGGAACTTTTATTGCACAGTGGTTTCCATGGTTATATCAGGACTTACTGTTCACCATGAACAGTAAGTAAATATTACATATCAAGGTTCTGTTTGACAGTTGTCAATTTTGAAACCTATTTTTCTTTTCAGAAATAATTTTTGTAAAAGCAATGAGCGTTCGCCGGGATTTGAACCCAGAACCTTTCATTCGCATAATGACTGCTCTAACGAATTGAGCTACAAACACTCGGCGAATACTCATGCTTTTTCGTGCAATCTTTAGTTGAAGAAATGTAAAGTGACATGGGTTGCGTCAATTCGTTACAAGTCAACAACCTAGTATGCGTTGGGTGATATTCCCTGGCTGAAATTTGTCAATAAACAAATTCTTATAATTATTTTTCTTTTCCTTCTATTTGTGCAAGTAGTGTAAAAAATAGCTTATTAACCTCGAACTGTAAGTTTAGGAAATCTCGATCCTTCAGACCTCGATTTCCCAAACTACATTCTTGACCTGTCACTTACAATTCATGGTGCGTAATATACTATTACAGGTCAGCTGTCAATTTTACAAGTTAGTAAACAAGCGCTTTGCCACAGTAACACTTATGAGATGTAATTTAAAACCATTTTGACGCAACAGTTGTAACTGATATGATTTAATTATAATTTTTAATTTTGTTTAATGGGGTAATGGCACAGTGGTTATCGTGTCGGCCTGTGGACCCTGGTTCGATCCTCACAGCTGACAAAACATTTTCACCAATTTAAAATTACCCCTGTGGCTTCCCCACCACTAACATCTTTGGGGGCCGTGACTTGACGGCTGGTAACCGCACTTCACGCGCATAAATATATCACTTACCGAGATCTGCATTGGCAGAGTGCCGCACCCAGTAGAAGGCGTGATATTTATTTATTTTATTTAATTTTGTTTACAAATGAGTAACAAATAAAATATTGTGCAATACATGCAAGGTAACTGGTTTAACTGCCTCAAGGAGATGATAGGCTCGCCTAATCGGCTCGCCCGTCAGTCCTCCTTTCGACAGTAAAAACTGTTTTATCATGCTAGTAATGTAAACTACTATTCTTGATTTTTATTTTTAAAGTGTTTTTTGTGTGAATTTACATAGAATGTAATAAAAATTGTATTGTTGCTAGTATGAATAAATGATTAAAGGACTATTTATCTATGTATATATCTTTACTTAGTTCATGCAGCAATCTTCTTCTCACGGAAATCTGACTGTAGTTACCCTTAAGCAATATACATACTAGGGATATTTGTGTTTGAATTTTGCGATTAAATGTGGATTGTTTGTGCTTTTGCGTTTGTTTGTTGTGATGTATGACATTTTTACTTTTAAATTTATATTTATGTTGTATTCTGTTTATAATACTTGTGTTGTTTTTCGTTGTAATTATTTCTGTTTTATTATAATTAATTATTATTTATGATGTTGTATAATTTATATGTTTGTACTTTGTTTTATATTGTATTGAGGAACCTAAACCGTGTTTACATTTAAAAAATTTATAATATTTGTTAATTTGCATATTTAATCGTTTTATTATGAATCGCGCTTTATGCATCGAGGTAATTTTAAAATTCTCGTTAAAAATGTACTGTAACAAAGAAAATGATCGAATTTATTTTTCATAGCGATATGATTTTTTCCTTTTATCCGATAAAAATTTGAAAATATAAAAAAGTTATTTAGCAACTTCAAAAGCTTTGGACTAAAATAAAATGAAGGAAAGAAACCGAAGAAAGAACTCTTTCGCAAGTGAAAGCCTGTCAATTGCATCAATTATCAATAAAAGTTTCAATCAAATTCATCACTCGCTAGTAACGACTTTTACATTTATTTGTTTAGTAGTTTCAAAGATATTAGGTTTTGACATAGCTTTTTTATAAATATATGTATATACACTGAAATTTGATACGGATACGAAGGGTGGTCGATGACAAATATGTTTTTTCATAAAAAATTCGTTGACTTTTTTAGCGACTTTTTGGTCTTCATTTAATTCATGTGGAACAAAACGTGAACAAACCTTTCTTTTACCCAAATCTTCAGTTATAATTCTCCAAATAGTATTTTTACTCGTATTTAATTCTTCACCCAACATTCCAACAGTAAAATTCGCATCGACAGCAATGATTTCACGCACTTTTTCGACTAATTCAGCACAATTTCCGGCTTATGGACGTCCAGATCTTTCATCATCATTTAAATCTTCACGACCATTTTAAAATTTTGCAAACCACTTATAAACTTGTGAACGAGATAAACAATCATCACCATAAAACTTTTTTCATCAATTCGTATGTCTCAGCAATTTTTATCCAAGTTTAACACAAGATTTAATATTTGCTCGTTGTTCCATTGTATTTTTACAACATAAACACAAAAACTACTGTCTCTAAAATGCGAGTAAATTTTTAAACTGTCACCTGATTACATGAAGTTGTGTGCGTTCGAAAGAGGAAAGATGTATCTTTCTAACAATGTATATGTTCAATAGATTGCGCTACGTGTTCTATGATTTAAATTAAAAGTTTCGTTATTTTTGGGACATACTATGTAGTGTAAAGCGCATTGCATTTCTAGGCAAAGTAGAAACCTAATATCTTTGAAAACATTATCTCGCAGTGACAAAGAAAGCGTCGTTTTTAAAGTCTCGCCTTAAATTAATTGAAGAAAAGTACGTTTGGATCCCGTTCAAGGACTGTTTTGTTTATTTTTTCACTTGAAAGACACGCAGCCCTCTTCGTGCTAAATTATTCGCACTGTTGGAGTGATGCACCATCCTTTTCTCTCATTTATTACGTCCGTTTTACTGCCTCTGTCTATCGTACGTGTTTGTAGAAGGTTTAATGACACCGATGTTGAGTTACGTACTATGTGGAAAGCTACGATATACGTATCTGGGGGTTTGTGAGGTGGGAAAGGTAAACGATGAAGATTTAATGAAGAAAGTGAGGCGTGTGTACACTGTATGATTTTCTTAGGGTAAATGCCTTAAATCAGGATTTGGATGTTTCTTTTTGCGGTTATATTGTTTTATCGATAATAGGGTTTTGTTAATGACGCCGATTTAAAATTTTAATTGAGATGAAATATAACTAGAATATGTTTAGGAGAAAACGAGAATTTTCTAACAACTCGATCATTATCTATTACCGATCGACAAACTAATATCAATTTTTACATTTCATGATTACTCTATTGAGATTTTTAACCCTGCGGCGGGCGCGCTTTTGAAAATCACATGAGCGGTCGCGCTGCGGCATTTTATGCCGCAAGTAAAAAAAGCTACAATTTAATGCAAAAAACTAAATTTATTTATAAAATAGTAAAAAAAAAAAACAAAATTAAATATATTTCTTGTAACAATAAATAATTAATATTTGTAATCTTCGTCTATGGGCGGGTTTAAGCATGTATTGCAGCATACTCTTTTGTTTTTGTGTCCTTTGCAAACAAGTTATTTGCAAGAATCACAAGTAACTGTTGTTTTGGTGTTTTTATGTGCGCTGCATAGTTAATTGACAATATTTCGAAAGAAAATCTCTTATGTCGTTCGGAAGTGACAGATTCTCAACAATTTCTTCTATTTCTCTTTCAGTGAGGTTCCTTCTTGAAAATTTTCCTGTCCAAAAATTATTATTATTTTTAATTAAAGTTATTTTACACTATATCGATGTTATAACATCCATTAAAAAAATTGAAATCATTCAAATAAAAAAAAAATTCTGAAACACATTACTTACATGACTAGTCGCGTTGCGGCACGAAGTGTCGCAATTTGGTAGTTGTCTCTTTTATGGCTTGAATACTACTGGACCTATGGTTGCAACTCACCGGTTTTGAGAATTATGCGTTGATAAAATAGTCATTTGAGAATACCAGAACGGGCATAGTTATGAAAATAAAAATAAATGTGATATATGTAAAAAAGAAAACTTGCGGCATAGAATGCCGCTGCGCGCCCGCCGGAGGGTTAAAGAAGAAGATTTGAACTGCGACATAGATACAATGTGGTACTAGTAAAAATTCATGATAATAGTACTAATATTTACAATAAAGAAGCCAATAAAACTATATTCAAATAATATTACACTGAAAAACTAATTTATACTAAGAAAAACATACACTATTGAAGAAGTTATGAACTGTATACTTATAGTTAGAGAGCTAGGGTGCAAAATGATGTCTCATTTAATTCAGTGACAGAAATTGATTTTTTAATAGGTTATGTCATGATAAACATGAAAAAAAGAAAATTAGATTTGGGAACGGGTGACAACTATAGATGTGAGTTACTTTCGTCGCAAATTTGGGACAAGACGACTATTGATGTCTCGCCTTGCGATATAACTAATTATTATAGTTATTATTATTTAATTTACATAATATGATTTACAAATATTTTTATTACACATTTATTTGAATTATTACGAATATTTGGTGAATGTAATTATCTCTGAATTTACACAAAATTTACTTAGTAATATACAAAATATTCTGTAATTGGATGAAACAGACCGCCTTACCTACAGCTAAGTAAATTTTGTACAAAAATGTTGGATGAAAAATGAATATTTTATTTAGCTTTCTATGTAAAATGCACCGCTAATATTTTACATATTATTTCAAAACATTTTAAATAACAGTATTAATGTTAGCTATCTCCTTAGCTTCCTTAAAAATGTTTTCAGGTACGACATATTTTTCAGAAAAACAACGACACATCAACAGATGAAAAATCGTGGAATTTACTTTGTGTCTAGGGATTTAAGATGACATAAATTATTCTCCATCTTTTTACGCCTTACACCAGCTTTTAAGTTAAATAATGGATTAGTTACTTAGGATAGATAAATAGCTAAGGAGGCAATTTTTTTTAGACATTTTGTACAGAAACGGACTGGCCTAATATGACACAAATTCTTCGTTTATTTGGCATATTTAACTAAATTATAAACAGTAATTAGTTATTTTGGTCAAACAAATTTTGTTCAAGATTTATTGCAAAAAATGTGATCATTGAATTTAGTAAAACAAAATGCTTTTAGACAAAAATCAATGTACTAGTATTATTTGATGATGATGATTGCATCTTCATTGTTATTGATTAGCATATTTTTCTAATTTGCTGTTTTGATAAAATGTAATTATTTATTCGCAAATTACCTTTACATTGCAGTAGTTTATTATTTTAAAGCTGAATTCATTTTTAAATATACTAAATTAGTTCGGGATAGGATTCTTTAACAATTGTAACTACGAGTATATCCGTTATGATTTGAGTATGTTATATGATTGAAACATTAGCTGTATTCCATTTGCCACTTGCTTCATTTAAATCAGTTCAGATAAATTAGATAACATGATTTAGGGCGAGTTTTTCAAACACCGATTAATGTTAATCATGATTAAATAAATATATCATCACGCCTTTTACCCATTACTGGGTGTGGCACTCTGCCGAAGCAGATCTCGGTAAGTGATATATTTATGCACGTGAAGTGCGGTTATCAGTCGACAAATCACGGCCCCTAAAGATGTTAGTGGTGTGGGAGCTACAGGGGTAATTTTAAATTGGTGTAAATGTTTGTCGGCTGTGGGGATCGAACCAGAGTTCTTAGGACCCGTAGGCCGACCACTGTGCTATTACCCCATATTATTATTATTAATAATAAAAATAAAAAAATAAATATATCATCACGCCTTCTATCCATTACTGGGTATGGCACTCTGCGAAAGCAGATCTCGGTAAGTGATATATTTATGCGCGTGAAATGCGGTTACCAGCCGACAAATCACGGTTCCTAAAGATGTTAGTGTTGGGAGAGCCACAGGGGTAATTTTAAATTGGTGAAAATGTTTGTCGGCTATGGGGATCGAACCAGGGTTCTTAGGATCCGTAGGCCGACTTGATACCACTGTGCTATTACCCCATATTATTATTATTAATAATAAAAATAAAAAAATAAATATATCATCACGCCTTCTACCCATTACTGGGTGTGGCACTCTGCCGAAGCAGATCTCAGTACGTGATATATTTAGCGCGTGAAGTGTGGTTACCAGTCGCCACGGCCCCCAAAGATGTTAGTTGGTGGAGGAGCCACAGGGGTAGTTTTTGAAAATTGTTTGTCGCCTGTGGGACTCGAACCAGGGTTCTCAGGACTTCATACCACTGAGCTAGCCATCCTATATTATTAATAATGATTAACATTAATCGAGAGTAGACCGGTGATGGCCCTAAATGAATTGAATTAAGCAAACTGATGCACTTATGGCTATGAATTACTTGAGAGTAAATTAGAATCAGTAATTCTAGTACTGGAAATAAAGTCAGCGAAGCAATCCAGCGAAGTAAATAATTAATTTAGTTCAGTAAATGTAAGTTAGATCTGATTCAAATGGCAAATGAAATACGCTTCATAGCTGTTAAAAATCTTTGAATTTATGTGTGATTGTGAAAAAAGTGACTATCGATAATAAATATCTGATATAGCCAAAATATCCGCAATTATAGACCCTTGAAACATTTTTTTTTAATTATTTAGTTTAAATTATTGTTTCAGGTGATAATAACAATGTTCCTTACTTATATACGAGATGCTCAAATCATCGAATATTACCTATGCCCACTTAAAAAATAAGAAAGGAAGGGAGCGTCGACTTGCGCTTGTTGTCCTATACAACCACGCTGTAATCTCTTGCTGAACGAACTATACGAGCAATATATTTATAATTTTATTATTAAGAACATAGTAAAAATAAATGATATCTTGATGAAGGATATTGTAATTAGGCCAGTCCGGCACTGACCTTGGCAAGTTGTTGACAGCTAGTTGCTACTAAGTGGTTGATCTGTGTTCCGTGTTTAGAGTGCTATGTGTCAGATTACCGGCCTCACCTGAGTCCGCTGGGCCAGCTCTATTTGAAGTGTGACAGAAAGGGTAAGCCCCCGGACGCCTAGCACTATTCCCCGCCGCTGACTGGCGACACTCATGCCATCTTTGTTCTCTCTGCTGTGTTGTGTATTGCGCTTGTTCATTTCATCATTCATATTCGTTTGTTTTTCGATTTGTTGCAATGCAATCTTTGATCGCAAGAGGCAATGGAAAACTCTTTCTAACTAGGATCGCCCGAGATTTAATTTCGTTTAAAATTTGGGTTTTTTTCTGTTTTGTTTGAGAGAAACTGGAGCAATTAGTTTTATTTGCTCAGGAAATTAACTCTTGTCTATTTTATTCATTTCCGGTTAACTTCAAATTAGTATTTTCCCACCCTGCAGCACTTTTGAATCAATAATAGGAATTTCAAATATACTGATGATTATGATATAAATATTGAACAAAAAATAATTTCCGTTTACGCCAATGAAATTTCAACTGCCTTACATCATGGGCGTCCATTGGGGGGAGGGCAATAGGAGGCACTTGCCCCTCCTGGCTTTTCACAACCTTTCAATTTTTTTCCAAATTATTTAATTGTTTGGATCGTATAAAAAATATTACCTAACTTTTTGTAAAAATATCTTTGGATTTTCTCTGCATACAACATTGGAAATAAATGAGTTACAAATGAATTAAAAAAAATGCAAGATATGTGAAATTTGCCTTTAATGAAACTTTCTAATTAAATAGGAATTTTAGTCTTTACAAAGTTTTCATACTTTTTTATTTACTAATATTATTAAATATTATTTACTAAATACACTCGTTGAAACCGCATTTCAATATCTCTTTTAGTTTTCGAGATATGGGCCTTCAAAGTTGAGATTTTGAAAAAGTCAAAAATCACTGTAACTCGGAAACTAAAAAAGATATGAAGATGCGTTCAACGGCATTCGATTTCTCGTAGTCTGAATTATATAGAACCATATTTTAAAATTTTTCGATTTTTAAACTGGTTTAGCCGAAAAAATCGCATTTTCATTAACCGAAATTTTTACGATCATGACTCCGACGATTAAAAAAATATATATTGAGGATGAAAATATGCATAATTATGTAGTAATATATGTGGAATCGAATGCAAAATCCTCAATCAAATGATGTCGGAATGACAATCCAAAGTCTACATAGTTTACGAGTACTTTTGAAAACTTTGCTGGAAACAAAAAGTCTTGGGTTCAATTTCTGACGTCATCTGAACTTTACTGTCTACACAATAATAGATTATCAGTAGAGAACGAAAGTTATTGATTCATCATTGCACAGTCCACAAATAGAAATCCATATTCAATATTCCTCGTAAAAGTCTGGTTGATATTGAAGTGGTTTCAGAAGTTATGAATTTCCTTGTGTTCATTTAGCCATAACTGTTTACAAATATGAAGTTAGAAAGAAGAAAAATTGCCTCTTGTATTTTCGTATTGTTCTCATGCATCAGCAGAAACATTTATAAAAAATTATTTTCCCTTTTGTATCCTCAAACTTTCTTTTGAAGTTTAAGAATTATTTTGGGATGAGGAACTGAATATTTTCGATTATATTTTGTTTGATCTTCAGATAAAAGAGATACGTATAGTAATAAAACCTGCAGATGTTTTCAGGATCGAAGTTGGCGGTGATAAATTTAAATTTTTCGTGAAACTGATTTTTCTTTTTAATAAATTAGCATCTTTTCTTCGTTTTAGAGTGTATTTTCCCGTTTGAGGAAGTGACTGAGGCCGGAAAATTGGAATCTACGGATAGTCATGGTATCTATATAAACTATGATGGAATCAGTGTGTAGATTGTGTCGTAAAAATCGTAAATACAACCCTGTATAGCTGTTGCTCTCTTGTAATCGTATCTATTCTCTGTCTATCTCTGTTTGATCTCTGCGTAGTTTAACTCTATCATGTTTCATTCTTCTCTATCTGTCTTAGAGTTTTCTTCTTACTAGGGCCGTACTACTGTATTTTACCATTAATTTATTTTTGTTTTTTTGTCGCAACTTTATTGCGAACATGATTTAGTTTGATTAGTGTACTGATGACAAGTTTTATTTTACCAACGAAATAGAATAGTTCTTCAAATTAATTTTTACTTATAATTTATTGTGTATACATACTGCTCGATTTTTAGGACTTAAATTAATCTAATTTAATTTAACGAATTACACAACTACACAAAAAAAGTTGTGATCCCCCAACACTCCCCCAAAGGGTCAAAATTTCTAAATTCAAAATGACTATCCTGTCCTACATTTTTTGGTGTGTCAAAAAAGAATATGAAGTCAGAATTTACTCATCGCCCACATATTTCACCCTAGCAACTCCCCAGAACCCCCAATCTTCCCCCAAAGGGTCAAAACTTCAGAATGTGTTGAAATTCATATTGTATATCAAATTAAGTGTTTTTCTTGCATTCGACTATCATCATGGCAAAAAAATTTAATTTTAAGGGTGAAAATAGAAATTGAAGAAAACGTGTGAGAAGATTGTTTGAGGATGGATAATATAGATATCAAAAGAAACATATTTAAAGAATACCATGAATTGACATTATTATTTGAAAACAAATTGTTTATTTTTTTTTCTTAGTTTGTTATATGTCTGTTTGATGGCGCTATAAGTTAGTGTCTCTATTTCTTTTATAAATTCCATAAAATGTGTGTATATCAGGACAATTAGCGTTTTCATAGTCAAAATTTAGAATCATATAAAATGGGTGTTTTTTTTCAATTACTTTGCGCACTAGTGCACAAAGTCACACTTTCCATCGGTTTCCAAGGTTATGTAAACCTTATTTTGAATGATGCGTGTACAAAAAATAATTTACGAATGACTGTGAAAAAGTTCAATGCTATAATTTTCGTACTAAAATCGAGCAGTGAGTAATATTTACAATTTTCCAAAGTATTTAAACGTTTAAACTTGGTCTAAATTGTTTCTTTTTCCATTTAAAATGCACTATATTCACGCACTAAAAACCGTTGAGAAACGACCAAAATACACCAAATTCCATTCATTCCCGTAGTAGACCCTGTTCATACAGCGGAACTGAACAGAAATATAAATACAAATTAATTTTCGGTTGACTGGTAACACCAGCACCGAACCGGTAACGTTACCGTACCGGTAAAAGACCGGGATCTGGGTTCGTGTGCAGTACATGAACATGAGCTTTTTTCAGTTGTGCCAATGCTGACGAAATTGGCCTCAGTCCGCTTGTTCTGTGCGGTACTTTGCACTTGATGGTGACGACCTGGTTTGTACCATTCCGATTTGATACTTTGTTAGTTTAAAGCTGATATTGTGATATTCTTAATAGGTTAGATACCTCGTCTTCAATATTTTCAATATGTTTAGAACTTGTCATTTTGATAGAAGTCGAAATGCAAAATCATTTTCGACAAATACTTTATCTATGCAGAATTAAACAGAATAAAACTAATTGTAACATTTAGATTAATTATAAAATTAATGATAATTTTTCCAATTTTCAAACCGTCATAATTTGATGAATTTTTAGCTAATTAGAGCGAATTTTCGAGAGCTAAAAAGATTAAAGTGTCGGCTTTAAGAGGATACATGCGATCTTAGGGTTAATCCTTTCCGACCCCTAAATATGTTAGTAGTGGGGGAGCTACAGGGGTACTTTTAAAATGGTGAAAATTGTTTATCGCCTGTGGGAATCGAACTTGGGTTCTCAGGATACTCAGGCCGACGTGATACCACTTCAGCAGATTAAAATTTAATAAAGAGTACAACCATAATTTGATCATTTGTTTCGTACTATTACTATTACACTAAATTATTAACATTTCAAAGTGTCGCAAATCGGAATGGCACAAACCAGACTCTTGCTTTCTACCCCTTCAGTCTCCTCGCGCCCTTATTTGCAACCCCACAGTGCAATAGGCGCTGTTCGCTTGTACCTAGCTAATGTAGCTTCCAATTCCGTGTCCCAGCACTTGGTTCACCTTCTCTGCGCGTCGTTTTGCGTCTCTGTAGTCGCGTCGCCCGTTTATTCAATTACGCGATATTCTGCCAGAGACGAAGACGGAAAAGGAAGGCGCTCCTAGCAAATTTACAAGGACTTCGGACGGTTTTTACCGGGTCTTTTTGTCAACAGGAACTAGGAACGTTTGATGGATGAGATTTTATTGGCTGTTTGGTTTGAATCACGTGCTTCCAAATATTTGTGTGATTTTATTTGACACGTTTACAATTTACAAGATTAGCTATAATAAATAATACATCATAACACAACATTTGATTCATTTTGGGGAAGTAGATTTGCATTTAGAAGGTCCGGTTGCATAAAGCGATGTTAACTATGTTATTAGCTAACAACATATTATAAAGTTAACAATAACCAAGATGGCTGACAGTACATTTTACATATTTTCTGATTTTTATGTTATAATTAGTTAACATTAGCATTAAAATGCTTATTGTTCGATATATAATCGTGGTAAAACAATATTTTTACAATACTTGTAGTGAAATTTGAAGAAAGGCCTTGGGGATCCTCAAGAATGGATAGGAAATAAATTCATTTCCTATCCATTCTTGAGGATCCCAAGGCCTTTCTTCAAATTTCACAAGATTTATGGATCCAACCTAACCTCATTAATACTTGTAGTGTAAGTTACCTATTAATGACAAAATTTAAACACTGTAAGTGGAACTTTTCTTGCACAGTGGTTTCCGTGGTTATATCAGGACTATAATATTTACTTACTGTCCACCGTAAACAGTAAGTAAATATTACATGTCAAGGTCCTGTTTATTTTGAAAACAATTTGACAGCTGTCAATTTTGAAACCTATTTTTTTTTCTGATAATTGCACTTCACTTGCAAAATATATCACTTACCGAGATCTGCTTCGGCAGAGTGCCACACCCAGTAATGGGTAGAAAGCGTGATGATATATCTATTTATTTATTTTTTATATTTTTCTTTTCCTTCTATTAGTGCAAGTATTGTAAAAATTCACTAACCTTGAACTGTAAATGATTATTTTAGACCGCGAATGTTTAGGAAATCTCGAATTATAATTACTAAGTAGGTAGATTACGGTATGAATATTTTAAATACACCTCTGTCTTGTTATTCGAAGATTATAACTGTACTGCAGTGAACCATCTATTTTAAGCCAGACATGCTAATGTTTTTCTGACATTTTCAAATGAAACATTTAACTGGGTACCTGGAAACAGACCCTCGGTTCATATGAAAAGAAATCACAACCATATAACAATTTAAACACCAACTTCAATACTCTAGTGGGGCTATACATTTTGGTTATTTCTGTGTAAAATTATACAACTAAAAAATAGTTCCCTACCTGCGGTTAGTGCCCTGAACACAAATCATATTTAAATCACGTGATTCAAAACAACTGCATATTCAAACCGGGCGATATATTATATTTCTGTTAGAATTAAATATATGATTACGCATATTGGATGTATACCGGATGCTCCATACGTCACGCTGTCACATAACTCACGCACTAGTCACGTTCACGTGCCACTGTCACGCGCGCGAACATTGACAGCGATTTGTTTTTGTTTATTATTTATCAGTTGTTTTTTATTTCACACGGTATGCGCAGTGGCAATTTGAACATATAATTAAATGTTATTTTGTTGTGCATGAAATATTGTATGTACCACGGGTGAAATTAGTGTTTCTGATCTTGAGCATGTTATTAGCCCTCGGCGCTTTGCGCCTCGTGCTAATAATCATGCCGCGGGCCAGGAACGCCTGTTTTCACCTTTGATATATAAATAACTATTGTACAACTGAACGCTAGATCACCTACTATATCTATATTGATGCCTAATTTTCTAATAAAATAGTAATTTGAAATTCTCTTTACAACTACTGAACGTGTTTATAAATAAAGGTCATGAAAGGCCAACCAATTTCTCCCGTGTCTGAAATGCCACTCAAGTATGCGCGTCACCTTTCGAATTTTTGCATGTGCCCTTTTCCATCATCATTCGCCGCCTCTGTCTGCCCGACTCATCGATCAGCTTGCATGTCACTTGCAAGTAGCGAACAATGTTTATAGCCGTAAAACAGGATTGCCAACCAATGCAACATACAATTCCTATTCGGGGAAATGCATGCTCAGACAGTTATTACATTGATTTTTTGTTTTTTTGTTTTATCTGTGATGTATTTCTAGTGCTATATTTATCATGTAGATACGTAGTGCTTTTTTAAAGTTTGTTATTGATTATACAATTTGATTTGGATGGAATGTGACACACATTTATAAGTTTTGCAGGTCTGTTATTTAAAAAGAGAACTATTGGCGGTAAATATGAGAAAACAGTTTATTTTTAGGAAAAAGTCTCCATATTGTCTTTCAGCAAAATACTTAAAATAGAAGTTATGGAGTATTCAATTCTGCATCTCAATTATTAATCATTATTTAGACAGTTTTTTTAAACAATTGTTAACTTTTAAAAAATGATGATAAATTTTTGTGTATTGTTTTCCCATATTTTTTCTCTATATCAGTGGTTTTCAAAGTGTGGGTCGCGATTCCCCTTGGGTCTATATGGTCCTATATAGTTCAAGACACGAGAAATCGAATGTCGTTGAGCACATTTTCATATCTGTTTTAGTTTTTGAATTACAGCGACTTTTTATATTTTTCAAATTGCAACTTTGAGACGCTATATCTCGAAAACTAAAAAAGATATCGAAATGCGGTTTGAACCAGTGCATTTCCCGTACATGACTTAATATAATAGCAAGTTTAGAAAATTTAGAAAATTTTTCGATTTTTTTCCAAATTTACACTAAGCAATATTTCACAAAGGTGACGAGGTAATGAAAATCTGTAAGTACCAGTGAATTCCTTTCGTAAAAATACATAGGTATGTTAATTTTCACGACAAAAATCGCACGGATAAAGTAGTTATATACGTCAATCTATTTTATAAATTATATAAATTAAACAAACCATAACTTTTATTATTTTGGATTAAGTGATCTGTTTTGCAGTAGAGATGTCACGTGTAAATTTGTAATTTGAGAAAATTAAAAACAAATCGTATTTAAAAAACTCACTAGTTTTAAGAAATGTAATATACGTCGGAATTAATATCTAACAGGCAGATTCATAAAACGGATTAGCGCTAACACCGTTTTTAATATTATCCATAACTCTGTTTCAAATAAAAACAGATTAAAGAAATGAACTAAATTTGATGATAATTAACTCTCTTTCTAACTGAACTTAAAATAAACTTGTTTCCTTCATTGAAAAGAGAGTTAAAAACGAAATAAAAAATTGTTAGCGCTAATCCGCTTTATGAATCTACCTGTTAAGGGCCACTTTTTCTATCACCGGTTAATGTTAATCATGATTAAATAATAATGGAAACTATGGTTATCATTATTATTTAATCATCAATAATGTTAATCGAGAGTAAACCGGCGATTGAAAAACTGACGCTAAGTCAAATCTTTCCAGAAAAAAATTCAAAATTAGTGGAAGATCCCATTGTATCTTATTTGACATGACTATAAAATTTAAAATTTGTCCTCAGCCAGTATAATAAAGCCCGTCATATTTGGCGTAAAGGAAGAAAATTACCTTGAAAAATTGTATAATTTGTGACTTGTTATCATCTGAATGTTTCTCATTCTATTTTAAATTGAAGTTGTCAACTGCTAAATGCAATTTAAGTTATTTTTTATCGTGAAATGTTTAATGAAACCGTTTCCTGCGCCATCAAGATTATCAGTCGTGATAAAATAAATGAAACCGTTTTGCTAATGTAGGTACCTAGTTGACAACTCTGACATCAAGAGGTTATTGCATGTGTGTTATCTTCAAACGATGTTACACAATTATCATAAAAATCACTAATTATTGTCCGTGAGGGCAATCAGCAGTTCTCAAACAACGACCATTTGAGAGTTGATGGCGTGACGGACCATTAATGTTTGAGGAGATTAAAAATAGGCTGTGGTTCTCAAATGTTTAGTACCTACTTAATGATTTGAGGTCTGCTAACAACCTATAAATTTCTGAATAGCCTAAGAACCAGCAGTTCTTAAAATGCGTTTGTTTAGGTAGGTAAATGTAAAGAATCGAAGGAAATCTAATAATATTAAGGTAGTTCAAGCATTTGTTATAATTAGAAAGTTACTAATTGTTATTTATACAAATAACTTGAAATATCTGCAGTTCTCAAACAGTGCCCTAGCCGTCTTTTTATGGTTATGACATGATTAAGCGTGATACAGCTGTCAAATCATGGCCTCCAAATATGATAGTGGAGGAGGAGCTACAGGTATAATTTTAATGTGGTGAAAATTGTTTGTCAATTGTGAGAATCGCAACCGTTTTCTTAAATTCATATTTTTAAAACATAACCTAAAATTTGAATGTCAGATTAAAATATTTATTACTGTATAAAATTTAATAACCAAATTCTGCAGTATATTAAATAAAAACCAAATATAAATTTATCTTAACGCACAAAAAATATTACCTACCTTATTGAAATATGTATGGGGTGGCTAGCTCAGTGGTATGAAGTCGGCCTGTGGATCCTGAGAACCTTGGTTCGATTCCCACAGGCGACAAACAATTTTCATAATTTCAAAAGCTACCCCTGTGGCTCCTCCACCACTAACATATTTGGGGGCCGTGATTTGACGACTGGTAACCGCACTTCACGCGCAAAATATATCACTTACCGAGATCTGCTTCGGCAGAGTGCCACACCCAGTAATGGGTAAAAGGCGTGATGATATATTTATTTTTTATTTATTGAAATATGTAATTTTGTAAAATAAAACTCAAAGAAATATACATTTTTATATGTATTATTATTATATATAAATAAATAATATATGACAATACAAAATACAATGCACATTACCTCTTGTACTACAGTTAAATTAATTAAAGATCCTCAATTCTCTAACTCCAGCGCAAAAGAATCATGAAGATGACAAACGCATTTCTGCATTTGAATATCCAAAATTTTTCTAGCCATTCCTTATTTTTCAGTCTATATTTATGTATCAAAAATGTCATAAACCTAGAAATAACAGGCGAGAAAATAACAAAATCATGACCATAGGTCTCGATTTTTATTTTATAAACAAATGTGAACAAAGTAAATATAAATTTTCGTATTAGTAAGAACTGTCATACGTTTTCATTAAAATAATAAATGTAATCGAACGTGAAAAAACATTAAACGTGTGTCTTTACTTATTAAGACATACATTAATGCCATTCGCATAGATATATGCGAATATTATTTAAAAAAGATAGCTATATTTCATCGTATGTATGATAACCTCGTCCACATATGACGTCATCGTTTTCATACAGGGAATGGAGTGCAAGAATAAATAAATATAAATATATCATCACGCCTTCTACCCATTACTGGGTGTGGCACTCCGTCGAAGCAGATCTCGGGAAGTGATATATTTTGCGCGTGAAGTGCGGTTACCAGTCGTAAAATCACAGCCTCCAAAGATGTTAGTGGTGGGGGAGCCACAGGGGAAGTTATTGAAATTATGAAAATTGTTTGTCGCCTGTGGGAATCGAACCAGGGTTCTCAGGCTCCACAGGCCAACTTCATACTACTGACCTAGCCACCCCCATAATAAAACAATTAATGTTTCATGCCTTTTTGGGAGCTGCTGAGCAATGTATATTTTAAAATATCAGTCAATTTTAAGTAGATCATCCCCTGAGTGCTATATAGTTTTTAAGAACTGCTGATACGATGAAATAGAGGTGGGCAAGCTACTTAAAAAAAGTAGCTAAGCTACAGCTACAGCTATTCTTTAAAAATGTAGCTAAGCTACAGCTATAAGCTATATTTTGTAAAATATAGCTAAGCTACAGCTAAAAGTTTTCGTTAAAGTAGTTGTTAAATTTTAAAGCTACTTTTTTAAATTATTGTGCAATAATTAAATTTGCCATTGTCATATGATCAGTCTTTTGTTATAATGACTGTTAATTTACTATTATGTACATAAATATCAAAAATAGCAAATACCATCTGGCATCTACTGTGTATTTTTGCGTATTAGAGCCAGTTAGAACCGGCAACAAATAATTATTTTGTGTGGGTTTAGCTTGTATACATGCGTACTTTGTTGACCTTCTGCTTAAAAAGTAGCTTTAAGCTACAAAAAGTAGCTTTAAAAGTAGCTTCGGTTGTTATTTTTAAGCTAATAGAAAAAAAAGTAGCTAGCTACAAGCTACAGCTATATTTTTTCACAGTTAGCTAAGCTACAGCTACAGCTAAGGTAAATGTAGCTAAACTAGTAGATAAGCTACAAAAGTAGCTAGCTACTGCCCAGCTCTGGATGTAAATATAAATATTTTAAATGGTTTGAGCTTATGAAACTGGCCGCTGTACAGTTTTTATGGACTGCTGTATGCTGTACATCATAAATAAAAACAACTTCCTTGTTACAAATTTCAAAAGTTCTAAAAAAGTTAATTAGTTCTCCTGAGTGTTGTAGCCTATTGAGAACTGCTGTTGGTACATAAATTTGAATTTTTAATGATACAAAGTCTATTGAAGTACCTTTAATCAATGATGAATTTTAATGTTAATCGATTCAGCCTGTAATTGTAATGCCCTTCTCCATAACAGATGTTAACTCGATGTGACCTAATTTTAAGCTCGCTCGGAATTCGCTGCAAAGTCAAGCTTTGAATTTGAGACTTTTGTTGCGGCGTAAGCTCACGATGAAACACAATTTTGAATTTAGCAATGAAATTTGTAACGAAGCCAGGTACATTTCAAACTCTATGTTGCGAAATCAATTTAGCTTATCGCATGTTTTCTAATTAATCAGTTTGATGAATTAAAACTGAAATTTGGAATGTAAACATTGCATACGTGACACGTAATGAAAATAATGATATTACTGCTGCTTTTTTGCTGTCTGTATGTACAGTTGTAAACTGAAAGCGTTAAATATTTTTATAACGTATATCAAGCTTTTAAAGTAATTTTAAGCTTGTTTGATACCTAATAGGATTACAAATATAAAATAATTTTGTAGCTTAATCACGTAATGTTGACGCTAAAAATTTCAGCACAGTTTTGATAATTAAATTTAATGGTACATTTAGTCAATTTATCGTAAATTTGTTCAGCAGTACGGTGGTGTATATAGCTTTACGGCATTCGAATCCCGGAATCCCGAGTTCGAATCCCACAATACGGCTCGGTGAGTCCGAACCCTGTACTGTAATTGGGATTTTTTAATCCTAATTCAATTGTTTAGCGTAGTTTACAAAGTAAATTCTATGTTCGTATGTATAAATCTCGCGACTTGTCTTTAGGAAGAAAACTAGCTGATATTGTTACTTCTTTCATTGTTACAGTTAGATTTCTACAAAAATCGTAGTGGTCGCCGCACTTAACAGTTTCTCTCTGTCAATGCCGACTTAGTCGGAGTCTAGGAGAACAAAAGTTGCATAGACACACACTAAGTTAAAGAAAGTTCGGTTGTCGCCTTCAACTTGCCAGCGGTGCCGTGGTGTAGCGGTTATCACGTCTGACTAGCAATTAGACTGTCCCTGGTTCGAATCCAGGCGGCATCCGTATTTTCTTTAACTTTAATAGATTAGCTGATATTGTTTATACGGCGGGGCAAAAGTTACCTTTTCAAAGTTAAAGTCACTTTATAGTAAATACATCTTTGCGCTACATATAAACTAAGTCATTTATTTTAACTGTTGTACCAAATAAAGATTATTTGTAACTGTGTTTCACAATACAACTGTTCTTGAACCTTGCCGATTTAAAAGAAAATTAAATATAATATTCTGTTGTTTCTAAATTAAAGGTAGTCATTTCAAATATTTATTCTAAACCTAGAACTTGACAATTAAGAAATGAACGTGATGAAAACAACACAGAAAATATAGTGCGTAAATCAGCTTATCAACTAAACCCTGCTGAAACATTTTCTAGAAAAAAAAATCAATGAAATAAAACATTCAGTACAATGAATACAACTCAACAAGGGCTTACGTTTGTAAAAATAAATCTTGCGAGTTTAAAAATAGAAGTACATCGAGTTCACAAGCCTAAGTTACTTAAACAAGTTTATTTACGATGGGATTTGGACCTCGAAGCAACGAAATACAAATGGTGGCATCTCGTTTCGCCCATTCTCATCTAACACAACACTAGAAAGAAGATTTAACCGTATTCTAAACTTTCCTACATTATTTTTTTAAGTAAATACTTATAAATAAATAAATATATATCATCATGCCTTATACCTATCACTGGGTGTGGCACTCTACTGTATCAGATCTCGGTAAGTGATATATTTTGCGCGCAAAGTGCGGTTACCAGCCGTTAAATCACGGCTCCCAAAGATGTTAGTGATGGGAGAGCCACAGGAGTAGTTTTAATGTGGTCTGCGATAAAATAAACTACACTCTCAGGATTAAATTATTGTATTTTCAATACAGTATCAGAAAATAATAATTTTTAGAAAGAAATTAGAAATTTAGATAAGATTTATCATTCCCTTAATAGATGTCGGCCTCGGGTCGATTTCCGCCGCCGACAAAGTATTTTCACCACATTAAAATTATCCCTGTGGCTTCCCCTTCATTAACATCTTTGAGGACCGCAATTTATATATCACATATCGTGATCTGTTAAGGTAGACTGCCACATCCAGTGATGGGTAGAAGGCGTAATAACATTTTTATTTTTTAACAACGCAGATAATAATATTTTCAGGAATAAATTCGGGATTTACATAAAATTAATTATTTCCTTGATGATGTCGCTAGTGTCAAATCATTCCGATATTTTTAAATGCATGAATATTGTTTTACTTTCTTTCCTTATGGAAGAGAAATTTACTTTCCTCGCTAGGTATAAAAAAATATCATTTTATTCTCTCAATTGAGGGAAGACATTTTTTTTTCAGACAGGGTGGTGTAAAATATTATTTCAAAATTTAATTACTATCCAAAATGAGAATGGCCAAAATGAAAACCCTCCATATAAATCTAAATACAGTGTCCGTATTTCTATGCTCAGACATACGCATCAGTTATGTGATTGTTGTTATGGCAGGCCTGGCAGGCATTATCTTCCAGAGCATTGTCTGGGGAAATATAATAATGTAAGGTTGGTAGTTATGCCCATGAGCAAGAACAACTGTTCAAACTGAATTTGAATAAATTTGTTTAAGTAACTGTTTGAATTTAACCCTGATTATTCTGTGTTTAGAGGTAACTTTGGGTTGTACAGGTTGGTTTTGGAGATATTTTGGAACTTGGAAAGAAAAATTTGACAGGTGTATCTATATGAGAAAGTTTTAGGACTGTACGAGGAAACTGACAAAATTAAAGTTATTTACTACATATGATTATACCTATTTGCTTTTAGTATTTACAATTTTACTTGACCTATTAAAAATAAACTTAAAAAAATGTATAAAAAGTCTATAGTCCATATCAAATGAGAAGACAAGAATGGGATCTTCCACCATAAACGAATTAGATAAAATAAACTATATTATTATGACTATCCAAAAAAAAAGTAATATTCCAATAAAAAGATATAAGCGATTGAAAATTCTGTCATATTGTCATAAGTATGTACTTAGTTTGAAGAAAACGTTTTTATTGGCTAAAACAAATTTTTGCTCTGCGAGGAAGAGAAATATTCTAGAAGAATCTCAAACTGTTTGTAGGATATGCATATTGTACAATTATTAATAGTTATTTGTTTAATTAGACAAAAAAGTATCTCATTTACGGCCGCGATTATAGTTTCATAGTCGAGGCTATGAATGTAGCCAAGGCTTTGTTGCCGTATGAACAAATTTTGTTCAACGTTTAACTTATAAAATATATACTTACTATAATAGTACATAATATGTTGCATTTGTACGTAGTAAGAAAAATATCTTGTTTCACCTAATTAGGTAAATTTATCACCTAAAAGTATGGAATGCAATAAGTTCGACTAATTATGTAAGTTAAACAGTAGTATTATAATGTAGGCTAGCAAGCATGGTTGATTTGCGTGTCCCAAAAACGCACGCACATTTTAATTTATTCACAATATTGATCATATTCTTTAAAGTCTTGCAAATTGATAATTATCTCCCAACACACTTATATCCTACCGACTGCGCCAAATATCACACTAATTTTTTATCTGCTGTAGGTCGAGTGGGCACATCACACTATATGGCTCCAGAAGTGATCCGGCATCAACAGTACGGTAAGCCGGTGGACATCTGGTCCGCCGGGGTGCTGCTCCATGTGCTGCTCTCGGGCACGTTGCCGTTCACTGGCACTCGGCATCGTCTTCATGAGAACATCTGTCGCGGAAAGCTACATGTGAGTATTGAATTTTTTTTAAACGTTCATAGAATAAGAAAAGTAGGGAGTTGAAATATGTTCAACGGCTTCTGTTACTACGAGTATATAGTGGGTACAGGGCCGGTTTATTGAATTAAATGCATTATGCATATATTCACATTGTTGTACTGTCGTTGTAATTTTAAATTTTGTACTACACAATTGTTATCTCTTCTGGGAACGTTTTTTACTTACCTGCCATTAAATCTAATAACAGATAATTAAAGTTTCATAACTTCAGCTCGGCAACGATCCATTGATATCAGTTTAAGAAGAGTACATAAACCTAAGATTACTTTTATCTTATTTTCTTACAATAAAAACAAAAACCTTGACTTCTTCAGTTTCTCCCGTTATAAAACAAACAATAAACCCTTAGCCTCAGCTGTTACATCGTTACAGCACCTCAAAATCCATTTACACCTAACTCCGACGCAAAACTTTTCTTCGTGCTTCCAACCATTAAAAAATCCCAAGAGCAGACATAGTAGAACCTTGTAGTCCGAGATACCTACATACGCCAAGCTTCTAAACCACTGAAGTTGCCGGCTGTAAAGTAGACACTGCGGTCACTGAATCAGTAATTCTTGTCGGATTACATTGAGGGTAAAATATAGAATAGCAGTTCAGTGGCGGCGCACGGAAATGAACGTGGTAGGCGCAAAATAAATATAAATATATCATCATGTCTTTTACTCATTACTAAGTGTGGCACTCTGCCGAAGCAGATCTCGGTAAGTGATATATTTATGCGCGTGAAGTGCGGTTACAAGTCGTCAAGTCACTCCCCTAAAGATGTCAGTGGAGGTGGAACAACAGGAGTAATTTTAATGTTGTGAATATGTTTGTCGGTTGTGGGAATCGAAAATGGGTTCTCCTCCTCCACCACTTTGGAGGCCGTGATTTGACGACTGGTAACCGCACCACGCGCAAAATATATCACTTACCGAGATCTGCTTCGGCAGAGTGCCACACCCAGTAATGGGTAGAAGGCGTGATGATATATATTTCTTTATTTTTAGTGAAGGGGACGGAATTTTTTTTAAATGGCATGCTATAATTTTTTTGATTCCATTCGAAAGAGTAATTTTTTCTCTATATAAACATATCAAAAATAATAATACTTTATATGAAAAAAAAATGAGAAAAATCGTATTGAATAAATGCAATTTCACAGATTTTTTTAGGAAATGGATTTTAGTTGTCATAGATATACTAGCGATAAAATAAACAAAAACCATAGAGACGGCTGTTATTCTCGAGAATAACAGCCGTCTCTACTGTTTTTGATTATTTTATCACTTACAATATTTTGCCATTTGGATCAAATCTAACTTGCATTTACTGAACAAGTTCACTTATTTATTTCACAGGATTACTTCGCTGACTTTATTTTCTGTATTATAATTCCTGATTCTAATTTAGTTTGAAGTAATTCTTTCCAATAAGTGCATCAGTTTGCTTAATTAAGTTCATTTAGTCTTGTTGTCTAATTTATCTCAACTGATTTAATTGAACCAAGTGGCAAATGGAATACAGCTAATATAACTAGTGCATTGAATATTACCGATAATTTACCATAATCTGAAAATAAGAATACAGAAATTAGCGGTAACCTTGAAAATGTATTTTTTAGACATGGAAGATATTGTGTCACTATATCCTACGAATAGTAAAGTTAATTACTATGACACGCAATTTCCGAATAATTTCCAATCATGCGCAGCCATGTGTTTCCACGCACTTCAAGGAAAGCAACCACTTTGATAATGTGAAATTCCTAGAACTTTCTGTACGCTAGTTAACACGTTCGCTTTGTATCATGTCTTACTTGTAAAGTTTTCACTTTGACTTGCCACTAATTTGCTTCAAATTCCTACTCTTTATATCACATAAAATTCTTATTACAACGTTCAAGACTCCCTGGAATTGTATTTTGACTTTAGAGTTGTATGCATTTGAGCGGATATTTTAGATTCTATGATAATTGATCCTTGGATGATATATTCATCAAATGGTGTACCATTATCTCTTGTAGCATTCTTCTTAGTTTTTGTACACTCCATTCGGATCAGATGTCGTTTTGTAAAATCAAGTATTTACAATATACAAAAATGTTCCTTATCCATAGAAAATTATTTTATTATGGTCTTAGGGAAAAAGTGTTTACGCCTACTTTGTATGGCTAAAACATGAATTTCTGCCCGGTTGTACATACAAATTTGTAAAACAAATTTTTGAATAGTCTGTATACCTAGATTTTCCAAAAACATTATTGACAAATACCAACATTCGCTAAACATTTATTCATAAGATTCTTCCTGCAAGCAATTTTCTCCAATCATTTGATCCTGTCACATCACATTCATAATTCTTTTCATACAAGGTCGTCTCATCTTTCGTTCACGCAATAAACCTTCAATCATATCCATCCATACATTCCTAATACATCCACATAGCCTCTCACCATCAATTTCACCAACTTACACCAGTTCAAGCAATCTTGAGTTTCATCTACCATCGAAAAGATTCACCCAGATGTGACATCAGTTTTCGTGCATCAAGTTCAAACTGACTAACTTTTACTGAACTTATTCGGCGCTACTGTGCATCGGCTCCAAGCTGCGGTAAAGAAGACGGTCGTGTTCGTACACTGAGGAAATGTACTGTTTTATTACTTTCATTCCGGTATTCCGGGCGGTAAGATGGCTACGCTACGGCGTGTTACGCACTATTGCGTTGCGGTGCTACGCGGGCGCTTTATAGAGACGCAGTCCCTGAAGTGCGTCATTGCGTGGAAATCCCTCTGAAACACATAGATGTGAACTTAATTCGATGATACTCTGCAGATTGTTTTTAATGGCGATGAAGGTAGAAAATTAGAAATAGACAGATATAAATGAGTCATTACTATAATGAAAACGTTATAAACATCGACTGATGTCATCAAAAAAATTTAGCTAGATGAATGACATAGGGTGCTGCTATGTTTACATGGTATATGTATATGTAATCGGCTTTAAATTTTATTGCGCATTGTTTTTTTTTTAGATGACAAGATTTCATTTATCTTTTTATAGACCGTGGATCTACTAACTTTTAGTGCGTCTAGTATTCTTTAATAAATTTTAAATTAATAATGAAAATTAATTATATATTTACTAATATATCTTTAGTACAGCACTTAAGGGTAATAGCGGTCCATTATTTTTTTATTCTTGTACAAAATAAATTATTAAATGAAGAATAAGTAATTCACATTCCTTTAATCAATTTATTTCCTTCGGAATAGACCATATTATTTTCTATAGCGCCTCTGCCGGAAAATTTATGAAATGAAAAAAGCGTGCCAGGGTGACAAACTTTTTTTCAATTTTTTCCAATTATGTTGGCAATACTAATGTTTGTGACGCCATGTGACGCGAACGGTGATGCATATGCGCATGTGCGCATAAATTGTGACAGTTTTATTGTCGCCAGTTTGAAGTTGACATGAAATCTTTAATTTGAAATGTTGCTCTGTTTACTATTCTTTGGAAAGAAATGAAAAAATATTCCCTTATTAATTAATTAATTCAAATTACAATCACAACAAAACGTAAGTTTGAAGTTATCGGCCAGTGACAGATGACAGAAGAGCAAATTGGCGCTTAAAATTTTCAAATTTTAATATTTATTTTAATATTAATGTATTGATTATTTATATATTATAAGGGCAGAATCCGATAGTAAGAAATGAAATATAACTTGTATAAAAAAATTATCATTCATTTACGTTTAGATAAAATGATATTTTACTTTAAAAATACAATTTTTTCCATAAGAATACATTGGTTTCATTTTAGCTGTACTTCCTAGCATATGATTGGTACATTATGAGCATGCGTATTGAGATAGTAATATGGTCTATTGCTATAAAATAACTTTTAAAAACTACTATAGGTCAAAGTCAAAGTTCTCATCAACAAAAATTAAATTTTAAACAGGGTTTAAAGAAATAAAAGAAAATCGAATGGATGACAGCAATGTTAACTATTTAATTTGACATGTCATTTTGATTTGCTTTTAATTTTTGTTGGTGAAACCGGCATTAAACATATATTTTGATGTTTAAAACAAATGAGGTAATGGCACAGTGGTAGCAAGTCAGCCTGTGGATCCTAAGAATCCTGGTTCGATCCCCACAGCCGACAAAACATTTTCACCAATTTAAAATTACCCCTGTGGCTCCCCCACCACTAACATCTTTGAGGGCCGTGATTTGACGGTTGGTAACCGCACTTCACGCGCATAAATATATCACTTACCGAGATCTGCTTCGGCAGGGTGTCACACCCAGTAATGGGTAAAAAGCGTGATGATGTATTTATTTATTTGATTTAAAACACAAGATCATTAATCTGACAGATCAATGACAACTCGATATAGACAGATATTGTGAACGTGCAAAATATAAAATAATTATTATAATTGAAACAGATTTATTTTCAATACATGAATCGATAATAAATGTAGGTATTATTCAATATTCTTATATAAGATTTGTATTTCAATGTATTTTTTTTAATTATCATTTAATATTGTACCAGTTTTTTATGATTTGATTAAGTTTTATCAAGATGGATAACCTCTGTTTTTCTTTATAACGTTTTTAGTATAGCTCTATCTGTAGCTAACAGGTATCTGATGATCATAAAGCGTTGATATATGAAAGACAAATAAATGGAGCATAGTGCATAGTTAGGTTTGAATATACCAGAAATTGTATCATTGTAAATAAATAGAAATATATTTAATTTCTATGGGGTGGCTAGCTCAGTGGTATGAAGTCGACCTGTGGATCCTGAGAACCCTGGTTCGATTCCCACAGGTGACAAACAATTTTCATAATTTCAAAAAAAACTACCCCTTTGGCTCCTCCACTACTAACAACTTTGGAGGCCGTGATTTGACGACTGGTAACTGCACTTCACGCGCAAAATATATCACTTACCGAGATCTGCTTCGGTAGAGTGCCACACCCAGTAATGAGTAGAAGGCGTGATGATATATTTATTTATTTTATTTTTATATTTAATTTCTATTATGTTTTAATTTTCTGCAAGTACAATGAAAGAAAAACAAATAATAATACACTTTGCCTTATATAATAATTGCCTTACTAATTGGTAATAACAACTGTACGAAAAGAATACCCAAATAATTCATAATTGGAATAATGTGCAGGAATTATGTTGAATAATTCCCTATTAACTACCTATGAGAGCTTGGAAAGAGAAAAAAAGTGAATTAAGACTACTTGAGTATTGTTAAGATATTTTAATATGGGTGATTTAACATCAATATAAAAGTTTTACAAAAGAAAAAGTTCTACAGAAACTGACTCAAGTTTGACGATTAAGTACTTTTTTGTTACTTTCAATGTCTCTTTTCATACTGTATTTGTTAACGGTCTCTTCTTATTTTCACGACATGGAAGTTATTCCATGAATTCAAATAGGTATTACTATTGTGATTTTGTGCTTAACCGAGTTACCGTACTTTGAATCTAACGACGCATGTTATAGATGACTAATATTACGTTATGTTCAAATATTAGAATTTCCATAATTTTAATTACTTTCTACTTTGTTTTGAAATTTCAACAGGCGTATTTTGTTAAAATATTAATAATCTTTACAACTCATTAACTAATGAATGGTCGTGTTGGTATATGAGTAGAGAAAAAATATTTAAAATGACATCAAAGTGTGTGCTGTTTGCAATTTATAAATAATATATATTGACATATTTGTCATCGTCTACGAGTATATGCCACTGCTATACGTTTCTTATTTATTTAAAAGAAAATTATTGTAAATAGAATATTAATAAAGGAAAAAGAAAATTTTCGATTCCTTTCCTTTGAAGCATTTTTTATGTCCAATAATAAAGAAACTATTGTCTGGCAAAAACATATTTGTATTTGTTAATAAGTATTTAGTTAATATTATTTATAAACATGTAACAGCAGAAAATCATAATAATAATAATTAGTTCAAACGTCCCTAAGATGAGCACGGACCTTCTTCAATAAATACATATTAAATTGAAACTAAACTAAAGAATTCGATTTGCTTTTATTTACTTAATCCATAAAACAAAAGACAAAATGTCTATTGCGATGTGGAATTGAGTCTTAATAAATAAGAAAAATAGGAAAAAAAATTTCCATCACTTGTCTCATAATTCCACAGATGTTTTACAGCACGTTTGCATCAACTTCTCAGGTCATCAACAAACGGCTGGTCAGTTCAGCTTTAACCACAGACGCGTTTCGTCCTTCCGGACTCATCAGTATGGTGCGATCATTTATCCAACTAGATCAACTAGGAAATAGTGGATTGTGATACCGACTTAGCTGAACTGACTGATGTTAACCTATCTGTCGGTAGATGGCACCACGAGTGGCTTCATAGCTCTCATGTCATGTTACCGTTGTAGATAGGTTAACATCAGTCAGTTCAGCTAAGTCGGTATCACAATCCACTATTTCGTAGTTGATCTAGTTGGATAAATGATCGCACCATACTGATGAGTCCGGAAGGACGAAACGCGTCTATGGTTAAAGCTGAACTGACCAGCCGTTTGTTGATGACCTGAGAAGTTGATGCAAACGTGCTGTAAAACCTCTGTGGAATTATGAGACAAGTGATGGAAATTTTCTTCCTATTTTTCTTATTTATGAAGACTCAATTCCACATCGCAATAGACATTTTGTCTTTTGTTTTATTTCAATAGCTGTCAAGCAGTTTGCGATTTTGTCGGTAGATGGCACCACGAGTGGCTTCATAGCTCTCATGTCATGTTACCGTTGTAGATAGGTTAACATCAGTCAGTTCAGCTAAGTCGGTATCACAATCCACTATTTCCTAGTTGATCTAGTTGGATATATGATCGCACCATACTGATGAGTCCGGAAGGACGAAACGCGTCTATGGTTAAAGCTGAACTGACCAGCCGTTTGTTGATGACCTGAGAAGTTGATGCAAACGTGCTGTAAAACCTCTGTGGAATTATGAGACAAGTGATGGAATTTTTTTTTCCTATTTTTCTTATTTATTAATTAAAACATTTAAATTTTTTGTTTCACCCTGCTAAAATACATTTTACATTTTCAAAAATTGATTTTATTTGCTTAATTAGTCATAAAAATTAAACACACACAAACAAATGTATAATGTTGAACTATCATATATATATTTTAAACTTTATTTTAACAGTAATTAACTAACTATATAAAGTAATCAGTCAGGTAATGGTAGCGAAAGATTTACCTATTTCTCATATTATTTGCTTATGGCATAGTATGACATTTAACATTTGACATTTTCATAAAATCTATTTGTTCTTCTCTAAAATATCATGACCTTTATCGCAAATAATGTCGAATGCAATGACAAACCCATAAAGCACAAAACCACGTTGTTTGTTCCCGGATTAAAGCCTTGCCAAATCATGAAATTAATTAATATACCTAGTTACATTTAGTGACATTTCACATCAAAGTTCACATAAGCTATGAACTGCGCAAGTGGGAATTTGCCGCAGTGGGATAACCCTCCCTTTCGGGATTGGAAAGTAATTGGAACACATCTGGTATTTCCGTCGAACATAAATCCTTCTGACTTTTTGGTTACAATTAATAAAACAAAATCCTGGTGCAGAGGTTAAAATATTCAAATTTGGATCTTTATCACCCAATATTAACTTCTGCTGATGGTCGATGGTTCGATGCTCAGCTGAGTTGTGACAGTATTCACCTTAGGAAACAGATAGCAATCGCACGGTGCAAGATCTGGCGAATAAGGCGGATGGTCCAACACTGGGATGCTGTACTTGGCTAGAAATCTCTTGACAGACATTGCGGAATGAGCCAGCGCATTGTTTTGATGGAGAAACCATGACTTGTCCTTCCACAATTCGGGTACTTTTTTCAATAAATTATAAGTTTCAGTAGCAGTTTTGCCAAGTTTCATGTGAAATTTCACAACAATTCATTGCTCTAATGTTGCACTTAATATTTTTTCGGCGAGACAAAAAACAACTCTAATTAGAACGAATGCTACGGCTATACGGATTTGTTTACAGAAGCGAGAGGTACTACATTCGAAAGAGAAAGCTTCACGCTGACGGTCGCTGGTGTTTGGCGCAAGCGTACTTCGTCTGTTGCAGCGTCAATCTCGTTATTTAATAGCCACATCTCGTATATACTTTAAGGAACATAAAAAATCTCCTGTGATATTCGGGCCATAATAAAATAATTACTTACGGATAGATTAAAGAAAGGGCAATGTTTTTATTGTGAATACTTAATGTTGCAAAATGTCAAAATGTACTTGTTTTAATCTTTTGAATTTAAAATTAAAAGTTCTTTTGTTGTTTATAAAATATTGTATGTACCATGGGTGAAATCAGAGTTTCTGATCCTGAACATATTATTAGTCCTCGGCACATTGCTCCTCGTGCTAATAATAATGCTACGAGCCAAAAACACCTGTTTTCACCCTTGATACATAAATAACTATTACATGTTAACTGACTATGCCTACACTTACGTCGGAGACACCATATATGAACTTGAGTAACACGTTTTTTGGACTGATAGATTTACATCTTTCAATTGTTTAATTCTGCAGCTTTGCACTATCCTCATAAATTCCCATTTATCCCAAAATAAACAATCGCACAACACATAACCGACAGGGCGGGCCCAAGGAGCCATTAAATATTTGCCGGACATACATTTTTTACCCTTTGTCTCGTTCTTAAGCCTTGCGATCATTAATATCAATTCCGGGTATGGATTTACGAGGCAACACATCGATTCGTGTATCAGAGTGTCCGAGGCCACTGGAACACCCGACACACTAGTAAAGTGTAATGTATTTCCTGTGTCCAAGTTGGTCACTTGTACGCAAAGGGGTTTAGTAGGGTCAAAACTTGAACATATGTCCGGCAGTACGGTGGGGTGGATAGCGTTACGGAACTTGAATCCGGAGATCCCGAGTTCGAATCCCACTCAAGCTGGAAATTATAAGAACAATCACTCTGCGGCTCGGTGAGTCCAGACCCTGTACTGTAATTGGGATTCAATTCCTGTTGTACAGATAAATAAATAAATATTATGAAAAGATAAATTTGAAAGATACGTATGTAATTGGAGGAAATCAAATTGAATTATAGAAATTATTTTTTGAAGTTTTTCAAAACAAATGAAATGTTTTATTTATTGTTACGTGTATGCGTTTTAACGAAACCTATCATTATTGTAGTAAGAATAAAGCTCTTGTGATTATTCCTGGGAATATATATACAAGCCCAGTCCCGCTTCAGTTGGCTCGAATCTAATTTTATCGTTAAAATTTAAATAATACTAAAAAACCCAGGTAACTTATATTTACTAAATTCTACAAATAATTTTCAACATTTTTAACTAAATTTAACGTTAAACATACCTTAAAGACAAAATGTATAGCATTTTCACTCTCAATTTTTTTTCGTCACATAAACTAAATCAACTCTCAAATGAACTATCATGATTATTATCTTGTGGGCAGTTTGGCGGATGAAATTGAAGTTAATTATTATTTAAAACAAACTTTATTATTATACAGTTTTTTAATAAAACTATTTTTTTTTAGTTAAAACAGAAATGTTTACTTCCTCTTTCAATGGCTGTCATTTCTAGATGTATGTATCGATTGACTTAAAATTTTATCTGTGTATTAACAACATACTAGTATATGTCTCATTAAAATTTCATTTCATTATCTTGCATACTACACGAGAAATAAAACAGTAAAATATAACATCAAACGAAATAAAATTGAGCCAACTGAAGCTGGGCCGGGCTCGTATATATATATATATATATATATATATATATATATATATATATATATATATATATATATATATAAAAAATGTGAAACTTTAGTTGTGTTAATATAATAATCACTATTTGTTTGTCAATAATAAATTATTACTCACGGCAGTCACTGCGTTACTACAGAAGCCACGATTAATTATTACTCACGGCCGTGGATAATAAAATGCATTATTTATCAATGACTGTTCTTGGTCTTGGAGTAAATAAATGAAAAGTGGGTTTTAGAGATTTTTAATTTTGTAAAACTACCAAATTGCGAATATTCTGTGAAATTATTCTTAGCTGCATTAAAAACTCATTACTTAATACTGAAATAATTTTGATTAATGTGTTTGTTCTAGTTGGACACTCCACAATGGGACTTCATCAGCGAGCAAGCAAAAGACCTGGTGCGCCAAATGCTTTTGGTGGACCACACGAAGAGGATATCCATCCAGGAGGTGCTAAACCACAAGTGGCTGAGGGTAAGATCAAACTTAATATTATAGATGTAGCTAATACCTTTATTAGGAAATAGTAGGCCTAGATTTTCGACGGAGGAATCATTACGACTTTTAGGGTTAAATTCATAGTTGTGACTCACCCTCATCTCATTCTAACCTCACACTCAAAGTCGAAGTTACTAAGGCAACTAACTCAAATTTTGCAAATTCTGGACTAGTTAACTTAGGACGAAATTCATAGTCGTGACTCGGTCTCACCTCATCCTCACCTCACTCTCAAAATCGAAGTAACTAAGGGCCAAATTCACAGTCGTCACTCACTCTCATCTCATCCTCACCTCACTCTCAAAGTCGAAGTAACTAAGGCAACTAACTCAAGAATTTGCACAATTTGAGTTAGTTGCTTTAGTTACTTCGATTTTAAGTGTGAGATGAGAATGAAGTGAGGGTGAGTCACGACTATGAATTTGGCCCTAAGGCAAGTAACTCAAGAAGTTATACAATTTGAGTTAGTTGCCTTAGGTACTTTGACTTTGATTGTGAGGTGAGAATGAAGTGAGGATAAGTCACGACACTGAATTTGGCCCTATGTTACTTTGACTTTGAGTGTGAGGTGAGGGTGTCACGACTATAAATTTGACCCTCAGATTGCTTTATTGGTAGTTGAAGCACATTCCTTATCGTAATATCAAATCCTTTTGATACATAAATATCACTTTTCGAATTAGTTAATGAAATTATAGGATTTTATAAATATTTTTAAATATTCGCTACCAAATATTTCTAAATTATTTTATTATTCACACGGTCATATTTTCACCATTTGATAATAATTATATAACTAACATAAAGTAGTTTTATACAATTTGATCAAATACTATAAATAGAAACATTCTGTTATACATTTCATTCGACTTTTGTAGTTTTGACAGATCGAGTGACTCTGGTCACCATGATTTAAGTTTTTAACATGATAATAACCATAATTAGAATTTTAA
The DNA here is from genome assembly GCA_911728475.2 of Pterostichus madidus. Lineage (NCBI taxonomy): Eukaryota > Metazoa > Arthropoda > Insecta > Coleoptera > Carabidae > Pterostichus > Pterostichus madidus. The sequence goes on along the minus strand of OU452308.1, from coordinate 35,586,698 downwards.
TTAAAATAAATATTATTTGAAGTGCAGATTAAGTTTAACATAACCTAGGTTATGTTCGTTTGACAGTATTTAGTGAAAAGAATGATCTTCTGATGACGATATCATACATAATTTGACAAAAAAATTTAAGTAATCATTGACCGTGTAACCCCGACTTAAAATAATTTAGAAACATTAAATTTTGAAAAATATAATTATATCTTGAAAATATTTTACAAAAAGTTCAGTGTGGCTTGTGGGTAAATTCTCAAGGGTTGAAAATACCACTTTGTGTTATTGGGTATCCGAGTATCGCATCGAAATATCAGCAATAAAAATTATTACTAAGTTTAGTATCTAGTAATGCCGAACATTTCGTTGTACTTGTGACCAAAGTAATTGCTCTGTTTACTTACAACTACAAATTAAATTTAGGATTTTTGAAGAAATATTTTGTATTAAATAATTAAAAATTTATTTGAATGCGGGTGTATAGTTATATCTGGAAAACTGTTTTAAATCGTATGTATTGCTAAAAATCTATTTTCTGAATTTAGTATTTTTATTACAGATTGTCAGAAGTGGTGTAAGTAGAATGAATAAATGGATTTTTGTCTTTCATTAATTTCAGTCTGAATTTGAACTTAAAACTGTGTAAATAGTAGTTTCATAAATTTGTATTTATTATTTTTCAGGCAGATTCATAAAGCAGGTTAGCGCTAACACCATTTTTTATTTCGTTTTTAACTCTCTTTTCAATGCATGAAACAAGTTTATTTTAACTTTAGTCAAAAAGAGTTTTAATTAGCATCAAATTTAATTCATTTCTTGAATCTGTCTTAATTTGAAACAGAGTTATAGATAATATTAAAAACGGTGTTAGCGTTAATCCGTTTTATGAATCTGCCTGTTTATTATTATTATTTTGTGTGGTCATATTTTTTTTTTTAATTTTTGAGTACTAAAAAATATAATATAATTTATACTAACTGAACACAAGTATTTTTTGTTGAACATAAACGATTTGTTTATAATCAATTTGAAATCGGGTCAGCGGATAAAATAATTTAATTAACTACGCTCTTGCTTTTATTAAATTCGATTCATTTATTGTTTATGAAAATGAGTAATTGAATTATTATTTTCATTGAACACAAAAGTCAGAAACACAATAATATTTATATAATTTTATATAAATCTGTACATAAAGCTCGTTTTATATTATACTATAGTTTGAACAATAAATTAAATGCAAACATGCGGTATAGTTCGAAATTTCGCATTGCTTTCAGTATGTCCTATACGAACCCAAGTAATTAACATTCTTGTATACACAGTCGTTCTCCACTATTATTTTTTTTTACAAAACTGGGTCTAATTTGAAAACTATCTATAATTTTAGAAAGTTTTAATTGTTATTCATACATACATACATATCTTCACGCTATATCCCAACAAATGGGGTAGCACGAACCCTAAAATCACTCATAAAACATTCACACTCATCAAACAATCAGCCCTCGTCAAACATTTTCATCCAAACAAACCACCCTCACTTCAACCACATTCATAGATCAATCCATATAAACTCATTCATTTATTACACTCGAAATCATTATCACACAACAAACCTTCAATCACATCATTCCTATTTACTTATCATTCATTTTCTTTCTTCAACGTACTTAACATATGCATAAAACATCTCAAATTATTCACGTTTACTCCTAACAACGAATCAAATACCGAAACTAACAACGAATTTACAAGATTAGAAAAGATGAAAGCGATAGCCTGCACTTGTATATGAAAGAAAAGTCCACACAAATTATTATTCAATAATCTGTAATGATTAACTGAAAATACTGTGACGTCATTATTACAGAAATTTGGATCTCAAACAGTGGAACTCGAATAATAATAAAATATATATTTGATGTAATCAAAACAATAACTTCAAACTTAGCTGTTTGTCAGACGAAGTCAAAAGACATGAAAAGTATATAGAATTCTGAATACAATAAATGTGTGTTAGAGAGAGATGATTAAAGGGAAATCGAAATTCTATGACGTCAATGTATCTGGAATATAAAAACTAATAAAATTTTTAAAACTTTGTCGTACCTGGTACGAAATTTTTGGATCATGTCTTAATATAAATTTCCTATTTACCATTTACCATTCCACCATTGCGCGTAGTATGTATATAATAAAGAATAAATAAAAGAAGACCTATTAAATTATAAAAACATTGCAAATTAAATAGCAAGTTAACCACTGGGAACACTGAACACAAATAATATTTTCCAAGTTTAAAACAAACTTGATTTCCACTTCAAATAGACGCAGGATTACCCTGTAACAAGATTACATTCCAAGAACAGGGTCTTATTATCCAGCAAAATTCAATTTCTTTACCTACTGTCCCTTGAAAAATCAAAGAAGGCCCTGAAAATACACACGTGCTTCTTAAAATAGCATCCTTTCTTTCAACTGCATTTCCACCCTTCTCGCCCAGACAAAACGAGAAAACAATTCTCAAAGCACTCGTTTGTTTTCATATTCTGATTGACTGAAACATTTCATCGTGCCCAGAGTCGGCATAAGGAACGAGAAATTGATTTTAAATAAAATATCTTTTGATTACATATTCTAAATTTGCAGGAAAATATTATTCTTATATTATTACATTATTTTGCTTGCTTTGGTTTCCATAATTTTCAGTTAAATGGTTTATCAAACTTTTTAAATTTAATTTTTTTAATATTCATCCAGACATGTAAATATATTACTAAATGTTTAATCATGTTGAGTACCGCTGATGCAATATTTTAATATAATAATAAATGTAAATGTAGTGACGTAGCAATTGCCGCTTGTCTATTGGTGTGTAGTGCGCATGTCTATAGAATATCAAATCAAATTACTGTGCACGTGGTTCTATTGTATTTTGATTGATTAGTTATTCTTGACGTCAAACTGCCTGTTGCTCTTTTTCTGTTTAAATTATATTTTCAGCTTTTTTGTTCATAATGTTTTAAGATTATGGGATGGCTAGCTCAGTGGTATGAAGACGGCCTGTGGATCCTGAGGTCCCTGGTTCGATTCCCACAGGCGACAAATTTTCATAATTTGAAAAAGCTATCCCTGTGGCTCCTCCACCACTAACATGTTTGGGGGCCGTGATTTGACGACTGGTAACCGCACTTCACGCGCAAAATATATCACTTACCGAGATCTGCTGTAGCAGAGTGCCACACCCAGTAATGGATAGAAGGCGTGATGATATATTTATTTATTTTATTTTATGTTTTAAGATTAATTTTGTATAGGTAGTAAACAAACAAATCTGTTGCCTAGTTTACCGACTGATAAACTAAATTAAATTAGATTAACAGTGTAATGCTCTGTGTTGTAATGTGAAAAATGTCCTTTTGAAATTTAAAAATTTTTGCAGATTTATTTTTATTTATTTTGTTGTTTTTTTTTATCTGTCAGTCTTTCCCTTGGATTTATAGAGGACAGAATAAACTGTCTTCTATTGTAAATGTATTTAAATTAACAAATTCTAATGAACTTTATTTATTTTAAAATATCGACTGTCATTTGAATGAATTAATTTTATTTACTTTGGAGGTAAATTAATTTGTTGTTTATAACACAGGCGAATTATGCATTTTAATTTACATACAAATTTATTCAGGCATAATAATTTTCTAATTGGTGCAGAAGACACATTAATGACTATAATTCTTTCGTTATTATTCCCTGTGGGATTTATACAGGGTGCAACATAAGTAAGGAATATTGATATTATCTCCTGAAATAATCATTTAATCTTTATAATTAAAAAAACGTATGTAGCCAAAATTTAATTTACATATAAAACATTCATCGCAGATAAATGTTATTAAATATTAAAATTAATTTAGTTAAAGTTATGTAACATTTTTCTACATAGTTTCAAAATAAAATTACAGCTAGTTAAAATTTGTAGCTTATATTTTAAATAAGATATAAACATAAAACTATTCTCAAAATGTCGTGAAAATCAATGAAGCCGAAAGGCAATAACAAACAATCAAACACAAACAGAGAATTTAATTGGATTTAAATATGAGTTAAAATATCTTTAAATGAATATTGTATATAAATTAAATACACTCTTTCCATGAATACGAACTAATCCCCATGTTCACACTGTGTGTTCTACAGGACCGTGACAAGGGCTTGACGAAGATCCACCTGTCGGACACTGTGGAAGAGATGAAGAAGTTCAACGCACGGCGGAAATTGAAAACGGCAGTCATGGCCGCCGTGACGTCAGCTAAATGGTCGGGTTGCTACGGGGAAGCTGCCATGGCTACTTGTGACAGCTTCTCTGACTACGGGGATGACGAGGTCTCATCGGCAGGTCAGTTATTAGTTGTTTTCCTTGAATTTACTTTCAGCCCATGCTATACAAATAATTACTTAACATTAGGTTCTACTAATCTCTTTCTCATATCAAATTAATTATTAAATGAATTGAAGTTAATTAGAAGATGATATTCTAATGTCTGACTCGCAAACACAATCTGTAATTGAATTTCTGTACATGTTGTCAGCAAGTAAACTAATTTAGGATGAGTAATATTATTTTTCAGCTGTCAAAGTTTCAATATTAATTTAGAGAGACACATGTCAAATTGACAGTAAAAATAAAGTTAGTAATCTAGCTAAATTAGTAGTTAGATATAGGTTATGTTACATGGTTTGACATTTATTTATTAAAAAAAAAGGCTGAGTGAATCTGATTTCACAACTTTTTTTGTCTCACGTCACATATTTATTTATTTATTATTAAACTCTCAACAGGACAGAGTCCCAATTACAGAGGGCATATGAGTAAATAATACAAAAGTATTTAAACACGTGACCACAATTAGACAGAGATACGTACAAAAATTAATGAAAGACATAAATAATCTACTACAATTACACTTATTCTATAGCTAATAGTAAAGACCCAAATAATTTGTTTTTAAACTGCTGTAGAGTATCATTAAATATATCAATATTACTTCCTGGGTTATCAAATTTATTAAAAATATTACACATGTATCTTATAGGACTCCTTGCCTCATAGTTCGTTTTTACAGTTTTAATAGCAAATGCAACTTTTATCCGCGTGTTACAGTGTCGTGGTACATTTAAACATAATAATGATAGCAGATAAGAATCGTCGATAGCATTATTAATAAGTTTATATAGAAAATTGCAAGCCTACAAGCTACGACGATTTTCAAGTGATATCATTTGGAACTCAAATAGAGAATCATCATAATGAAAAAGAGTAGCGGGCAATGTAGGTTTACAGAACTTATACCAACAATGTCGTACAAATTTTCTTTGGATAGATTCAATTGGTCTAATTGAGTTCCTATATAGTGGATTCCATACCAAAAAACAATACTCTAGTTTAGCACGTACAAAACAATAATAAAGCGATTTGAGGGTACTGAGTTTATTGAAATTACGAGAATTACGAATTATAAAACCTAAATTCCGATACGAAGATTTGACAATTTCTGTAACATGACAAATAAATTGAAATTTTGGATCAAACAATACCTCCAAATCCCTCATTTGTGATACTCGAGATAGTGTCGCATTTGCCATGTGATAATTACAAACAAAAATAGATTTTTTCATAGAGTAAGACATAACTTTACACTTACTAGTATTGAAAAATAATTTGACCTCAGAAGACCAAGAAAGAATGGAATCAATATCTTGTTGAAGCAAAAGGCAATCTTCAAGCGTATTTACAACTTTATATATTTTGATGTCATCAGCATATAGGAGACATTTTGAGTTTTGAATGACATATAAACTAATTATTAAAATTCTACGGCCCAATAAAAATATATTATATTTTTATGACCATCTGACAAAAAGGTATACCTACCTATATTTTTTAACAATTTACAAGAACAAAATAGTTATTTATGCAACTAGTGTTGAAAGTGTCACTAAGCTTAGTGATGCACGACATAATAAAAATGAGTGACGAGGTCGATATAAAGACGACAAGTGCGAAATCTCGCTCGAGATCTAAGAGTCTTGCATTCTTATATATCTATACAAAATATTTTGTTATTTAACTTTGTTTGTATCTAATACGGAGTGATCAAAAGGAATTGTTACAGTTGGCAATAAAAACACTACTTGAAATTGGTAATCCTGATACATAAATTCATTTCCTGTTGTTGACAATAACATTTAAAATTTAAATTTGAGTACATTTATTATTACATATATTTCTAAAGTATTTCTATTACTTAAAAAGTCAAAATTCTATTAGCTGTCAGACTCCTGACATAACCTATTTGTATTTATTAGAAATGTCAAATAGCATTTCCGCCTTTATCTGACGTTGTACCAACTGTGGAATAAAAAGATCTCTGGAATTGTATTGCCAACTATAACAATTCCTTTTGATCACTCTGTAATTCATTACAATCTTTACAGTAAAAAAATCAGAAGAAATCGAACGCTACGATACTAGCTTCTGCTATAGATTTGGCTAAAGTGTGACACCATATTAACTTTTGTTATTTATCCAATTCCTTTTGATCACCCTGTATTTTTGAACTAAAATATTTTTTATTAATGATCAGTCGGAAAGAGTTACTTTCTAGACTTCATTTATTGACAGAAAGTTGCCATTTGCAGACCAAATTTACTTTTAGACCGTTGCTAACATCAAGTATGCAAATGTTAGCAGACCGCTTTTAAATAAAACACATTAACAGTGTTTTCTTATAGACTTATTTTTATTAGAGATTAAATAAAGTCCTTCATTAATATATGTGTTAAAATATCTTGCGACACATCAGTAGAAAAACTCTGTTCTAGTTGAAAATATCTTTACAGACCTCAACCTAATTCTAGCTTCAGTGTGCAAACATCTACCTTCAACCTGTGCTATACTAATAACTACTTAACGTTAGGTTCTACAGACACAAATAACAAACTAATATTAAATTAATTATAGTTAATTAGAAGATGACATTCTAATGTCCAAATCACAAACACAATCTGCAATTGAATTTCTGTACATGTTGACAGCAAGTGAAGTCTAAATGAATAACTTACAAACTGAACAACGGACTGATTTGAACAGTTAGACGGTTCTTGTTTCCTAAGTAATTTGCTAAGTTCAATATATATCACTATAAAGTGCACTAAACCATATCTCTGTAGTTTGAATGCAATAGCAGTGGACTTGTTTGTAGATGAATATCACTTGTATTTGAGTTCTCGACACAAATAAGCAACTCATTGGATGGGACAGAGTTGAATTTGAATATGGAACTGTGTTGTGTAAACTGAAACTTTGATATGTGTTTTATTGACATGGATATGTTATTTACAATATATACATTTTGTTTGGTGCGTGTTTCAATTGTTTGTTTGTACATATATTTTATTCCAAACAGATTTATTTATTGTTATTACAGTTTATAATAATACTTACAGGGACGTATTCTGTAACTGATCTATCAAATTTTAATTAATTAAAAATGTTAATTCATAAAAATATGTGGCAATTTTTTAATACAGTGGCATCATTTTCTTGAAATACTGTTTACTTTTTGCGAACTTAATTTTATAAGAAATTGTTGAAATAATACACAATAATATTACGAGAATATAAAAACTATTCTGTATTACTGAAATATCTGACTAACTATTCTTCGATTACAAGAAGAATCCAGTTGCCAGCAGATGTTTTTACAGTCGGGACATTAAATAATTTTTCATAGTAAAAAAAAAAAATATCACATATCAGATAACAATTTAACATTAAACCAAAATTTTACCCATTACTGAGTGTGGCACTCTGCCGAAACAGATATCGGTAAGTGATATATTTTATGGAGTAGCTAGCTCAGTAGTATGAAGTCGGCCTGTAGATCCTGAGAACCCTGGTACCCTAGATTCGATTCTCACAGGCGACAAACAATTTTCATAATTTCAAAAGCTACTCCTGTGGCTCCTCCACCACTAACATCTTTGAGGGCCGTGATTTGACGACTGGTAACCGTACTTCACGCGCAAAATATATCATTTACCGAGATCTGCTTCGGCAGAGTGTCACACCCAGTAATGGGTAGAAGGCGTGATGATATATTTATTATATATATTTTCGACCCCCAAAGATACTAGTAGTGGCGGCGCTACAGTAATTTTTAATGTGGTGAAAATGTTTGTCGGCTTTGGAAATCGATCCAGGATTCCCTGGATCCACAGGCCGACGCGATACCACTGAGCCACCTACCCCATAAACTACTTAGTAGAAAATTATTAATTTTGAATGAACACTATTTAGCTCGAAGTAAAACACCCAAAGAATAAAGTACAAACAAAATATATACAAATTTTATAAAATACAAATGATGCGCGGCATCCATTGCATCCATAGAATGCATGTAACTGGGTGGCATATTGAATTTAATCTGCTTAACTCGGTAACACCGGGTGCCGTTGTCACACCAATGACAACGAGCAACCAATGCGGTACATGACCTTGGTAATTGAGTCCACTTAATAAATAAAAATTACAGGTATTAAATGCAAAACCAAACGTACTGTTGCTCATAGCCACCCAAGATCAACCGCATCAATGACAACCTCCATCATTTTATTCTTACACCTCATGCTCTTCCTGCCCCTCGCTTCCCTTGCCGCCACCACCACATCCATCCCTTCCATGTCATCCCCACTACCACTACTTCCCTCACCACTACTTCCCTCTCCAGCGTTCGGTGCGTTCTCCCCACTCTTGCCCTCGTCCATATACAGAGGGAGGCCGGCCAATGCCATGCCGAGAGCGAAACGCGCATGCTTACTAAGCTGCGTGCGCAACGCTGACATTGGAAACAAGAGAAGGGGATCGGAGCCTGATTGGGCGATGCAAGCGCAGAGTGTACCGTGGTATCGGCGGAGAAGAGCTGGGAGGTGGCTATCGCGTAGAGATTTGGAGAGGGAGACTAGAAGGAAGAATGCTAGGTCGTGAACGGGGGATGAATATCTGAAAAAAAATAATTATAAAATTAGTGGTGTTTAAATATGAAAAAAATACTGGTGGTAAAATTTTATTAGGATAATTTGTACAAGCAGTCATTTCCTTTATTAACCTACGTAATACTTATAATCTTATATCTTTATGGGATTGGTGGCTCAGTGGTATGGAGTCGGCCTGTGGATTTAAGAACCCGTGTTCGATTCACACAGCCGACAAACAATTTTCACCACATTAAAACTACTTCTGTGGCTTCCCCACCACTAACCTCTTTGGGCTGGTAGCCTCACTCTATGCGCATAAATATATAACTTAAAGAGATCTGCAATGGTAGAATACCACACCGACAAACAATTTTCACCCCCCCACCACTAACATTCTTGAAGGCCGTGATTTGACGGCTGGTATCCGCATTTCACGCGCAAAATATATTATTTACCGAGATCTGCTACGGTAGAGTGCCACATCCAGTAATGGGTAGAAGGCGTGATGATATATTTATTTATTTTATTTTATTAAAAGATTACGGGATATCCAGGATTTTGGGTACTGGGAGGTTGTTAGAATATTGTATTCACTATTAAAAGTTCATGATAATCAAGAACTCTAATTAAAAACAGTGTTTTGTTTTCAGGTAATAAAGTTTTGTTTCGATTTAAGTATAGGTAACATAAAAATGAATTCCGGTAAACAGAATGTTTTACTACATATTTAAAAAAATAAGTTAAATATATCATCACGTCTTTTACCCATTACTGGGTGTGGCACTCTGTCGTAGCTGATCTTAATGTCAAACGAAGGCGCAAAAAACAATTTGTTGTATGATTCTAGGTGTAGATTATTTAGTGTAGTAAAAGGAACTTTAAATATTATATAAATAAGATTTATTTACATCACGCCTTTTATACATTACTAGCAGATCTTGGTAAATAATATATTTATGCTCGTGAAGTGCTGTTACCAGCCGTCAAATCACGGCCCCCAAAGATGCTAGTACTAGGGGAGCCACAGGGGTAATTTGAATGTAGTGAAAATGTTTGTCGGCTGTGGGAATCGAACCAGGGTTCTCATATGAATGAAAATTATCTCTTTATGATATTATTTTTTTGTGTGTAAACAAACGAAATGAAATATCTAAAAACAAAATCCTTCCTGCTTTTATAAGAATCAAGATCAAATCACAAAGAACATCATTCTCATATCCTTGCCAAGAGTTATCAGACTCATCGATTATTTCTTTTTGGCATATCTCGATTTGAAACATTGCCACGTCCGACCGTACGCAGAACAACTGAACAACGAAAGCACTCGCAGCCAACTTCAACTTGATGAGTTTTGCATAGGGGTGACCTATTTGTTAAGCGAGCCACAAAGGCATTCCGAATTTATCACATTTCCGGACTGAAATTAGAAAGCAACAAGTCTTGGCCGCGAATACAGCGTGTTCCAACTCGAACGCAACAAATGAATAACTTTTTTTACACTTTGTTTCCACCCTAGCGGAAAATTTTAGTACTCAAACTTTGGATGGAATTCTTTTCTTTTTTAATGGGATATATACTTCTAACTGGAATTCATTTGTCATAGAGTTCCGACAGAATTTTGTCATCCAGGGAATCTGTGAATATATTTTTGTTACGGACCTACCACAAATGTTTCAGGATGCGACAACCGGTAAGGGATGACGGCAAAAAAGCGCGAATAAAAGGAAAAAATCTACTTTTTATTTTCGTTCTACAGTTCGTATGTACGGGTACTTGGTACTATCATATATTACATACGAGTTGAATAAGTGAATAGTAAATTTATTAAAAGTTTTAATTTTCAAATTGCAATAAATTGTAATGATTGTTTCAAGTTCCACTAGAATTTATTATTTATTCTTTGTTTACTAATTTATTTTAATAAAATGCGGATTAATATGATTTTTTACTGTTTATAGTTAAATTATTGTATTCAATTTGAAAACATTAAATTTATATGGAAATAATAACCAGCAAGAAAGTGCCTATCTTTCCTGACCAATTTTAGTATGGAAAGTAGATTTTTACAAAAATAGTCAAGTAAAGTACGTATCCAAGGTTACTAAAAAGTAACAGTCTGGTAAAGTACAAAACAGTCTGGTAAAAATTTTACCTGACTGTTTTTTTTATTATAACCTTGGATACGTAGTCTGCTAATACAATTCATATGTATAAAAAAATGTAAACATTTTGAACTATTTATGATTATTATTAATTAATTATTAAATTCAACGATTTCAGAAAAAATTGTATACATAATACGTCAGGAAAGCTTTATTATTTTCTTGACAGATGTCATTTGGATGTCATTAATGTCAAATCATACCCTTATTTTCCAGTTGAATATGACTCTACTTTTCTTTCTTAGGCAAGAAAAATTTAGGTACTTATTATGCCACCATGACAAAAGTAGGTTTTATTTCATATATCGAATTTAGACATTTACCGCCAACTCATTTAGAAAGTAGTACTTTCAGCACACGTATGGCACTGATAAAAATGATTTTAAAATTAGTTTTCAAGCGTTTTTAGACGGTCTTATAAAAAATAGTATGTACGCCACAAAAAATCTACATAATTAGGTACGTTTATTAGCATACATTTCAAATAGATATTACGTACCATGAACTGTAAATGACAGTTTTTAGGTTGCGAATGTTTAGGAAAATCGAGTTCCGACTACATTCTTGACCCAAAAACTATCACTTACAGTTCGAGGTTAGTAAGCTATTTTTTACAATACTTGCGCAAATAGAAGGAAAAGCAAAATCGGTTCCAAAATAGACAGCCGTCAAATTGTTGTCAAAATAAAGAGGACCTTGATATGCAATATTTACTTACTGTCCACGTTGGATAGAAAGTAAATATTAAATTCCTGATGTAACCATGGGAACCGCTGTACAATAAAAGTTCAACATACTGTGTTTAAATTTAGACATTAGTACTTACAGTACAAGTATTGTAAAAATATCTTTTTATATTTACATCTATATTTTTCACATGTAGGAGTAGCCCATGCAAACCGTCTTCTCCCTGTCTTTTAACTCACTTAAATCCCATAATTTGAGGACTGATATATAACCTTCATAATTATAAATATATATATATATATATAAAACAAAAGACAAAATGTCTATTGCGATGTGGAATTGAGTCTTAATAAATAAGAAAAAATAGGAAAAAAATTTCCATCACTTGTCTCGTAATTCCACAGAGGTTTTACAGCACGTTTGCATCAACTTCTCAGGTCATCAACAAACGGATGGTCAGTTCAGCTTTAACCATAGACGCGTTTCGTCCTCCGGACTCATCAGTATGGTGCGATCATTTATCCAACTAGATCAACTAGGAAATAGTGGATTGTGATACCGACTTAGCTGAACTGACTGATGTTAACCTATCTACAACGGTAACATGACATGAGAGCTATGGAGCCACTCGTGATAAATGATCGCATCATACTGATGAGTCCGGAAGGACGAAACGCGTCTATGGTTAAAGCTGAACTGACCAGTCGTTTGTTGATGACCTGAGAAGTTGATGCAAACGTGCTGTAAAACCTCTGTGGAATTACGAGACAAGTGATGGAAATTTTTTTCCTATTTTTTATATATATATATATATATATATATATATATATATATATATATATATATATATATATATATATATATATATATTGTACCGAGATCTGTTGTAGCAAAACTGCCAGACCCAAGATTGGCTAAAATCGCAAGATGATAGCTTTAAATAATGTGTCTTTAATTCCTAATTTTCGTTATTAATTTTGTTAATTATTATTTATATCTAAATACAAGTAAAATCTGCACCGTAAAGAGCAGTTAAGGAGGGAATCCATACCGTGATGTTACGCAATTTATTAGAGTGTCTTAAGCGGTTAAGATAATAATTTAATGAGTCTTCTTGTTTTCACTTTCGGAAGTTAAGATTGTTTAACAAGCTCAAGATACTAAAGGCAATGACGCATTCTAATTTGTTACTTACCAACTGTAATTTAAGATGCGAAATTTACAAACTTTGTAATGTTTGCCAAAATATATGTTCCGTAAAATTTTACTGCATATTTATTTGAAAAAGTGGAGGAAAAGCTTGAAAAGTTTTTATAGAATTTCGCCCAAGTTTTAAGTGTTTGAAATTTTGAGTGATGCACGTAATAAGCACGTTTTATGTGAGAATGTACGTTCCGAACGAATAATTGAGATCTTATGCTTTACTTTCAAATTTCGAACAAGTTGAACAAATTTCAATTTTCGTGTTGCTTTATTTTTGTAACAAAAACATTCATCTTGGACTTCAATTCAAAACTCGTTTTATAAATACACAGTCTGTTTATTAAAAACAATTATAATTAAAAGCTGTTTGAACAGCTGTCTGCGTTACGTGAATTGAGGTTTTATTTTCTTTATTTTAGTTTTATTATTTAAAATTTCACGTTCTAATATTATATCCATAGGAAATCATGTTTTGTCAGTAAAAATATAACAAGAGAGTCAGAATTGATTGAAAATAATTTAGTAGATTTCGAATCGAAAACTTATTGCTACATTTCAATAAGCTTGACAAAGAATCTGTAAAATTATTTTCTAATTTATCGAACTATCAAATAATATTTAAATAAATTATTGATAATAAGATATCTGACAGTTATCAGTGACTATTTACCACCTATATGTGATAATCAATAGAATCACGAATTTGTTTGAAAATGGACTAATGACATGAAAGCTATTTTGATAATTTTCCACTAGTGAAATTAATAAGTGATAATTAGGGGGTAATTGGCTCAGTGGTATCGAGTCGGCCAGTGGATTCTGAGAAGCCTGATTTGATTCCCACAGTCGACAAACATTTTCACTACATTAAAATTATCCCTGTGGCGTTCCCACCACTAACATCTTTGGAAGTCGTAATTTGACGACTGATAACCGCACTTCACACGCGTAAATATATCACTTACCGAGATCTGCTTCGGCAGAATGCCAAACCTAGTAATGGATAATAGGCGTGATGATATATTTATTTATTTATTTTTTATTAAATATCCTTGGTTATCGATAAAATAAATACAAATTTCATAAATGTTAATTGAAAATAATCAATGATAGTAAATTGCTTCATATTTGTTATGTATTTTAATATTTTGACATTAGTAGCGTTCGATTTGCAAACAATCTCACCTCAGTTCATTTCAACTGAGTTGAGATTCTCTGAAATGAGATGATATTTTTTCGATCACAAATCGAACGGGTTTTGACAGGTCTGAACTGAGTCGGTTACGTGACGAACGTTGTAGTATCATTTCGCGAACAACACATGATTTGCTTGATGTTTTTGTTGGAAGTGAGCTGTGAGACATGATTTATAATGACATATACAATTTAAAAAATTGTTAAATAACTTCCAAATATTCAAACTACAAACAAAACATAACGAATTCTACCCCCACTCTTAACTGAGTAAAAAATCTCAGTACGCACCAGTGAAATAAGTAGTGCAGCATCGGCAAGGGGGGAGGTGAGTGTCTCACTTGATCTCAGTTGTGTCAGTGCAAATAGAACAGCACAAAAAAACTGTCAAACTGAGGTGAGGTGAGATTAACTGAGATTTGGTGCAAATCGAACGCTACTATTATCGATATACTTCGTAGATAAAACGTCATAAAAATTAATGACGTATGACATAACGCAGCATCAATGATACAGAGAGATATCTAAATATAATACGTGTTTTACTATTAAGAGATTATTACAGCAAGAAGCTTGTTCCAAATTGTCTATTATGTGTTTTTGTGTCTTATTCTGTGACTGAGGATTATGCTCTATTTTCTTTTTGTTCTGTTTACTTCTCAGTTTTGTGTTTCATCTTTTGTTGCTCTTAGTTTGTTGTTGCTTTTACTTTGCAATTCGTCTTGCAATTTGTTTTTAATTATTTGTTTTTAGTAGGTTTTTATTATTATTACATTTAAAAGGTTAGGTAATATTTTTGTTTTCCTTGTAAGAGATAATCTCGTAATTCGTAGGTTTTCCCTTTTAAAAATTATCGTAAAATTTTTAAGTTAAGATACTTACGCAGCTTGTGGATATAAATTTTCACCATTTTAGCATAAAATGAAAGAAGTGAATATAGGACACGTCCATCAGTTTGATGTCAGAAGCTACTGAACCAGTTTTAATGTAACCTGATATTTCATATCCTTATCAAAAGATGTCAAACCCTTTTGATTTTGAATTTTTCATGAAAATCGCTTCTGTTCATAGTATTTTATTGACAGAACTCGCCATTGTTCTATACTTTTTATGGCGTTAAAAATAATTTGGAACAGTAGGATTTTTATATCGATAAAAAAGGTTAAAAAAAAACCTTGTCATGTATTGTTTTGAGTGTTGGTATAAGTTTGTAAAAATAAAAATAAATAAATAAATATATCATCACGCCTTCTACCCATTACTGGGTGTGACACTCTGCCGAAGCAGATTTCGGTAAGTGATATATTTTGCGCGTGAAGTGCGATTACCAGTCGTCAAATCACGGCCTCCAAAGATGTTAGTGGTGGAGGAGCCACAGGGATAGTTTTTTAAATTATGAAAATTGTTTGTCGCCTGTGGGAATCGAACCAGGGTGTCTCAAGATTCACAGGCCCACTTCATACCACTGAGCTAGCCACCCCATATATTGTAAATTAAAGTTTTATAATTTTGAAAATTTTATTACCAGATTAATTTCTAAAACAAAATATGTGGCATCATTGTGAAGCTAACTTAAAGTTCTTGCTTTCAGAAAATATATTAAAAAAATGTGTATTTAAAAAATCTAAGATGAGATCGATTCTGGCAAAACCGGCAGTAGAATTTAAGACCTTTTCACACCAAAAAATGTCCTGAATATTGTAATTTAAACTATAGGTCGAAAATTGATAGTAAATAAAATAGCTATTTGTCCCCATATTTTCAATCACTCTGTGAAGATTTTGCAACTCACCTGCATCCTTGATAATCCAGTAAACAACATCCAATCGGATTTCCCTCTTCATCATCCTTCATCAACACATTACTACTCCTCACATCCCCATGTGTCACAACCTTATACTCCTCCTCCCCACCCTGAACCATCCCCACCATTTTATCAAACACATTGAGGGTAAACTCCGCTAATTTATCCACATACACACTCCCCGGCGGCAACGATCTCTTCGCTAGCTTCAGCGCATCATGTATCGCGTGGACGAACATCTTCCCGAACGTGGGGCGCATCTCCTCTCTGAAGAGGGCCTCGGAGATCTGCTCTACGATGTTGTGGAAACGCAACGGGTGCTGGTCCTTCATGATGAAGGATATAGCGTGGAGTTTAGCTAAGGAGTCGAGGATTTGAAGCGCTTGGGGGAGGGACAGTGGGGTGGGAGGTAAGGGGTGGTAGTTTTGGAGGAGGAGGTTCTCCATGATTATGTAGGATAAGGGTGGGGATAGGAGGGTGCGGTAGCAGGTTGGGGATGATTTGAATATTACCTGGAATGAAAACAATAAAGGAAACATTTAGTTTATTTTCCTTGATTAGATATATTAATTTATTTTTCTACGACTACTATGTACAGTTCACTTTTACGCTTTCAGTTGTGAATGTAAAGTTGATGGTTACTAAGAAACAAACAAATAAATATTTTACTGCGCGTTTCTCATGGCAACGCGCGTAATATATTTTTTGTACTCGCATCAGCTGTATTCCATTTGCCACTTGGTTATAACAAGAGAGTGAGAATAAATTGAAAATAATTTGACAGATGTTTCGAAAACTTGTTGCCAGGCAATAGTGACTCAAGCCCTACGGGCTTTCGTGGCTATTGCCAAATGGCAACAAATTTGAGAAAGATACTGGAGAATTATTTTCTCATTTATCCAATTCTCGAGTTATATATAATTAGATTATTTTTTGAGTTAGCTGCTGAGGTCGATTCATCCAACTTAAAAGATTTTGAACTGGGTTCATATCGATTGATTATTTATTAATGTATTCTTGCAAGTTGTTTCCGAAATTTGTTGGTGTATTTCTGTATCTGAAATACAACTAAATCGATTTTTTTTCACACATTTTACTTGCCGCGTTGACAGTTTTAAATAATTATTTGAGAACGACCTATCATTTGTCACAAACAAAAAAGCATCTACAAAGATTATTTCCGGGAATAATCCCTAGAGCTTTGTTCTCAGTATAATAATGACAGGATTGGTTAAAACGGTGACATACAATGAAGCATTTTATTGGTTTTGAGAAACGTCAAAAAATAATCAGTTAAATTTAATAATTTTTGATAATTTAAATCGTAGGAAAAATTATGTGTGTTTCACGAGCGTAAAGTATCTTTGTTCCTCTTGCACTATTATAGTTCTTGCCTTCGGCTTGCGCTGCAATTACCGTGCTCGAGTAACAAAGAATCACTTTTCGCTCTTAATACGCACTATTAAACATACTGTATATGACTATTAAAATTTACAAACCTGAGAACACTTTCCCCCCAACTCCTTAAACGCCTCCAACACCGCATAAAACATAACCTCATTCTTAAAAAAAATCCTTCCTTCAGAGACAAACCTCCCATCCTTGTCTTCCATACACTTCACATACAATTTCAAACATTTCATCTCTGTCTCACCACCACTATCCCTCGTCTTCACCATCACAGTATACGCAGAACTTAGCACATCACTTTGCGAGTCTATCCGTTCGATTTCCATCCGGCTGTCATGCGGCATCCCCTGCTCATAAGCCACGGACTTTATCGCGTCTTCCAGGAGATCTGGAACGGTGGATATACCTGTCATGGCTGCGGTGATAGAGATGGAAACGTCGCTGGTGTTTATTTATAATTTAGAGTGTGGAGTTAGGAACTTGTGTAGTTAGTAGTTAGGTGTTCATGATACTGACGTTGTGGGAGATTGTGGTATGAATATTGATATGCAGGTCAAAGGGTACGATTCAAGGTTTTGATGAGTTGATATACCGGATGTTAAGTGGGTGATAGTGATTGTTGGGATCATGTTTTCAAATTGTAATTTGTTATTGATGTTTTTAATTGCTCTTTAGATTAAAATTTTAGTACTACAATAATGTAGGAATGTACAGTCATTGACCAGTAAGAATGCCAGAGGGATAAGGGAGGGTAATCCACTTAATAGTGTTCTTACACAATAAACCATGGGCGTCGCATCTGTGCAATTTGCTACTCTCGATTGACGTATTTTAATTATTTTTCTTAAATTTTCGCTGATAAATTTAACTTTAGTGTTTTATTTTGTGCTTCATTATCGCTCATCTATATAAAATTTACAAAAATATCCCCGCGCTCCAATACGAATAGTATTGCCGTGTGCAGATGCCATTTTGCTACTAATATGTGTTCATTCCTACTGAGCTTCTCGCCGTTTGCAAAAGAAGTGAGGATACAGTGGTGCAATTGTACTTTCGACAGAAAGGCACTGTAAAATTGTATTTATTCCACTGGTCTATTGCAGTTAATATTGGTTTGCAAAGCGGTTCATGTGTTACGTATAACACTATTCAGTGGCGTACCTAGAGAGGGGTTGTGGGTGCGGTCCGCACCGGGCGGCACATATTTAGGGGCGGCATTTTTAATATTTTGTTTTAGTTGTAAAATCAACTTGTTCACTTCATAAGTTTACTATTCGATTTCTACAAATTATGAATTACTATATGATTTCGAATATTTTTCTTCATCATCAAGTCAATGTAGGGTTGAAAATATTATCTCGAAAAATTCCTTTATTACTGCCTAATTTAAATATGCCATCCAATGGTAAAAAAGTTCCCCACCTATAGTGTGTCTCAATTAGAATTATTTATTTATGTTTATTAATTTAATGGAGTAATGGCTCAGTGATTTCGAGTTGGTCTGTAGACCCTGAGGATCCCGGTTCGATTCCCACAGCCGACAAACATTTTATACCAAATTAAAATTATCCCTGTGGCTCCCCCACCACTAAAATCTTTGGGGGCCGTGATTTGACGGCTGGTAACCGCACTTTACGTACATAAATATATCACTTACCGAGATCTGCTTCGGCAGAGTACCATACCCAGTAATGGGTAAAAGTTGTGATGATATATTTATTTTATATTTATTTTTTTAATTTATAAAAACCACCATTTGATTGATGTTTATTAATTTAATGGAGTAATGGCTCTGTGGTTTCGAGTTGGCCTGTAGACCCTGAGGATCCCGGTTCGATTCCCACAGCCGACAAACAATTTTCACCAAATTAAAATTACCTCTGTGGCTCCTCCACCACTAACATTTTTGGGGGCTGTGATTTGACGGCTGTAACCGCACTTCACGTAGATAAATATATCACATACCGAGATCTGCTTCGGCAGAGTGCCACACCCAATAATGGATAAAAGTCGTGATGATATATTTATTTTACATTTATGTTTATTAATTTGTAAAAAACACCATTTGATTGCCTTAGAAAAAGCGGCAAATTTGCGACCGCCCTGGGCGGCAAAAGTTCTAGGTACGCCACTGGTCACAACGGTACTTAACAATTGATGAAATCAAATTGTATTATAGAGAGAAAATTGGGAATAGTTGAGGAAAATTAAAATATGTTTTTAGTTGACTTCCTTTTCTGGTGGCTGCAACTGCAAATAAAATATGCCATTAATTTTCAAACGATCTAGACTTGTCTCCAATTCTTCAAATTTAAAATTTTATTATTTGCATCAAGTGATAAAAGCATTGTGTGCTTTATGCACTGAATAAATTTATTTAACGGTGATGAAGCTGGTAATAAATATTTTTATAGCGAAATGGTTTTTATAGCATCATAAGGAGTAATCGCGAATGCACGAGGAAAGAAAATTAAAAACGGTTATTATGATTACATGTAGTTAATTCATTCTAAATGGTTTGTTTTACGGTTAATTACATGTTTAACATAGTGATTCATAATTTACAATTAATTTAATATGTGGCGGATAAATATAATAACATAAAAGTTAATATTAAATTTATTTCAATTTATAAGAGATTTCATTATTACCTGTACTTAATTATTTACGAACTAGCAAATGTAATCAAAATCCTTTATAAACAAATAAACTAGATCATTAAATATTGGTCTCTGGGGTACTCGTAAAGTTTCTCAGTTTCCATTTATCATAAAATAACGAAACTGAACCATAATTTGATTCATAACAAAATTTTTCGAAATTATTAATTTCTTTGTGATTAAGTACTTCTGTTTTATTACACATGTAAATGTTCACGCATTCATACTTCCTGCCCTAAATTTATATATATTTTTTAATATGATTGTATGGGGTAGATAGCTCAGTGGAAACGCGTTGGCCTGTGGATTTGTGAACCCAGGTTTGATTCCCAACGTTTTAATTTCCACTATAAACTGTAAGCCTTCTGTACTATAATTGGAATGGGGACTTATATAATTCAAATTTTTCGGTTGCCATCTAGTGAGTAAAATAGAATTTAGTAATTTGTTATGTAGCGAACATGGCAAGGACGTTGAAAGAGGGAAATATGCCTTTAGAATACTGTAGCATTGCTTGAAGTGAGGCTTGGGCAAGGAAAAGAGACAACAATATTTTTACTGCATCGTGCTTTGCCAAATCTCTTCTTCTTCCAAATATTTTGAATGAAGAAAAGTGGTGTTTAGACGTTGTCAGGGGGCGTTGTTGTATTTGAATATAACCACGACGTGTTCATTTGTGTTTCAATCGTTGCGCTGTGTGAAATTGGACATATTTTTTTATAGATAAGATGGTAACTAAATGTTTAGTTTGTACACTTATGTTTGTTGATGTAATTGTAGTTCTGATTTGTTTAAAAACATAAATTTGATTTTTATTCTCAGACTTCCTCTTCATATTAACGGGTTTTATATTTATTATTAATAGTAAATATTGTTCAACAATTACAATAACAAATATTTATTTTAATCGATAGATCACACAATTAACAAACGTTGATATTTCAGTTTCCTTTTAAAAATTTATAATCTTTTAGGGAGAATGATTCTGTTTTGTCCTGTTTGAATTTCAAATTTCTTTATGACACATGCGCAATAGCAGGCTAAGCACGATACAGTTTGACGTTTATCACGTGATCCAAACGTTAAACGGTAAATATTCTTTGTTGACTGAACACCAAATGTTGATCTGCGGGGTGAAGTACTGAAAGGAAAAAGCAATTGATAGACTCGGCCATGGTGTCACCTCGCTCTTTCTAAAAAATTGTTGTTTCACACAAAATTGTGTGGAGGGGGGTCTACTGCATGTGACGTCAAAATTATAAGTTCCTATTAAGTTGAAGAATAAAATATATAAATAAATATATCATCACGCCTTTTACTCATTACTGCTTATGGCACTCTGCAAAGCAAATCTCGGTAAGTGATATATTTATGCACGTGAAATGCGGTTACCTGCCATCAAATCACGGCCCCCAAAGATGTTAGTGGAGGAAGAGCCACAGAAGTAATTTTAGTGTGATGAAAATGTTTGTCGACTGTGAGAATCGAACCAAAGTTCTCAGGATCCACAAGCCGACTCGATACCACTGAGCCACCTGCCCCATAACAATGAGCAACAAATACAAATTAAAATTCTTTTAAGAAATGTTGACAATCTATATTACAAAAAAAATATAAGTAGTTGTCAAACCATTTTATTTTTTGAATCCAACTGTGTCTTCAAATACCGAAACAAAAATCAAACCATTCTCAATTCTCGACAGCAACGTTAAGGTAGTACTAGTGTGACGGTGGCGCCATCGGTTGTCGAGTGGCGAACCTGACGCTCAAAAAAATATAAAAATTGAATAAAATAAGTGTTATACCTATTATGATTTGAATATCATGAATTGTTAACAGCTTCTTGGTCTAGTGCATTTTCAAATACCACCACCTTGTGATGTTGCCATTATAAATTGGGATTTTTAATTTTTCGTTAAAAACAAGGCTTTGCTTGGCTATATATCCATTACTAAACGATAAAAAACTTTCTCCTTCTGATACAATATACATGGATAGTTCTAGAACATCATACTAGTTTTTCAAATGAAACTGCAAAATTTTAGAGGTACACAAACCAAATATGTGCGATTCTGAGTGATGATCGCCATAAGCCCCGTGTATAAGAACTCAACTTTACAAGCGAATATATTTGTTCACAGACGATGAATGTGTTTCATATTTTAACAGGATGCGTATGACTATCCAATGTTTACGTGCGCCAAATTTCATTCAGATCTGCAAAAATTTGTTTCACGCAGTACTACCTTAACATCCATTCCAACTTAATTCTCGAACTCTAAACTTTTCCGAAACTATTCTGTACGCCTTTCTATTATTCTGTTACAGCAGTACAAGCAATTTTGGATTCACTAGACGACATCCACTGTCTCCAGGACACTCTTCCGCAGGATCCAGACCTCATGCTCGCGATCCTGGAGGATCGACAGTTGCACGCCTTATTAGAGGTAAGTGGCAGTTGTACTCTATACTTGCTCCTCGCTGAATTCCCCGGCGCGCCTCATTACATATTAATACTATAAGCAGGAGATACATGTCACGGAATTAATACGAAACCGGCAGCCGGCTGAATTGTTAATGACGCACGAAATGAAACCAGGTTTTATAATGAAATTAAAGGGATTATTCCCGGGATATGGGGAGAAGTTTTATGTGCAAGATTTGTGGGGAAATTGGATAAATGGGAGAATTATATATCTGTAAGGGAGGTAATAGGGCACATCTTTTCATGGGATGTTTTTACTAAAATCGTACGGTATTATTATGGTTTCTGTATTTGCAGGAAATTTTGGTTTCCTCTGCGATTTCTTTGTTATTACCTAACTATAATTGCCTTGGTTACGGATGGAAAGGACATAAATGAAAATCAAGTGCGTTTCTGTAAACGAAAAGCACGAGTGCAGATTTTCGCACTCGGCAACCTTCGTGCGTTAAACTCTGCACTTTCTTATAACAAAGCTTTTTCAGAACTTGTTATAAAAAAAAACTATTGTCTGAAACCGGCAAGAAAATGTCTACTTTCCCGACCAATTTCAGTAGGGAAAGTAGGTTTTTACAAAAAGAGTCAAGTAAAGTACTTATCCTACAACAAAAATAGCAGTCTGGTAAAGTACAAAACAGTCTGGTAAAGATTTTACCTGACTGTTATGTTGCAACCTTGGATACATAGTCTACTATCAGTACAATTCATATCTATAAATTTAAACATTTTGAATTAATTATAATCAAATATTGATTAAATTAAACGGTTTTAGTTACAGAATAGAGGGGTTAATCAGAGTGCTAAGTAACAATAACAAAAAAAAAACATACGTTAAAAATTATATAAATGGCCCTTTGCCTTAGCAGATCTCGGTAAGTGATATATTTTGCGCTAAAGTGCGTTTCCCAGCCGTGAAATCACAGCCTCCAAATATGTTAGTAGTGAGGAAGCCACAGGGATCATTTGAATGGGGTAAAACTTGTTTGTCGGCTGTGAAAATCGAACCCGGGTTCTCAAATCCACAAGACGACTTACTCCATTTCGTACATTACGTATACAAATAGCTGACAACCGCGTCGTCAAGTAAAATATCACTTTCCTGACGTATTATGTATACTATTTTTTTTTCTTAAACTGTTAAATTTCATCAATAATTTGTCATAAATAACCCAAAATGTTTAAAATTCTTGATATGAATTGTATTCACAGGAGACTATGTATCCAAGGTTATAACAAAAAACAAAAAAAAATTAGATAAAATACAAAACAGTCAGGTAAAATCTTTACCAGACTGTTTTGTACTTTACCAGACTGTTATTTTGTTGTAGTCTTCGATACGTATTTTACGTGACTGTTTTTGTCAAAATCTACTTTCCATACTAAAATTGGTCAGGACAGTAGGAACTTTCTTACCGGCTTCAGAAAAAAGATTTTAATAAAAAAAATCAAGTGATTTTAATCGCGATATGAATTACTGACTTAAATCACTTATTTAATCATACACACCCTGCAACAGTACAAGTTACTCTACCGATCTATCTAGTATCCATGCGCTAGAATTATAAAGCAAATGTATAAAGCTATTGTATAACTTTAATTTAATTGTATGCATATGAATAAATAGCTAATATTAATTGAAACTTTATTCAAATGTATATTTGCAGATGAAACTTTGAAAATGTTCCACTGCTCGTTGTTCGTTTATTTACAAACAAATGAGAATACGAATAACAAATGTCATCGCCTGCTACAGAACTAATTAAATATATTCTCAATTTAAATCAGAAAACAAATAAAAACTTTCCGTCCGTTAGAAATCATGAATAATAAACACGAAAAGTTTTAAAATAAAAATGTTAATTTCACTGTAACTTGAACCCCTAAACACAGGGGTGGACTAGCCCAAATTATACTGACACTGACATTAATAACCGATTACTAATTTTGTCCTGAAAATAGACCCAAGGTAATGCATTTTCCTCCAGAAATTATAACACGAGTTCAAATGTTCACATTAATGGTTTTTATGCACAAATGGGCCGAAATTCATCTGTTTTAGCCATGAAAAGCGGAGTTAAACAGTTCTTCTTGGCCCTAGGGCCATAATAAAATAATTTTCTATGGATACATAAATAAAATCAATGCGTCGGTTCTCACGGATATCATATGTTGATTAGGGAATCGGGTTTCATCTTCCCGCAAATAATACAGTACTGTTTCATTTATAACTGCCACTTCTATTTATAGGAATGTAATCTTGTTTTAATTGTTGCTGAACTTTAAATATTTTTATGCACAACCAGGCCGAAATTAATGTCTTTTAGTCCTAAAAAGTGGGCTTAAACACTTCTTTTTGGCCCATGTGCCATAAAAAAATAATTCCATGGATACATAAATAACATGACAATTTTTGTTTATTGTGAATACTTGATTCTGCAAAATGTTATTTTGACATATAACCTACTTACATATTTTAATCTTTTAAACATATAATTAAATGTTAATTAGCGTTTTTGACCCTGAGCATGTTATAAGCCTTCGGCGTTTTGCGCCTCGTGCTAATAATCATGCCGCGGACCAGAAACACCTGTTTTCACCCTTGATACATAAATAACTATTTTTATTTGCTTATTCGACGCATCATGAAAGATTCCCACAGGCGACAAACAATTTTCATAATTTCAAAAAAGCTACCCCTGTGGCTCCTCCACCACAAACATCTTTGGAGGCCGTGATTTGACGACTGGTAACCGCACTTCACGTGCAAAATATATCACTTACCGAGAGTGCTACACCCAGTAATGGGTAGAAGGCGTGATGATATATTTATTTTTATTTTTTTTAATGAGAGAAACAAAGAAACATATCATAATATTGCTTATGCACAACTGGGCCTAAAAGCATGTGTTTTAGCCTTAAAAAGCGGGCTTAAACACTTCTTTTTGGCTCATGGACCAAAAAGAAATAATTCCTATGAATACATAAATAAAATGACAATTTTTGTTTATTATGCATACTTGATTCTGCAAAATGTCGTTTTGACATATAACCTATGTACATATTTGAATCTTTTGAACATATAATTAAATGTTATTTTGTTGTGCATAAAATATTGTATGTACTACGGGTGAAATTAGCGTTTCTGACCCTAAGCATGTTATTAGCCGTCGGCATTTTACGCCTCGTACTAATAATCATGCCACGGGCCAGAAACGTCTGTTTTCACCATTGGTACATAAATAACTATTTTTGTCTCATTAATTATTAAATATCAAGGAGACTATTTTATCAATAGAGAATGAACAATTACAGACCAACGCTCTTTGCAGACATTGGCAACGAAGCTCAGTATAAATTGGTGTTACTGTTGGCAATGGAGCTCTTTGTCAGCAAATGTATTTTTTTTATTTATTTAAATTAAATTCGTTTGCGTCATTTAATATTAATTACAAATTTTGTATCCTATTGAAACTCTAATTTGATAAAATAAAAGGGTAAACAAAATAAATAAAATAAATATATCATCACGCCATCTACCCATTACTGTGTGTGGCACTCTGCCGAAGTAGATTTCGGTAAGTGATATATTTTGCGCGTGAAGTGCGGTTACCAGCCGTAAAATCACGGCCCCCAAAGATGTTCGTGGTTGAGGAGCCGCAGGGGTAGTTTTTGAAATTATGAAAATTGTTTGTCGCCTGTGGGAATCGAACCAGAATTCTCAGGATCCACAGGCCGACTTCATACCTCTGAGCTAACCACCCCATTTGATGTTTTATAATAACTCACCAATTCGGTTCTATGTAAACATGAATAAAAACGTTCCTAGCTCTCAAATCAATTTTCTAATTTAAACTTTTAGAGCAACATACTACCGAATTTCAAATAAAACATAACCTTAAAATTATTTACGAATTTACAAAGTAGGTACGAAGAAGTGGCCTTGCAATTTTTATAAGTTTTCCGGGCAAGAAGGCGTTGAATTTATTTCGCATTTGTTTCGCATATTTCTTGGCGTCGATAACGAAATGTTACTGTGGACTGACGTTTCGAGGGTCGGGTTTATTTTTAACAAAAAAAATTACTTTTAAATCACTTTAAGAGTAGCGATTTATCACTTTTATGGCCGCTATGTGTTAAGCAAAGTGAGGTGGCGTTCCAGATTTCGGCCGCTTCCATTTCGGCTGCTAATATAATTTATACATATTACGGATTTATTATGGTAAATATTGTTCGCTTTGCATTTTACAAATTTAAATTCAGAAGCTACGTAGATCTTGATTCCAAATGGTGGCCGTAGAATTTTGCTTTCTAAACTTTTATTTGGATTGGCATTTTTTTTATCCGTGGTAGAGTTTCGAGAATAGTTGCGATTTTAGTGGACGATTTTAATATAGTATGACCTCTACAATCTGAACATGCTCTAATCCGAACCTTCAGTAATCCGAAAAGTGGTAATTCGTAGCCATAATCCGAACAACTAAATCCGTGGTTTTCAAAATGTGGGTCGGGATCCCTTATGGGGTCGCGAAGTTATTAGTGAGGGGTCGTCGGATGATATTTACACATTTTAATATTTATGATTTCAAAGATTCGTCCCGTTATAAGCTTTTATTTAAATTTTAAGAATTAATTAAATGAAAAATGTAATGGGGTAATGGCTCAGTGGTATCCGAGTCGGCCAGTGGATCCTAAGAACCCTGGTTCGATCCCCACAGCCGACAAAACATTTTCACCAATTTAAAATTACCCCTGTGGCTCCCCCACCACTAACGTCTTTGGGGGCCGTGATTTGATGACTGGTAACCGCACTTCAGGCGCAAAATATATCACTTACCGAGATTTGCTTCGGCAGAGTGCCACACCCAGTAATGGGTAAAAGGCGTGATGATATATTTATTTATTTATTTATTTAAAAATGTAATATTTACTATTTATTTAAATGTTTATATTTACATTTGTTTCTGTTTACGGTTAATTTAAAGAAATATGAAACTAGATTTGAAATTGAGGATTTTACCATTTAATTCCCCGTATATTTTGACATAATTATACATATTTTGATCTTCAATATATGTATTTTTTAATTGCCGAAGTCGTGATTGTAAAAATGTCTGTTAATGAAAATATACATTTTTTGGTTGGTTGAACCAGTGTAAAAACCGAAAATTTTAATTATTGTTCTATATAATTGAGTCTACGAGAAATCGATTGCCGTTGAGCGCATCTTCATATCTTTTTTAGTTTTTAAGTTACAGCGATTTTTGTGTTTTTAAAAGCTCAAATTTGAAGGCCCGTATCTCGAAAACTAAAAGAGATATTGAAATGCGATTTGAACGAGTGTATTTCTCGTGCTCCAATTAACTTATAACGAAATTTTGTAAATTATGAATATTTTACAATTTTTTTCAAAATTTTCATTCGTCAATATTTCAAAAAATTTAAAAGATAGAGTTTTTATTGCAGAAAAACGAAAAATCGCTGTTTTTTTATTATTTTTGAAGGGGTACCCCTTAAGATTTTTACCAATTTAGGCCATTTTTAGTTTTTTTGCTCTAAAAATTGTATCCGTGGAGCAAAAATTCTGAAATTTTGCATACTTATGTATTTTTTTGCGAGGAATCTACTGGTGTTTACAGATTTTTATTATCTCGGCATTTTTTTGAAATATAAACAAAAGAAAATTTGGAAAAAAATTGTCAAATTTTCAAAATTTTTAAAATTTCATTATAAGTTAATTGGAGCACGAGAAATACACTCGTTCAAACCGCATTTCAATATCTCTTTTAGTTTTCGAGATATGAGTCTTCAAAGTTGAGATTTTTTATAAGTCAAAAATCGCTGTAACTCAGGAACTAATAAAGATATGAAGATGCTCTCAACGGCATTCGATTTCTCGTAGTCTGAATGATATAGAACCATATTTTAAAATTTTTAGACTTTCAACTAGTTCAACAAAAAAGTTCGAATTTTCATTAAACGAATTCATTGAGATCATGACGCCGGCGATTAAAAAAAAAATATGTAAACCTGAAAATGTAAGACGAGGTATTCTTTTCAAATATTAGTGCTTTAAATATACTTATACACGTATATCATACGATATTTTTGTTATACATACCTGCATTATAAGCCAGAAAATAGAATTGAAAAGCAGCATTTTCATTTTCATTAATTTAATAATTTTATGTATGTGATTTGACGTAATACCGTTTACATGAAGATAGGTTATGTCAACTTTGTGTGATAAATAAATAAATATTAATATTAACTCGTTGCTTCTGGCTCGTGGTTAAGTTGGGAATGAACCAAATGAAAACCCATCCTTATATCTCTAGATTCTATCCTGAAATATAGATTACATTTTTCGGAGTCATGTTGCAGTTTCGTCGCTACATTGAGTTTTGGTTTGTTTGGCGAATGATAACAACGCGAAAAATTATCTAGCAAGCTTTGGTGTAAACTAAAAGTGTAGATGGTTTTGTTCCACAAATTTTCAAATAAAGGATAATAAATTCTGTATTAATGCGTGATGAAATCTGCACTATAGACTGAGTTATGGGCTCAAATATTAGTCCTGGAAAACTACAATTTATTTTAACGATGTGGAAATAAAACTGAGGTATGTACTCGTACTAGCGATAAAAATTTATGACAGCTATGGATGAACATGGTATATTTTCAAATTTTATACTTTGAAATAACTACTATTTGTAGCAAACATTTATTTATTTATTTGTTGCACAACAGGAAATGAATTCCAACGGGAACTTATGCAATTAAATTTTTCAGTTGCCATCTAGTGAGTAAAGTAGAATTTATTAATTTATTATGTAGCGAGCATGGTACAGCTTTACAGTTTGACATCACGTGATCATAACAACTGTTCATTTGAATGTCAAACAAAATATGCAAACAGGTCTGAGACTGAACACGTCTATTCTATATTTATATTCTCGAAATATCTTGTGTTAAATTAATTTCACAGGCGCGGTGGTCGAGCGTGTTAATGCACATCTCTTAAAATGCTGTGACGTCACCCCAACTAAGGTTCGACAGTTCAAATGCGCATCGTTAAATTAAAAAAAAATACAGTTACTTGTATTAATCATACTCGGGCGCTATAAGCTAGTCACTTATACATATGCCTTCAAAGTAAGTAACATCGACTCAGAAAACCGGCAGTACGGCAGCGTAAAAACTGCGGCTCGGTGTGCCTGGTAGGCCCAAGCCCGATGTGGGCTGTAGCGCCATTGAAGAAGAAGAAGAGAAATCCATTTCTATACTTAAAATATACCATACAAAAGATAAGATACATTGATTAACCAAACGTCAAACTTCCAAATATGTGTTGACTGAATAAGAAATGATGATATCTACGGGGAGAAGTGCTGAAGGAGAAAGCAGTTGATCGACTCGATCATGGTCTATCACCTCGCTCTTTCTACAAATTTGTTGTTTCACACAAAATTATGTGGAGGGGGTCTATAGCATCTAACGTCAAAATTATAAGGGTCAAATTCATAGTCGTGACTCACCCTGACCTCATTCTCATCTCACACTTAAAATCGAAGTAACTAAGGTAACTAACTCAAATTGTGTAAATTCGTGAGTTAGTTGCCCTGGTTACTTCAACTTTGAGAGTGAGTTGAGGATGAGATGAGAGTGAGTGACGACTGTGAATTTGGCGCTAAGTCTCCATTCCAGTAGCTTATAGTAGAATTCGAACCACTTAGTTTTAAAAACGTGTTTTTTTGGCGCGTTCGAATAACTTTTTTGTCTACACCAGACGGACTAAACAAAAAATAACACTCATTTCGCGCACTTAAAATACAAATAAAGTTTAAACCATAGTAGAATGCCGTACTCGCTATATTTATGCGGCAAACTTTGAACTTGAGTGCAAAAAATATCACTTTTCTCTCTGATAAATAACTATTTTTCTATTGAAGGAAAAATAGTAATGGACGTAGACTTAACTTGTAAATTATTTATTGAAGATTTATTGACAACGTTTTGGCTAAGATTATAGCTATCTTCAGGTCGAGTGTCGATGTAAAATAACAACAAACTTAATAATATTAAAGTTGAGAATTGAAGTTTAAGGTAAACACGTGAAAAATGAAAAAATGATAACTCAGCATATATGATGTTTACACTGACTAGCTCAGTGATATGAAGTCGGCCTGTAGATCCTGAGAACCCTGGTTCGATTCCCACAGGCGACAAACAATTTTCCTCATTTCAAAAACTACCCCTGTGGCTTTGACGACTGGAAACCGCACTTCACGCGTAAAATATATCACTTACCGAGATCTGCTTCGGCAGAGTGCCACACCCAGTAATGGGTAGAAGGCGTGATGATATATTTATTTTATTTATTTTGTTTACCCTGAAGAGTCGTAGAACAGACAACATACTACCATTCTTCTATTGTTATCTGTTATTATTACGTCTTCACCTATTCTTGCTATTCTTATAATTTTATAAAGGTATGATTTTGATGCACGACCCCATTTTAATACGAAACGTCAAACCTTACAAAATCCCTTAAAATATATAATAGATATGACAGGAGCTTAACTGAGTGTTCTTTACATACCAAAATGGAGAAAATTCCTATTTCAACATCCCCCCCAACTCAAAGCTTCCCCTCCACCAAATCTTCACCTTCTCTGACGTCTTCCAACCAATCACTCATCACTTCCCCCTCTACCAGACAGCAGGATGTATTAGTGACCACACAGTTATACAACAGCAACAGAGCGTACTGTTAACACGGTTATCGCTTCACCGTCCGCCTGCCACAGAGGCGGCGGAAACTTAAGGCCTCCGGGGACCACTTACCCGCCAATATGTTTATTCAATACGTGATGATGTGGGAAGCTGTGATAGGTTGCGGCGGAAGTGTGAAAAGAGATGATTGACGAGAAAAGTAGGAGTTATTGAGAATTATTTTGGCTTATTTTCTGTTCTGAAGTCTAAGTCTGAAGACATCATAGTTATTTGTCTCATTAGGACTAAAGATACATGTTTTTGGGTCGTCCGGCAATATTACGAGACACGAAATAGTATTTTTGTACTCGCATAATTCAAAATAAGGTTTACATTACCCTGGAGACTGAAGTAATTGAAGAAACATCCATTTTTATGATTCTAAATTTTGACTATTAAAACGCTAATTGTACGTATATATACATATTTTTAGGACTTTATAAAAGAGACATTAGCTTATAACGCCATCATCAGACATTTTTAACAAACTTTATGAGAAAAAATAAGCAATTTGTTTTCTAATAACAAATGTTACTAAACTGTCAATATAAATTCACGCTTCAAATTTAATAACTTTTCTCGTTACCGGTTATATAATTTTTGTTCGTTACAAAAAGTATTGTACAGAACTCGTGCACGAAGACGTCATTTTACCCATTACTGGGTGTGGCATTCTGCCGAAGCAGATCTCGGTAAGTGATATATTAATGTACGTGAAGTGCGGTTACCAGCCGTCAAATCAAGGCCCCAAAGATATTGATGGGGGAGCCAGAGGGGTAATTTTAATTTGGTGAAAATTGTTTATCGACTGTGGACTTTTATAATGAAAGTAGGGCTGTTACAATGTTATGAGACTGATTGTCAATTTCATATTTGGAGGTTAGAAATTTTTAGCAATTGTAAATCAATAATTTCATTTAAATCGGCGCGAAAAATCTTGTGCATCACACGTCCGGAAACTATTTTGCGAATACTTACAATTTGTAATTATGTGCATGCCTAATCATTCACCTTGATGTACATCTGCGTACCTATCACAGATAATTGAAACTTAATTAAATTATATTTAAAACTAGCACTTTTTTGTATTATTGAATCTTTTAGCATTTTATTTAACATCTTGTAGACTGGATTAATTAAAGTTGAAAATCTCTGTTTGTAAAACAATTACCTCCAAAAGAATTTCAGTTTTCTTTTCTCCATAATTTAATAATCCGCGTTTTAGTTTTCTTTTTAAATTAGGGCTTTATTCTTTTTGCAAACACAACGAATGTCAAATGTCGTTCAACGCCAACGCTATCGTAGAACCGCACTCATTTTTAATATCTTCAGATATTTTTACTTTTGACGTGGAATATTTTCCATACGAGATATCACCCACTAATGGAACATATTATTTTCTCCGTTTCGTTTGTTTTCTTCATCCTCGTGGAAAACACTTTTCTGTTA
The DNA here is from genome assembly GCA_911728475.2 of Pterostichus madidus. Lineage (NCBI taxonomy): Eukaryota > Metazoa > Arthropoda > Insecta > Coleoptera > Carabidae > Pterostichus > Pterostichus madidus. Next base: position 35,553,842 of record OU452308.1, on the reverse strand, counting down.
TGTCAAAACTCATAAACTTTAAACAATGTTGACTTGAAAATTTTTAATAATTCAGAAACCAACTTCTAACTTGGAGGTAACTTTTAGAAAGATGTTAGTTTGCTCAAGATATAAGGAAATTACTTTTACCTTGACTTCGTAACAAATTTTAACCACATAACATATTTAAAAATTTATATTTCCTGTTTTTAGTCAAATTTAATGTAGAATTATGAACTAGAAGTTTTGTACTTATTAATATTTTCGCAGAACTTGGTATATATTTTAAACATTTTTCTAAATGGGGTGGCTAGCTCAGTGGTATGAAGTCGGCTTGTGAATCCTGAGAACCCTGGTTCGATTCCCACAGGCGATAAACAATTTTCATAATTTCAAAAACTACCCCTGTGGCTCCTCCACCACTAAGATCTTTGGGGGCCGTGATTTGACGACTGGTAACCGCACTTCACGCGCAAAAATATATCACTTACCGAGATCTGCTTCGGCAGAGTGCCACACCCAGTAATGGGTAGAAGGCGTGATGATATGTTTATTTATTTATTTATTTTACATTTTTCTAAAATCAGTTTTGCCTTTTTTATCTAATTTAAAAAGTACAGGATTATCAGAAGTCAATGTAGGAAATAAGATAATTTACTTGAAATTGGCAAGACTGATATATAAATTTATTTCCTATTTTTGAAAGGGACGTTTAAAAATTTAAATTTGAGCACATTTACACCGAGCAATAATTTAGAGTATTTATGGCTAGCTCAGTGGTATGAAGTCGGCCTGTGGATTCTGAGGTCCCTGGTTCGATTCCCACAGGCGACAAATTTTCATAATTTGAAAAGCTATCCCTGTGGCTCCCCCACCACTAACATGTTTGGGGGCCGTGATTTGACGACTGGTAACCGCACTTCACGCGCAAAATATATCACTTACCGAGATCTGCTTCAGCAGAGTGCCACACCCAGTAATGGGTAGAAGGCGTGATGATATATTTATTTTATATTTTTAAAATTCTATTAGCTGTCAGGCTCCTGACATATTCTATTTGTATTTATCCTAAAAATGACATAAATAATTTTTCTGCCTTTATCTGGCGTTGTGCCAACTGTGGAATAAAAAAATCTCCGGATTTATATTGCCAACTGAAACAATTCCTTTTGATCACTCTGTTGTAACAACGAGTTAAATCATTCAAAAACCAAGTACACTATTTCAGCTCGCTTCTTCTTACGAGTATATATCTCAGTACGACAACATATTTACTGTCTAGGATCAATAATAACTGTAGGTTATTTTGCTGACCGTAAGGTCTGTGGCCCCGATTCATCGGAGCTGTCGATGTAGGATGTTCAAGAGCATGATTGGAGTTAGCGAGTTGTGGAGTAGAAGACCCAGGGCTCTGCTGGGACGAACCGGAGCTCCGCAAAGTGGAAAAGGTACGACGCTCGGTTCTAGTAACGTTGGATTGATCCGGAAAACTGGTTTTACGCCGTCCGGCACGTCCCGGGTGTTGGCGACGCCAGTGGCGCCACACTAGGGATTTTTAATATAAAAATAAATGATATATTATGCGCGTGAAGTGCGGTTATCAGCTGTAAAATTTTGGCCTCCAAATATGTTAGCGAAGGGGTAGACATAGAGGTAATTTTAATGTGGAGTAAAGTTTGTTGGCTGAAGGAATCATATTTAATACAATATAAAATCATACCATAAATTATATCTTTATTGCTGAAATATTAAAGTTAAAGTTGAATAATTTAAAACGTTCGCACTGCCATATTGCAATGACGTAGTTGCATTAAGCCAATCACAGAGCTTTGTCTCAAATGTTTGTCGGTGCTCAAGAAGACGAAGAAGAAATACGCATTCAGCATTCTACGATTCTACCAATGACGTATAATACTAGACGAATTATGCCGTATTCAAGTCAATGCAGTGTTGTAAAGCAGAGAGGAATGGAATAACTTGAGGGTCCGCCGGATGCGCGGCAAGGAGCGAGTACACTTTGAAGTTATGCAAGTTGCTTTTTGCCGCGCACCCGCCTCACCAACCAGTTATTCTATCCTTGACTCACAACAAACGCCCATGTTATCCGTCTAGTTATGTTTTGTCTGAGGATTCTACTGACAACGACAAGTTACGTGTTATTTATCTCTGTCTTATCTGTCTCTCTTTAAGCTAAGATGCAACTACGTCATATTCAATTGTTTCGAAAGTTTAAATATTTTTATCATGCTTAATACAAGTTTTTTAAAAAAATAAAAAAATTGGGTATAATTATTTTATTACGTAGATTAATATATAAAAAATTCAAAAAAGTCTTGAAAGGCCCATTTACCACATCACTTATTCAAAACTAAGTATCAACTCCCATATTTTCTTTTGTAGAATTCCCCACACCTCCGCCCATGCCTCTTCCCTCAAACCCTCACTGCGTCGTTGCTTCGTTGCTCGCAAGCGTCGCGGCTGTCGATGTTTAGTATCAGCCTAACCTCGCCGTCAGCGCGTGTTTCCCGCCGCTACGAACTACCTCCAGCCGCGCGCACTCTACATCCGGTTCCGTTGTTGAATCCCCTCCCCCCTTGCACTCCTACCTCGTGGAGACACGTGACTACAGCTGCTGGGCGCGGAAAACAACGCGGCTAACATGAGCCAACTGTCAGTGGTAGTGCGAGCGACGCCCGTTGTGGCGCTAGATGATGGAGGGAGTTTTGTTGGCGGGAAAAAGTGAAAGTTTCAAGTGATGGTTACTGGATAATTTTATATGGTTCTTGTTTGAAATAATGTTGCAATAATTGGTGGAGGTGCGGAAATACGAAAATGTTATTTTATAAAATGCAGTGTTTTTTATTCTGTTTACAAATAAAATAAATATATTTTGTAATGATGACAATTGTGATTCAACGATTAGTATTTTGGTTTTGTAAACATGAATTCAAAAATTTTAAACAATCAAATAAAGGATTACATTTTTCTCTTGTTATAGGAGTAAAATATGTGTAGTAACAGGTCTAAAATACGGCGATTTTAGCAACGAGCGAAAAATCGCATTTTACTTTCGTCGTTCTTAGGAAGAGCGCTTGGCAAGCTAGAATATATTATTTTTACAAATAATTTGATACCATAGAAATAATCTTTTGTACCCCGTTGTGGAAAAAAATGTTTTTCTCGTGTCATTACTCGTAAGTAATACATTCATTATACTAGTGTTTATTGACAGATAATGCGGTACAGTACTTACGATCGTGAGTAATAGTTATTTCTCATTCGGATAAATTACGCTATTCAAAAACTTCATCCTCAGGACTAATAACTATCATTATATGCTCGTTGAATAATATTCTATTAGAAATTTGTATTTATATAAGTTAATACTTGGTTCCATAATAATCAGCTATTTCTGTGTATTAGAAACACACTTGAAATTGGAAATCTAATGTTACTAGCGGCTAATCTGTTTCATGAATCTGCCTGTAATAGTTGTTTATGTATCAAGGGTGAAAACAGGCCTTTCTGGCCCGCGGCATGATTATTAGCACGAGGCGTAAAGCGCCGAGGGCTAACAACATGCTCAGGATCAAAAACGCTAACTTCACTCGTGGTACATACAATATTTTATGCACAATAAAATAACATTTAATTATATGTTCAAAAGATTAAAAAATGACATTTTGTAAAATCAAGCATTCACAATAAACAAAAATTGCCATTTTATTTATGTATCCATAGGAATTATTTTATTATAGCCCTAGGCCAAAAAGAAGTGTTTAAGCCCGCTTTTTAGGACTAAAACACATGTATTTCGGCCCGGTTGTGCATAAAAATATTTAAAGTTCAGTAACAATTAAATCAAGGTTCCATTCCTATAAATAGAAGTGGCGATTATAAATGAAACAGTACTGTATTATTAGCGGGAAGATGAAACCCGATTCCCTAATCAACACTTGATATCCGTGAGAACCGACGCATTGATTTTACGCTCACTTCACGGTACCTTGACTTAAACTTAATAACGTAACGTATTAATTAGCGTTAATTATGAAGTCTGGGCACTGATTTCCTCTTTACAACGTGTAGACCGTGCACCGGAGAAATGACTTGATTTATAACTTTGTTAAAAGTTTGTGAAGGTGAAGTTTGTGTGAAGATTTTTACTGACGATGGTTCGCGATAATTCTACCTATATGTCTTTGGTGGGTGAAGTTTTTACCCTTCTAGGAGTTTTGGTAAGTTTTTATGTTATATCGTAAATTGAATTTAGATGTTCTAGATTTTTTCAAAATAGTTTGAAAGTAATTCTCGACTTTATTGTTCTGGTAAGTTCTTCACAAAAGGACTAGATTTTTTTTGGAAAATACTCGCCTTTGCGGAGCAGGCCCCCCTCCCCCCCCCGCCTCCAGCGTCTTAACTATGGTGGTGACCACGACTCTCGAACACAACTTTAACATGTAAAATTATAATTTTGTAATTTCCTGCTTCCCTAAATATTTTAAGCAAAAAAGCTTGAAATAAAAGTTTTAGGGCTTAAAATTCTGCATCTGAACCAATAAACATAACTAATTTTACATACGATACAAATTAGTTTTGAAAATGACGAAAATTGCCTCAAAACTATCGATAGGCATGAAATGAATAAATGAAATAATAATTAAAGAATTTATTTTGTCAGTTTTGACAGATTTAACGTCAAACATTTGTTTAATTTTGTTTCAATTTCATAGCTATCGATAGTTTTGAGACAATTTTAGTCATTTTTAAATCTAAATTGTGCCGTTACAAAGCATGCAAAATTAATTTCATATTTTATGCCCTAAAACTTTTATTTGAAACTTTTTTCTTTTAAATAATTACGAAACAGGAAATTAAAACAATATGATTTTACATGTTAAAGTCCTATGTTCGAGAGTCGCGACCACCACCCTGTATATGTATATATAATATAATAAAAATTAAATTACGAGTTTAAAGATAATAAATTGAAGCTGAAATTGAATTTTCAGCAGTATTCTTATGGTTAGTTAGTATACACAGACACAAAATATTAGAAAATAAAAACTGTAAAACTGCTAAATCGGAATTTATTGAAGAAATGGTGTCAATTTATGGAAGAGTTATTAGAAAATTGTCCTTTCTCTTCAATTCAAACCCAGACGACAAAAACTAGTAATTTATTTGACAAATTTAAATATTTTTTTTATCTATTCGTTATGTGTATTATTTGTATTTATGTTATATAAAAAAAATATTTTAAAAATTTATGTATATTTGAGAGTTTTTTACGACCCGTCCCCCCTGGAAAAATATCTGTGGACGCCCATGTCTGTATATATTTTTTCTATGCTAGGTACATAAATATTTATAATAATAGGCTTCGTAATCTTGCACCCCCAATATTTACCTATTTCGTCTAGGCTTGAAGACTGATGATGTGAAAGATATTGATAAAGAATAAGCTACAATGATGATACAGCGTTAAAAATAATTTATCATATTGGCAAGTATTGTGGTCGAAGTCAAGACTTCTTGGATTCATGCCAGCATACAAAGTTATCGGTTATTAACATCTTTGGCAAGTCTTATGAGTTCGGTATTTTAGTATTTTAGGAGGGTGGAGCAATATTTATTACGTTAAATCACACAGGGGTAGTTTTTGAAATAATGAAAATTTTTTGTTGCCTGTGGGAATCGAACCAGGGTTCTCAGGATTCACAGGCCGACTTCATACCACTGAGCTAGCCATTCCATAGATAATGTGTTAAAATTACGAATACTTGGTTATTTTTGTAGAAATACGCAAAATAAGTAATTTATATCCAGAAATAAATTTTATTCCCAGAATAAATAAATTTATATGAGGTTGGAAATCCCAGTCCTTATAAATGTAAGTCGCAACAATGACATAAATATATGTTTTAGTTACTGTTTGCGAAGCCTTTGTATAAATATTGATCCTTAAACTAAATTTATATTTCACGTAACGAAATTTTTATTTTTTGTTCCACCTCGTTGAGATCCTCATCACATGCTGGACATATTCGTGACATGTTCTACTCGTTTGATATTTTAAGGGTTGCATTTTTATTGAATTTCTGTCGAGACAGATTTGTAATTTGTCACTTTTCTAACCGTTGGGAATACTGTTGCTAGTGTAGCCCCCTAGCGGTACTCCTGGGAATTACCAACATCACGGCCGGTATCGCAGCGATCTACCTTACCGGCACTACGCGTTAGTTCACGTTGAGTCCGCCAGAGGCGCTGATGCGTCTGTTTGCTGTTATATTTCGTTTTCATCTGTTTTGTACGTTGATTGCGTTTTTTGTCACTTGGTTTGATGGCTGTCGTTTTTATCTCAGATTTCTTTGTTTTTCGAGTGTTGATATGAAGTTTGATGCTTGAAAGAAAATGTTTTCTTTTCATGAACGATGCAGGATGTTTCCTGGTTTAAAAACATGTTTGTATTTCTGTAGTATTTTTTACTGAATTTGATTACAGTTACAAAAAAATTTATGAGCCATTTACGGCTGAAGAACAGTGCCTAATGGAAATTATTATGCGGGATGAATGACTCTATCAAATAAATGATGTCTCATTGACTTTAATAACATAGCGTTTAAAAAAAAAGAAATACGGTTAGTTAATTTTTAATAGATGTATAAATTAATTATTTTTGAATTTAAATTTGTATGATTTGGTTCATGTTCTTTAAAACACCTATGGCTGAAACTATAAGTTCAATTTTGAGAGTATCGTGCAAAGTATATTAATGGAGTAGTTTATAACTATTTTTTAAATTGTTTATTTGTTACTGATTTGTAATTAGTTATTTGTTAGTGGTCAGCCACCACACTCCTAGTTGATTTTTCTCCAAAAATGCGTGTTTTTTTCAAGATTTTTCGGACAACATGCATAATAAAATTATGATTTTATAAAAACTACGTCGCTCTAATTTGACTCTATCGAATAAAAAAAGTTTCAAATTAGTTGGAAAAACCGTCTAGGCTGTAAAAGTGGGCAACTGACCGTGATTAATGAAATTTGCCAATTTTGGGTTGAACCAGTTTAAAAACCGAAAAATTTAAAAATATGTTTCTATATAAATCAGATTACGAGAAATCGAATGCCGTTGAGCGCATCTTCATATCTTTTTTAGTTCTCGAAATACATCGATATTTGCCTTTTTAAAATCTTAATTTTGAAGGCCCATATCTCTAAAACTAAAAGAGATATTGAAATGCGGTTTGAACGAGTGTATTTCTCGTGTAAAAATTAACTTATATTGAAATTTTAAAAATTTGGTAATTTTACAAATTTTTATAAAAATTTTCTTTTGCCCATATTTTCAAAACTTGAAGAAATAATAAAAATCTGTAAAAACCAGTGTATTCCTCTCGTAAAAGTACATAGGTATGTAAAATTTCAGGCTAAAAATCGTAGAGGTAAAGTTTTTATTACAAAAAAACGAAAAATCACTGTTTTTTAATTATTTTTGAAGGGGTACCCCTTAAGAATTTTACGAATTTTGGCCATTTTTTATTTTTTTGCTCTAAAAATTTTATCCGTCCTGCGAAAATTCTGAAATTTTACACACATATGTACTTTTACGAGAGAAATGCACTGGTTTTTACAGATTTTCATTATCTCTTCAAGTTTTTTAATTATGGGCAAAAGAAAATTTTGAAAAAAATTCTAAAAATTTAAAAATTATCAAAATTTCAGTATAAGTTAATTGGAGCATGAGAAATACACTCGTTCAAACCACGTTTCAATACCTCTTTTAGTTTTCGAGATATGGGCCTTCAAAGTTGTGATTTTTAAAAAGACAAAAATCGCCTTAACTCGAGAACTAAAAAATATATGAAGATGCGCTCAACGGCATTCGATTTCTCGTAGTCTGATTTAAATAGAACCATATTTTAAAATTTTAGATTTTTAAACAGGTTCAATCAAAAGATTCGCATTTTCATTAGCATAAATTTTTGCGATCACGACTTCGGCGATTAAAAAATATATATTTTGAGGATCAAAATATGCATAATTATATAGAAATATATGAGGAATTACATGATGAAATCCTCAATTTCATATCTAGTGTCATACTATTTTAAATGAATCCTTAGGTTGGTACTATCATGGAAGCATTTACGCCAGATTTTAATGAAATTTGAACATGTTATTTTTCATGAGTTTCTACATTACTTATGCAAATTTGTTGTTTTAGTTACCATACATATAATTAAATACTTGTTTTTATAAACTTTTTCAGTTACCTATACTTTTATGAGACTGTCATGATATAATAACCTTAATGAGAAATTTTTCCTTCACTAATTTCTGAAATCGTGGTTCTAAGTTTGTACTATTATTAAATCAGTCTTTTACAAACTGCAATTTTGATCACATAAAAAGTAAGGGAGTCGCGAAAGAAAATATTTGTGATTTTTGCTTCCAAGAGGGTCACAGCTCCGAAAGTTTGAAAACCACTGTTTTTAATTATAATAATTTTCAAGTTTGATAAAATAGTTTAAATTGGTGTCACACAGATAATATTTTCACATTTGGATAGAACATGTGTATGACAATGGGCTTCCATAACTTTTTTAAATTTTTTTGTTGAAGATCAGTGAAAACGTGGTCTAAAAACAATAGACATTAACTATGCTTCTAACAGAAACAACTACGAGTATTTACAAAAAGAAGCATGCAATATTACAGTTTAATATTCACGGCACAACTACCAGTAGCATAGCTGCGTCATAAACTAACTATCGACCTCCGCAAAAACGAATCAATAAATTCTATGGAAACTTTTATAATCATTAATATTCAGATTACACCGCGCTGCAACTAAAGCTGAATCATCAGCCGCTTCAACTTAATCTAATCTTGGAAAGTTGGCGTTTTGAAAACTTTCCTCGTTTCTGTAATAAAAGTGCGACGGTTGGAGTCAATTTTCACGTGGCGTCGATTCTGTAACCCGATTAAAAATGCAGTTTCATAATTCTGCTTATTATGTCCGGCGAAGCCGAGCGGAGAGAAATATGGTGGCAGTTGTAGCGGAACGAGGATGGTAATGATATGAACGTGATGCGGAATTCGGTGCGAGAAATTTTGTTGCGGGGGTTAATTATTTTTTGTGATTATTGACCGACAGGAGCATGCGGTTTAGTAGTGTAAAATTATAATGAAAAGCGTGATAGGCTGGATTTATGTCTAATATTATAGTAATGCTTTAAATTTAAAGTATGCTTAAACTTCAAAGTAATAGTCAGTACGTATATATTTTTAAGAGTTAGATTAAGCATAAATGCTACTATTATTTCGATAACTATAAAAATTACGGTTTCAGGTAAGTAATGCAAGATTTTCTACATTTTTAGAATAATTTAACAACGTTTAACGTTATTTTATATAATTTAAATTATGATTGTTCAACTAATTTTTATGAGATTAATTTATTTTATATATTTTATATATAATAATAATAATTTTATCTCCTATTTAACATATAGTTATTTAAAAAATAATAGTTATTTATATTAAAAGGGTGAAAACAGGCGTTTCTGGCTCGTGATATGATTATTAGCACAAGACGCAAAGCGCCGAGGGCTAATAACATGCTCAGGGTCAGAAACGCTTATATCACCCGTGGTATATACAATTATTTTATGCACAACAAAATAATATTTAATAAAATAAATAAATAATAATTTCATCACGCCTTCTACCCATTACTGGGTGTGGCACTCAGCCGAAACAGATCTCGGTAAGTGATATATTTTGCGCGTGAAGTGCGGTTACCAGTCGTCAAATCACGGCCAGTAAATGATTCAGTACTTATGACATAACTATCAAGTTTTTAACATAACCTAATATTATCATTTTCGAGATATAATTAGAGAACTAGATAATATATTAGTTTATGTTCGACTACGTTATAACTACTTAATTTATGACACTGTTTAGTGTTCATTAAAATGGCACTTTATAGGACTAGTACAATAAAATAGCAATTTTGACCACATTAAAATTTTCCTTATGGATACTAACATTTTTGGGGCCGTAATTTGACGGCTGATAACCGCACTGCACAAACATAAAAATGTCACTTACCGAGATCTACTACGGCAAAGAGTCATACCCAGTAATGGGTAAAAGGCGTGATGTTATATTTATTTATGAAATTTATTTATATAAATAAATAAATAAAGATATCATCACACCTTTCACCCATTACTGGGTGTGGTACTCTGCCGAAGCAGATCTCGGTAAGTGATATCTTTATGCACGTGAAGTGCAGTTACCAGCCGTCAAATCACGGGCCCCAAAGATGTTAGTGGTGGGGGAGCCACAGGGGTAATTTTAAATTGCTGAAAATATTTTGTCGGCTGTGGGGATCGAACTAGGGTTCTTTGAATCCACATGCCGACTTGATACCACTGAGCCATTACCCCATTATTTTTTTATAAAGATTAAAATTTCAATTATAAGTACAAGGATTTTAAATTTCCTATAGCTTTAGCTCTTCTCTCTTAATAATATTTTATTAAAATGTTTTTATTGTACTGACTTGTTTGTTTAATAGTTTAAAAGCTTCTAAAAGTAATTTATAAATTTGAAAGTTTACTGTTCATTATTTATAGTCAATAGACCAAAGTTTGATATTTTATTAGTGCCTTATTGAAAGGATAAACTCCATAAATTTCTTAATGCTTTATCGTAAGCCACAAACTTAAAGCCTTTTGGAGGAGAAATAATAATTTTGTTTCTAAATGTATTTCTTCCCTACCTAAGTTGATGATATGGGGTAGGGGGTTCAGTGATATCGAGTCGGCCTGTGGATTTGTGAACCTTGGTTCGATCCCCACAGCCGACAAACATTTTCATCACACTAAAATTACTCCTGTGTCTCTCCCTCCACTAACATCCTTGGGAGCCGTTGTTTAACGACTGGTAACCACACTTAACACGCATAAATATATCACTTACCGAGATCTGCTACGGTAGAGTGCCAAACCTAGTAATAGGTAAAAGGCGTGATGATATATTTAATAATAATAATAATAAATATTTTTATTCGGCAAAGTTCAGCTAAAGCTGTTCTTACACTTAACCATTTTACAAAAATAATACAAAATACAAATGAATGAAATATAGAAACAAAAAGAAAAAAACAAAATTATCATAAAAATTTATATTTATTTTTTACTTAAGTTGGCAATATTTGAATTTAGGCAAAGAAAACTTGTAAGTTTCATTACATTTAGTAGCAGAGCTTCGGAAAATTTGTGAAGGTAATCTTCTCCAAATATATAACCATTTCCTCTGCATTCCACCACCTAGAAAAAAAAAATCATTCCCAGTCTTCACACGTAACAAGCATACCGCGAAAACCAAGCGAAAAAACATCAGAACACAATTTCATTTTAGTAAGAAGCGCTTCGCCTGGGAGTAGAAGTAGCAGCACAGTGCTGCTGTAGCTAGATAGACAGGTAGCACATTTATAATTCACAATATTACACACCTTTCTTCCATCGCCCAATCTTGGCAGTGCGAGGTCAACGAAGGGTCAAACGCGGGTCAACCGCGCGCCAATGCAACATTTATAAAACGATGCTCAACTGACGCACAGAGGGAGATGTACGGATCAGGGGTATCCAAAATGTATAGAACAAATTCCTAGTGTAGTGATTTTGGCAATAATAGTATACATAATGGGGTGGCTAGCTCAGTGGTATGAAGTCGGCTTGTGGATCCTGAGAACCCTGGTTCGATTCCCACAGGCGACAAACAATTTTCATAATTTCAAAAGCTACAGCTGTGGCTCCTCCACTACTAACATCTTTGCCGTGATTTGACGACTGGTAACCGCACTTCATGCGCAAAATATATTTATTACCGAGATCTGCTTCGGCAGAGTGCCACACAGTAATGGGTAGAAGGCGTGATGATATATTTATTTTATTTTATAATAAGTCAGGAAAGTGATATTTTCCAACACAAATAACAGTCGGGTAAATTCTTTACCAGACTGTTTTGTACTTTACCAGACTGTTATTTTTGTTGTAACCTTGGATACGTATTTTACTTGACTGTTTTGGTAAAAACCTACTTTTCATAATCAAATTGGTCAGGAAAGTAGGCAGTTTCTTGCCGGTTTCAGAAAAAAAATTACTGATATACCACTGTTGACATTTTGTCAGTCAACCGTAATCAAATACGTCCTATACAACCCACGTTATAATATCTCCACGAACGAACTAAGTTATATGTATTTATTTTTTATGTACGTTATATTTGTCTCGTTATCTCAAGTTTCTACTTTGTAGATTTTACTTGAAAGATGCAATGCATTGACTGATTAAAGTTGTAACGAGATGTTTCCAACTTTTATATAAATGAAAAGTTATTTTAATAAAATTAAATTATATATATATATATATATATATAGCGTAAAAACTTATGGCAGTGATAGAATTGATTTTATTACGTGTTTAATATAGCCTATAGAATCATTTTATGAAAGTTTTAAATAAAGTGCATTGTTCTAATAATATATTCTGCAATAAGTATCTATAAATATTTGAAAATGGGGTAATGGCTCAGTGGTATCCGAGTCGGCCTAAGAACCCTCGATCCCCACAACCGACAAAACATTTTCACCAATTTAAAATTACTCCTGTGGCTCCTCCACCAATAACATCTTTGAGGGCCGTGATTTGACGACTGGTAACCGCACTTCGGCAGAATGCCACACCTATTAATGGGTAGAAGGCGTGATGATATATGTATTCTATTATTTTTTTTTTTATTTAAAATTGATAGCTGACCTGTACAAATTTTACTAGTTAGTAACTTTAATTAACTTTCATAGTGAATAAACGGTTCTAAATAAATTATATTTATAAATGAGTAACAAATAAAATATTTTATACCTGTGAAACCACAAAATAATCCTTTATTAACAGCAAGACTGCTTTGTTCCTTCCATCCTTGACTATAATTTTGGCCGAACGTTACCTACATTTATAAATACAGTTCTTATTATAAATTTTTGTTCCTAAAAATGGAATTTAAAACTATCTTCCCTCGAATCACAGTTTGAGGGCCACCCTCAAAGGTACAGTGTCCTTCCTTGCCGGTATAAACATGTCAGAACGTTCCCAGAGGTATACCTCGTGCTGGTCCTGGCAGCAGTCGTCCTTGTACATCCTTGTATCCATGTGTCTGTGTATAGTTCCGACGTGATCCAAGCAAAAATGAGCAAATAGTGACCGAGGAATTGCTAGTTTGAAAGGAATCTTTTTATATGTAGCTACAACGAGAACGACTAGACCGAGAGCTATTGCTCAGAGGTGAATGTAGAGATATGGCAACATACGAACATGTTCTCTTTGGAATATTTACGTAGAGTTGCTGAAATATTAACTAGACTGCAAAGAAATGCTTGCAACTTTTTACCTAAATAGATATGTGTACTGCACGTCTGTTATATATTTTTGAAGGCTACTATTTAAACTTTTTGTAAGCAAGAAAGTAATGTTTGAGACTAGATTCAAAACTTGAATGTAATGTCCTTCTGTATTGTTTCACTTGTGTTATTTTATTTTCGCGCCACCGGTAACGTAAATATATAATATATATATTGCAACATGCGTCGTAAGTGACTCATAACTGCTGTATTTCGTTTGCCACTTGACTCACTTAAACAGTTTAGAGCTGTATTCCATTTGCCACTTGGTTCACTTAAATAGTTCAGATAAATAAGGCAGATAACTAAATGAACTGAATTAAACAAAATGATGCAGTTATTGCGATGAATTACTTCAAAGTAAATTAGAATCAGTAATTCTAGGACAGGTAATAAAGTTAGCGAAGTAATCCAGCGAAATAAATAAGTGATCTGGTTTGGTAAATGTAAGTTAGATCTGATTCAAATGGCAAATGGAATATGCCTTAGATAAATTAGAGAATATATCTAATTAAGCCGAATTAGCAAACTAACACACTTATTGGAGTGAATTATAATAATAATAATATAATATATCATCACTCCTTCTACCCATTACTGGGTGTGGCACTCTGCCGAAGCAGATCTCGGTAAGTCATACATTTTGCGCGTGAAGTGCGGTTACCAGTCGTCAAATCACGACCCCCAAAGATGTTAGTGGTGAAGGAGCCACAGGGGTAGCTTTTGAAATTATGAAAATTGTTTGTCGCCTGTGGAAATCGAACCAGAGTTCTCAGGATCCGCAGGCCGACTTCATACCACTGTGCTAGCCACCCCATAAAAAATAATATATAAATAAAATAAATAAATATATCATCACTCCTTCTATCCATTACTGGGTGTGACACTCTGCCGAAACAGATCTCGGTAAGTGATATATTTTGCGCGTGAAGTGCGGTTACCAGTCGTCAAATCACGGCCCCCAAAGATGTTAGTGGTGGAGGAGCCACAGGGGTAGCTTTTGAAATTATGAAAATTGTTTGTCGCCTCTGGAAATCGAACCAGGGTTCTCAGGATCCGCAGGCCGGCTTCATACCACTGAACTAGTCACCCCATAATAATATATAATACTGTTAATACATGATTTTTGGTGACAGTATGCAGAAATGGTGGTAATTTATTGAGTAATCATAAAATATAAAGGTTGCCATTTAATTATCGATCAGAAACGATATCCAATTTGAAATTATTATTAATTTAAAATTATTATCGTTGGTATTGTACGCAAAAAAAAAATGTAAAATAAAAATATATTATTTATTTACTGTTTCAAGCTACTATATAATTTTTCTGCAAAAATTGTTATAAATTATTATTAAAATAATTAAATATTGAAAACAGTTGAACAACAAATAGTAAATATCGTTGAAATAAAAACAATGCAAATATAAAATGAAATAAAATGTTTTCAGCCAAAATACTACAACTCCAAATTCAATATGGAAATTCATGAAAACTGAAATATTGCACAACCTACTGAAGTGTTAAATTGACAAGCTTATCTTCTTCTGTCTGAAACTCCGAGATTGATATTGAAAATATTATTTGTTTTCATTGGAGCAACACTAAACAGTTTTAATAAATTCATAGAAATCTTTGAAGCAGAAAAAACTTGGAGATGTATCAAAGTAGCTGTAAATACAAAGAGGGTACTTATCCTCTATTTTAGGGGTATTTTAGTATTTTAGTCACGATGTACAAGACGTGAAATGTGTTAAGCAGTATCCGAAAAACTTATTTAAATTCTTCAAAAACTTTTAATTTCTTCCTTTATAACTTTGTTATTTCCTGCATGTAGAGTTAATCTAAAAGTTTTCTAGCACTTAGAGCCGTATTTCACGCTCTTGCGTCATGTCTTATCAAAAAAATTAAAAAGAATTTCGAATCACATGCACTATTTCATATCTTTCTTATTTATCAAAATAATTTCTTTTATTTTATGTAGTTTCATATTTTATATAGGTACTATAAAATGCATTGCAATTTTGGTTAGGTGCAATGCGGTATAGTGTATTAAATTATTTTTGGGGTGGTGAAGATGAAAGAACAGATTTTATGAGAGATCTCAGACATAATTTTCCTTATCCAACACTGACTTGCTTGTTACTATAATTATTTGAAATAAATAATATCCATCATTAGTTACTCAGTGAAAGATAATCGTTCCATATGTACTTTCTAATTTATATGTTTTATTAATATCATATCAAATGTTTTATTAGTATAAATGAATATATAAAAAAAGATTTAAGACGTTTCAAGAAAGGAGTTGGATAAAACGTTGTATTGGATCCGTGTGGGTATCGTAGCTAAACTTTTTCTTTTGTGACTAACATATTACATTCCACACTAGTAGAATAAATTACTATTATCTCTAATTTAGAAAGCGAATTTTAATATCAACTACTGTACTTTAACCTACTTCTTAATAATAATAATAAGAAATATAGATTGACTTACCGTATTTGTTCATAATCATGATGTTTGTTATTTTTAAATTAAATTAAATATAACTCGAGAGTTGGATAAATTAGAAAATAATTCTCCAGTATCTTTCTCAAACTTGGCAACAAGTTTTCGAAAGATCTGTCAAATTATTTTCAATTTATTCTCATTCTCTTGTTATATTATTACTAAGAATTTATCATATATATATACAGGCAACAATAGAATCACGAATTTGTTTGCAAATGAAACAATGAAATGAAAGCTACTTTTTTGATAATTTTCCACTAGCGAAATTAATAAGTAACAATTCTTTATTGTAACAAATCTCCGTCTTTAACAATAAAATAAATGCAATTTTCATAAATGTTAATTGAAAATAATCTATCCTAATGTCAAATTCTCGATGGATAACTGCTTTTACAGAATTTTTTTATTAGAATTGAAGAGAACGTTCCAAAAAATACCATAAAAATTAAAGATTATGCTTATTAAATTATCATGCAAAATATAACTCGTAATATAATAATTGTCAAATAATATTTTGACATAGACTCAAATTCATTGTTACGGAAATAGAAAATATAATTCATGTTAAAATATTATCGGCAATTATCATATGACTTGTTATATTAGTTATGAAAATAAAACTCTTGTGATTGATATTCCGGAGAAAAATATTTCTGGCACGAATTTGGATTATAAGAAAATTTGTAGGTATTAAATAATATTCCATAGTAATATAAAATTGTAACAATTCTTCATTTAAATTTTCTATTTGCATAACTATTAGAAGTAATATGGAACTTTAGTAAATGTCTCCAATTTGAGGAAACAAAGCATTTTATCCATTGTGACGTACATTAAAATTATTTCCAACTTCCGTGAACTAAGGATTGAATCAGCACTCGCAAAGTGTCTGTAAGCAATTTAAACTTCAAAATTATTACAGCAACTAATTTTTCCACTAAATTTCATCCTACATTATCCATTCAGTTAATTCACTCAAATAATATAACTTGATTTACCCAACTGTACAAGTCTGCCTTATTTTGCAATTAAACTGAATTATAAGGTGCATAAATAGGTAATTTTATCTTTCTCTAACAAGAGAAAAAAGAAGTTAGTTATTTGTTGAAAATATCTTGTAAATTTGACTTTGTTTACTTTTCACTGTTAAACGTTAAACTTTACTGAATTATTTTGTATGTAACTGTTACAGAAATTGAACATTTATGTACGCAATCTGTCCACGACATTATATTCTTTTGTACAATACTACTGTATTTTACGTTGCCATTAGCAACAGTCATTAATATTACAATAGCTGTATTCCATTTGCCACTTGGTTCAGTTAAATCAGTTGATATTAT
Source organism: Pterostichus madidus (assembly GCA_911728475.2). Lineage (NCBI taxonomy): Eukaryota > Metazoa > Arthropoda > Insecta > Coleoptera > Carabidae > Pterostichus > Pterostichus madidus. The sequence goes on along the minus strand of OU452308.1, from coordinate 35,536,526 downwards.
TTAGTAAAATATGGCACATAGGTACTATTGCTTCATTACTGAAGTTATCATTACTTTTACCACATTTGCAAATAAAAATTTCTATTGAAGTATACTTTCCTAATTTTTTTATACATATTTCTTTCAAAAATTACCTCTGATTTTTAACTGATAACAACATTTTTTTATAATCGCTATTGCTAATTATTATTTCAAATATTTGATATACATTTGAAACTATATTAACTAGAAAATCTTTAGGCCATTTAAGTTCATCTCTATCAATTATTTTTAAGTACTCATTTGTGGAGCTGCCACATTCAGTTATCATTTCACGATTGTGTACAAGAAACTTCTGACAGTCCGTACATTTTGGCAATGAAGAGAACCGTCAAGGTAAAGCCTTATACAGTTTTTAAAATACTAGATTTTGAAAATAAAAAATATCCAATTGATTCGTCTTTATGAGGAGCACATTTTATGTTATGTACTTAATTTCAATATCATTGATATTTAATGAGATAGAAGCTAGTTTATACGTTAGGAACAGAATTTTAAAATGGTAGTATATGGAAGACAGACGCGTTCGTGGGCCACACGCTGTGACGTCACAGCCGCTTGCGATTCGCTCTTCCAGGCCTCTACATATAGACGGCAATGCCTGCGGCCTCGTAATTCAAACAACCGCTTCGTCAAGTAAAAATACTTTCCTGGCCTATTATGTATACTATTCTTTCTAAAGCCGTTTAATTTCATCAATAATTAATCATAAATAATTCAAAATGTTTAAATTTTTTTATATGAATTGTATTCACAGCAGATTATGTATCCAAGGTTACAACAACAACAAAAAAATAGTCAGATAAAATGCAAAACCGTCAGGTAAAATCTTTACCAGACTGTTTTTACTTTACCAGACTGTTATTTTTGTTGAAGTCGTGGATACGTATTTTACTTGACTGTTTTTTGTAAAATCTACTTTCCTGACCAATTTTAGTATGGAAAATAGAGTTTTACCAAATCAGTCAAGTAAAGTACGTATCCAAGGCTACAACAAGAATAACAGTCTGGTAAAGTACAAAACAGTCTGGTAAAGATTTTACCTGACTGTTTTTTTTTTGTTATCACCTTGGATACGTAGTCTGCTGTCAATACATTTCATATCAGAAAATTTAAATATTTAGAATTATTTATGATTAATTATTGCTTAAATTAAACAGTTTCAGAAAATATAGTATACATATAGGGTGGCTAGCTCAGTGGTATGAAGTCAGTCTGTGGATCCTGAGAACCCTGGTTCGATTCCCACAGGCGACAAACAATTTTCATAATTTCAAAAAAACTATCCCTGTGGCTCCTCCACCATTAACATCTTTGGGGGCCGTGATTTGACGACTGGTAACCGCACTTCACGCGCAAAATATATCACTTACCGAGATCTGCTTCGGCTCAGTAATGGGTAGAAGGCGTGATGATATATTTATTTATTTATATTTTATTTATAATACGTCAGGAAAGTGTTTTTACTTGACTCAGTGGATTAAAATATCACTTTTCTGACTTATTATGTAATATACTATTATCGACTTCTGAATAGTTCTAATATACATAATTATTTGCTGCATTTTTAAATTTATGTTGAAGTCAGTGAGATTTGATCACCTGAATTCTTGCTTTGTAAGCACAAGTTGTATCGTCTTAACAACATCTGTTTTGCAAGTAGCTTTTATCAATTAGCTTAACACTAGGCATACACTAATCTATGAATCCCACATTATCCTATTTTAATACCTCGTTAATACGTGCATTTACGCGCAATGCTCCATTTACCTAAATTACCAAAATTACTCTTCCGCACTCCTGTTACAATATTTGATTACATTATTACCACATTAATAACCTTCCGTTTACAATCAATTCCTCTAATCACTCCCCATAAATTCAGATCATTCCCCGATTAATTTACGACATTCCGCGATCTTCATCATCAATTTCTATTTCCTGTCGATAGAAATTTCTCGCGATATCAAAGAATAATAGGGCTGGAGAAAATGGCGAGGAAAACCGATGAAATCACCCTTGGCGATGGTGTCGTAAAATATGATCGGACGGCTGATAAATTTGTGAACGAGAGTTCGAGGGTGGAATGTGGGTAGATAGACGATCATTATACCAGTATCGGGACTGATTGTCACTTGTCGGGACACGATGCAAGACATGTCGAAAGGAATTGCGACTAATGACGATTCGAGGTTTGATGGTTTGAGGTTTATGTTGACTGTTTGGATTGGAGGAGGAGGTTCTGTGAGGTTCTAAAATGGAGTCATCTAATATTTAGAAAGGTTGAGATGTCTGTCTATCGAAGAGAGAGTTAAAACTGTGAAAGTTTATATATTAAAATTATCCTTGTGGTTTCCCCTTCATTAGCATCTTTGGGGGTCGTTATTTGAGGGCTCGCAACCGCACTTCACGTGCATAATATATCACTTAATAAATAAGAAAAAATAGGAAAAAATTTCCATCACTTGTCTCGTAATTCCACAGAGGTTTTACAGCACGTTTGCATCAACTTCTCAGGTCATCAACAAACGGCTGGTCAGTTCAGCTTTAACCATAGACGCGTTTCGTCCTTCCGGACACATCAGTATGGTGCGATCATTTATCCAACTAGATCAACTAGGAAATAGTGGATTGTGATAACGACTGATGAGTCCGGAAGGACGAAACGCGTCTATGGTTAAAGCTGAACTGACCAGCCGTTTTTTGATGACCTGAGAAGTTGATGCAAACGTGCTGTAAAACCTCTGTGGAATTACGAGACAAGTGATGGCAAATTTTTCCTATTTTTTCTTATTTATTAAGACTCAATTCCACATCGCAATAGACATTTTGTCTTTTGTTTTATATATCACTTACTGAGATCTGTTACAACCACACTCAGTAATGGTGAGAAGGCGTGATGAGATATATTTATATTTGTTTATTTTAAGTTTATTTGTTTGGTATAACAGAAATTTAATCCTAATACTGCAGAGTACGATGGTGTGGGTAACATTACGGAATTCGTATTTGGAGATCCCAAGTTAAAAATAAACTACCACACTGCTACTTGGTGGGTCTGAACCCTATACTATAATTGGAATTAAATTCCTGGTGTACAGAGTAGCATATTATTTATTTATGTTATAAGGATCTTGGAGTAGGTGGCATAGTGGTATCGTGTCGGCCTGTGGATTCAGAGAACCTTGGTTCGATTCCCACAGCCGACAAACATTTTCACTACATTAATACTGCTCCTGTGGCTCCCCCTCCACTAATATCTTTGGGGACCGTGGGGATTGGTGATATACTCATTTGTTTATTTAATTTATTTTATTTGATGGCTAGCTCAGTAGTATGAAGTCGGCCTGTGGATCCTGAGGTCCCAGGTTCGATTCCCACAGGCGACAAATTTTCATAATTTGAAAAAGCTATCCCTGTGGCTCCTCCACCACTAACATGTTTGGGGGCCGTGATTTGACGACTGGTAACCGCACTTCACGTGCAAAATATATCACTTACCGAAATCTGCTTACGCAGAATGCCACACCCAGTAATGGGTAGAAGGCGTGATGATATATTTATTTATTTTATTTATATTTATTTTATTTGATGGCTAGCTCAGTGGTATGAAGTCGGCCTGTGGATCTTGAGGTCTCTGGTTCGATTCCCACAGGCGACAAATTTTCATAATTTTAAAAAGCTATCCCTGTGGCTCCTCCACCACTAGCATGTTTGGGGGCCGTGATTTGACGACTGGTAACCGCACTTCACGTTCATAAATATATCACTTACCGAGATCTGCTTCGGCAGAGTGCCACACTCAGTATTTATTTATTTAATTTATTTAAGTTTCAATTACGCAGAGTAACAAATAAATATTTATAAAACTGTTAGTTTACATATTAAATTTGAATATTTTTCCTAACTCTTAATGCTGCGATATCGATACAAATAATTACACTTAACTCTAGTGTCAAGAGTTAGCGAATCGTTCTTAAACAATTGATTAAATAGTTTTATGAATACGGGTATAATTTCAACTTTTAGACTTCAATACAATAATAATAAATAGAATGAAAAGAAAATGCCGTCTTTATATAAAAGAATCGATAAAATTAACTGGCATGTAGCTGGTAGTAAAGAAATTTTATTAGCGTGACGAAATACTAGCGTGAATGTTTGTGAAATAAGTGATTGATATAATTATTGTTCTGCTTTGATGGAGAAAAATGAATGAACATGTATAACATAAATTATTAATGTGAATAAAATATAATGACATGAGTTTTATTATCGTTGACACGAGACAGAAACACAACAAAAATATTCTTTCTGTTTGATCGAAATAGCATCTGTACGTTTGATAGGTCTCTCTTTGAAAATATTCAAGTTTGATAAACTAGGACTACCTATATAGTGTGACTAAAAATAAACTTTTACAGAAAATCATATTTTATAAAATAAAATTCTGCATTGCAGTTGTTTTGAAAACACTCTATTTTCAGCTGTGACATGAATTTTCTTGTCAAAGAATATCAGAAAATACAATTGGTACTGTAAATCAAATATTAAAATAATTTTGAACAACTTATAATGTGTATTAAAATAGAGTTACAAGCTCATATAAAAGCAAATAACTTGCTTTCCACCATAGGAATTCCTCAACAAAAATAAAATGCAAGTTTAAATTTATACTACATATAAGTATTTGTTATTATTTGAACTTGAAATACCAAAATATTACGTATTTCTAAAATAATTCATATTGATTGTTATTATATATATATAAATAAATAAATAAATAAATATATCATCACGCCTTCTACCCATTACTGGGTGTGGCACTCTGCTGAAGCAGATCTCGGTAAGTGATATATGTTGCGCGTGAAGTGCGGTTACCAGTCGTCAAATCACGGCCCCCAAACATGTTAGTGGTGGAGGAGCCACAGGGATAGCTTTTTCAAATTATGAAAATTTGTCGCCTGTGGGAATCGAAACAGGGACCTCAGGATCCACAGGCCTACTTCATACCACTGAGCTAGCCATCCCATATATATATATATATATATATATATATATATATATATATATATATATATATATATAAATTAATTTATGATAATTTTAGAAATATTTAGAGGAAAACTAATTTTGATGTAAATTATAGTTCATTTTATTTATTACGGATTTTAGGATAAACTCTATCGATTAAGAAATAAAGGTAAAAATTCAAAAAGTCTCATTAATAAAGTTATATTGCCACAAGTTGGTTATGACTTATTATTGACTTTATCCTCAGTTTTTCACCTATAATTCTCGGAAATTTTTTATTCCACAGTTTCCACAACATCAGGCAAAGGCCAAAATACTATTTGGCATATCATTTTTAGAATAAATACAAAAAGGTTATGTAACGACCTTTTCAATAAAAAATTGTAAACATATTTCAATTTAAATTTTCAAATGTTACTGTCAACAACAGGAAATACATTTATGTATCAGTCTTACCAATTTCAAATCATTTTTTTTATTGCCAACTTAAAAAGTTACTTCTGATCACTCTGTATAAAATTTAATTTCAAAGCTTCAATGTGTATTTGGATAGTGCGCCTACATTCAGAGCGCCTGATTTTAAAACTATATTTTTTATATGGGGTAGGTGGCTTAATGTTATCTAGTTAGCCTGTGGATTTGAGAACCCGGGTTCCATTCCCACAGCCGATAAACAATTTTCATAATTTCAAAAACTACCCCTGTGCTCCTTCTGCACTAACATGTTTGGGGGGGGCCTTAATTTTTAATTTATTGTCATAAAATAATTATTTTAATACCTGTTTGCTATAAAAATGATGCACAAACGTAATGTCATCGATATGTGATAATTTTTCCAATATTTAAAAATTACCATAATTTTACAACCTTATAATATATTAACAGTTTTCATAATTTCAAAAACTATCCCTGTGGCTCTTCCACCATCTTTTGGGGCCGTGATTTGACGACTGATAACCACACTTCACGCACAAAATATATCACTTACCGAGATCTGCTTCGACAGAGTGCCACACCCAGTAATGGGTAGAAGGCGTGATGATATGTGATGATATATATATAATACCTGTATATTAACTTCGCTTGTCTTTTACATTTAACCCAAGTACAAAACAAATCTTTCGTTGGTACCGCTCCATTAGACCTCCCCAGTTAGACCATCCTGTTTTAGATGCTACCCCTTGCGCACGCTCCACATTCAGCACCTCTCGTAGCTCGGCGCGAGTTTGAGTCAGGCTGGAGCCGTCAGCCCACGTGGCGGCTAGCAGGTCTAGCTGGTCGCGTGTCGCGTGTCGCGTGTCCTCGTGTCATGCTCGAACTCCTCGCCCGCGTGGCTCCGCGCCCACACCGCGTGCACCCCGCCAGAGTGTTGCAACGCTTCCGGCAAGCCGCCACAGGCTGGAGATGTCACTCCGGGGTCAAGTATAAGAAGGTGAAGGTGGAAATAATGTGGGAAGTGATGGAGTGATCAGTTCTTAGTGATCGAAGGGTTGTTGTTTGTTGTTGGGGATGTGTGTGTTGTTGAGTGGGGGTAAACTAATGTGGGTGAGAAGAGATGTCAATATTGTGATTTAAAGTTTGAAGTATCTAGTGCAGGCTATCGCTTTTATCTTTTATATTTGTAGATTCGTAGTTAGGTTCGTTTTTAGAATCGTTGTTAGGAGTAAGCGTGAGTAATTTGAGATGTTTTATGCATATGTTATGTACGTCGAAGAAAGAAGATGAATGATAAGTGAATAGCAATGATGTGATTTAAGGTTTGATTGTGATAAATGATTTCGAGTGTAATAAATGATTGAGTTTATATGGAGTGATCTATGAATGTGGTTGAAGTGAGGATGTTGTGTTTGGATGATAATGTTTGATGAGGGCTGATTATTTGATGAATGTAATGAGTGAATATTTTATGAGTGATTTTAGGGTTCGTGCTACCCCATTTGTTGGGATATAGCGTGAAGATATGTATGTATGTATGTAAGTATCTAGTGTGCTGGTATTTATAAGCTCGTGCAGACAGATTTATACTGGGTTGCATGAAAGTTTTATCGGTTCATTAGCAACTAACAGTTCAATAAGTTTCAGAAAAACCCAGCGTTAGTTTGTTTTTGTTTACATGTTGCGAGTATGAAATACGGGTATATCTGGCAACTTACGATTGTCCTGGTGTAGGATAAATACAGATAAACTGACAGGATAAATCCTCGCGCGCTTTGAAAATATGGTACATTATTTGCAATGTACGTTGTATTTATTTGGAATTTTTGAAGTAACTCGGTAGGTTACTTATGTTTAATTGGCACGTTTTAAGTAACCCTGAACAGTTCCTGAACTGATCCTTACTGCCCCAGCTATTTGGTGGGTTGGCAGGTTGAACCCGTTTTCTATCTCTTTCTAATCAACTCCTTCTTATCTGTTTTGAATTGGTGGCATTGCAATTTGTATTGAAGTAGATGTCACTTAGAACGTGCATTCAGATTTTAAATTTATCGTTAATTTTTATAATTGAAACTAGATGCATCATTTATCTGGAAGTAACACGAGTTAGGTCTAGATTAGATCAGGGTTGAGACCAAAGTTTCCAAATAAATACGGCCTAAATTACAAGCAGTCGTAGTCCAGTGGATAAAAGCGAGGTAAAACTTGCGTTTCTTAATTACTAAGCAAGAGGTTGTTCGTTCAAATCTCACTGACTTCAAACTATATCCTGAAATATTATTGTGTCTGAGTGGTTCGAATTTCACTATAAGCTACTATAATTGGGATTAATATCCTGTTGTGCAGAGTAACAAATAAATAAATATGAACAAATTTTAAGAAAACCTCTAAAGGATATCTAATATTATGTAAACGCGCAATATATACGAGCCATGCGTCACATTATTTGTTATTTTTTCGTTTGATGTTATATTTTGCAGTTTTATTTCTCGTGTAGTATGCAAGAGAATTGAATGAAATTTTAATGAGACATATACTGGTATATTGTTAATGCACAGATAAAATTTGAAGTTAATCGATGCAGACATCTTGGAATGATGAGCTATTGAAAGAGGAAGTAAACATTTCTGCATTACCTAGAACTTTATCGTTTCATTTAAAAGCATAATAATAAAATTTGTTTTACATAATTAATTAACTTTGATTTCATCCATCAAATTGCCTACAATATAATAATGATAATGGTCTATTTGTGTATTTTATTGAAAAAAAAAGTTAATAATACTGCTATATATTTACAGGCAGATTCATAAAGCGGGTTAGCGCTAACACCATTTTTTATTTCGTTTTTAACTCTCTTTTCAATGTACGAAACAAGTTTATTTTAACTTGAGTTAAAAAGAGAGTTAATTAGCATCAAATTTAGTTCATTTCTTTAATCTGTTTTAATTTTAAACAGAGTTATAGATAATATTATAAAAGGTGTTAGCGCTAATCCGTTTTATGAATCTGCCTGTAAGTGTTTAAAACATATGTAATGTTAAATTTGGTTAAAAATATTGAAAATTAATTGTAGAATTTAATAAATGTAAGATACCTGCGTTTCTAGTATTATTCCAATTTTAACTATATAAGTATTGTGGGCCAAATGATGTAATTCCGGGCTCATAATTAAGTATTTTCTTTTCTGATTCTAATTGATTTGAAAGCAATATATTCATTTTAAATTGTGAACTAATTCCTTTTAAAATGAATTAAGTATTGTAAATTATAATTACTTGAATTTGGGTGTCCTAATCCATCGTACTTGAACTAATAATGACATTAGACCCATTCAAAACTAAAAACCAAAATGAAAAAAAAAACTGATATTTAAATACTTACAGTTAGCTGCTTGTATATATTTTGTTTGTGCTTATACTAAGAGAAAGTATAACAAAATAATACATTTTGTCAAAACAATGTTGGCATGTGATTTGAATTGATGAAAATCTCCAATACGTCAATATTGTTATTGGATTCAAATGCAATTTACTTATGCAAATGCAAGCAATAATGTTAGATATTTGTTATTCTTTGAATTTACTTCGAAACTGGTTTATAAAACATACCTAATCAAACATTAAAAATCCACCATAACAATAGCTACATATTATGAAAACAATTTTATGTTACTAATAGCGCCTTGTGAGTAATTAATTATTATATGTTATGTTTGCAGTTAATTAAACAAAGTCATCATCATAAGTTTCATTAAAGTATACAAGCAGATGTGGTTAATGTGCCATCAGGGACTAGTAGTTTTTATTTTAGTTCTTGTGATGTACGAGTGTGGTGCTGTAACAGTAACAGAGGGTGATTGTGTTTTGTTTACCTGTTATTGTTGTACGTTTTGGACGATATCACAGTTTCAGTTAGGTAAACTTTCAGCTTTGTGCATGTATTTGACTTTGTTTTGGATTGTATATTGGAAAATACATATTTACCAATGCTGACAACTGATTTTCATCTTATATAAATTATCTCTGTTGCTTCATCACTATTAACATCTTTGAGGGGGGGGGGGGGGGCGTTATTATAATTATAATTTACCTACGTTCATTATTATATTACTTACTACAATCTGTTATAGCAGAATGCCACATTTAAAAATGGATTATATAAAACCAAAACTTAAGATAATATGGTATGCTGAATGTATGTAGTTAATATCTAAATTAATAAATTAAACTATCACGCTTATTTATTATTACTAGTATGGGGTAGGTGGCTCAATGGTATTTCTATATTTAAGGGGTAAGGCCACTCGAGAATTTTCAAAAAATGCATTTTTTTTTTTGCTTAAATTATAGTGTAAACCATTAGGAATAAGGGACAATTAATTTAAATGCCGCGCGGAAGTATTTCAGAGGGGAAAAAGACCGCGCGCTAAGCGACAATTTTATGGCGCAGGCATTGCAGATTAGAGGTAAATACAATATTTCTATGAAAAATAGAATTTTTTTTTTAATTTGATATTGATATTTACAAGCTGTAAATACAATAAGTAAATTTTTTGGCGGTTTAAGAGGCGGTGGGGAGAATTATTGCCCAGTGGCAATATCCCCATGAAAAATATGATTCGAAACTTTAAACGCGTTTTTTTCGAAATCATATTTTCAAAATCGGGCGAAAAGAAATCTGAAATACTAATTGATGGATCGTGCTGAATCTTTTTATTTCTTATTGTAGATATAAAATACTCAAAAACTACGAGGGCTTTTTTTTAAAGTGCTTCATTCGTTTTTTATGGTCGTTTTTATACAGAAATTTAGTCCCGAATAATGAACTTTTTTTTCAAACGTGCGCCATTTTTTAAAAAACTAAATTTTCAAAATCCAGCCCGTAGTTTTTTAGAGTATACATCAGAGATTAAGAAAACATATCCCTTTTTGTTCCATGTCCATTGCTGTTCCCGGAATGTTTTCGCCCGATTTGCCCTGTGCGCCGAGAGAAGTCGCCATTTTTTTTAATTTCTGACGATAATTTTGAATATTCCCTTTAAAAAATTTTTTTAAATGAAGTTAAAAGAGCACTAAATAAAGATCATAAAACAGTTCTTAAGCAGCACGTTTAGATTTCGTTAAAAAAATCTAGAAAATGACCCTTTTTTTCCTTGCCTAGAGTGGCCTTACCCCTCAATTTTTAATGAAGAACGGAAACAATATTTTATCTTGTGGAAAAATTAATTACTTCTTTGGTGTCGTTTATCTCAAATCATTGCGTGAGTGTCATTTAGGGAATATTCCTGAATTTATGGGATGAAATACGCACGCACAGATTGTAACAAAATGTATCCTCTCCAACGCTTCATATTTATAACTGTAATAAAACTGGGAAGATTACTTGTTTGTTCGTGTTTATTTTCACTGGTTTTAAAATGTGTCAAGTGGTGCTGCAATGATTGCTGTCATTCTCCAAATTCAATGAAATTTTAATGATGCTGCGCTTCGTTACGTATATGCGGACTTGATTTTAATTCTGGTACAGCTAATTCATACGTGATTTACTCGTACTTTGTACTACTAATATTGTTGCACGAATCTAATTAATTAGTAGCTAATTATACTACAATTTAAATTAATTTGCATGTTGAAATCTGAAATCTGCAGTTGATTTTGAGCATATCTGTAAATTAATATTCAGTTAATTTTGAATTGAAATGTACAGCCAGATTCTGAAAAAAGTTTTAGCTAATCCTGAATTTTGGATTAGCTAATCTTATGCTAGTCCGGTTTAAAAAAGTTAATTCATTTCACTTTCCGAAAACTAAATGGTAAGAAGATTATATTAAAGTTTGTTTAACGCGTTTTTTCCCGAATTATTATATTTTTTAATCATTGTTATTTTTTCTTTTGAAATACTAAATTAAAATTTACTATACGGGGCTAACTCAGTGGTATGAAGTCGGCCTGTGGATCCTGAGAACCCTGGTTCGATTCCCACAAGCGACAAACAATTTTCATAATTTCAAAAACTACTCCTGTGGCCCCTCTCCACTAACATCTTTGGAGGCCGTGATTTGACGACTAGTAACCGCACTTCATGTGCAAAATAGATCACTTACTAAGATCTGCGTCGGCAGAGTGCCACACCCAGTCATGGGTAGAAGGCTTGATGATATATTTATTTTATTTTAAAATGTACTATCTTAACTATTCCGTCCAACGAACTAAACATTACTGAACACGTACGAATGCGTAATATAAATTTTTGATAATTTCATAAATGATTACCTTTATGTAAGTTTCTTGTTCCAATATTGGAACACCGGGTAAAAACGTGTTAAACTTTTTTGAAAATATGGTTTAGCTTAATTTGGCAAATTCAAATTCAGGATTAATTAGATTTTAGCTAAAACTGTTTTGAGAATGGGCTCCTGTACCTATTTCTTATTATTTTTTTTTTATGAAACTACATGATAAACTAGAACGATCAGTGAACACGCTGCTTGAAAATTCTTTATATTACAAGAGATATGATTTTTTGAAATTTTATGTTGGTATTGTGACGTCCCAAGTTCGGTTCAGTGGTTCTTAACTTGTTTCGTTGAAAGAGTGCAAATAATATACGATTGAATTCTTGAAAAATAATCTTACTATGTTGAAAATCATATTTTATAGAAATTGCAAACCCCAGAACATGAAACCAAATTATAGTAATAAATATGCAACATGTTGAAAAAATAAAATAAATATATCATCACGCCTTCTACCCTTTGCACTCTGCCGAAGCAGATCTCGGTAACTGATATATTTAGCGCGTGAAGTGCGGTTACCAGTCGTCAAATCACTGCCCCCAAAGATGTTAATGGTGGAGGAGCCACAGGGGTAGCTTTTGAAATTATGAAAATTGTTTGTCGCCTGTGGGAATCGAATCTAGGGTACCAGGGTTCTCAGGATCCACAGGCCGACTTCATACCACTGAGCTAGCCACAACACGTACAAATCAGCAAACAGCAAACAGTTTGAAAAACCAGTGCTGAGATGCCATAATTAGTTACGTTCTACTCCGCTTATGTCTCTTATTTACCGCTCAAAAATACTTGTGGCCAATGAGAACCTTGAGACATGTGATGTCACTATACTTATAATCGCTTATATCTCTGATGTTAAACATTATTGTTAACTAATTTTGTCACTAATAGCTAATAGTCAATACATATTTCATGTTTTCATCCTTCATTCCTGTTATTTCGATGATGATACAGGAGCCCATTGGGCTGGTAGTGTTTATATGTCTATGTGATGTTGAAATATTTCAAACAGAATAATACAGGATGATCAAAAGGAATTGTTACAGTTGGCAATAAAATTCCAGAGACCTTTTTATTCCACAGTTGCCACAACGTCAGATAAAGGCGGAAATGCTATTTGACATTTCTAATAAACACAAATAGGTTATATCAGGAGTCTGACAGCTAATAGAATTTTAACTTTTTAAGTAATAGAAATACTTTAGAAATAAATGTAATAATAAATGTACTTAAATTTAAATTTTCAATGTCACTGTCAACAACAGGAAATGAATTTATGTATCAGGCCTACCTATTTCAAGTAGTTTTTTTTTATTGCCAACTGTAACAATCCCTTTTGATCACTCTGTATATTCAAATACAAGTTATAGAAGGCAATCTATTCAATCACAAGTTCGAAATTTGACGACTGGTAACCGCACTTCACGCTCTTAAACATATCACTTACCAAAATATGCTTCGACCGAGTGCCACACTCAGTTATGGGTAAAAGACGTGATGATATATTTATTTATTTATTATTTTACTACTCAAGAGTGAACAGCTCAAGAAGGTATAAACTGATACAAACGCACAAGGAAAAGAATGAAAGAATGATTTTCCTCCTTACATTTAATTTCCTTTTCATTCTTGTCTCTCCTGAATGCGTACTCAAAATGAAACTTTTCTATATTGTGAAAAACTTCAAATATAAAACGACATTCGGCTAAAACGAATAGCGAATTCACACCCTCAAACTTTTCGAAAAAATTCTATTTACAAACTTGCCACACTCTAACCTCAAATATTCTTAAACCGACATACAAACACACATAAACACTGCTCATAAAACACAACTTGTGAAAGAGATGAATAGAGCCGACGCGAGCGCCGCAAGCGGAGAACAAGAGAAGTAAGTCGAATGTAAATTTAAATTATGTCTCGACCACAGCCAACGCGACCGGCACATTTGTAATTACAAGCGAGATCTGTTTAAGGACCTCTTTGAGAATATTTGCAAACCGCGCGAATGGGAAAATAAATCTAGTACGCTGAGGAAGAGGTGATGGTGATTGTTTTTGTTTTGTAGTGACTGAAGTTTGTGGTCTTGGTTAATATTATATGAGCAGGATTTTTATTGTCGTTAACTGTGTTTACTGTGTGGGTACCTAACTACTCATAGTTTGATAATGAATTGAAAAGTTATTAGCATGTTAATGAAGTTTCCCAGCTCCTCATAGTTTCGCCGCAATGCGCGTGAGGAACAATTACCAACCGTTGAAATATTGAAGCCACAAATCAAAAGTGTACTACAATTAAATAAAATAAAATAAAAAACGCCACAGGGGTAATTTTTAAATTGGTGAAAATATTTATCGGTTGTGGGGATCGAATCAGGGTTCCTAGAATCCACATGCCGACTTGATGCGAGTAAAAAATATATTTTTTGAATTGTTTCTAAGGAGCCTTTGAGAATGGTAAAGTTACTTGTGTTGACTTTCTGTCAAAGACTATTTTACGGCCGCAATAGCACAATCGGGCCAAAAAGCATGTGTTTTAGCCCTAAAAAGCGAGCTTATACACTTCTTTTTGGCCCATGGGACAAAATGAAATAAGTCCTATGGACAATTTTTGTTTATTATGAATACCTGATTTTGTAAAATGTCATTTTTACATATAACCTATTTACATATTTTAATCTTTAAATGTTATTTTGTTGAGCATAAAATATTGTGTTGGGGTAGCTAGCTCAGTGGTATCAATTCGGCCTGTAGATCCTGAGAACCCTGGTTCGATTCCCACAGGCGACAAACAATTTTCACCATTTTAAAATTACCCTTGTGGCTCCCTCATCACTAACAGCTTTGGGGGCCGTGATTTGACGACTGGTAACCGCACTTCACGCGTAAAATATATCACTTACCGATATCTGCTTTAGCAGAGTGCCACACCCAGTAATGGGTAGAAGGCGTGATGATATATTTATTTATTTATTTTATTTAACAAATTAATTAATGTAGTTGTTTATTTTCAATTTGTTTTTTAGTCCAAAAATTTTTTGCGATCCACTTGAGATACAAATTTATGGAGAATAGTTCTCGGTTAAACTGAGTTTGATTCTCTAATTCAGACCATAACACGGTATAGGTTAAATTAATAAACGAAAACTTTTCTGATTACAGAATTTAAATTGCAACCTCAAATTACAAAACAAAATGAATATACCAGTTTGTAATTCCAGTTTATAACAAGTACCGCATGCAGAATGCATACAACAAACATATTGCTCGCTCTAGTTGCAGACAACATTAATTCTAGTATTAACTTGACCTTGACCTGTTTATATCTCCCGCCATTTCACTCCACCGCAGCGCCAACAATCCCAGCGGCAGGATTCCTTACTGAATCTATTTAGTCTCAGGCTCAGACTAACCATACCTTAGACAAAGTCTGTCGTATTCAAGTCAATGCAGTGTTATGAAGTAGAGAGAGTTAAAGTAAGTTGTGGGTGAGACGGGTGCGCGGCAAGGAGCGAGTATCCTTTGATGTTATGCGAGTTGCAAACATTTGTATAGTTATTCTTATATTCAATTACTTACTGTTTATACATCAAAGTAAAGGTTAGTTTTTGACATATTAAGTGTTTTGTATACGTACTTTTGTGTTTAAATAAATAAAATGCTCGCGTCTAATAACTGTCATCAACAAAAATGCAACCCGCATAACACCAAGGGATACTAGCTCTTTGCCGCGCACCCGTCTCACCCATAACTTACTTTAACTCTTTTTACTTCACAACAAACGCCGTTGTTCTCCGTCTAAGGTATGGTTAGTCTGAGGTCTCAGGTGTTGCAAGTCTTGGCGTGCGTTTTATTTCATCGTTTCGCCTGTTTAGAATGCGCCACAATTGAGTGAAATTGTATTGATTTTCTTGTTATCATTACTCAGAATTAAATGCCGGTGTATCGAACTGAAATTGTGGTAGTAATAAATAGGTTAGAATTGAAAATTTATTGTATCTTTTTTGTGATTTAATCAGTGGATGAAATATGTTTTGGGATGAAACTGCGGTCTTTCTATGACAGTCGTTTTAATTTTGCTGAAGTTTAATAATATTTTGAATTATTTACAGTAATTGTTTTCATTTATTTTATTCATGTTTACCAATTGGATTGGAATATAACAAGTTTTTTACAATATCAAATATAAATATATATGTTATTGTTGAATAACATAATTTAAATTTATTTTTTGTATATGTGCATTGTTCAGATGTAATTTAAATAATTGTATTCATATATTTCATTTACATTTCATTTATTTACATACATACATACATAACATAATGCTATATCCCATGAAATAGGATAGAGCGAACCCTTCAGTACTGAATATTTATTCATTAGATTTATTCCGTAATCAATCTTTGCCAGACAATCTTATCTAGGGATACTATTTTTATTTCGCTCATATTCACTCACGTCTGTACGGTGGTGTGCGTAGTGTTACTGTATTCGAATCTGGAGATCCGGAGTTCGAATCCCACTCAAACTAAAAATATATGAACAATCACACTGCGACGGAGTGAGTCAGAACCTTATATTGTAATTGAGAATAAGTTCCTATTGTGCAGATTAGCAAATATAAGTAAATAATTCGTTTCATACAAGTTCGTTTATTTCTTATTTATTTTGTAATAAAAATATGATTAAGTTTTGTACATCTATCTTAATACTTAAATAAATATACAGTGTGTTCAAATTTAGATTTGTATAATTGTAATCTTGAAAACTATAAGACATAATGACATTTCTGGTTCTCCAAAAATATGCGTATGTGACATACAGGTAGATGAAAACTGCTTTCGGTCTATTTTGTTTTTCTCCAAATAGTTTTTGAACAATAATTGAGAACAATGTAAATTATTATTCATGCCGGCAGTACCGTGATGTGGTTAGCGTTACGGCTTTCTAATCCAAAGATTCCGAGTTCAAATCCTACAGAAGCTTTAAAAAATATTTATATATATATATATACGAGGGCAGGGTGAAAAGTCCCTGAAAAATAAAACAGATGGCGCCACAATCGCAAATCTCATGTGACATTTGTGATATACCATCTTTAACTAGAACGCATTAAAATTTTCAGACTAATATGTCATTCAGTTCTTTTTTGACACCCATCGAAAGCAAGCAACCTTGAAGATTTTTGAAAACATGGAAAAAAGTGAATTTCGCGTCTCGATTAAACATTATTTTTTGTTAAACATTATAGGGACTCCTCACCATCGATTGGAACGATTCACAAGTGGTTTACTGATTTTCGTTGTGGTAGTATGACCACAAAGGACGCCAAACGTTCTGGTCGTTCAATTAAGGTTACAACGCCAGAAATCGTCGATAAAATACATGGCATGATATTGGACGATCGGCGAATTAAAGTGCACGAGCTTGCTGAGGCTATGAGCATCTCAACCGAACAGGTACGGACCATTTTGCATAAATTTTTGGATATGAGAAAGCTATCTGCCAGATGGGTGCCATATTTGCTCTCAGTTGACAACAAGCGCGACCGTGTGACAAGTTCAAAGGAGTGTTTGGCGATGTTCAAGCGCAATAAGAAAGATTTTTTTCTCCAGATTTCCCTGCGATTTTTATCTATTTCCAAATTTAAAGAAATGGCTCGGCGGAAAGAGGTTTTGCTCCAACGATGAGGTCATCACTGAGAAAAACGCCTATTTTTAAGGATTGCCAAAATCGTATTATTTGGAAGGGATCGAAAAATTAGAAAAACGTTGGACGAAGTGTATCGAGCTACAAGGAGATTATGTTGAGAAATAAAATATGTTTTGACCAAATAAATCATTTCTTGTTTCATATTTCAGGGACTTTTCACCCTGCCCTCGTATATATATAATTATTATTTAATGATTCAAATAAAAAATATACTGGTTCAAATTATCCACCACCTTTTTATTGAAGCATTTTTGTTTTAAATTTATATATATAAACGAGGGCAGGGTAACTGTAGAAAATATATACATTTTTGATGACATGAAAATGTACAACTTGAATAATGTAACTCTTTACAAGAGCGTTCTTTAGATCTGAAATAAATTTTGGTATATTAGCGTTCTGGGATCAAATCCACCAGTGCTACAAACTATCGCCTTAGCGCGCTCTGCTATCCATTCGTTCATATTTTCAAATAAAAATTTATGTGAACATGTATTATACTCAAGAGTAATTTGTTATGCGAATGCAGGGCTAAAATATATTTTCACCCCTATTATTGCACATAATTCACCCCATTCCGTCCACGAGGGGTGTCGTGATATATTTCGCTGGTAAGCGCGCATTATGCAGCAAAATATTTCAATTTATACTACTACATTTATGGATAACTATAGCTTGTGTAATTATAATGTTATTTTTAAATAGAGATAGGTATATTTAAAAGTAATGGTGCAGAATAATTTCTATAATTATAATTGTTATAATACTTGCTGGTTCATTATAATAACACAATTAAATTTATAACGTATACCAGCATCAAGTTACCTGCGTTTTTTTTTTTCATATTTTTATTTTCATATGTATAAATTGTAACAGTTGGTAATACAATTCCGGAGATCTTTTTATTCCACTGTTGGCACAACGTCAGGTAAAGGCGGAAATGCTATTTGACATTTCTAATAAATACAAATAGGTTATGTCAGGAGTCTGACAGCTAATAGGATTTTGACTTTTTAATTATTTATATATATACTTAAATATAAATTTTCGAATGTCACTGTGAACAACAGGAAATTAATTTATGTATCAGGCTTACCAATTTCAAGTAGGTTTTTTTATTGCCAACTGAAACAATACCTTTTGATCACTCTGTATTTAACTTGCAAAATGAGTTTTGAGAAAATAATTTCGAATAATTATTGTATAATAATTTAATTATGTGTCTAAGTCAGCTAATAAGTTTAATTTAACTCGCCTAATTAGTCATTAAAATTAGGTGTAAATCTTATAATCATTATTATTTATATAATAAAATATATGTTTTAAATTTTAAATTTAAAAAGAGCAAAATAAGTGTAAGCTGAAAGCTTTATTCGTTAAACAAATATTTATATTTCGTTTAATTAACGCATTAAGTCAAGGACTCAGGGGTGTAATAAGGGTAAATGAAAATTTGAATCGCAAATATGCACAACCCTCAAACGGTCGCTTGACACGTCAGAGGCGAAGTCAAATATTAACGTTTTCTTTATGCATGAAATATCATATGTGGAGTAATTTGGTTTATATATAATGCACAGAACGCTCACGCAATATAGCGACTTAGCAGGATTGAGTACAGAGATTATATTACCCTAATGTTAGAGTGGCATAGATAGCATTTAAGATAATTAATTTGCTATTAGTCTATGTATATATAAATAATTTTTTTTTCTTCTAGGAATATGTGTGATACTACTGCTTTCGGATAAAAAAGATAAATTATTTCTAAAACTATTAAATTTATTCTTTGCATTTAATTTTTACTTTTTGTAAAATATACAGGTTTCTAAACAGATTTTAATTTTAAATACAATGGACAGTTTTTATAAAGACTATTTCAAATATTATATGCACCAGGATTTATTTTAATAATTCATCAGTATATAATTATAGAAATGTAAATTTTAATATTTAAAAAATTTTAAGTAGACAATAAAAATGTACGTTTATTGTTTAAAATCCATAAAGAAATAAAAATAGTCGCTGATGACGAAGAGTAATTAAGAAATTGGATTAAAAGTACACTGAAATTTATAAAGATTATTGTATTTAGTTCGCTAGAATTTTTTTGGAAAAGAAACCAATGCCGGCTTTTAATTTAATTTATCAGCAGGTTAATACATATTTTAATAAATATACAAATTATTATTAATAGTTAATATTAATAGTTAATATTCTGTGGACCTATACGAGAAAATATTCTATTCTTTGTTATCTTGTCTATCGGGCCATATATGTCTTATTTAATTGCACTTGTGTATTGTCTTATATAAGTTCGGTTCTTGATTTAACTCTATGTGGTAAATTTTACCGAATATCTTTGGTATTATTCGTTGCCTAAGTTTCAGTGATTGGTACGAGAAGTAAAATTCTACGCGCAATTATTACAAAAATTAAGAAACTATTATTTCTTATTACAAAAAATATAGTTGCACTTCTTCCATTATTTTTGGAGGGTCAATGTCCAATCGACCTTTTGAACGAACCACTGCTGTGAGAAAATAAAACAAATAATTTTTCTCTTCTAATGAATTAAATTGTTTTTTTAATGACATACGTTCGTAGTTTTTGGAATGGTACCTTTTTCTTTATCAGCATACAATTTAACTCACATTAATGTACTTTTCTTACTTTTCTTTTCTCTCTGACAGTTAGCGATTCATTAAATCTCTATGTATGTTCAGTTGTAGAATCTGTGATCCCCGAATAACAGTATATAACATTAATGCCTATAAACAACTTCCGAACTAGAGTGCCATGTTGTGGCGATAAGTTTTATTACGGTTTAGAACCATTATGGTCAATATAATAAACGAGTTTGAAACGGGTTAGATTTAGCAATAGAGTATAAACTATAAAGGATTCTTGAGTGTACTCTCAAAGTATTGTATTTAGTTTTGTGTTTAAGCCACTTAAAATAGTTTTAAGGGCTGTTATTTTAAAAGTATATCTCGATAGTTGCTATGTTATCAAGAAAGAATGGTAAAAAAAAGAATATTTCAAATAAATAAATAAAATAAATAAATATACCATCACGCCTTCTACCCATTACTGGGTGTGGCACTCTGCTGAAGCAGATCTCGGTAAGTGATATATTTTGCGCGTGAAGTGCGGTTACCAGTCGTCAAATCACGGCCCCCAAACAAGTTAGTGGTGGAGGAGCCACAGGGATAGCTTTTAAAAATTATGAAAATTTGTCGCCTGTGGGAATCGAACCAGGGACCTCAAGATCCACAGGCCGACTTCATACCACTGAGCTAGCCATCAAATAAAATAAATATAAATAAATAAAATAAATATATCATCACGCCTTCTACCCATTACTAGGTGTGGCACTATGCCGAAGCAGATCTCGGTAAGTGATATATTTTGCGCGTGAAGTGCGGTTACTAGTCGTCAAATCACGGCCCCCAAACATGTTAGTGGTGGAGGAGCCACAGGGATAGCTTTTTCAAATTATGAAAATTTGTCGCCTGTGGGAATCGAACCAGGGACCTCAGGATCCACAGGCTGACTTCATACCACTGTGCTAGCCATCCCATATAAAATAAATAAAATAAACAAATAAGTATATCACCAATCCTTTTACCCATTACTAGATGTGGCACTCTACCGAAACAGATCTCGGTAAGTGATATATTTATGCGCGCGAAATGCGGTTACCAGCCATTAAATCACGGCCCCCAAAGCTGTTAATGGTGAGGGAGCGACAGGGATAATTTAAATTGGTGAAAATGTTTTGTCGGCTGTGGGGAGCGAACAAGAATTCTCAGGATCCACAGGCCGACTTGATACCACTGAGCTAGCTACCCCATTATTTAAAATAATACTGGTAATATGGTAACATATTGCACCAATGACTAATGTCATTTGTTCATCAACACCATCTGACTCGTAAATTCAATCACACCATAATTTCTTCATTCAAACAATTATCCTAACACTAAATAATTCACTCCTCCCTCATTTAATTCGCCAATCACTTCCAATACAAAAAAAGTCTCATCGCGGTGCATAACGCAATTACAATACGCATTAACGCGATTTGCCGGGCAATCAAAGGGCGGGCCGCAACAATTTCCCCATAAAGTGAATAATTATCCGCCATTACAAGCCCACGCAGTGCGACAGTGCGAGAACCGATAATTGATAAATGATGGAATTACTCGCACGGTGTGATCGGCACGCAACTGGTTGAGTTATTGACAAGACTGGAACTGATATTTAGGGAAATATTACTGAATAGCATTTCGAGCGTGGTGTGGGATTCATCATTCATGTGCTATTTGTAATAATTGACGTGTTTGCTTCGGTAGTTACAGAATTATTTTCACTGTTTTAAGTACTAATGCCACGGTGGCGCCATCGGTTGTCGAGTGGGGTACTGACGCTCAAAAAAATATAAAAATTGAATAAAATAAGTGTTTTATAGCTATTATGATTTGAATATCATGAATTGTTGACAGGTTGTTGGTCTAGTGAATTTTCAAATACCATACCACCGTGTGGTGTTGCCATTATAAATTGGGATTCTTAATTTTTCGTTAAAAACAAGGCTTTGCATGGCTATATATCCATTACTAAACGATAAAAAACTTTCTCCTTCTGATACAATATACATGGATAGTTCTAGAACATCATACTAGTTTTTCAAATGAACCTGCAAAATTTTAGATGTACACAAACCAAATATGTGCGATTCTGAGTGATGATCGCCATAAGCCCCGTGTATAAGAACTCAACTTTACAAGCGAATATATTTGTTCACAGATTTTAAGTTTCAATGAAACTTAATAGTTATTTTTCTGAAACCGGCAAGAAAATGCCTACTTTCCTAACAAAATTATTGACATAAATCTCATCTTTAAATTCTGAAATAGTTATAAATCCAACTAGTGTTAAAAGGGTTATTTTATTTTAAGATTTGCAACGTGGACAAACTGAAAAAATGTATGATATTTATTGTAGAATATTATTCCCCAAGTTTACTCCAAGAAAAAAAATTTTAAAACCTCATCTGTTAAAAGCAAAAAAAGATGGTTATAAAGCGCATTTAAAACAAAATTTCTTATTTGTCAACGGCACAAAATACTCAGTAAATGATTTCAAAGAATGTGCAATGAATGATGCAACTACAAAATTGTAAAATTTGCATACACTATTTTTTTCAACCATCTAGTTTTAACTATAATAAAAAATAAATAAATATATCATCACGCCTTTTCTCTTTTACTGGGTTTGGCATTCTACATTAGCAGATCTCTGTAAGTGATATATTTATACGCTTGAAGTGCGATTATCAGCCGTCAAATCACGGCTCTCAAAGATGTTAGAGGTGGGGGAGCCACAGGGATAATTATAATGTGGTGAAAATTATTGATTAGCTGTAATTTCAATTTTAACTCTTTTCTTTTTTACGAAACTATCTGGCATTAGGTACGTGTGTTAACTTTAGTTCTAAATTTAGTTAGTTTGCGGAAAGATCTGCTAAATTGAGTAAGAATTTAGCACCTGAGTATAAATAAATAACACCTACAGAACAATGATATACGTACTAATTCCAATTCCGCTCTACATAATTATATAAAAGCGTATTCACATTTATTCAGGCAATTAACGTCAGTTTAATAATGTGTTCATAATTTGAACAAGTCCCCTAATATCATCTAAGAGTAAGCCAGCATGCCACGTAGCAACAATGCGTTCTGTAAGTTCGTATCTCACAGAAACAGACCACAAAGCTATTAGACGTTTATTCTTGTGTTAATTAAAATCTCTTGTTTTCCTTAATGTATTTTATTAATTACAATATGTGTCAGTGAACTCCATTAAGTACAAGTGAAATTGGTGATTCTTGCTTATACCACAGAATTTTTCCGAAATGTATTCCTGTTACGTACAGAGTGATCAAAATGAATTGTTATAGTTGGCAATACAATTCCAGAGATCTTTTTATTCCACAGTTGGCACAACGTCAGATAAAGACGGAAATGCTATTTGACATTTCTAATAAATACAAATAGGTTATGTCAGGAGTCTGACAGCTAATAGAATTTTGACTTTTTAAGTAATAGAAATACTTTAGAAATAAATGTAATAATACTCAAATTTAAATTTTAAATGTCACTGTCAACACCAGAAAATGAATTTATGTATCAGGCTTACCAATTTCAAGTAGTTTTTTTTATTGCCAACTGTAACAATTCCTTTTGATCAGTCTGTATAATTACACTGAGAAGAAAAAAAACGAAACATTTGAAATACATAAAATTTTCCCAGTTTTCAAACCGTCATAACTTGGCGAATTTTCAGCTAATCTGGATGAATTTTCGAGGGGGAGAAAGTTTAAAGTGTCTACTTTAAGAGGATATATGCCATCTTAGAGTTATCCCCTTCCGCCCTCCGTCAACCCCCTAGAAGAAAAAAAATGATTTTAGTGGAAAAAAACGTCCATCTTTGACGATCTGTACGGAGCTAACAAAAATGTATGTACTTGATTCACCGTCAGGGCAATAAAGTTTGTTCAATTCCCTGTAAAGGACGTAAAGGACGAAGTTCCTACGATGATTTGGCACGGAGTTATGCGTGTTTGAATTTGAATGTGCATTTGGGGGATTTTGGCTCATAACTCGGCGACTTTTCAACAAAATTGGACGATTCTTTCAGAAAAAAAACTGCTTTGTCTCTACTTAGGATTATCCCTTTTTCAACCTTGATTCTCCCCCGACAAAGAACGCATTTTTAGATCAAAAACCCCCAAATGCACATTCAACTTATATTTTTAACCGAGTCAATTTAGGGAAATTTGTATATGAGATGTTGTGGTTGGTAACTGTTCGCGATAATTTTTTTCATTATTCTATACTTAATTATTATTAGATTTTGAGTATATATCGTGGAAGATGAAATCAATTGCATCCCACCTGAACTACGTTAAGTAATTGAAATCACGATATATAATCTACTTCCCAAGAAATTTTGAGGTTTTATTGAAATTTTGATGTTCTCAGCTTGACAGTTACAATATGTAATCCGGTACTACCAACTGTCTAAATCAAAATGTGTCGTAATAAACCTTCTTTCGATACGCAACTGAATTTCATAATGACTTCTTTATGAACATGAAATATAAAAAAATAATACTTCCTGCCACGAGTAACGGCAAAATATTTATCACAGCATTAGACCAAAGAAAATAATCTTATTGCTCCTCGGTATCTCTCATGATATATTCGGAGATTATCCTATATAGCAGCTGTTAGTTAGCCAAACTGTCAAGTTGGCTGTAATAACACCAGCTCTCTAGATCTGGAACTGCCCCTTCTCCCATCTGGCTCTATATACTGTTTCATGTATTTCATGTTCCATGGCCAGCCTAGAACCGAGGGTTCCGGACGAGATCTGGACAAAGGAGACAATCCTTGTTATTTCAGTTATTTGGCGGTTTAAGTCGTCTTCTCGTCCTTGGATTTGAATTCTATGGAGGGATGTTGAGGGTGAATTAAATGACTGTAGCAGTTGAAATTGATTTTGGAAGTAAACATTGTAAACTTAATATTAATTAAATGGAAATATAGTTACTGGCTAAAATGCAGTATCACTGGCCAGTTCTTTAAAATTTCCCCCATCACTATAATGACATTTACTTATCAGTGATCCTAAAACTTTTTCAGAGATTTGAAGCTCATCGCAAAGGAGTACAAATGTCATAAATGTATCAAAATGGCAAAGACTGAGATAAGGTTTGGTTAGGTTAGAAAGAATTATTTTTTATTTCCTGATAATAGTAGTTACATCATGCTTGAGGTTCGAAGCTAGAAAATATTTTTCAAATAACAGTTTCTAACCACTGGTTTATTTAGTAATTTTTAGGGAGTTTGAAATTTACAAAATTTTACCAACCTAAAATTACATTCTTAAAAATTGGTCAGTGACACTGCACTTTTGCCTAATTACTTTGTGGTCTTATGGTTTGTACTTTTAGATAAATTTTCAACAATGTCTATATATATATACAAAATTTTCAGTAATAATATAACAAGAAGGTGAGAATAAATTGAAAATAATTTGACAGATTTTCGAAAACTTATTGCTAAATGACAACCAGAGCTGGGCAGTAGCTAGCTACATTTGTAGCTTAGCTACTAGCTTAGCTACATTTACCTTAGCTGTAGCTGTAGCTTAACTAACTGTGAAAAAATATAGCTGTAGCTTGTAGCTAGCTACTTTTTTTTCTATTAGCTTAAAAATAACAACTGAAGCTACTTTTAAAGCTACTTTTTGTAGCTTAAAGCTACTTTATGTAGCTTAAAGCTACTTTTTAAGCAGAAGGTCAACAAAGTACGCATGCGTACAAGCTAAACCCACACAAAATAATTATTTGTTGCCGGTTCTAACTGGCTCTAATACGCAAAAATACACAGTAGGTGCCAGATGTTATGTGCTGTTTTTGATATTTATGTACATAATAGTAAATTAACAGTCATTATAATAAAAGACTGATCATATGACAATGGCAAATTTAATTACTTCACAATAATTTAAAAAAGTAGCTTTAAAATTTAACAGCTACTTTAACGAAAGTTTTTAGCTTTAGCTTAGCTATATTTTACAAAAAATAGCTTATAGCTGTAGCTTAGCTACTTTTTTAAAGAATAGCTGTAGCTGTAGCTTAGCTACTTTTTTTAAGTAGCTTGTCCAGCACTGGGGGCAACACATTAGAAAAAGAATCTGCAGAATAATTTTCTTATTTCTCAAACTCTCTAGTTATATTTAATTAGATTATTTTTTGACTTTGTTGTTGAGGTCGATTCATCCAACGTAAAATATTATAAACTGAGTCCATATCGATTGATTACTTATTAATGTATTCTTAGAAGTTGTTTCCAAAATTTGTTGGTTTATTTCTGTGTCTAAAACGAAACTAAATCGTTTTTTTTTCACACATTTTAATTGACGCTTTGACAGTTTCAAATAATTATTTGACGACCTATAATTTATCACAAACAATAGCACCTACAGAGATTATTCCCGCGAGAATAATCACAAGAGCTTTTTTTCTCTCTGTAATAAAGACAGGATTAGTTAAAACGCACAAACGTGACAATAAATAAAACATTACATTGATTTTGAGAAACGTGAAAAAATAATCACCAATTTGTTTCATAAATCAGTTTTCAAACAATATTTCAAGAACTAGAAGATATATGCACTTGGGGATTTTACTATCGGATTCAGTAGGTCATAATATATATGTCTGTAAATTTTCGTTACAATATTTTTATGAGTAAGAATTTTAAGGCAAATTGTTTGAAATTGACCAAACAATTAAAAAAATCGTTTAAAATTTGTTCAAAATTTGCATGTAAGTCAATTAGAACACGAGAAATTCAATGGCGTTGAATGAATCTTCATGTATCGTTTAGTTTTTCAGATATAAATTGAAAAGTTTAATTTTACTTCATCATATTTTGTACTTTCCCTAGGCTATATCTAAAAAAAACCTAAACGAGGATGAAGATGCGCTTCACGGTATAGAATTTCTCATGCTTCAGTTAACTTATAAGCAAATTTTCAGCATTGTTTTATGTTTTAAATATTTTTTAACTGTAATATCCCAAGGGCATTGCGAATAATGCAAAATAATTTTATAATAATCCGAAAGATCGTTGCTTGAAAACCGCCCGACGCCGAAGGCAGAGGACTGTTTCCTACAAGCAACATACTTAAGAAAATTGTTATAAAAATATTAATCAGTGCTTGAGGAACATACGGAGCGAATTTTTTTGCGATTTTAAATTTGTTATAACATGTAATTTAAAAAAACAAGAACTAATATTTTGTAAATATGAAAAACTGTTTGTTGCCTGGCAACAAGCAATTGATAACATCTAGTGTATTCCATTTGCCATTTGAATCAGATCTAACTTACATTTACTGAACCAGATCACTTATTTATTTCGCTGGACTATTTCGCTGACCTTATTTCCTGTACTACAATGATTGATTCTAATTTACTTTGAAGTAATTCAAACCAATAAGTGCATCAGAATGCTTAATTCAGTTCATTTAATCATATGTCAAATTTATCTGAACTGATTTAAATGAATAAAGTGTCAAATGGAATACAGCTATCCTCAGGACATGATCAGTATAATGTTGTTTTAATTGCTTAGTTTCACACATAATAGCTGTATTCCATTTGCCACTTGGTTCATTTAAATCAGTTCAGATAAATTCGACACATGATTAAATGAACTGAATTAAGCATTCTGATGCACTTATTGGTTTGAATTACTTCAAAGTAAATTAGAATCAATCATTGTAGTACAGGAAATAAGGTCAGCGAAATAGTCCAGCGAAATAAATAAGTGATCTGGTTCAGTAAATGTAAGTTAGATCAGATCCAAATGGCAAATAGAATTCGCCTATGATTAGAATAGTTATTTATGTAGCAAGGGTGAAAACAGGTTTTTCTGGCCCGTGGCATGATTATTAGCAGGAGACGCAAAGCGCCCAGAGCTAATAACATGCTCAGGGGCAGAAACGCTAATTTCACCCGTGGTACATACAATATTTTATGCACAACAAAATAACATGTAATTACATGTTCCACAGATAATAGGTTATATGTCAAAACGACATTCTGTAAAATTAAGTATTCATTTTGTTTATGTATCCATAGGAATGATTTGTTTATGCCTCTAGGGCTAAAAACAAGTGTTTAAGCCCGCTTTTTAGGGCTAAAACCCAAAAATTTCGGCCCGGTGAATGAACGAATGTAATTGACTAAGTTCGTCTAAAAATTGTCTCCAAAATTTTCTAATAAAATAGTTTTGAATAATTTTTCAAAAACTAGAAAACAAATGTGTAGTTATATAAAAAAAATATATCATCACTTCTTCTACCTATTACTGGGTGTGGCACTCTGCCGAAGCAGATCTCGGTAAGTGTTATATTTTGCGCGTGAAGTGCGGTTACCAGTCGTTAAATCACGGCCTCCAAAGATGTTAGTGGTGGAGAAGCCACAGGGATAGTTTTTTTGAAATTATGAAAATTGTTTGTCGTCTGTGGAAAACGAACAAGGGTTCTCAGGATCCACAGGCCGACTTCATACCACTGAACTAGCCACCCCATATTATATTGTTATGTATGTATAAATAAAGTAAAAGACAACTGCTTTGCTACAGTGTAAACAAGCTTTTACAAAACTAGTCACAATAAATCATTGTACTAAATTCACAATTCAAATTAAAGTTTTTAACCACAAGGTCAAACCAATTAAAACCGAATAAAAACAAAATAAAAATTGACCTTTAATCAAAATAGTATTCACGTCTGCGGCCTCCGTTCCACTATTAACTACATCATAATCATCATCGTCTCCGTCACCACATCGTCAGTGTAAACGCTTCTGACAAACGTCAAATACATTTCTATCCATCGCAAAAATTTATTTAGTTCGGCCGAGTCTATATAAGGGTATATTAAATTTCGTGACAGGAATATCTCGTCACTGGTAGGTGGTTGACATTGAGGCTTGGGGTATTTTCACCAGAGGTCGGCGAAATGAATTCGACTCACGTGAATATAGAAACATATCCGCCAACTGATGATGGACTTATTCTCTTGTCCCCAGTTCGGATACAGTGCTTCTCAAAATATTGCGAAAGGAAAATTGGGATCTTTATATTACTGTAGGCTATTTGAAAAAGAAATGTCTGTGAAAGGATATTGGAGTTGGGTGATCAATGAAATTGAGTTTTATATATCAGTGAATAAGATACGCACATTTTTACTTTCACTACCTATACACATCGGCGTCCGCAGGTTTTAACTAGAGTGGTGGCAACGACTCTGGAACATAGGACTTTAACATGTAAAATTATAATTTTGTAATTTCCTGCTTCCCTAAATATTTATGCAAAAAAGCTTGTAATAAAAGTTTTAGGGCATACAATTCTGCATCTGAACCAATAAACAAAATTAATACTGTGTAACGACACAAATTAGCTTTGAAAATGACGAAAATTGCCTCAAAACTATCGATAGGCATGAAATTGAAACAAAATTAAACAAATGTTTGACGTTTTATCTGTAAAAATAAATGAAATAATAAATAAAGAATTTATTTTGACTGATTAAACGTGAAACATTTGTTTAATTTTGTTTCAATTTCATAGCTATCGATAGTTTTGCGACAATTTTAGTCATTTTCAGATCTAATTTTTACCGTTACAAAGCATGCAAAATTAATTTCGTATTTTGTGCCCTAAAAATTTTATTTGAAGCTTTTTTCTTTTAAATAATTACGAAACAGGAAATTAAAACAATATGATTTTACATGTTAAAGTCCTATGTTCGAGAGTCGTGGTCACCATCCTGTATATGTAGTATATATAATATAAAAAAATTTAATTATAAGTTTATAGATAATAAATTCAAGCTGAAAATGAATTTTCAGCAGTATTCTTATGATCAGCGACATATTCTCTATCGTAATCTAAGTTTATTAGATATACACAGACACGAAATATTAGAAAATAAAAACTGTAAAACTGCTAAATCGGAATTTATTGAAGAAATGGTGTCAAATTATGGAAGAGTTATTAGAAAATTGTCCTTCCTGTTCAATTCAAACCCAGACGACAAAGACAAGTAATTTATTTGACAAATTTAAATATTTTTTTATCTATTTGTTATGTGTTTTGTATTTGTATTTATGTTATGAAAAAAAAATATTAAAAAAAATATGTATATCTGAGAGTTTTTCTATTGTAAATAAATAAATAATAACATTTCGGTTCTATTTTAAAATTAAAATCCCGCCTAGTACTTGGGAAAATAAAATATGAATCATATTATTATTACACAAATAACTGAGAAAAATAAATTAAGAGTTGAATAAAATTTACAGTAATAAAAAATAACAAATTTTTTGTAACTACTTATTTACATTGTAGTTTGATATGCCTTGTAAAATAACCATTAAAAGACAATTAAACAAGTATGTATTAAATATTTACGTTTATAAAATTCCAGGAAATAAAATTACAAATTATGTACTACATCAAATGACATTTACAGATACTTTATGTTTTTAACTGAGGAAATTGCAAACTATCTAATTATGTTAATGTCGTAATTACGTAACACATTAAGTCTTATTCACAGTTAATTTAAATGCAGGTATTTTATAATGTAACATTCTTTTGTAGATGTCATATTTTCCGTTTAAAAACTAATTATTTGATATCACATCATCAAAATAAACAAAAAATATTTTTTGTCAAAACATACGCCCATATATTACCACGCAGAAACTTATTGTTATTTTGTTTTATTAAATTATGTATGAGATATTATTGTATATTTAATATCCTGTTTAAATAAAAATGACTCATATTTTCAAATAACTAATACAGTTTTTAATTATGGATAACGTAATCATATTTAAAAACAAGTTGGTATTTTTTCTTCCACTGACAAAAGACATGTTTTTGTCAAACTTTTTATTAACAGTGCGTTAACAATTAAAATTAATATTACTGCAAAAACATATCCAAAATTGTACTTCTAATATGTAGTAATTCTACCGTTCTACGTAAGCAAACAGCATTATCCGTATATAATTAATATTGATTGTATGGTACTGTGCGAAAATCGTCAGTTACCTAACATTTCATTAGCAGTAACTGTTCGTTCTGTATAATTAGAAGTTGAGAGCAGGTTTTGATTTGTTACAGTGACTGTATGTGTGTGTGTGTACCCGGTGTGTTACAATCCATTTGCGTTTAGGTTTGCCGTTTGTTTAGATTCAGTAGTGATCTTGCTTTGAATACGTGATTCAGTGATTATTATTTGGTTTTGTGTGACATTGGAAGGAACTGGTGAGCATTTGTGGCATTTAATTATATTTGGAAATGTGAATAATATATGGTGACACCTGAACACTTAATCTGCCGTAATCTTTGTATACACAATAGGTATTGTGTAAGTAGCCCGATAGGTAATAAACATATGAGTTCCGGAAGTTAACTTTTTATATGTTAAACATACTCTTTTTATTCGATCGAATTATTCTAAAAATAATAATATTTATTTAAATTATATAAACGAATTTTGGATGAATATTTAACGTTGTTTGAAAGTCAATATTAAAAGCAGGACTAATGGGAGCGGAAGGGAAATACATTTATATTATTGAAGTTAGGCGTTGTTGGTTATATTTCGGTTGCTGTTTAGAGCCATCTTCAGCTACAAATATAGAAGAAAAAATACAAATCAATAAGAACATATAAATTATATGTAATGTATAAATTGGACAAACAATAAGAATTAAAACTTACATCGATGTGATGATGAACGAAATGTAATGGCGATGAGGGGTGACTGAGCGAGATGAAACAAATGGCGGTGTAAGTAAGTGTTGAACAACAAAACGAAGTGACTCGTGAACGAACTAACTAAGCAAGTTACACTATTTCTCACTAGTTCGTGATTATATTTATTTTTTAATTATTTTTATATTGAGTATAGTGATCAAAATTATACGTTTCTATTTTATATATTTACAACCATTTGTAAAAATAATTCAGATTGTTGTACTAGGGTACAAAATCGCTTCCTGCTTAGAGGATATATTATGTAATTGAATCCCAACCCTTATTTCGCTGCCATCCCCTGTATACACACCCTTCTTTCAACCCTATGTGCGTCTAACGCCACCTGTTGTTCTTGTTGCAGCTATACGACCGCATCAGCAGCAAGGTGGTGTCACCGACGCGAGCGCCACCTAGTGACGCGGTGCAGCGGTGCCGGGAAGCCATTGACGCGCTCGCCGTGCTCGAACACCGACCCGACGTCGACATCAACGACGTGGAGGAGCTGAGGGACTTGCTCACCAGGCCGTATCAAAGGGTAAGTCAAAGAGGTTGTAATTATTGTTGTATTCTTAGTAGATTTGGTGAACTATGGCGTGCAGGAATTTGCGAGATTGATGGTTCTTTTTAAAATAATTATAATAAAAAGCATTGTTTAAAAACCTCGTTTTTATTTATTTTCACACTAAGATAAGAACTAGCTAACAGTTATATAATAACAACTTATTTTATAATCTGTAATTTATTATATGTCATAGTACATTCATACATACATATCTTCACGCTATATCCCAACAAATGGGGTAGCACGAACCCTAAAAATCACTCACAAAATATTCACTCATCACACCCATCAAACAACCAGCCATCATCAAACATTTTCATCCAAACATACCACCCTCACTTCAACCACATTCATAGATCACTCCATAGTAATTTGTAAAATAAATTTTTGGAACAATCTGTAATATACAACGACGATGTAATGGATATTATTACTCCCAACGATGAAGTTTATAATACGAGGGAGCAAAGCGATCGATTGTTTTAATTATCGGCGGGAATAAAATAATTTATACTTGGCATTATATCACACATTTCATATAAATATAATACATTAGTCGTAGATAAAATAGGTTTTTTTTTAAATTAGAATTTTTACGAACAATAAAAAATACGATGCACACATACAGCGTGAAGAAGCAATTTCATTAGGATTGAAATTAATTTTATGTAAGTTTTATTTGAGTGTTTCCGTCTAAAAGTTATATTTATTTACTTTATTCACAACTCATATATAATAAAGACATTATTATAGTAATTTCTGTGGAATTATATGGCTCATAAAACACTTCATGCTCTACCGTATTTTGAGAAACTATATATATAACTGAATCAACGTTATACGTTACGATCAATCTTCTTATACCTATAATTATGAATTGTGGATAAAATTTTGTATTACACTTGTGTTTTATTGGTATATAAAATACTTGTATAATAAATAACTATTATTTATGATCATTCTACAGGATATACATCCTAATTATAGAGGGTATTAATGTTACAATAAATATTTCTAATAATTACCTACAGACAATTTTATAATAAATAATAATTAATTTATATAAAATACAATATTTCATTAAAGAGAAAATAAAATATCTAGTCCATAATAATAAAAAAAGCACAAGTAATAAAATATAATTGTAAAAACGCAGAGAAAATTAGAAATTTACCAATATAATTAACATAAGTAGTACTTCAACAAAAATTTAAAACAATTAAATATATTAAAATAAATCGTCCTGAATAATTTACAGATACAGTTAGTTGGTTAATTTCATAATTAATAACACAATATTGGTTTAAAAAATGTAATATTAAATCTGGAATTTAAACGTGGTACAGTTTTGCGCAAGAAGAAACTAATGGTCAATATTGTTATAGTAAAATTTCTGTATTAATAAAAGCAGTATTTTAGTTAGATATATTATTTACACTTGGACATAGTAATTAGAATAATATTTGTATTTCTCAGGATTTACGTTGAGTAAAGATACCTTGTTAAATTTACTAGAAAGATAAATACTTGTATAAAATTACTTTCATATTGCATATATGAATAATAAAAGTTTTATTTTACCGGCTGCATAAAACAATATTTCTTCATTTGAAATTTAAATAATGCAATAAATTTTCCTTACGTTTAATCCTGAAATTATAATTTGTAGTAGATGTTACTTTAACAAGCTGGCGCTATTCTTGTTTTTAAATTACTGTCAGTAACACAAACATTATTTTTAAACAAGGATCATAAACATGGCTCAAAAGTAAATAAAATTCAAATTAATAATGCATTAAATTCCCGCAATAAAACCAAAACTCTCATATTTCTGCTGGCCACGTTGAACACATCAAAACAAACGATAATCGGTTATCTTGTTCCGTGCTCTTCCGTTTTAAAGTGCTGCCATCTATCCTCGAACAGCACAACCTTGTCCTGCTTCAGCAGGGACTCGTTCAGGACTGTAATTTCAGCAACAAATCGATATTACAGTTTGCAGCGGCCTTCTCGTAAACTAGCGCCACCATACCAAACATAACCTCAAAGTTAGGGCCAACTGGTGGTTGTTTCAGGAACTAGGGATGCTGCAAAGTTAGGTTATTGATCGTTTTCTCTCCGAAAATACCCGAATAGACTTCGGGGAATTTTGCAGTTCGTATATTGCGTATCCATTGATAAATATTTGTTCATTTTTGACAATCATGTTTACTTATTGGAGAATAATGTTTAGAAAAGTTGTCGATGGTTTTTTGTTTGATTGACAGTTTTATTTGCATGTTTGAGGATGGATCTACTTATTTTAGGATGTAAATTGATTGAAAAGTTTTTGAATAAATGGATGTGACACTTGACGTATTGTTGTAATAAAAGTTGAAGAACTTTTTGACGGATTCTGTTTTGAAGTAACTACTTAACCTCACTTTTAATGAGAACGAACTTTTTTTCTTGTTTCGAGAGAACTTTTGTTAACTTTGATTTTGTGATATATTTTCATAATTTCTCTTTAGTACTCGCCTGATATTCTTGAGTGGTGTACAGACTAATCTATTGTACATTCTGTATTTTTTTTTTTACATTTGTATACTTGTGCGTGCTTAAGTTATGTATAAACTAATATTTGAGTGTATGCATTATTATGTATGTTTTAAAATAATTTGCATTCTGCAAACAATTTAACTTCAGAAAATTATTTAGATTTATACATTCATTAAAATGCGAGTTATACGTACACGTTTAACTTGAAAATAAATTTCCCTTTACGCAACAGTTATTTTAATTTAAATATTAAAAATACTTTCAATAAAAGTTATGAAGATATAAATTCTGTGTCTGCGTCATTCCAACATGATAGTGAAGGATCATGGGTTCAAATTCCAGAAATATTTTAGAAAATATATCGTGAAATAATTATTTATATAACTAGGCTATAAGAAAGAAATTTTTGTTACGACTGTGCTGTATTGTTTATTCAAATAACAACGTCAATAATAAAATTATATATTGTAACAGAAGTTTTGCAATGGTCGTTGCTACACGTAAGTTCATAGTATTTTTCGATAGTCGTGAATTTCTATTTCTTAAAATCGATAGTTGACATCCTTCATTTACTGTTATAATTCATAAAAAAATAATTATTATTCTTCTGTAATCATTACCTGATGATGGTCTAGTCGACCGAAATACGTATAGTGAATAAACTTATTTACTTTTTTGAAACCTTCCTAGTGTTGATTTTTTAATTTTATTATAAAAATGTTTCAACGAGAACCGACAGTGAAATCTATTGAATTTGTTATATTTCATATTAATTCAAATAAAAAGATTGTTTCACAATGGTTGTCTTGGACAAGAAATCATGTCTCACTGAGTGTACCTAAAAGATACGTTCCACACTTATTTTAAAAGGTAATATGCTGACTTTTCAACGCGACTATAGAAAATAGTCATTTTTATATTAAGAGCGTAAAGTGATTGTTACGCATGGTAATTGCAGTCGAAAGCGAGAGCTGCAATAGTGCTAGAGGAACAAAGACACTTCAAATTCGTGATAAACATATAATTTTTTCTACGACTGTATAATTCCCGTTTTAATAGTCAATATTTAGAATAATACAAATGGGTGTTTTTTTCAATTACTTTGCGCACTAGTACCCAAAATCAAATTTTTCATTGGTTTCCAATGTAATGTAAACCTTATTTTGAATGATGCGAGTGCAAAAATATATATTTTTCGTTTGTTCCACAGAACGGTAGAAAAAAAAACTGTAAGTAGAATTAATTTTCTGCTATACAGTGTAGCAACATAAAATTTCAAAAACAAATGTTCGTTTCTCTTTTCCAACATATTCCCAAATCTACAAATTAGAATTCAACATTAAATTAAACAACTTTCATCATACCATAATTTGACATCTCTGCATAATGCAACACGTTCCGCGAACAATCCGCAAAAACTACCAACTGCTGAAAACAAAAACAAATTACATTTTGCAAATCTTGTGTACATTAATACGCTAGAACTAATTTCACCAAATTACAAACCAAGATAATTCGCATTTTAGCTTTGTGTTCGCTTCGTCAGTGGCGGTGACTTCGACGGTAAAGTTTCGTCAAATAAAAGATAAAATAAACTTAGTACACTTACCATATATCTTCCTAAGTGACAAAACCGAGATATGGAAGCTCTTTGTTAGTTTGAGAAAGTTTTATTTCAATTAAGAAAGCCAAATTTAACAATGTTTTGGCAATGGAGTGGTTTAAAAATTTGTTTGGGATAATTAGAACGCGGTTATCTTCAAGGGTTTGTGAAAACTTAAATAGTTTATTAATAATAATTAGGAACTCGAATAATATGAAGCTAGATATAAAATTGGTGATTTCTCCATTTAATTCCTCATATATTTCTACATAATTATGCATATTTTGATCCTTAATCTTGATCTTTAATCGCCGGAGTCATGATCGCAAAAATGTCGGTTAATGAAAATGTCATCTTTTTGGTTGAACTAGTGTAAAAATAGAAAATTTTTAATTTATGGTTCTATGTAATTCAGACTACGAGAAATTGAATCCCGTTGAGCGCAAGAATCATTCCCAAAACATTCACTTATCAGAGGTATCAAATAATCAGTCCTCGTCAAATACACACCATCCTCACTTCAACCATATACAAATTAGGCCAATTATATCAAAGTGCACGAACTGTGAGAAACATACTGATAAATTTTAAATGTGTAATATTTGAATTTAAAATTAAATGTTCTTTTGTTATATACAACGGGTGAAATTAACGTTTCTAAGCCGGAGCATGTTATTAGCCCTCGGCGCTTTGCGCCTCGCACTAATAACCATGCCACGGGCCAGAAACGCCTGTTTTCACCCTTGGTACATAAATAATTATTTTGAGATACATTAATTTAGTATTTAAAATTAAAACAAAATAAATAAATATATCATCACGCTTTTTACCTATTACTGGGTGTCGCACTCTGCCGAAGCAGATCTCGGTAAGTGATATATTTATGCGCTTGAAGTGCGGTTTCCAGCCGTCAAATCACGGTCCTCAAAGGTGTTAGTGGAGAGGGAGCCACAAGGATAATTTAAAATTGCTGAAAATGTTTGTCGGCAGGGTTCTTTGGATCCACAGGCCGACTTGATACCACTGAACCCTTACCCCATTTTTTTTTTAATTTGGTTACAAATACAACTCAAATTTATATATTATTTGCATTTGATGACAGAAGATTAACAAATTTAGACCAAGGCTCTTTACAGACCGCTGCTATTGGCAACGGAGCTCCTTGCAAATCGTTGTTATTAGCAATAGTGGTTTTTGCAGACAAAAATTTCAATATTTATTACATTTTTGTTTTGCTTATATTAAATTGAGTTATAAAGAAAAAAATTAAGAAAAGATAATAAAAATTCATTAACTGGTTTACCATTTACGAATGTAATAAAAACAATAAAAATATAAAAATATATCTATTTTTCTCACAAAGAAATTTATTGGCATATCTCGGTAAGTGATATATTTTGCACATGAAGAGCAATTACCAGCCGTCTAATCACGACCCCCAAAAATGTTGGTTTTAATGTGGTGAAAATTGTATGTCGGCTGTGGGAATCGAACACGGGTTCTCAAATCCAAACGCCGACTCGATGCCACTGAGCCACCTTCCTACCTAATCATCAGATTTCATAATTTTGTAATAATAACTAACTAGTCATCTATGTTAACTCTAGCTTGTGAAGCGAATATTCTATCTAAGGCGACACCAACAGTAATGTCATCAGAATAAAAATCTAGAGAAAATAAAAATCCTTCAATCGGTTTACCATTTACGAATATAATAAAAACAATAAAATATAAAAATAAATCTCTATTGTTCTTTTCACAAAGAAACTTATTCAATTCACAAACTTTTATATAGCACTAAAACTACTTCTTTCCACTAAAATAAAAACAAAAACGCCTCAGCAAATCCCAACAAGCCTTAACCACCACGCCAACAAGTAAAAAACAAACGAAGAGCAGATTCAATCAGCCACCAAACACCATCTTGTTTCCAACATCACCCGGGATAAACGCGAATGTTCGCAACAGACGATACGAGTGGCTTACAACGTACAACAGGGGGCCAAGGGGTTATCAGCTGACCGAAGACCTCACAAGATTTGATAAGACCCCCTGAGTGATCACTAAGGGTAATGTGTTTTCGATTGGGGTTGCAGGGTACTTAACAGCGGTGGGAATTTATAGCCATTGGGGGAGTATTTGTCGGGGAGGGATTGTAACCGAATGTTTCTATTTGGAATAAATTGTGTTTCTTTGTAACTAATGGTTTGGTTTTTAATTGATTAATTGAGGACATGTTTTGATTTTAATTATTAAATATGGTAGCGAGGCATTAAATGCTCCCTTTAATATAAATGGAAGCATGCAAGTGTTTAGAATTGCACGCAACAAAAATTTTAAAAGATTTCTTTTCTATTTCGGTGTTCTTATAAATCTATAAATGTAATGAAAACACCTATAACAGCTCTGGTTTTGGCGCTTTTCATTTTCTAGTAGTGATATGAATACTTTTTAATCTGGCAGATGAATATATAAAATTTAAGGATGAAAGTGCGTCCCAAGAAAATTTGTAAAGTCGGCTCTGAGCACTATTGATTAGAATGGGTAGTGAACCTTAGAGGGATATTTTTAACGCCATTTTATTTTTATTTTGTTGAACCCAGTCCGTAGACATAACCTGTATCGTTGAAAAAGAAAATTCAGAAACCGACAGAAACTAGTCCCTTAGGCGGTTGATCGATTGTAAAAAGGAACAAATATAAGAAAAATCTCTAAAATACAGAGTGATAAAAAGGAATTGCTTCAGTTGACAATAAAAAATACTATTTGAAATTGGTAAGCCTGATATGTAAATTAATTTCCTTTTATTGACAGTGACATTTGAATATGGGGTGGCTAGCTCAGTGGTATGAAGTCGGCCTGTGGATCCTGAGGTCCCTGGTTCGATTCCCACAGGCGACAAATTTTCATAATTTGAAAAAGCTACCCCTGTGGCTCCCCCACCACTAACATCTTTGGAGGCCGTGATTTGACGACTGGTAACCGCACGCGCAAAATATATCACTTACCGAGATCTGCTCCAGCAGAGTGCCACACCCAGTAATGGGTAGAAGGCGTGATGATATATTTATTTATTTTATTTACATTTGAAAATTTAAATAATAATAATCTAAAGTATTTCTATTACTCAAAAAGTCAACATCCTATTAGCTGTCAGACTCCTCATATAACCTATTTGTATTTATTAGACATGTCAGATAATATTTCCGTCTTTACTTAGAATTGTGCCAACTGTGGAATAAAAAGAACAATTCGTTTTGATCACACTGTATAATATTAGGAAGCATTTATTTTAGTACTTAGTTTTCTTTTAAAAAGCAATAAAAAACATGTTTTATAATTCAAACAGGACAAAATTAAACTTTAGTTCACATATTTTCCGTTGTTCTTCTGTTCTCCGAAGAAGTTAGTGGAGGGGGAACCAGAGGGGTGATTTTAATCTAGAGTAAAGTTTATTGGCTGCGGGAATCAGCTATCTACTCCACAAAATAATCAGAGAAACCAAAAATTCATTTTCCAAGTTTATCGTTTAAATCGCAGTTATTGTAAGTCCGCCTGTATATTAATTTTTATGAGTATATCATTACAGAGCAGAATATAAACTAGATTAGGGAGGACAATACAAATATAATTTCGTTTTTTGAATCATAATTTTAGTCAAGCAGAGAAGTTTAAATATTTATCAGAATTCAGCCGAGCCGCGTTTTGAAATATTTGTCATATTGACACATATGGAAAACAAGAACAAGAATCCTGAATCGAATAAACTAAAGAGCGATTTATGAATACAAAACATGAAACGATATTGATTATGTAGATTCGAGCTTACGGTATCAAAAGAAAACGGAAGTATACTCAAAGAAACAAATATTGCCATATGAACTATAAAATGTATTGATATAGTTGATAAATAAAAGGGATGTAGAATATAATAGATAGAACAAGATTGCGCTACTGAATTCGTTTTGCAGCATTTTCTAATTCTGCACGCGAGCACGACACCCTAGTTGGACTCTATTTAGACTGTAGATATGGGCAAACTGATCGTGAATCTATACAAATATATATATATATATATATATATATATATATATATATATATATATATATATATATCAGAGCTGGGCAAGCTACTTAAAAAAAGTAGCTAAGCAACAGCTACAGCTATTCTCTAAAAAAGTAGCTAAGCTACAGCTATAAGCTATATTTTGTAAAATATTGCTAAGCTACAGCTAAAAGCTTTCGTTAAAGTAGCTGTTAAATTTTAAAGCTACTTTTTAAAATTATTGTGAAATAATTAAATTTGCCATTGTCATATGATCAGTCTTTTGTTATAATGACTGTTAATTTACTATTATGTACATAAATATCAAAAATAGCAAATACCATCTGACACCTACTGTGTATTTTTGCGTATTAGAGCCAGTTAGAACCGGCAACAAATAATTATTTTGTGTGGGTTTAGCTTGTACGTATGCGTACTTTATTGACCTTCTACTTAAAAAGTAGCTTTAAGCTACAAAAAGTAGCTTTAAAAGTAGCCTCAGTTGTTATTTTTAAGCTAATAGAAAAAAAAGTAGCTAGGCTATCCCTGTGGCTCCTCCACCACTAACATGTTTGAGGGCCGTGATTTGACGACTGGTAACCGCACTTCACGCGCAAAATATATCACTTACCGAGATCTGCTCCAGCAGAGTGCCTCGCCCAGTAATGGGTAGAAGGCGTTATGATATATTTATTTTTTATTTTATTTTATGTTTGTATATATATATATATATATATATATATATATATATATATATATATATATATATATATATATATATTATATATATGTAGAGGTTACATCACCTGTAATTACCACCCCATCCAAAACTTATTTTTCTTCTTTACCTCCTATCTACTTCATCCGTCATCCTTTCCCATTCACAATCAGATCCACAATTTCGATGTTCCGTTCACAACCGGTGGTGAACCTACATTTCAATACCTCGTGCCTACAACTACCGCTGTCGACCACCACCAGCAAGCGTGATGAATGTTTCCTGCGTACATCACCAACCACCGAACTACCCAACCATTGAACAAGCCCTCGAGAACGGCAATGTCATATAGTCCAGTCCTGGCGAGATTTGGTCAGGTGAACTAGTATTGCTGCTTTGTAAGCTGTGGATCTTAAAGCTTTTAAAATGACACTACTTCGATAATATAATCAATTTTGTACATATTTCTTACGATATTCCAACGATGGTCAAAAATACTATATTTACTGAATAACTAAATAAAGACTTCATAAAACAGCGGAACAATAATGAAAAACTGAACTGAAAATAAAAACTACGTAAAGTTAAATTTGAAATTGCTACTGTCTAGTTGACACAATATGAGGGTAGTACGTATTTTATTGTTTTTCATTGTTGTACGTAAAAAGCACAAAGTTTATGAGCAAAGTATCATGACAGTAATAATATTGCAATGTTGTTTACAGAATATTTCATGTTACCATAAAATAAAAATGTGCTTTCTGTGTTTTAATATGTAATAACACAATGTATAGACTTTCCTGAGAAATCACCTAAAACAGTGGTCCTGTAACGGTAGAAATTGAATATGAAAATTTACAAAATTATAATTTAATAGTGATAAAACAAAATAATAAACAAATGTGGGACTTCATTTTGTCCAGTATTTTGCATTTGAAATTTTGCTTTGATTAATAGTAAGTTTTTTATTTTGTTATAATACCGTTGATCGCATCTTCATATCTTTTTTAGTTATCGAGTTACAGCAATTTTTGTCTTTATAAAAATCTCATCTTTGAAGACTCATATCTCGAAAACTAAAAGAGATATGGAAATGCGGTTTCAACGAGTGTATTTTTCGTGCTCTAGTTAACTTATACTGAAATTTTGAAAACTTTGAAATTTTCATATTTTTAGCGAAATTTTCTTTTGCCTATATTTCAAAAAATTTACGAAATAATGAAAATCTGTAAAAACCAATGAATTCCTCGCATAAAAGTACATATGTATGTAAAATTTCAGAATTTTTTCTGTACGGTTAAATCTTTTAAAGCAAAAAAACTAAAAATGGCCAAAATTCGTAAAATTTTTAAGGGGTACACCCCTTCAAAAATAATTAAAAAACAGTGATTTTTCGTTTTTTTCTAATAAAATCTTTATCTGTGCTAATTTTTGCCTGAAATTTTATATACCTATGTACTTTTACGAGAGTAATTCACTGGTATTCACAGATTTGCATTATCTTTTAATTTTTTTTGAGATATTGTAAAATGAAAATTTTGCAAAAAATAGTAAAATTTTGTAATTTTTAAAAATATTGGTATAAGTTGATTGGAGCACGAGAAATACACTCGTTCAAACCGCATTTCAATATCTCTTTTAGTTTTCGAGATATGGGCCTTTCAAGTTGAGATTTAAAAAAAGTTAAATATCGCCGTTACCCGAAAACTAAAAAAGATATGACGATGCGTTCAACGGCATTCGATTTCTCGTAGTCTGATTTTTAATAAAATATGTTTTGACCAAATAAATCATTTCTTGTTTCATTTTTCAGGGACTTTTCACCCTGCCCTCGTAGTTTGATAAATTCGATTATGTTATGGTCACTGACCCCATTCTCGTCCACCCATTATACCTACCGATCATTCGACGCAATGACACCTCCCACAACTTCATCGGAAACCCAAGTGGAGTGTGTTTCAACCCTGTACCGTGGTGATGTCAGTAATTCAGCACACGGCGTGTACGGGGTGATGATAACGAGGTT
Source organism: Pterostichus madidus (assembly GCA_911728475.2). NCBI lineage: Eukaryota > Metazoa > Arthropoda > Insecta > Coleoptera > Carabidae > Pterostichus > Pterostichus madidus. Next base: position 35,493,091 of record OU452308.1, on the reverse strand, counting down.
ACGTAAACAATGTCATTTACATATTTATCTCATTCTGCGATCCACGAGCAACGCAACACCGGGATAAATCACACCCAGTGGTCGCGGCGAAAGTTCTTTGTCATACTAGGAATGTGGATATTTGCTGGAATGCGATGGGGGTGAAAAATATTAGGGTGGTGCGGAGTGCGGTCATTGGAGTGAGAGGTTTTTTGTATTGATTTTATTTGTGTTGTGTATTTGGATATGATGAAATGGTGTTTTATCTACCCTTGTGATAAAATAAATAAATAAATAATTTATCATGTCTTGTATCCATTAATGGGTATGGTATTCTACCGTAGGATACCTCCGAAGGCTATATCTTAAAAACTAAACAAGATATGAAGATGCGCTCAACGGCATTGAATTTCTAGTGTCCGAATTGACTTATCGCAAAATTTCCTGAAGAGTACTCCTTGCTTTTTTAAATTTTAGGCCAAGTTTGGTAATTTTGGTAACATATTTTCAAAAAATAAAAATTTCCGCAATCATAAACCATCGAAACGTTTTGCAATAATTTAGATTAAATTATTATTTTAGGATATAATATCAATATTCCTTTCTTATCGATAATAATAAAAAAACAGAAATTAATTGAATGCAAAATTTATCTACTTAAAACAGTTTGACAGTATCAAGATACCAATATTTAGTACCAAATATTATCACTAGATGTCATATCGCAATGTGTCAAACGCGAGTATTGTTTTTGCTTACAAATAAAATGAAGATACAAAGCAAAGTCATCTCTCATAGCTTTTCTCTGAGCAACGTGCACTAAATTACCCATTCCAGTAGATTTCCAGCTACACCATCCCTGTACTTTCTGCATCACGTGACACAAATGTAATGCTACATTGCTACGTGCGCTGTGCCATGTATGCAAAACATAAGCAAGTTAAGCCCGACAGAATTTATTATATTTACATGATACGTTAAAACGACATTTATTATGTTAAAACGTATGTTGTCTCCATAATAGTGGCAGTGTCTAGAGTCCACGTTGGCTTGCTGGCTGTAAATGAATATGCTTGGCTAACCGGCAAACATATAAAGGTACTTTAGTAGTTATGTGCAAGATATATGCAAGTTTATATTATCTGATTTCATGGAGATGTACTTCTTTACTTAAGGTAGTACTAGCGTGAATTTTTTTTTGCAGATTTGAATGAAATTTGGCAAACGTAAACATTGGATAGTAATACGCATCCTGTTAAAATATGAAACACATTCATCGTCTGTGAACAAATATTTTCGCTTGCAAAGTTGAGTTCTTATACACGGGGCTTATGGCGACCATCACTCAGAATCACACATATTTGGTTTGTGTACCTCTAAAATTTTGCAGTTTCATTTGAAAAACTAGTATGATGTTCTAGAACTATCCATGTATATTGTATCAGAAGGAGAAAGTTTTTTATCGTTTAGTAATGGATATATAGCAATGCAAAGCCTTGGTTTTAACGAAAAATTAAGAATCTCAATTTATAATGGCAACATCACACGGTGGTACGGTATTTGAAAATTCACTAGACCAACAACCTGTTAACAATTCATGATATTCAAATCATAATAGGTATGAAGCATTTATTTTATTCAATTTTTATATTTTTTTGAGCGTCAGTTACCGTTACTACCTTAACAGTGGCTACAAACGTCGGCGCCGGCAGTAGGGGAATGATATTCAGCGTGTGGCTGCGTAGTAATATCAATTTTACATTAATACATCAATAACTGTTTAATAATAGTCTCTATTATTAAACTGTTTTCACTTATAATATAACTAGTGCATTTGATATTACCTATATTTTACGCTCAGGAGTGGTTTTGTTGACAAAATTTCAGAAAAAAACCAAATTGTTTTATCTCTACTTTAAGGGACTGTACGCGAAATTAGAATTAGCCCTTTTTGCACCCTTTAGTCGAAAAGTCGCCGAATTATGAGCCAAAAACACCCAAATACACATTCAACTTCAAACACGCATAACTCTGTGTCAAATCATCGTAGCAACTTCGTTCCTTGCGTCCTTTGTAGGGAATTGAATAAACTTTATTTCCCTGATAGTGAATCGAGTCCATAAATTTTTCTTAGCTCCATACAGATCGTCAAAAATGAACTTTTTTCCACTAAATTAATTTTTTTGTTCTAAGGGTTAAGGGGAAGGGCAGAAAGGGTTAACTCTAACATCGCACATATCCTTTTAAAGTGGACACTTTAAACTTTTTCGACCTCGCAAATTCGTTCAAATTAGCTAAAAATTCGACAAGTTTTGACATTTTGAAATCTGGGAAAATATCATAAATTTCAAGTGTTTAGTTTTTTTTTTCGCTAGTGTATACTGCTTTTAAAATATATACAGTTCATAAAAATCTACCTCTTTTACTAATCTAACCTCAAATTATCATAAATAATAATAATAAATATTATGGGGTGGCTAGCTCAGTGGTATGAAGTCGGCCTGTGGATCCTGAGAACCCTGGTTCGATTGCCACAGTCAACAGCAATTTTCATAATTTCAAAAGCTACCCCTGTGGCTCCTCCGCCACTAACATCTATGAGGGCGCGCAAAATATATCACTTACCGAGATATGCTTCGGCAGAGTGCCACACCCAGTAATGGATAGAAGGCGTGATGATATATTTATTTATTTATTTATAAATATCCCACATCCTGACAACATACGAGTATTTCCTATTATAACCCCCTTCTTCATAGGGTGACAAATCTGCAAATCCTCTCCGTTCGGTTTACACTTTAAGCCTCACGTTTGTAATTACCATGATTATCTGCATTTCCCACCGCTGCAGTGAGTGATAATGAACGCAGTACTGACACTACCCTGTACTGATTACAAATAATTGTGTTATCCCCGCGCAGTATTTGGTTGTAACGGTAAATGTGGATGTGGCGGATTTAACACGAGACGTGTGGTGTATTGATTGTAATTGACGAATGGGTAATGGTACGAATTAATTTGGTTGAGGGAGGAAATATGCAGAAAAATGAATTTGTTTGAATAAATAAGAAAAAATAGGAAAAAATTTTCCATCACTTGTCTCATAATTCCACAGAGGTTTTACAGCACGTTTGCATCAACTTCTCAGGTCATCAACAAACGGCTGGTCAGTTCAGCTTTAACCATAGACGCGTTTCGTCCTTCCGGACTCATCAGTATGGTGCGATCATTTATCCAACTAGATCAACTAGGAAATAGTGGATTGTGATACCGACTTAGCTGAATTGACTGATGTTAACCTATCTACAACGGTAACATGACATGAGAGCTATGGAGCCACTCGTGGTGCCATCTACCGACAATTTGTCTGGTTTATTACGTAAGTCAGGGATGGATGGACAAGAAAGAATGCCATAGGGATAAGGGAGAGTAATCCACTTAAGAGGGTTGTTACACAATAAACCATGGGCGTCGCATCTGTGCAACTCTCGGTTGATGTATTTTAATTATTTTTCTTGAGTTTTCGCTGATAAATTTAACTTTATTGCTTTATTTTGTGCTCCATTATCGCACATCTATATAACATTTGCAAAAATATCCCCGCGTTCCACTACGAATAGTGTTGCCCTGTACAGATTTCATTTTGCTACAATTATGTGCTGCGCTTATCGCAGTTTGCAAACGTGGGGATACAGTGGTGCAATTATATTTATTGGCAGAGCGGTTTATGTATTACGTATAAAACTAATAGTAAAATATTTCTAATCGCAGTGCCGCTTTACACAGATTCTGCAATCATTTCACATTCCAGAGATTGGTATACTTTAGTGTCCATGACAGTAGATAGCATTAGATCAGAGGTTCTTAAAGTTATTTTTTACAATACTTATACTGTAAGTTACCTAATAATGACAAAATTTAAATACAGTAGGTGCAACTTTCATTGCAGTGGTTTCCATGCTTATATCAGGCCTTTAATACTTACTTACTTATTATGGAGTGGCTAGCTCAGTAGTATAAAGTCGGCCTGTGGATCCTGAGATCCCTGGTTCGATTCCCACAGGAGACAAACAATTGTCATAATTTCAAAATCTGCCCCTGTGGTTTCTCCACCACTAACATCTTTGGGGGCCGTGATTTGACGACTGGTAACCGCACTTCACGCGCAAAATATATCACTTACCAAGATCTGCTTCGGCAGAGTGCCACACCCAGGAATGGGTAGAAGGCGTGATGATATATTTTTATACTTACTGTCCACCGTGAACTGTAAGTAAATATTACATATCAAGGTCTTGTTTATCTTGACAACAATTTGACAGCTGTCAATTTTGAAACCTATTTTTGCAAATACCTCGAACTGTAAGTGATTTTTTTTAGATCAGGCCTCGATTTCCCAAACTACATTCTTGACCTAAAAATTGTCACTTACAGTTCATGGTACGTAATATACTATTACCTGCGACCCCTTTTACTCATCTTTTTGTGACCCTCTGTAAGACACATTAATCAATAAATATATCATTTACCAAGATCTGCTACGGAAGGGTGCCTCACTCAGTAATGGGTAAAAGGCATGATGATATGTTTATTTATTTATTTATTTTATCGATCATAATAATTCCTTCCTTACTTTTATTTATACGTCCAGGTTCTGTTAGTAACCACTGCTATTTCCCAGAACTTTCCTCTTCAATTATTTTCACTTCAAACCCCAATCGTCTCACCACCGATTAACTCCCCCGAATGACCAACCAATTCCGATTATCGATAACCAATAAGATAACCGTATTGTGACAGCGGTGATACTTCTCCAGCGGTTGCGGTTAATATTTACGGTTCGGATAGAAACATATGACACTCGTAAGCCAGTCAACCCTAAATCAAGCATGTCCTGGATCGTGGAACCTGGTTTTTCTGTTGCTTGTCACTTGTTTCGCTTCATTGGAATACATTGTTGGAGAAGTGGTCGGCAAGTGTACGCCGTGGTGTGGTAAAAGCAATGGATTGGAAATATGAAGGATGATGCAATCTGTAGGAGAGTGGACAGTTTTTTTGGGAATAAACGAGTTGAAAAAAAGGAATTATGAATGTGGATAAAGCGAAAGTTGGGCGAGTATTAATAGCAAGATAAATAAATATATATAAATATATCATCACGCCTTTTACCCATTACTGGGTGTGGCACTCTGCCGAAGCAGATCTCGGTAAGTGATATATTTAAGCCGTCAAATCACGGCCTCCAAAGATGTTACTAGTGGAGGAGCCACAGGGGTAATTTTAATGTGGTAAAATTGTTTGTCGGCTGTGGAAATCGAACCAGGATTCTTAGGATCCACAGGCCAACTCGATACCACTGAGATAGCTACCCTATTAATTGCAAGATAAATTTAATAAATCTAAAAATGTGCTATCCTATTTTACGGGACATAATGTTTGTTATGTGTGTGCTCGTATATTATATCAAGTATTAAAATAAATAAGGGTTGATAAAGGATATAGTTAAAATAAATAAATAAATAAATATATCATCACGCCTTCTACCCATTACTGGATGTGGTACTCTACCGAAGCAGATCTCGGTAAGTGATATATTTTGCCCGTGAAGTGCGGTTACCAGTCGTCAAATCACTGCCCCCAAAGATGTTGTTGATGGAGGAACCACAGGGGTAGCTTTTTGAAATTATGAAAATTGTTTGTCGCCTCTGGGAATCAAACCAGGGTTCTCAGGATCCACAGGCCGATTTCGCACCACTGAGCTAGCCACCCTATATAGTAAAAATAAATTCTTGTAAATAAATTTCTAATATTTATTATAGTAAAGTGCAGTAAGTAATTGATAAACTTTTCTTTGATATAAAAAACTTGTAAGTTTTAAAAGAATTTTTTCTGTAGAAGCATCATCGCTTTTCTCCCTTTCCTTTAAAAAGCTGAATTTATTACTTACGCTAAAGTGGTAATTATTTGAAAACTTTTTAATACATAATATTATTTTTAATTATGATGGAAGTAGCAATCTACGGCTAATAACTTTCCAGAACTTCTGAATTTAAATCAATTATCTGGTGATTGGATAAAGCTGCATAAAATATCAACTCTATAATAAATGCTGGTGAATTAGAGATTTTTTTTACTGGCACCACTGTTGACTTGCGTTATTTTTACAGTACAGGATACAGGATTATCCTTTTTATATCGGTAGTTTAAAAATAGGACACTGAAACTATAATATTGATTTTAACATGACGTATAGAATATTTTACTTTTTATACAGTTTTATCTGCTCTTGTCGATACTTCGTAAACGACTGCTATTAAACGAGAATTTTAAAGTATATCATCTCGAATATACTGTTCTCGGAAAATGTTGTAAGTATTTTCTTTTAATATAGTATCTTATTTGATAACTATTATAGATTCTTTTTGTGGTGTAGGTACAAGAGATACTTCCTATTTTGGTGCAAACTAATTTAGTATTCCTTTATTCTACTCTGTACAACAGGAACTTAAACGCAGTTACAGTACAGGATCAAGATTTACTAAGTCGTAGTGTGATAGTTAATATATTTTTATTTTGAGTGGGATTCGAATTCGGAATCTTTTAATTCTAATGGCGTAACGGTATTCATTCTACCGTACTACCGGACAATAATAATAATTTCCTACCCCTGTAACTTATCTTTGAGGAAGTAAGGAATACTGAAAAAAACACGTGATATTATTGCTAGGTAGGTGGCTCTGGAACTGGGGTTCGATTTCCATAATTGACAAATAATTTTCACCACCTTGTGGCGCTACCTCCACTAATATCGTTGGGGGCCGTGATTGGACGGATATTAATTGCACTTCACACGCATAAAATTCTTTTAATTCGTTTTCAGTTCTTATGTAGAGTGTTTAACTGCAATTGTGTGGAATTCACTTTCAAAAACAAGCGCAGGGCGACACTCCCTTCCTTTCTTATATTTTTGTTTCATTTTCAGTTACTGCATTGTGTGGACTTTTCTTTCATATACAAGTGCAGGCTATCGCTCTCATCTTTTCTAATCTTTGTAGATTCGTTTTTAGATACGTTATTAGATTCGTTGTTAGGAGTAAGCGTGAGTAATTTGAGATGATTTATGCATATGTTATGTACGTTGAAGAAAGAAGATGAATGATAAGTGAATAGAAATGATTGGATGGATGTGATTGAAGGTTTGTTGTGTGATAAATGATTTCGAGTGTAACAAATGATTGAGTTTATATGGAGTGATCTATGAATGTGGTTGAAGTGAGGGTGATGTGTTTGGATGATAATATTTGACGAGGGCTAATTATTTGATGAATGTAATTAGTGAATATTTTATGAGTGATTTTAGGGTTCGTGCTACCCCATTTGTTGGGATATAGCGCGAAGATATGTATGTATGTATGTAAGTATCTAGTGTGCTGGTATTTATAAGCTCGTACAGACAGATTTATACTGGGTTGCATGAAAGTTTTATCGGTTCAATAGCAACTAACAGTTCAATAAGTTTCAGAAAATCTCTATTGATTGTTAGATAAACAATAGTTTAACTAAAGAGCTCTTTATTTGTTTCTTGCAACCCAGCGTTAGTTTGTTTTTGTTTACATGTTGCAAGTAAAGTTGAAGAAAGAAGATGAATGATAAGTGAATAGTAATGATTGGATGGATGTGATTGAAGGTTTGTTGTGTGATAAATGATTTCGAGTGTAATAAATGAATGAGTTTATATGGAGTGATCTATGAATGTGGTTAAAGTGAGAGTGGTGTGTTTGGATGATAATGTTTGACGAGGGCTGATTATCTGGTGAATGTAATGAGTGAATATTTTAAGAGTGATTTTAGGGTTCGTGCTATCTCATATGTTGGTATACAGCGTGAAGATATGTATGTATGTATGTAATAAATTGTTTATACTGAAGGTCATTATTTTATTTGTTTAAAATTAAAATAATCTAGATTTTCTCTTTTGGACAGGTAATTTAAAAATAAAAAGAATATAAAATGTATGTGCCTAATTAACGGACGCAATTTAAATCTCGTAATGAAGTTAGGAAATGCACTCACTGGAAATTTAATTTACGACGTAACCCTTTTGACATCATTGTCCTCACTCACATTTATCTCGTAGTTGATCTAGGCTTACTGGGACGATCGTAACAAGCCCATTTCCCAAATCGCGCTGAATCCCGCCCTGATTTACGGCCATTCCACTTAACGCACCACAACAAAGGGTACTCGTATTCCCCTTGTTCCTCTTCTTTTATTACACTGATCCTTCGAATAGAAGGACAATTCGGTGACGATGGCCGTATTTATTTATTCATTGCGTCTCAAGTCTTATACTATTGGGAATCTTTCTTAAACATTTAAATGTGGGAACGTTCAAAGGGTGAATACCCTAGAAAGAAGGATGTGGCATGTGACCTAGTAAGCTTTCAATTTCTTCATATATCATGCCCCGTGCACACGGGGTAGTTTTCTGAGAAACATGTTAGAAAGAAGAGAAAGTTTATTGTATTTAGTGGCGCCTTTAATCACAAGAAAGATTTTGTGGAAAGTAACTAACTTCATGCTTATGACACAGTAGTTTTCATATCAAAGAGTAACAGATAGATTTTCAAGAAAATTTGTTCAATTCATCTTTCTAAAAAGTTTCACAGAAAACGCGCATAAATATATCACTTACCGAGATCTACTCTGGCAGAATGCCACATCCAGTAATGGGTAAAAAGGCGTGATGATATACATATATTTATATATTTAAAACTACGACCGTGTCTTCCTCACTACTAACATCTTTGGCAGCTGTGTTTTGACGGTTGGTAATCGCACTTCACGCGCATAAATATATCACATATCGGGATCTGCTCCGGCAGAGTGCCACACCCAGTAAAGGGTAAAAAGGCGTGATGATATATATTTATATATTTAAAACTATCTCTGTGGCTCCCTCACCACTAACATCTTTGGGAGCCGCGATTTGATGGCTGGTAACCACACTTTATACCCAAAATATATCACTTACCGAGATCTGCTACGGCAGAGTGTCACACCCAGTAATGGGTAGAAGGCGTGTTCATATAATAATTAATTAATTTTTTTTCGAACCCAGACTTTTTTGAATCGATTTGGAGCTTGTATCACCCTCTATTTAAACAACCCACTAACCAAAGTATTTCGGACTACAAATGTTACTGATTCATCAAAATCTTACTGCCGAATAGGATGTTATTTTCTTTATTTATTTGAGGAAGCACAGAACAAAACAAAACCGCGAGATATAAACCTTTTTCTTAAAGATTGCATAAAACATTTCCACTAAGAAGCTCATTTTTCTTAATCTCAAGCAGACCGATGATACGAAAACAGAATATCTAAGTTGATAGGATTCCGAGTTCATCTATCAAAACGGAATTTATAAGCTTTAACCTTATTTCATTTATATGATAGATATCTCTCGGTGTTAGTTGCCCCGATAGGAGAAAACTTCTTTTACTTCTTGCGTAATGGTAACAAATAAATCATACTTAACCTTATTATTTGGAGTATTGGACTAACTGCTTAATATATAGGACAGCGTAAGTAGGTTACCTGGTTACTGAAGTTAGTAATATATCGAAAAAGTAAACATTTTATAAATTAAATTTATGGTAAGTGGAATAAATGTTTTGTATTGGGTCATTTCTAAATATTTGGCTTTGACATACTTTTGTTGAATCTTATTTCAAGAATGGGAACTTATAGTATTTTAGTTGCGGGTTCGCTTGACAATAAAGAGGTCATTGCTAACTTCAATTTTAACTAAAATTATAACTAAATCTAAGTGGCTTGAATTTCGTTGTAAGTTGTAGATAATTAGGATTCATTTAATGAATATGGAACCCGAGTTCGATTCCCACAGCCGACTAACAATTTTCACCTAATAAAAACTATCCCTATATGGAGTAGGTGCCACAAGTGGTATCGTGTCGTTCTGTGGATCCTGAGAACTCTTGTTCGATTCTCACTCCATTAACAACTTTAGGAGCCGTGATTTGATAACTGGTAACCGCACTTCAGGCGCAAAAATATATCACTTACCGAGATCTGCTTCGGCAGAGTGCGACACCCAGTAATAGGTAGAAGGCATGATATATATATATATATATATATATATATATATATATATATATATATATATATATATATATATATATATATATATATATATCCCTCTAGCTCCCACATCACTAACATCTTTGCGGGCCATGATTTTACGGCTAGTAACCACACTTTATATATCACTTATCAAGATGTGCTTCGGCAGAGTGCCACACCCAGTATTGTGTAGCTCTGAGCTCCCATACTGTGTGAATCCGGACTCTGTACTATAATTGGGCTTATGTTTTTGTACAAAGTAGCATAAAAATTATTTATTTTTGTATTACGTGCGCGAAATTAGTGTTTTTTTTTTGTTGCTCTTTTATTCGAGACCGCCAGGTTGAGATGAAATGTCATTCAAACGCGCAAAGAAACATTAATTTCGCCCAGAAAAAACTAAGATTTTTTTCTATAACTGTCAAAAAATAATAATAATGAATGATTTATTTAAGTAAATTAAAGAAAAAAATATAAAATAATATGAATTTAATAGGCGTATTCCATTTGCCATCTGGATTTGATCTAACTTACATTAACTGAACCAGATCATTTATTTATTTCGCTGCATTACTACGCTGCCTTATTTCCAGTACTAGAATGACTTATTCTAATTTACTTTGAAGTAATTCACCGTAATAAGTGCATCAGTTTGCTTAAGTCAGTTCATTTAATCATGTTGTCTAATTTATCTGAACTGATTTACGTGAACCAAGTGGCAAATGGAATACAGCTCATGTGTTATGTGTTGTAACCAAGAAAACGTGAAAATGTGGATTCAAATCTCAGCGAACGCTCATAGCTGTCTCAAAAAATATTTCTAATAAAATATTACGTAGTAAAAAAAATCACAACTTCAATTTTATCGCAGCTAGTATTGCGTCAGGCGACTGTCAGATTTCATCTTAAGGATACATTTATTCATAAAACATCTGCAAACTATCCGAAGAAACCATCCATCCCCTTTCGCAATACTTTCAACATAGATATCACGTTAAACACAGCATTCCTCACCATGACATTGTTTACCCATAATGCACTTCCACTTGACGTCACAGGCATACCTAAAGCCAACTGGGACCTCGTGACAAAGTGTTATACACTGTTATACTCACGTGTGAAAGTTACCCAGGTATCCTGTTTGCATCTCACTCGCTCTGTACTCGGTCTTTGTTTTGCTCATGTGTGGTATGCGGTGACGTGTGCCTAATGGGCCGGGTAATTGCTGTATTCCTCGACAAAATGGCGGAGGAAGGTGGCAACTTATTTTTAATGTGTTTGTAGGTTTGTTTGTGTAGTTTTGATGGGTGATTTGTTAGGAATTTTGTTGGTGTGATGGAATTAGTTTGTATAACATGTAATTTAGTTTTTATTTCTTGGTTAGTTTGGAATAATTAAAATATTATTTAGGTGTGAAGAAAACTATATTTTTTCATACAGAGATAACTTTTTTTTTGTATATTGGAAACAGATGCTGTCAGTTAATATTGGAAAATGTTTAAACTTTTTGACGTGTGTGATTTTGTGATAAAACTTTGTTATATTTAACGTCAAAAATAATCTGATATTTTACAAAATGTTTATGTAATATTCGATTTTCAACCACAGTTGAAAATTAGAATGCAAAGATTAATGAATGATTATGATGAAATATACTCCTAATTGAATTTGAAGTTAACACTTGAAGATTGCACTTTTTGAAACAAGATATTATTGTTATTATAAATAAAACATACACATTATTTATTCTACATATTTTTGCAGGCTTGGCCAAAACCCAGCAATTTTTAGAAAATTTCGATCTAACAATGGATTTTTGGGTGGATGCCTATTTATTTTCTGCGACAGGATCTTTACGTGACCTCCTAGGTTAAAAACCAGTGGCCTAAGTTACCCAAAACTTTTATTATTTTTATTAAATACTAGCTATTACCCGCGACTTCGTTCGCTTGGTCTACAATTTAATGCGAGTACCCGGCATGCATTGCATTGCAACTCAAAGAAAGTGTTTGTGTACAGCTGTCCATGTGAGAAGCATGGATTTTCCAAATTTAGTCCACACAATTGTAGCGAATGTCCCTGTGCTTTATTGATGGTCATTGCAAATGCGAGTCGTACCGGAAACTGCAAACGTCTGAATTCGAATGGCATAGGACTGAAGCTTTATTATACCTATATGTTAAGATTGGTTCTCGTCTGTACCTATACCAAATTTGAATCGAATCAGTGCAGTACTTTTCAGTATAGCTAGTGGCCATTTTGTTTCAAGATGGCGGACTAAGGCTTTATTATACCTATATGTTAAGATTGGTTCTCGTCTGTGGAAGGTGGCAACGTATTTTTAATGTGTTTGTAGGTTTGTTTGTGTAGTTTTGATGGGTGATTTGTTAGGAATTTTGTTGGTGTGATGGAATTAGTTTGTGTAACATGTAATTTAGTTTTTAATTCTTACTTAGTTGGGAATAATTAAAGTGTTGTTTAGGCGTGAAGAAAACTATATTTTTTCATATAAAGATAACTTTTTTTTGTTGTATATTGGAAATAGATGCTGTCAGTTAATATTGGAAAATGTTTAAACTTTTTGACGTGTGTGATTTTGTGATAAAACTTTGTTAAATTTAACGTCAATAATAATCTGATGTTTTACAAAATGTAATATTCGATTTCCAACCACAGTTGAAAATTATAATGCAAAAATATTGTATATATATATATATATATACAGGGTGGTGAACGCGACTCTAGAACACAGGGATTTAACATGTAAAATCATATTTTTGTCATTTCCTGCTTCCCTAATTATTTTATGCAAAAAAGCTTCAAATAAATTTCTGCATCTAAACCAATAAATAATATTAATTTTGCATGCTTCCTAATGGCACAAATTAGATCTGAAAATAACGAAAATAGCCTCAAAATTATCGATAGCCATGGAATTGAAACAAAATTAAACAAATGTTTGACGTTTTATTTGTGAAAATAAAGGACAAAATGTGTTTCATTTACAACAATAATAATTTCCGACCTAAATAGACGCTTGTTTAAAACAAACTTTCATTCTAAGAATTTTAATATTTCTAGAAGCGTTTACTAACATTTAAAACACTATATAGTCTTACACTAGTATTCATAGTCGTTCGCCAGCGGTTCGCCAGCGTTTCGCCAAGTGTATCGCTTATGGGCGCTTCCTCAGCGCGTCGCTGGGCGAACGACTATGCATACCAGTGTTAGTATAGCACGGAACACTACCTTTGTATAAATTATTTAATTAATAAATCGTGGTACAAACGGCCAGCAACGTCAGTTCAATGTTCGCGTTGATCTAGATGCCAGTGCCTCGTTTCTCTATGATTTATTTTAGATTTGTGGCCTAAATGTTCGCGTTTTAAATGTGAAAATATACAAAATCGCGATTTAAAATCTTGGTGGACACTAGTGCTTTTAAATTATGTGAGGTTACCGGAAAGTGCCTTATTTTGTCAGTGAATTTATGTGATTTGTGCGATAGTGATGTGTCGATGTCCCAGTGAAATACGTTGTTCCGTTTTGTTCCTGTTTATTGAGAAAAGGTAGCTCGTGGTGTGTATATTTCGGTGAGTAACTATATTATTTGATCCATACGTATTTTGAAATTTGAAAGGTGCATTGAATATCTATTGAGTTCAATCTATGGCTAAACCATTACAATATTATTGCAATAAAAAAATTATTTCTTAATTTATATCAATAAAAATATGTATATTTATGCAGAAAATTATGAGGAATACAATGGTGCATTTTGCAGGCCCGTATTTAGGATAGTTTTTGACATAAATTAGCGGAAAATGGTAAAACGAAATGACTTTTGAGCAAAATTTTACTTTTCCGGAGGCTATGTCTCAAAAACTAAACAAGATATAAAAATGCGCCCAACGGCATTGAATTTCTCGTGTTTGAATTGACTTATAAACTTATTTTCAGCGATTAAAATTTTTTGAAAATTTCTTAAGGGGTACCCCTTAAGAATTTTTCGATTTTAAGCCATTTTCAGACTTATTGCTCTAATAATCTGCCTCATCAGAATATTTTACTAAAAATTTACATACATACGTATTTCGACGCACAGAATCCATTGGTGAAATCCTTGAGTTCGTATCTCTTTTACTTTTGAAGATATTAGTCTTAGAAATATTTGTACATCAAAAATTTTGGTCAAAATATCAAAAATAAAAAAATTGCTGAAAATATGTGTACAAGTCAATTCGGACACGAGGAATCCAATGCCGTTATGCGCATCTTCATATCTTGATTAGTTTTTGATATATAACCTTAGGAAGAGTAAATTTTTCCAAATTTTACTCCATTCCACATTTTACACAATATTAGTACGTCTCATAATAAGTCAGAAAAGTAAAAACACTTTCCTGTCGTATTATGTATACTATTTTTCTGAGACCGTTTAATTTAATCAACAATTAGTCATAAATAATTCAAAATGTTTAAATTTTTTGAAGTGAATTTTATTGACAGCAGATTATGAATCCAAGGTTACAATAAAAGTTAAGTAAAATACAAAACAGTCAGGTAAAGTCTTTATCAGACTGTTTTGTACTTTACCAGTCTGTTATTTTTGTTGTAGTCTTGGAAACGTACTTTACCTGATTATTCTTGTAAAAACCTACTTTCCATAATTAAATTGGTCAGGAAAGTGGGTACTTTCTTGCCGGTTTCAGAAAATATATATTACTTATCGATATTTGCCTTAGAACAGTATGCCATACTTATTAAAAAATAAAAAGCGTGGTTGGGAGGTTATTGCTGTCCACATTACTTTTATTTATTTTTAATTTCCACCTCAATGCGCCGCAATCCACCACTAGTGTCTACCAGTGAAGGTAATTCCCGTAAACAAACTGATGAATTCCAGCAAACTAGATTAGCATTTTTCGTTCGGCGAGGTCCAGAGCCTGCTTTGCTCGCAGTCTCGCAACTCTGCGGCAGCCGTGGCGGTAGAAGATAAATATCGGTTAGCAATCGACGTTTTTTATACTTTCCGTTTATTAGTTTAGCCGTGATGTATGGGCCTGGGCCACGTAATTTCGTAATGGCTTGGGAGATTACCGATCCGCGCCCAGCCACGATATTTGTCAAATTTTCACTGGATATTCGACCAGATTTGCGAATGTTTACAGTTTACTCTCGGTGACCTGTCGAGCCGTTTTTATCAATGAGAATGAAGTAAATAATCGTTTCGCGTCTCCGTCCGACAGTATTACATATTTCAAAATAGTTTGGAAACCGTAATAATAAATGAGTTTTATAACCAACTAGAGCATTGTTTGGCAGGGAATGCAGAGATTTATTATAATTATTGTTTATTTATATTACTTATAATCGTTCAATATAATAGTACAATTAAAATATTCTGCTTCTCAGGTTTCATATTAAAATGAATGCTCTGGAGACCGATTCTAATTCGTAGGAACCAAATATTTAGTCGAATGACCTATTTTTGATGACGTCAGGCGATTTAGTTGAATTTCTAGGGAATTTATTTATTTTCCAGTGTTGGTTACAAAGATCAAACTATATATTTTGGTGCGGTATTTCTGAAAATCTTGTTGCCGGTATTTGTGATTGTTTATTATTAACAGTCCACTTTGTTGGTTGAAATCGTAACTATGTTTCTATATTTAGTATTATTTATTAAAATAACCAAACTTTTCAAAACACGGCGACTGGTTCAAAGCAGTTGCTAGCAGTAGGTCGCTAGAAAATGTCTAGTCTCCAAGAATGACGTCAAACCTAAGTTACACTTTATCCCGCAAGGTGGCTACACTATCGGTAGCGACAAAACATGACGTCAAGCCAGTGGCTACAGCTGGTTGCTACGAATTAGAATTGGTCTCCTGATTCATTACTGTCATATTAGTAACCATGGATATGGCAAATCCCATGTTTCACCTTCATTGTACAGAGTGATCAGACGTAAGTGTTTCAGTTGGCAATACAATTCTAGGGATCTTTTTATTGCACAGTTGGCACAATACCAGGTAAAGGCGGAAATAATATTTGACATATCATTTTTACAAAAATACAAGTAGGTTGTGCAATAAAAATACTTTAGATTATTGCTCTGTTAGTAATGTTAAGAAATAAAAAGATGTTAGTAAAGGAAACAACGATTTCTATTAATTTCAATTTTCAAATATCAACGTCAACGACAGGAAATAAATTTATATATCAGTCTTACCAATTTCAACTATATTTTTTTATTACCAACTAAATCTCTTACTATCGATCACTTTGTATTTAATTAGTGCAATGTTTATGATTTAATGGATGGAGTATTTAATAAAACTTTCTATTTAACTGGACGTGACATCAACAAACCAGCACATCTTAATACGAATGCTAATATTGTAAAATTGATTCTATCAGTATAATAAAATTCATAAATATTGAGAGCAGATTTTGTTGGAAATGATTGGAGAGGTTTTTCGTGAAAAATGCTGACTGGAAACTGAGGGCAGCAAATTTTGTTCGGCTCTGGATTCAGTAAAGCGTATTTCTCGCGGAAGACTTAACAATGCGGGATTAAAGTGGCACCACAATTGAGATTTATCTGTTGTTTGTACTTTTGTAGTTTGTTTATAATGGAAATAAAATATTGTTTTTTTTTTTACTACAAGATATATTTGTCTGATGGTTTTTTAAATGATTATTTATTATTATACAGTAATATAACTTCCGTTAGGAAAAGGTTATAATAATTAGTTGTTTCTTGTTATATTTTTTAATTTACTAGCAATGTTAGAGTTTGTTATTTTAATTAAATAAGTAATTGTAAAAGCTTTTGAAATGTTATTTATTTGGTTTTATAATTGTAATTTAATATTTAAACTAAAATTTAAAGAGAAAATAAAAAAGTGCTACTGCGCATAGAGAAATTAGTAAGAAGACGTGATAACAAATTTATATTTTAATTTTTTTAATAATCAAGTCAAGCAAAATTATTTATACATTTATGTCGAACATTTGAATATTTTATGCTGCTAAACATTAATAACCCAATTCTCAAAAGAGTTTTAGCTAGAATTTAGCTAATCCTGCATTTTGGATTTATCAAATTAAGCTAAACCATATTCCCAAAAAAATTTAAACAAACTTTAATATAAACTTCTTACCCATTTAACAAAAAAAATATATCATCACGCCTTTTACCCATTACTGGGTGTCACACTCTGCAGAAGCAGATCTCGGTAAGTGATATATTTTGCGCGTGAAGTGCGGTTACCAGCACGGCTCCCATAGATATTAGTGCTTCTATTTATAAATAAATAAATAAATATATCATTATGCCTTTTACTCATAACTGGATGTGGCACTCTGTCGAAGCAGATCTCTGTATGTGATATATTTATGTGCGTGAAGTAAGGTTATCACCCGTCAAATAACGGCCCCCAAAGTTGTTATTGATCGCCACAGGGGTAATTTGATTGTGATGAAAATGTTTGTCGGCTGTGGGAATCGAACCAGGGTTCTCAGGACCCACAGGCCGACTTCATATCACTGAGCTAGCCACTTCATTCTATTTATAAATAAATAAATAAATATATCATCATGCCTTTTACTCATTACTGGATGTTGCACTCTGTCGAAGCAGATCTCTGTAAGTAATATAATTATGTGCGTGAAGTAAGGTTACCAGCCGCCAAATCACGCCCTCAAAGTTGTTAATTGTGGTGAAAATGTTTGTCGGCTGTAGGAATCAAATCAGGGTTCTCAGGATCCACAGACCGACTCGATACCACTGAGCTGCCTACCTTCTATTTCTAACCTAAAAACATAACAGCGTTCAAATGTTTAAGCTTTCACTATAAGCTATAAGCTCTGTAATAGCTATTAATTTCCTGTTAAATAAATACACTGGTAATAACTTTCAACCCTTTATTGAAACACCCCAATAAACCAATTCTTCCACGATTCAATTCCATACCTACCGTTTGTATTAGAATTGCGAACACGTTTCTAGGAACCGTTGGTGCCATTCGCATTGGCACGAGGCACAAACCAATAACAAAGTGCGATCTCCTCTACATTATCGCTTTGCTTCTGTTTCCTTCCGTCCTCCCCGGTTAACGGTTCTGTTACCCGGTTACGCGGTACCAGATGCTCTCTGAACCGGGTTGTGGAAGGGGGGAGGTGTTGGATGGTGCTGACAGTGGTAATGGAAGTCGAGGGTGATATAGGTGGTTGGCTCTGACAGGGTGACTGGTTTAACGGTGAATTAGGATCTTTGATTTGTAGGGGGAGATATTTTTGAGAGGACTTTCAATTATTTTTTTAATGCAGTGTCATGATTTAATAATGAAATTTAGAGAGTTAAATAGTTATTTAACTAACAAATGAGGCCAATTAATAATTGAAATGCTCTGGCGTTAATTGTTTAATATTCATTAGAGAAATGACATGTGTTGTTTAAAATGCAGCCAATAGAGAAGAAACTCTTGGCCAATGGGGGGTTCAATTGGTAGAGCTTTTTAATATATATTTATTACAATAAATTCTTGACCGTACATCATATTTAATACTATATAAAACCATACCATATATGATATCTTTATTGCTGAAATATGAAAGTAAAAGTTGAATAATTCAAAACGCTCATTTAAATTTCGCACTGCCATATTGCAATGACGTAGTTGCATTAAGCCAATCACAGAGCTTTGTCTGAAACGTTTGTCGATGCTCAACTTTACTGAGAGAAGACGAAGAAGAAACAAGCATTCATTCTACGATTCTACTGACAACCACACACGTTACGTGAAGTTATCTCTATCTTATCTGTCTCTCTTTAATCCAAGATGCATCTACGTCATATTCGTTTGTCTCGAAAGATTAAATATTTTTATCTTGCATACTGACATCAGTTCAGCTTAAATATTATCACAGTTCACTAGTCCCTAGTTGGTCTAGTTGGATAGTTAATCGCACCATACTGATGAGTCCCTAAAGGACGAAACGCGTCTATGGTTAAAGCTAAACTGACCAGCCGTTTGTTGATGACCTGATAAGTTGATTCGAACGTGCTGTAAATTTTTGTGGGATTTTTGACAAGTGCTGGAAAATTTTGTATTTTTCTATTTTTTCTTATTTATAAATGTTAAAACAAAGTAAAGAACGCTTAGTTAAATTCCCATTTTTAAATGACTATATAAATAAAAAAAATTATAATATATCATCACTCCTTCTACCCATTGCTGAGTGTGGCACTCTGCCGTGGCAGATCTTGGCATGTGATAGATTTTGCATGTGAAGTGAGGTTATCAGTCGTCAAATCACGGCCCCCCAAAGATGTTAATGAAGGGGGACCCACAGGGGTAGTTTTTTAAATAAAATAAATATATCATCAAAGCCAAAGCAGATCTCGGTAAGTGATATATTCTTGCGCGTGAAGTGCGTTTACCAGTCGTCAAATCACGGCCCCCAAAGATGTTAGTGGTGGGGGAGCCACAGAAGTAGTTTTAAATGTGGTGAAAATGATTGTCGTCAGTGGGAATCGAATCAAGGTTCTCAGGATCTACAGGCCGACACGATAACCACTGTGCCATCTACTTTAATATGGTGAAAATTATTTGTAGGCTGTGGGAATCGAACCCGGGTTCTCAAATCCACAGGCTGACTGGATACTACTGAGCCACCTACCTTATAAGTTAAAAAAATCAATATTAAGTCCCAAATGATATAGACTTATTAAAAAAATATATCTTCAATTTCAACATCGACTAATTATTCTCCAATAAACTAAGACATATTTATCTTTACACCCCGTTTACATTTCATTTAGAGCTGACGCTTGCTGCGCTGACAGTTCCTCTAATAAATGTAGCGGAATTGAACTTTCATTTGTCAATTGGCGATGCATCCATTCGCTTAATTAATTCCCAAAGACGAATTCGTATTCAATGTCGTGAAGTTTCACGCTTTTCGTCAATCTGTCATTCGGCATTTTCCGATCACGTCTGCTTAGAGACGCAAATTGCAAATTGATAACAAGAATTTTAATGGAGTTAAACTGAACGGGTGAAGAATTTCATTAAAGGAATTTTTGGTTGGGAAGCTATGGATCCTGGATCAGTGTGGTGGATGAAAACTTTTGTGCTAGTTCCGCGGGTTTTGTAGTTCTTGTGAGAGATACGAAGCAATTTGTTGAGCAGTTTTCATATTTCATCCGTCGTGTATCCATCGTTTTTGGGTCGTCTTCTTCGGTTCTTTGGCTTTGTCCTAGTTTTTGTCTGTTGGCACGAGGTGATGGTCTCTTTCGTGCCATCACGTTTAGGACTTTTTAAATGTAATGCAGATTAAAAACCTTTTATATGTTCTTTATTTTGTTTCTAGTATTTTATTTTAAATTTATTTCAAGAAAACAACAATGTATTTTCTTAGTTGTTTTATTGTCACAGTTATATGTTTAATTTGAGGTATGCAATTTTTTTAAGTGACATATTTATTTGTTTTGTTACTCTGCACAACAGAAAGTTAATCCCAATTACTGTACAGGGAACCTACAGCTTATAGTGGAATCCGAATCACACATACACAATCGTATTTTTTTGATATAAGTAGAAGTCAGTGAGATTTGAACGCACGACCTCTTGCTTGCTAATTAAGAAACGCAAGTTTTACCTCGCTTTTATCCACTGGGCCACGATTGTGTGTAATGGTAACATGTGGTAATTTGATTCTCTTTTTACAACATCTAGCAAGTTTCATTATTCAACAGTAAATTACAGAGAACGGTGGTAGTCTATGAAAATGGATGATGTCTTTGAAGTGCTTTGAAAACGTACTTTAATTTTTGTTTGTTTTTATTTGAAAATCCCGTAATCTGGTGAAATTTATTCTGGCGCAAAATTTCTTGCATGTCAAAATCTCCAATAATTACTTCTTTAAAAAATACTTCTAAGAATAAGAACTAATCAATTATATCATATTAATATTGTACGTGGAACTTGTTTGTCAACTATTTAATAGTATATTACATAGTATATTACATAACAAGTGTAAGATAACGTGCGAATATACAAATTGAAAAACGAGGCACGTAGCGCTGAGTGATTTAAGTACACGAGCACTGTTATCGAGCGAGTTATGTACACTATTTTTCAGACGACCACAAAATATTTCTACAAAAAGTTTACAAGAGCAATGTTGTTACACTTTGACAGCTGATGCGTTTTTGTAGGTACGCGTTGACGTTTGAGGTTAGGTATTGTGATACCAACTGTACTAACCATAATGTCAAAATATTAAATAATGCTAAAATATTAGTAAATAAGTAATTATTAATTTAAAAAAAAAAAGATTAATATGTCCAAATGTGTTGAAAAATCTGCCAAAACTTCAATTTAGATAATAATACAAATTCTTTTCATTTATTTTATAATTTTCTTTCATCGTAACGCCATCTGTTGTCCATCAATGGAACTTCAACTGATATGTTAGAAGTGTGCGTTATACTAACATATCAATGTTCAACTTTCCATAACAGTTTATGATGTTGTTATGGTTACTTTCCTAATTAGTCGTCTGAAAACATTTTTCTCCTAATAAAACGCAATTGTTTCGTTGTTGGTCTCCAAGGTTTGCTTAGTATCTGGCACGCGTACGTAGTAAATCAGATTGTGTCCAGAACGCTCACGGCACGAACAAAAACGACCCCTTTGGCACAGTCGTATTCACGATTCAATATCGATGATCTGGCATGCTTAACTCTGATTTCTTTTTGTTGAACTTGTCCTAAGTGTATATCCTTAGAGATTTTATCCTCGCTGCACCCCTTTGCAAAGTTTTATTTGTTATTCTTCAAATATTTCAAGTGCCCGCTGTTTCAGACCGCGAACCGCTCAACTTTGTTATTGGATCACGAGTGAATAAACAGTTGCACATTTTGGTGATATATCAGGTTGAATTTGATGCGAAGTGAACAATAGTTTGACAGGTTGAAAGCGAAATTCGATTTTGCGTCAGTGTAGATTTGGGTTAAACGATTAAAGTTCGGAAACCAGTGATTGAATTCGTTAAACTTTGACATTTTATCGACGGGGAAATGCGGCTGCGGCTGCGAGTGATACTAGGGTGGATTATAAATGAATTTGCATTTCTATAATTTGATTAACTACCTATCTGCTGAATTTCAGCTGGAAACTTGAAAGTTTACTAACAAATATGAAATATTGCGGTTGGACTGTTTTGAATTATTAATTGGAATGGGTCATGTTACAGGAAATTGAATTTATAACCAATCAAGTTCTTGACGTATTTAGCATAAACATATTTCTATATTTTCCCTTATCAAAGTATTTTTAAGGTGGTATTACAACAGTAACTTAAATAAATAAATGTTAAATGTAAAGAAAGGCCTTCAAAATCCAGATATTGGTAAATAATACACAGACAACAATTAAACTATGTATTCATCAATATAAACGTGGACGTTTCAGTTGTGGAACACAGCCATTATCAATACTACAAACAAAAATTTTTTACTTTTATATAAATGCGCCAACTTAAATTATACAACATTTTAATTTTAAAACAAAAAAGTTTTTAACGATGTAGCCCAACTGAAAGTTGGAGCAATTCTGACGGACAAAATATTCAACATCTGAGAACTGTCAAAACCCCAACACACAAAAAACCCTAAACTAAGATCGGACCAAAAATACTATTTGAATCTTTCAATAAAATTGTTTATATATTTCATATTATTTTTGAAATCAGTTTGTGAATTAATATTTTTTGATGTATCTAAATTAATGTAAAACGTTTCTTTTAGTAATCTATTGTAGTAGTAAGGTTTGGAATCTAAAATATTTACTTCATTGAAATTAAATTTATGTCCTTTCTCTATAGAATGCTTTGTAAGTGCACTGTGGTCAGGCTTCAATCTTCGACAGTGATAATTATGCTGGTAACATCGGTTTTTTAGAGGTTGGGTTTATAGATGACATTTCTAAGATTTAAAATCGGAGTTTTATCTTTTAAATTTGAGAAAAGATCCTTAGTCGTAGACACAGAACTGTTTGCAATTTTAATATTTGAGTCTTTTAATATTTTATGTAAGTAAGTAAATAAATAAATAAATAAATACAGAGTGATCAAAAGGAATAGTTTCAGTTGGCAATAAAAATCTACTTGAAATTGGTAAGCCTGATATATAAATTCATTTCCTCTTGTTGACAGTGACATTTGAAAATTTTAATTTTAATTTGAGTACATTTATAATTACTCAAAAAGTCAAAATCCTATTAGCGGTCAGACTCCTGACATAACCTATTTGTATTTATTAGATATGTTAAATAGTATTTCCGTCTTTACCTGTCGTTGTGCCAACTGTGGAATAAAAAGATCTCCAGATTTGTATTACCAACTAAATTCCTTTGGATCACTCTGTATATTATCACGCCTTTTACCCATTACTGAGTGTGGCACTCTGTCGAAGCAGATCTCGGTAAGTGATATATTTATGCGCGTGAAGTGCGGTTACCAGCCATCAAATCACGGCCTCCAAAGATGTTAGTTGCGGGGGAGCCACAGGGGTAATTTTAATATTGGTTAAAATGTTTTGTCGGCTGTGGGGATCGAACCAGAGTTCTTAGGATCCACAGGCCGACTTGATACCACTGAGCCATTACCCCATTAATCTTATATCATCAGCAACAATTTCAAATTTTGTTTGTAGCGACAATAATGTAAAAGTAAAGTTATTAATTAATACAGCTTCTATTCTTATCAAAATTATGTACTATATAAATTAGGTTAGGTGGGTATTACTTTGACGTTTGACAAAGGATTTTCCGAAGATTCTTTTCCAAAAAATCTAAAATATTCGCTTCAACCCCTAATGTCTATATAAAACTCCGGCCATAACCTCAGTATTTCTGGAATTTAAAAAATGTAGAATCTGTATGTGAAAGTTAAAATGTATCACTTGATATGAAATTATTGAGGTTTTAATAGGGAGAGAATAAATGAAATTTGAAAATTTTACATTATCAATAATCAAGATAATCCCACGGTAATCTAATCTACATTTTACAATTTAACTAATTCATGTGTTAATCGGCGATTAATATTCTCAACAATTAACACGCTCGCTACGCTCTCGCGTTAAAATACCTCAATTATTAATCTCCCTCATTAACACACTAGTTAGTTAAAAAAACTATTTTATTGCATATACTATACATACATACATACATATCTTCACGCTATATCCCATCAAATGGGATAGCACGAACCCTAAAATCACACATAAAACATTCACTCGTAACATAATCAAATAATCAGCCCCGTCAAATATTATCATTCATACTCGAAATTATTCTTTCACCCTCAATCACATCCATCCAATCACTCCTATTCACTTATCATTATCTTCTTTCTTCAACGTACATAACACATGCATAAAACATTTCAAATTATCCACGCTTACTCCTAACAACGAATCTAACATCGAATCTACAAAGATTAGAAAAGATAAAAATGATAGCCTGCAATTGTATATGAAAGAAAATGCAATACAATGCAGTAACTGAAAATGAAACAAAAAGAGAAGAAAGGAGGGGAGTGTCGCCCTGCGCTTGTTTTTGGAAGCGAATTCCACACAATTGCAGTTAAACACTCTACGTAAGAATTGAAAACAAATTAAAAGATACGCCTTTAATTAATGGCTGAGTGTGGCATTCTGCTGTAACAGATCTTGGTAAGTGATATATTTACACGCGTAAAGTGCAGTTGTTAGCCATCATCAAATCACGACCATCAAAGATATTAGTGGTGGGAGAACCAGAGGGATAATTATAATCGAATGAAACAAATCACAGTCCCAAAAGATGTTAGTGCAGGAGTAGCAATAGAGGTAATTTTAATGTAGACTGCAGGAACAGAATTCAGATTCTCAAATCCAAAGGCCAACCTGGTTAACAATGGTTTGTTGCCTTTATTATCTTTTAATATTCTCATGTTTGATTTTACTTACCGAAAACCATACATGTTCCACATTCTGCCTCATAACACATTATAATGTAAAATACACTCAGGATAAGATTCAGCGCACAAAACGTAAACATTTATTAAATCCTGGAGACTTGGAATCTCGAATAAATTCTCTTTCTTCATGCAATTCTAAAGTAAGAACAAGCAAAAAACGAAACAAACAAACATCAGACTGCAGACTAGCACAGCACACTACGTGGTAAATACATAACTTGTTAATCCAACTAACTGCAGCCAGAGCTAAATAAACCAAAGCAACTCGATGCATTGTTTGAGTCTCATTGCCGACATCATCACATTAGGATTAAAAATCTAGCACATTACAGAACATTATTCTGGTTGACAATTATACATTCGCGTTAAATATGGAACGAAGTAAAGCTTGCCTCACACTAGGTCAGGTTTAGTTAATTGATGTGGTTGATAAATGATGATGAATACTTGTATGGTTGTATGTTGATGATGATGATGAATACTTGTATGGTTGTATGTTGATGATGATTAACATGATCAGTCTATTAGGTTTCGGTCACTGTAGGTATTTGTAAAAGTTGTTAAATATCGCAAGTCCAGAAGAAAAATTCACTTCAAAAGTAACATTTTTCCTTGAAGTTTGAAGATTGAGGTCTTCTCAGAAGTTAGAATTTTAGTCAATCTTCTACATGGGTTCGGTTGCGTAAAGCGATGTTGTTAGCTATGAAGCAGTTAACAATGGCCAAATGCTTATTGCTAGTTAAATAACAATGGTAATGGGGTAGATGGGAACCCGGGATAGATTCTCACATCCGACAAACAATTTTTACCACATTAACACTACTTCTGTGGATCCTCCGCCACTAACATCCTTGGCCATGATTTTACGGCTGGTTACAGCATTTCACACGCAAAATATATTACTAGCAGTCAAATCACGGCCTCCAAAGATGCTAGTGGTGGGGGAAACTGTAGGGACAATTTTAATGTGGTGAAAATTGTTTGTCGGCTATGGGTATCAAACCGAGGTTCTTAAATTTACAGGCCGACTCGATACCACTGAGCCACCTACCCCATAAGGGTAAAACTTGCGTTTCTTAATTAATAAGTCGTATGTTTCGGTTTTCACTATGAGCTGTAGGTCCCCTGTACTGGAATTGGGAAAATATTCCTGCTGTGCAGAGTAACAAATAAATAAATTTGTCAACGGCCATGGCTGCACTCGTTGGAACTGATCTAAGCGATAACGCGAGTTAAGAAACGTTCTTTTACCCATTACTGGGTGTGGCACTCTGCCAAAGTTGATGTCGGTAAGTGATATATTTTTGCGCGTGAAGTGCGCTTAACAGTCGTCAAATCACGGCTCCCAAAGATGTTAGTGGAGGGGGAGCTACAGATGTAATTTTAATGATGAAAAATTGTTTGTCTGCTGTGGGAATTGAACCAGGGTTCTCAGGATCCACAAGCCGACTCGATACCACTGAGCGACCTACCTCATAATATATTATATATGTTGAATTATTAACTATCCGTTGTTTTCTAAAATAACAATTAATTTTGATAATATATTGCTATATAATGAGAGTAAAATTGAGAAAATGGCAAGGAAGAATAGTGTCTCAATGGACTCCTACACTGATTTATTTTAAATTTTTTATGGATCTACAGCTCCCAAATATGTTAGTGGTGAGGATGCCACAGTGGTAATTTATTTATTTATTTACTTTGTTAATTGATGAAAAAGATCGTTATAAAGTCGTGGAATATAACAGTATAAACCTCGCTTAACTACCTCACATTATGCGGTTACATCCAACGAAACAGCGGGTAGAAAAACCAGAAAAACCTACCCTGTAGCGCGTAGAAATTATCTGTTGTATTTTTAAAGTCGTGTTTTTATTTCCGCAGATGACACTGCGTCGTGCATTCGTGAATAATTTATCACATGTTGTGACACTGAGCGAGTATTAATCAAGAGGGCGTGTGGTTGTTGTGTTGGTCTTATGTAACGTGTTTTGTGTTTCACAAGAGCGAATTCTCGGTGGTTGGGCTTTGCTGCATGAACTAACATATTTCATAGTTTTATACTCGATTAAACTTCAAGTTTTCAACTTAGAGAACAGTTATTTTTCAAGTCCAGATGTTTCTGTGTTAAAGAGTCAACTATTATTTTGAACATTTGGTATTATATGTTTTCAGTTCACGTACGTTTATAAATTATTTTAGTTTTAGAGAAAAATGCTTCCATAACATGTGGTAGAAAACTAGGAATTTAATCATAATTTTTAATTTTGTTTACAAATGAGTAGCAAATAAAATATTTTTCAACACACGCAAGGTAACTGTTTTTACTGCCTCAACGAGATGATAGGCTCGCCAAGTAATTCCTCCTTTTAGCAGTAAAAACTGTTGTGTAAACTACTATAAAAGCATTAGTAGAAATGTTTTTACAATAATTCAAATTCATAGAAATAAAATCTATAACATTTTCTGGCCATAATTTTTTTCTGACACTGGCAAGAAGGTGCCTACTTTCCTGACCAATTTTAGTATGAAAAGTAGATTTTTACCAAAACAGTCAAGTAAAGTACGTATCCAAGGTTACAATAAAAATAACAGTCTAGTAAAGTACAAAACAGTCTTGTAACGATTTTACATGACTGTTTTATATTTTTTTGTTGTAACCTTGGATACGTAGTCTACTATCAATATAATTCCTGACAAAAAAATTAAACATTTTGAATTATCTATAATTAATTATTGATTAAATTAAACGGTTTCATATAAAATAGTATACATAATACAACAGAAAAGTGTTTTTACTTGACTCAGCGGATTAAAATCAACAACCGCTTCGTGTAGTGAAATATCACTTTCCTGACTTATTATGTAATATATTATTTGTTGAAGATCTTGGAATTAAAAACTAATTCATTTTTTTCTATTCCAATTACTTATATAAAAATTATATAATTTTATAAATATTTACTTGACATTATTACCAAGATTTACAAAATCGAATTTTGTCTAATGTGATCTTGTATATTTAGTAGGGTACAAAATTCCTCCAGGATTGTTTTATAAATTGTAGAAGATGATATCCTTAATTGGAATTACTCATTATTAACTTTAGAATTTCACTTAAACTTTAAACAAATTTATGGTCTGAAAATACCCCACTATAATTACGGGTTGAACTAACAGTTTGTAAAGTAAAGAATATTGGAGAACTCTTTGAAGAAATTATTTTACGAAATTTGAAATCAAATGTACTTATAAATATGCATTCAGGTCCGAGAAGAATAGATATTAAACTTCGGGATGGAAAAAGGGTTAGGCCGAACTGAAATTGAATTCGTAAATAATTTTAAATTTGATTTTTTTATCCTGGGATTCAAATTTACATTTATTTTGTAACATTTGCTGCAGGAGAAGCTCTTTTATAAAAATGGAATATTTTTACATTTTGCATCTTTGTTCTATTCTAAAAGTTATAGCTCTGTTATTGCAGATCTTAGCAGATGACACGTTTATTTATTGACACAATCCATTCAAACTTGTTATACAAGATTATTACGCCATTTGACTACGATGGCTGCAAACTTCATCCTCATGAGTAATAGCTACCATTGCATACTCATTGCATCCTATACTATTAATTACTCTACTATTATTTCTCTTTAAAATATTTATATAATAATTGAGGGTGAACCTTGATATCTTTCAAAAATTGAATATTGATATATTACTTTCGATTCTACTTTCGTATTAATTTATTTTAAAGAAAAATATATGCATCAGGATAATCAAGGACGGTATATCTTTCGTATTACTTTTTTCATATACTGCTTTCTGTAAACATACTTCTAAAAGAGCAGATTTAGAAACGATAGACACTATAATATGTTGGCTACGTGTTTAATCTATTTTCTACTTGTTAATAATATTTTTTGCACGATCGGGCTTTTTTGGCTGCTAATCGACAGAATTTCCAAGGCAGTAGCCGCCCCCCTCTCCGTATTCTGTAACTCGATCATTATCTGTTACTGATCGATAAGTTAATGACAACCCTTATTTTTTTTGATTACTCTATAGAGATCAGTTGTTTTCAAAGTTTTCGAAGCCGTGACCCTTTTGGAGGCAAAAATCACAAATATATTCTTTCGCGACCCCCCTTACTTTTTATGTGATCAAAATTGCAGTTTGTAAAAGGATGATTTAATCTTGTACTGTATAAACATAGAACCACGATTTCAGAAATTAGTAAAGGAAAATTTCTCATTAAGGTGGTTCTATCATGACAGTCTCATAAAAGTATAGGTAACCGAAAAAGTTTATAAAATAAGTATTTAATTATATGTATGGTAACTAAAACCACAAATTTGCATACTAATGTAGAAACTCATGAAAAATAGTATGTTTAAATTTCATTAAAATCTGGCGTAAATGCTTTCATGATAGTACCAACCTAAGGATTCATTTAAAATAATATGAAACTAGATATGAAATTGAGGATTTCACCATGTAATTCCTCATATATTTCTACATAATTATGCATATTTTGTTCCTCAAAATATATATTTTTTAATCGCCGAAGTCGTGATCACAAAAATTTATGTTAATGAAAATGCCAATTTTTTTGTTGGACCAGTTCAAAAATAGAAAAGTTTTAAAATATGGTTCTATATAAATCATACTACGAGAAATCGAATGCCGTTGAGTGCATCTTCATATCTTTTTTAGTTCTCGAGTTACGGCGATTTTTGTCTTTTCAAAAATCTCAACTTTGAGGGCTCATATCTCGAAAACTAAAAGAGATATTGAAACGCGGTTTAAACGAGTGTATTTCTCGTGCTGTAGTTAACTTATACTGAAATTTTGAAAATTTTGATAATTTTACAATTTTTGCAAAATTTTCTTTTGTCTATAATTCAAAAACTTGAAGAGATAATGAAAATCTATAAAACCCAGTGAATTTCTCTCGTGAAAGTACATATGTATGTAAAATTTCAGAATTTTTGCAACACGGATAAATATTTTAGAGCAAAAATACTAAAAATGGCCTAAATTCGTAAAATTCTTAAGGGGTACCCCTTCAATAATAATTAAAATACAGTGTTTTTTAGTTTTTTTGTAATAAAAACTTTATCTCTCCGAATTTTTGCCTGAAATTTTACATACCCATGTACTTTTACGAGAGGAATTCACTGGTTTTCACAGATTTTCATTATCTCTTCAAGTTTTTGAATTATGAACAATAGAAAATTTTGACAAAAATTGTAAAATTTTCAAAATTTTTTAAATATCAGTATAAGTTTGGAGCACGAGAAATACAGTCGTTTAAACCGCGTTTCAATATCTCTTTTAGTTTTCGAGATATGGGCCTTCAAAGTTGATATTTTTAAAAGGCGATGTTTGCATTAAGCAAACTGAATATAAGAAAGTACTTGTCACTCTTTTAAAGTGACTAGAAATAAAAAATAAATGATTAATTATGATGATCCTACCAATATGGCTTTCCTGCAGTAATTTGAACTGATAAAATATCGAAGATGGCATTTGCAGAGAACAAATGCTTCAAGTCGATTTCTTATGTCAGTTAAAAGAATTCCCAAGTTAATAATTTATCTTATTTGTAAAAAGTTCCAGAACTATCAGCGCTCTTCAGAAATGGACGTAGTGGGAATTCATCCTCGTGATTGTGCATTGTCTACAGCCTGCTTTCATTTGCATGTATTTTTAATGTCCTGCGAAAAGTTCTGATGCGGTCGTAGCGAAATTGTAATTTTTGTGTTAAGTTTCCTTGTTTGGAATTTTGCAGTTGAAATGTGTTTGAGTATGGAATATTTTAACGTGAAATGAGATGTTTTTAGGCAGAAAATTGTGGCGTGGAATTGAATAATTTATTCCTAAATTGGAAGAATTTCCTCGGATTTGTTTTCTCGAGGTTTATAAAGCTTTTAATGTGGAATAATTTGGTCAATAATACTTGAGTTCAAATTTTGAATGTTTGAATGCATGATTTGAATTGCTAAGATGTCATTATACCAATTATTATAGATTTTTTTCATACATATTTATCAGGACCATTCAAGATGTTTGTAAAAAATGAAAAAAAAAATTGATGACGTCAATTTATGCGTTCCTTCGTTTATAGCAAAAAAGAATAATGGAAGCATACTTTTGAATTCATGTATTTTAGTTATTTTTTGATTTTTCATTATTTTTACACTTAATGCTTTTTATGGTTTTATATTCAATGTAGTTCTGTAATTAAACTAAAAAAAAACTATGTATTTGTAGTAGTAATACGCGGGCAGGGTGAAAAGTCCCTGAAAAATGAAACAAGGAATGATTTATTTGGTCAAAACATATTTTATTTTTCAACATAATCTCCTTGTAGCTAGATACACTTCGTCCAACGTTTTTCTAATTTTTCGATCCCTTCTAAATAATACGATTTTGGCAATCCTTCAAAATAGGCGTTTGTCGCAGCGATGACCTCATCGTTGGAGCCAAATCTCTTTCTGCCGAGCCATTTCTTCAAGTTTGGAAATAGATAAAAATCGCCGTGGGCCAAAAAGTCCTTCTTATTACGCTCGAAAATCGTCAAACACTCCTTTGAACTTGTCACATGGTCGCGCTTGTTGTCAACAGAGAGCAAATGCTGCACCCGTCTGGCAGATAGCTTTCTCATATCCAAAAATGTATGCAAAATGTTCCGTACCCGTTCGGTTGAGATGCTCATAGCCTCAGCCAGCTCGTGAACTTTAACTCGCCGATCGTCCAATATCATATCATGGATTTTATCGACGATTTCTGGCATGGTGACCTCAATTGGACGACGAGAACGTTCGGCGTCCTTTGTGGTCATACTACCACAACTAAAATCAGTAAACCACTTGTGAATCGTTCCAATCGATGGTGAGGAGTCCCCATAATGTTTAACAAGCGATGCTTTGGTTTGCGTAATGTTTTTTCCACGCAAGAAATAATGTTTAATCAAGACGCGAAAATCACTTTTTTCCATGTTTTCAAAAATCTTCAAGGTTGCTTGCTTTCGATGGGTGTCAAAACAGAACTGAATGATATATCAGTCTGAAAATTTTAATGTTTTCTAGTTAAAGATGGTATATCACAAATGTCACATGAGATTTGCGATTGTGGCGCTATTTGTTTTATTTTCAGGGCCTTTTCACCCTGCCCTCGTATACAGAATTATTGGTATCTATTAGATTCCTTGTTTGTTAGAATAGCGATCGCAGTTAAAATTCCATATTGAAGTACTTACAAAATTAGAATTGCTAAACATTAATTACTCCAGTTATCAATGATTTCATTCCCATCCGAATGAATATCCTCGTATTCAAGTTTCAGTGGTTGTTTACATCTAAACATGCATTGTGTTCTTGTGCTTAGCATCCTTTCGCAACCGACTACTCCACTACTTCGTGTTAAATTCTAGTTGAAAATTTAATTCCGTATTCGTGGCATCTCTTGTTGCTGCTCATATTCTCGCTGCGGAGGTATAATCGTTACATTCCAGTCACAAATAGACTCAGGCAGAACAGAAACGCTATCTAGTGAGAGGGTGTGTGTATGTGTGTGTGTGTGTGTTGTGTGAGAGCCCTTAGAGATGTACCACCATCGTTGAATACGCATCTACGTGATCAGCTTCGTTCGAGAGGAATATGTTTGTCTGGTGGAATGATATTTTGGAGGAATTCGTGCCGTGAAATGTTTACAATATTTATTTTTTTAATATCTTAAGATACAGTTGAATAAATTTCGATTATTTACAATTTTGAAGAGTTTATCTAAATCTAATTAGTATTGACGATTCTAGAGATAGGACATGACATTTGGTGACAGAAATTTGAACTACTGTAATAAGGTAGACACGAGAACAGGGTGAAAAGTCCCTGAAAAATGAAACAAATAGCTCCACAATCGCAAATCTCATGTGACATTTGTGATGTACTATCTTTAACTAGAACGCATTAAAATTTTCAGACTGATATGTCGTTCAGTTCTGTTTTGACACCCATTGAAAGCAAGCAACCTTGAAAATTTTTGAAAACATGGAAAAAGTGAATTTCGCGTCTTGATTAAACATTATTTTTTGCGTAGAAAAAACATTACGCAAACCAAAGCATCGCTTGTTAAACATTATGGGGACTCCTCACCATCGATTGGAACGATTCACAAGTGGTTTACTGATTTTCGTTGTGGTAGTATGACCACAAAGGACGCCGAACGTTCTGATCGTCAAATTGAGGTTACAACGCCAGACATCATCGATAAAATCCATGGTATGATATTAGACGATCGGCGAGTTAAAGTGCACGAGATGGTTGAGGCTATGAGCATCTCAACCGAACGGGTACGGAACATTTTGCATAATTTTTTGGATATGAGAAAGTTATCTGCCAGATGGGTGCCGCATTTGCTCTCTGTTGACAACAAGCGCGACCGTGTGACAAGTTCAAAGGAGTATTTGGCGATGTTCAAGCGCAATAAGAAGGACTTTTTTCTCCATATTTGACCCCTTGCGATTTTTATCTATTTCCAAACTTGAAGAAATGGCTCGGCGGAAAGAGATTTGGCTCCAACGATGAGGTCATCGCTGAGACAAACGCCTGTTTTGAAGGATTGGCAAAATCGTATTATTTGGAAGGGATCGAAAAATTAGAAAAACGTTGGACGAAGTGTATCGAGCTACAAGGAGATTATGTTGAGAAATAAAATATGTTTTGACCAAATAAATCATTTCTTCTTTCATTTTCAGGGACTTTTCACCTAGCCCTCGTACATGTGATTTGTAAGTGCTTCTTACAGTTTCAACTAATGAAAATAGTAAGAAGAGGAAAAGTATCATAACGTGTTGTTTTTACGGATGCCACCGGCAAAGGAAATTTAAGTTGTTACATTTGCCACAAAAAAAACTCGTACTGTGACAATATTTAATATCACATTTCTGTGTCATACTTATATTTAATCGTTGCAAAATATTACAGTGGCGTACTTAGGGTGGGGGGGGGGGGTGCTGGATGCGGTCCGCACCGGGCGGCACATATTTTGGGTGGAATTTTTTATATTTAGTTTTAGTTGTAAAAAACAACTTGTTTACTTTATAAGTTTTCTTTTCGATTTCTAAAAATTATGAATTAATATATGATTTCGAATATTTTGTTCAGTCGTACGATAACAATAAACAAATAAACCTACATCAACAATTATGTCATTATTATTTATTACCATGGATATCTTTTAGTTTTAAATCAATATTTTATAGAAACATATTCTCGTATTATATAAACTATGTCAGTTATGTGCAAATCCAGAAGTTTTGTACTTCCGCACATTAGTAAATTATGAACAAACGCAATGGATCTTATGATCTTAAGATATATATTCTACTTATTAACTACTGATTGATTACTGATTTACGAATCTATAAACTTATAGATTTATCAAATATCTCCACCATCAGACCTAACAAAGCAGAAATTGAAATTATGCCATACAATTTCATTCTTTCTTCTTTCTTTCTGCTATAAGAAAATCTTGCGTATTATTAAATATAAATACTTATAAACAAGAAATAATAATTTTGTATAAATTGCAAAATCTACATTATTAAGATTAAGTTAAACGTTTAAATGTCGACCAAATGTCGATCGATGCCTTCATATCTAGTTTTTATTTATATAGTTTAACAATGATAGATTTAGTTAAATTCTATTTTTTTATATATATAGTTAGTTGTAAGTTAGATGAAGATAACGATACAAATTATTTATTTAAGAAGTTCACTGGCGGTTTTCGTGCTATAGTCTTTTTTAAATTGGTTTGTAGATTAAATATTAATGTATTGCACAAAATATTGAAATAATGTTCAATTAAAAATATATGAAATTACCATAGAAACTTAATAAAGAATTACTAACAAATATTAAAAACCAAACAATCGAGAACAACAATCAATAAAATCATTATTTTATTAAAAAAAAAAGAATTAAATAAAAGTAATTCTTCAAAATATGTATTTATTTTCAATATAAGGACTTCATTTTATCGTGGAGTCTATATGATTGATTTTAAACAATTAAACCAAAAAATGTTTTTGATCTAACTAGGTACTTTCGAATATATCGTTTTAAAATTATTGTATTGGACAGGATATTGGTCCGAAACTTCTACCAAATTAATATAGCTATTTACATAACAAGTGCGCGAAGGCATACTTTTCATATGAGGACATTTTTTAATTTGCGCGAATGGTGCAAATGACGTCTTCGTGTACGAGTTTTGTACAATCCTTTTTGTAACGAACAAAAATTGTATAACCGGTAATGAGAAAATTTATTAAATTTGAAGCGTGAATTTATATTGACAGTTTAATATGGCATTAATTGACATTTGTTATTTAAAAACAAATTGTTTATTTTATATATAATTTATTTATGTATCCATCGGACGAACAAAAATTGTATAACCGGTAATGAGAAAATTTATTAAATTTGAAGCGTGAATTTATATTGACAGTTTAATATGGCATTAATTGACATTTGTTATTTAAAAACAAATTGTTTATTTTATATATAATTTATTTATGTATCCATCGGAATTGTTTTTATGACCCTAGGGCAAAAAAGAAGTGTGTAAGTCCGCTCTATAGAGCTAAAACACATGAATTTCGGCGTGGTTGTGCATAAAATATTTTTCCTACAACTGTGCGATTTCTTTGTTATTACCAGTGGTGAAATTAGGCCGGTACGGTCCGGTACGCCGTACCGGTAAGAAAAATAGAACCGGTACAGAGTACCGACAAGAACATTTTACAAATAAATTTATTTTGAACGATATTTATAATTAATAATGCTGCATTTAATATTACATAATTTTTATATTTGAAAATTTTCAAATTTCAAATTGTGAGCCACAATGTCTGTGCGACGACATCATTATTAAACATTTGGTAATTGTAACATGTAAACGGAACAAACTCAATTCCGAGGTTTGCATAACAAATTATGTTCTGTTACTTTTACAGATTTGCACTTTGTACTTACAGTTTCGCATATTTCATAATTAATATTTATTTCAACTACTGGTCCTCCGTCTATGTTTAATTTGCAGAAAAGAAAAAAGTTGATTACAGTACAGTATGGTAAATACTATAAATATTCGAAAGTATTATACCTGAACCTACTTGAAGTATATAATTTTTTTAATATTATCGAATATTGCATATAGAACGCGACAAACAAAAGTAACACCGTGGCTGGAATGCGCTTTAATTTTACCCATTCAAATAATCAGTCTTTTTTTATAAAACCAATTTTTGATACTGAATGTAGCAATAATACTACCAACCTCCAAAGATACTCCTTTCAGGATTGTAAATTACTTTGACCAATTATGTATATAAAATAAAAAAAACCACTATTTTTCTCTCTCTTTAAAAGTACCGTACCGGTAAGAAAATAAATCTACTTTCACCCCTGGTTATTACGTAACTATTATTGCCTTGGTTACGTATGGAAAGTAGATAAATTAATAGTTACTTTTATAACAAGTGCCGAAAAATAACTATTTCATCATTGAATATTGAAGCCTCATTCCAATAACTTTTCTAATTACAACATCTGGGCTTCATAATCATCCACAATATTTTAAGAACGTTGACAGCGAAAAATATATGATGCACTAAAACTATGCACTATACTAGTTAGCAATTGTGAATTGTGTGTGCATTTACTCGAAACTTAAGTTCTATTCTACCACAGCAGGCAAGTCCTTATAACTTTCATGCAACGTTGCTGTCCAACTTTAAGTTTACCTCCTGGAAACTTCTGGACAGTTAACAGTTTATAAATGAGCAGCGGAGACCGTCAAGAATGTTGCATCTTATGATTAAAATAAACCACGTACACTAGAGATGCATTTTTAATAAAATAATCTTATGAAAAATACAAGCTTCGTGACAAAGTAGTCTAGATTTATGTGTTTGTCTTTGCATACATGACGCGTTCTGAGAAGTCGTCATATCACGTCCTTTTCATAAATTCTCAATCATATAAATCCATTTGCAAGCAAAGGCTTTCTCGCTTTCATATTCTTTTACTTCTTCAACATATGTCTCATAGTATTAGGACGATGTTTATAACCTGTGACGTAAGGAAAATAAAATGTTTGCAAGATCAGTTCCTTTTCGTTTTTATTCAAGTATTTTGGACATTTGGTTCTTGCAAGTTTTATCAAGTACCATTTTTAATTCAAATTTTAACAAATAAATAAATAAATATATCACCACGCCTTCTACCCATTACTGGGTGTGGCACTCTGCCGAAGCCGATCTCGGTAAGTGATATATTTTGCGCGTGAAATGTTTGTCGTCTGTGGGAATCGAACCAGGATCCACAGGCCGACTTCATACCACTGAGCTAGCCACCCCATAAATTTGAACCCTATTTCTAATTATAAAAAATGAGTGATTTAGGTACTTCACTCACTCAATGGGGGTAGTTGTGATTGTTAATAAAAGAAGAAAATTTATGTTTTTGAGAAGAATTTTGAAAGGAGAAATTAATGATTTTATGCACAACCAGGCTGAAATTCATATATTTTAGCCCTAAACAGCGGGCTTAAACACTTGTTTTTGGCCCTAGGGCCATAAATAAATTATTCCTATGGATACATAAATCAAGTAATAATTTTTGTTTCTTGTGAATACTTGATTCTACAAAATATCATTTTGACATATAACCTATCTACATATTTTTTAATCTTTTGAGCATATAATTTAATGTTATTTTGTTATGCATAAAATATTGTATGTATCACGGGTGAAATTAGCGTTTCTGATCCTAAGCATGTTATTAGCCCTCGGCGCTTTGCGCCTCGTGCTAATAATCATGCTGCGGACCAGAAACGCCTGTTTTTAGCCTTGGTACATAAATAACTATAATTAAACATCTTTCTTAAACTAAATTAATTATTATATAAATAAATAAATAATCACAATCTGTACTGTAATTGAGAATAAGTTCCTGTTCTTCAGATTAACAAATAAAGTAATAATATTTGCTGTCATTTACGATGTCTGCAGCAGATAAGAGAAAACAGCAAAGAACTCGTTTGTGTGTTCAAAATTTAAACATTCATTCGATGCGAATATCTCCTAAAATAGAAAATTTATTACGTAGAAGATGGTCCCTAGATAGTTAATCCGATGTTATCTAAAAATTGTATGTCTATCGTTGGGTCTTTGTAGCACAGGAAAATCTTGGTTCGTAGTTCTACGCAGTGTCTTGAATTGAAGCAGACTACGTTAATCGAAATTTTATTATAGAGGGTGGTACATGAAAAGCGAAATCTGTCTATAAGCTGACAATGACTCCAACATTATTTTACAGAAAAATATTAAGAATTGAAGTTGCAAAGAACCAAATTTTATCTTTAGGAGACCTGTCTTTAAATGCTAGGATAAAATTACAGATAACTCAACCATTAGACAAGTGAAAAATTATTGTATTACTAAATAACAGATTAAATAATTTGTATAATTTATACTGTGATTTATTTATTTATATTAATATCCAATTATTTATTTATTTACTTATTTATGCTACTCTGTACTGTCTTCAACAAACGGCTGGTCAGTTCAGTTGGTCTAGTTGGATAGTTGATCGCACCATACTGATGAGTCCCTGAAGGACGAAACGCGTCTATGGTTAAAGCTGAACTGACCAGCCGTTTGTTGATGACCTGATAAGTTGATTCAAACGTGCTGTAAATTTTGTGGAATTTATGACAAGTAATGAAAATTAGTTTTTTCCTATTTTTTCTTATTTATTAAGACTCAATTCCACATCGCAATTGACATTTTGTCTTTGTATTACTACAGAATTATGTTATTTTTAAATATGGAGAAACGGTATCATGCTACATTTATTTATATTTTACTTCAGCCATTTCTGTCTGCTGAGTAATCTCCATATTAAAAGTTATTTAACGGTCTGGAACCCAAAATGAAATATATATAGTTCAAAGTCGTTTCCTTTCAATTCATATCTTTTATAAAGTAAGTTGTATTCTTTGTAAAAGCTTTGTCTTGGGCAATGGAAAAGTTTCAAACGTATAAAACTACATAGAATGGTTACAGCAATTGTCATTTAGCAAGTTTTGAACTTCGTTAAATATTTATTTTAGGGTAAAATTCTTTAAAATTTCTTCAAAAGTATACCAGATTCTATAACTCGAACATCATTATCCGTTATACATTGATAACTTAATTATTACTGTATAAATTATCACCCTTTCGATATTCTATGACAAATTATTTATTTTTTTATTAAATTTGACTTTTATATTTTGTTTTTGTTTTGTGATACGGCTTCAACTGCTTTGGTTACTAGCCGGTATGATGATGGAAGCGTCTGCGCTGTAGTCAGCTACAGACGCTGATTTTGAAGATGGAAGCGTCTGCGCTGTAGTCAGCTACAGACGCTGATTGATGCCAGCCCTGACCGGGAATCAAACCCGGGATCTCTGGGTCAGTAGCCTAGTAGTCTAAACCACTGAGTCACAGAGGTCGACTTATATATTTTGCTCTCGTACTAAGCTGGTAGTAAAAAAAAATAGTACTTTTTTACCAAATTTTCTACGAGCTGTCAGTTAACTGTCCTTATAGTATTTTTAAAATAACAGCTACGAGTACATTGTGTTTATAAGTAAGCAAAATGCATGAAAATAACTTTTTTACAATACATACTGTAAGTTAATCATTAATGACGAAATTTAAACACAGTAACTGAAACTTTCATAGTTCAGTTGGTTTCCATGCTTACATTAGGACTATAATACTTACTTACCATTCACTGTGGACAGTAAGTACATATTATAGATCAAGATCCTGTACATTTTGACAAAAATTTGACAGCTCATAATTTTGAAATATATTATTTACAATACTTGTACTGTAAGTTACCAATTAATTACAAAATTTAAACACAGTAAGTGAAACTTTTATTGCACAATGGTTTCCATGGTTATATCAGGACTTTCATATTTACATACTGTCCACCGTGAACAGTAAGAAAATATTACATATGAAGGTCCTGTTTATTTTGACAACAATTTGACAGCTGTCAATTTTGAAACCTATTTTTCTTTTATGGGGTGGCTAGCTCAGTGGTATGAAGTCGGCCTGTGGATCCTGAGAACCCTGGTTCGATCCCACAGGCGACAAACAATTTTCATAATTTCAAAAAGCTACCCCTGTGGCTTCTCCACCTCTAACATCTTTAGGGGCCGTGATTTGATGACTGGTAACCGCACTTCACGCGCAAAATATATCACTTACTGAGATCTGCTTCGGCAGAGTGCCACACCCAGTATTGGGTAGAAGGCGTGATGATATATTTATTTATTTTATTTATATTTTTCTTTTCCTTCTATTTGTGCAAGTATTGTAAAAACTCACTAACCTCGAAATGTAGTTGATTTTTTAGGTCGCGAATGTTTAGGTAATCTCAACTCCTTAGGCCTCGATTTCCGAAACTACATTTTTAACCTATAAACTGTCACTTACCGTTCATGGTACGTAATATACTATTTCTTTTCTCTTTCTATTTGTGCAGGTATTATCATATGTTGCGTATTATCCGTACTACAATTTTGAATAATACATTATTGTGCAGCGTAATAATATTACGTATAATAAAATTTCATGCAATATGACTAAATTTATGTTAAAAGCAAACATATCCATATACTAATGCTGATGTATGCTCGAATGTCGTGTTTTGTGCTACCAATGATTATAGTTTTCAAGTTTTAAATGTATTCGTACTCATGTATGGAAACAAAGACTCAGATTCGGATTGTATGTCTTCTCTTCTTTGACGAGGATGAAAATGCGAGGGAGGCTTTGTAACTTTGAATATTGAAACCACGAATAGAAGTAAAAGTTTATTCATATGGAGATGGTGACATATATCTGTAGATTCTGTTTGAAGTTCGATAAAAGTTAGTTGTGTCGTACGAAAAACTGGACGAGTAGTGTTACAGCAATGATCCAATCGCGTAGTGTGCAAATGTTTTGTATACTTTTGTTTTATTGGTGTTATTTTTACTTTCTTATACGCAGTGTAAGGAAATATTGGAATCGTGGAAAAAATCGTTGACGAGATTTTCGCGGAAATACGTGTTTTGAGGTCCACTGAATCCGTTTTGATCATTTTCTCAATGATGTCTGTGTGTGTGTGAGTGTGTGTGTGTGTGTGTGTGTGGATGGATGGATGGATAGATGGATGGATGGATGGATGGATGGATGGATGAATGGATGGATGGATGGATGGATGAATGGATGGATGTGTGTCCGTATGTGCAATATCTCATGAACGAGATAAGATTTGTTAACGAAACTTGGTAATTATAAGTTTCATGAAAATATGAAGAGCTGAGTTGATTTTGAATGAAATTGAATAGCCGGAACCGGAAGTTTACTGGACACACAAAACAATAAATTCCATTTATTTCAAAAATGGAATCAGTTACGAAAAAAAGTTTCAAATAAAAGATATTAGCAAAAATATTTGGAACATAAAATGTTATTTGCAATTTTTTTGTATATGCGTCTAATTTTGAGAAAAACTAATTTTTATATTTAATCATAGTAGCAATAGAAACAAAAAACATAAATTTTAATTTTTGCTTTATCTAGTTATCTATGTCTTCTTTCGGAAAGAAACTAAATTACATGTTTAATAACATATATTCTAAATATTATATATGCTGTGTATAAGAAAATCGTGTGGTGCCCACACCAGATTTTTTTATAATGGGGTTGGTGGCTTAGTGGTATTGAATCGGGCTGTGCATTTGAGAACCCAGGTTGGATTTCTAGAGCCGACAAACAATTTTCACCACATTTAAAATACCCCTGTGGATTTCCTTTCACTAACATCTTTGTGGACCGTGATTTGACAGCCGGTAACCGCACTTCACGCGAATAAATATGTTACCGGAATTTCCTACGGAAGAGTGCCACAACTAGTAATGGATAAAAAGCGTGCTGCTATATTTATTTTATTAATATATTTTTTGTATTAAAAATGAGGTGTTTCTTCAAACTTCAACAGATGTCAATAAAAAAATGTTTTAGACGCTAATAAATATAATTTATTAGATTCATTTTTGCTATGCTACTCCATGAGATCGTAAAATAGGTTTTAATAATGATTTCTTTTGTTCTAGGTAAGCTGATTTTCTCATTATCGCTGTGGTTGCTACTAGATACCTTACAGAATTTGTAAGTACCTTAATTAAATATTTACTCTCAAAGACAGAACTAAAAATACCCAATACAATGTATTTCGAACAAAATAACTTATAAATACGACGAAAATATTCTCCCTGTTTGAACGGATTTACCCTTAAAAACTAAAGAGTTAATAGAATTCAGTTTGACAAAAACAGTTGTACACAATTCACTTTATAAACATGATAGAGAAAAATGTATTTAA
Organism: Pterostichus madidus; assembly: GCA_911728475.2. Taxonomy (NCBI): domain Eukaryota; kingdom Metazoa; phylum Arthropoda; class Insecta; order Coleoptera; family Carabidae; genus Pterostichus; species Pterostichus madidus. The sequence goes on along the minus strand of OU452308.1, from coordinate 35,450,417 downwards.
AAATCCATAAAGTATTTAATATAAATGAAATTTACGCGCATTTTAATGACAGTAGTTTTTGTGTTTATGTTCTAAAAATACAATGGAACAACGAGCAAATATTAAATTTTGTGTGAAATTTGGAAAAAAAATTGCTGAGACATACGAATTGATGAAAAAAGTTTATGGTGATGATTGTTTATCTCGTTCACAAGTTTATAAGTGGTTTGCAAAATTTAAAAATGGTCGATGATGATGAAAGATCTGGACGTTCAATAGCCGGAAATTGTGCTGAATTAGTCGAAAAAGTGTGTGAAATCATTGCTGTCGATGCGAATTTTACTGTTAGAATGTTAGGTGAAAAATTAAATACGAGTAAAAATACTATTTGGAGTATTCTAACTAAAGATTTGTGTAAAAGAAAAGTTTGTTCACCTTTTGTTCCACATGAATTAAATGAAGACCAAAAAGTCGCAAAAAAGACAACGAATTTTTGATGAAAAAATATATTTGTGTCATCGACCACCCTCCGTATTCGCCTGATCTATACCATGTGACTATTATCTTTTCCCAAAATTGAAAATTGCCATGAAAGGAGCGTTTTATGATGATATTCCAGCCATTCAAGCAGCCGTGACACAGGTGTTAAAGAACGTTCCTTTAGATGGCATAAAAAATCTATGCATGCTCTAGTTGATCGTTCTAAAAACTGTATTGATTCAAATGGAACCTATTTTGAATAAATATGAAGTTTCAAACATAATACAAAGCGTGTTTTATTCTATATCTAAAGAGTTTCGATATTTTTGGGATATACTGTGTATTTTGCAAATATCTACATACCAATAGTTAATTATTTAACTCGAAATTAATTCGCCTTTATGAATGTTCTTATTAGCGCATCTAGTTAAATTTTACACAAACTCGCAAATAATTTATGCCACATAAAGTTGTCGTCATCATAGTTCGACGATAATATTAATTAATAGTATAGCTTTATTCCTAAATATTAAACACACTGCTAGTTGCTTAAGGCGGGGATAGAATTTGCAACGAGGGTTAAATTAGTAATTAAGTTATGCTTATGTCGTTTACAACGATAATGAAGGATAACGGTTTATGGTAAATTTAATCATCGTTGATCATTATTATACCCGGGAGATATCTCTTGGTGAATACAAGCTCGTAGTTTCTAATGAATTACGTTTTAACGTTTCTTGCTGTTGTTGGAGAAATTCCGATGGTAAGAGCAACTATCTTTATTGCTTCTAATGTACTTATGGACCTATTTATGCCTTTATAATGCTTCATTTCTAAGTGTTTTGTTTTTTGTCAGTTTTTCCAATGAGTCTTTTAGCTACGTTTACTCAGTGGCGTACCTAGAACTTTTGCCGCCCAGGGCGGCCTCCAATTTGCCGCCCTTTCTAAGTCACTCAAATGGTGGTTTTTATAAATTAAAAAAATAAATATACAATAAATATATCATCACGACTTTTACCCATTACTGGGTGTGGCACTATGCCGAAGCAGATCTCGGTAATTGATATATTTATGTACGTGAAGTGCGGTTATCAGCCGTCAAATCACGGCCCCCAAAGATGTTAGTGGTGGAGGAGCCACAGAGATAATTTTAATTTGGTGAAAATTGTTTGTCGGCTGTGGAAATCGAACCAGGGTCCTCAGAATGCACAGGCCAACTTGAAACCACTTAGCTATTACCCCATTAAATTAATAAACATAAATAAATAATTGTAATTGAGACAAACTATAGGTGGAGAACTTTTTTACCATTGGATGGCATATTTAAATTAGACAGAAATAAAGGAATTTTTCGAGATAATATTTTTAATCCTACATTGACTTGACGATGAAGAAAAATATTCGAAATCATATAGTCATTGATAATTCGTAGAAATCGATTAGTAAACTTATAAAGTGAACAAGTTGTTTTTTACAACTAAAACTAAATATAAAAAAAACCGCCCCAAAATATGTGCCGCCCGGTGCGGACCGCACCCACCGCTGCTCTCTAGGCACGCCACTGCATTTACTCTATTCCAGTTAAGAATTGATCATAGAGTTAAACAGAGTAAATAATTTTTGTCGTTTGACTCTAGAAGAAAAAAATGTTTTTAGTGAAAATACTTCCATCTTTGACGATCTGTACGGAACTGACAAAAATTTGTTATATCCATTAAAGTGGAGACAAAATAGTTTTTCTGAAAGAATCGTCCAAGTCGCCGAGTCATGAACCAAAAACCTCCAATTGTTCATTCAACTTCAAACACGCGTAACTCTGTGCCAAATCATCGTAGGAACTTTTTACTTTACATCCTTTGCAGGGAATTTAATGAATTTTATTGCCCTGATGGTTAATTGAGTCCACAAATTTTTTTCAGCTCCATACAAATCCTCGGAAATGGAATTTTTTTCCACTAAAAATATTTTTGTCTTCTAGGGGGTTGAGAGAAGGGGCGGATGGGGTTAACTCTAAGCTAGCATGTATCCCCTTAAAGTAGACACTTTAAACTTTTTCGCCCTCGAAAATTCGTCCAAATTAGCTAATAATTTGCCAAGTTATGGAGGTTTGCAAAATAGGAAAATTTCACGAATTCAAGTGTTTCGTTTTTTTTTTCTCACCACTGTATTTGCTCTCTTTGAACGAAACAAGTTAAGTACCACTGAAACGAACTTGGGGCATCACAATTTCAACACAAAACTTCAAATAATCATATCTGTTAATATAAGAAATTTTCAATCTGCCTTTTCACCGGTCGTGTTAGTTTATGACAAAAAAGTAGGTATCTGAATTTGGAAATGTCACATTTTATTTTTCATATATCTAGTATTATAAACATGTTAAGAGTAAGAATTTTTAAATAAATATTTCATTTGAAAGTATTTTTTGCACATTTGCTCTAAAATGCGGGATATACTAAAATCTGGTGTTAACTGAACATAGGATGTTCGTGTTTCTTTGCTCAGACGTTATGTAAAAACTTTATGTAAAGTGTATCCTTGTTAAACATCAAATGCGATATGCTTACTCACACAGTTTAATTTAAATCAACTTTAATTTACGAAATAGAAAATCTTTTTTGTTTCCACTGCGATTGAATATTTAGAAAATATTATAGGTAAGCTTTTAAGGATGCCTTTCTGTCTATCTTTATATTGTTTCAACGAATGTCCTTCTCAAAGGGATTACTTTAGAAAAGAGAAGCCTATTGAAGAAGTTCTTTTGTTTGAAATCCAGGTCTTCATTGATCGGACATTTTTGGAAAACGGAATAAGTCGAAACTAAATAATACTTTATGTAGATGCAAGCTGTGGATTTTTAAATCAATAAATCTTACAGTTCATTGGATAATTACTTACTAATTATATTGTGCAACTATTTTTAATATAACTACTTATTAATTATAAGATATATCTTAGTTTTCCTTGATAGATTCACTCCATATAGTCTTTTATCAGGTTGATATCGGATAAACATGGAACATAGAAGACTCTTTATGAGTAAACTCGGAAATCTTCGATTGCTTTCGTCATTTGTTACCAAGCAACCTTGTTTTCATAAATAAAGATTTGGTTCGATAAAAACCATATCCTGTTCCTCCTAAGGACATAACAAGGTTTGGGATATATTTAATCTCGATTTTAATTGACTATCAACACGTCAAAACGAGGACAATTTAAAAAATTGATATAAATGTTTCTTCAAACGCAGGGTTGTTCATATTTTACCCACCCAAAAAACCCACCTGGTTTTTCAATCTGCCTTTTCACCCACTTGGGTTTTTTTAATAAAACCCACCTAAAAAACCCAAATAAACCTACAAAAAAACCCATTTGGTTGAACGGTTGAAAATTCACCCAGGGCAAATTTTAAGATCGAGTCAAATCTCGGAACATAAACATCTTTTATATATTTTACAGTGTAATTGCATAGCATTACTTTGTCAAATGTCAATATCAAACTAGTTTAAGACCAAATATTATTTATTTTATATTATGTTACTATTACAAAAACTGATTGATACCCAATCTTTTTACCGGCAAATTTCAAATATAGGTATAAATTAAATAAGTATGACAATAACTGATAGAGTTTTTAATTCACAATAAAATAAATATATTTTTTTGCAATTATTACATAATAGTACATGAATTTTGTTTTAATGTTTAGTAGTATACAATATACATTTTAAACATTATATATAAAATTAATCTAGAATGAAATAACTTGAATTAAAAAGCGTATTCGTTAATATTATAAAATAACCCAATAATGGCCAAATAAACCCAAAAAAACACAGTGGGTCGGGTTTTTTAATAAAATCCCGGGTTTTTTTCAACCCTGTTCAATATACTATTGTAATATTATATTATCGCGGCTCCCTTAAAAACGCGTGAAACCATCCGTTGATTCAACCCTCAATCACAGCACCTCCTCCCCGTGTTGATTCCACCCACTCTGTCTCTAGCGGGCGTCGCGTCGTGGCGCAGATCCTGGCGTCGCGCTCGCTCCGGCCGCTAGTGCGCCACGGGCCGGCGGCGAGAGCGAGTGCGCGAGCGTGACGTCGTGACGCTGTGACGTGCCTAGGTCAACCCGCGGCGCCCGCCTGCATGTGCGCCCCGACGTTCGATCTGCCAGCGGGCCGGTGTTGTTGTTATTGTGACATGCAGTGGATCGCAGTGCAGTGATAATGTGTTCAGCATGGAGATGCGATTATGAGTAACGGCTATGTATTTATATGCAGGTTTAGTTTGGTGTGCTGATACAGATACGAAAATTTGTATTTGTTTCCATTATGTAATACTATTTGAAAATCACTTGAACAGCTGCCGCATATTTCTGCGCCACTTTTGACAGAATTTTAATACGATTAAATAACATTTTTATTTATTTAGTTATACGCCATTTTTGACATGGTTTGATAAACAATTGCTTCTGTACAATTTTAATACAATTAAATAATATTTTTATTTATTTAGCTATACGCCATTTTTGACATGGTTTGATAAACAGTAGCTTCTGTACAATTTTAATACAATTAAATAACATTTTTATTTATTTAGCTATACGCCATTTTTGACATGGTTGGATAAACACTAGCTTCTGTACAATTTTAATACAATTAAATAACATTTTTATTTATTTAGTTATACGCCATTTTTAACATGGTTTGATAAACAATTGCTTCTATACAATTTTAATACAATTAAATAACATTTTTATTTATTTAGCTATACGCCATTTTTGACATGGTTTGATAAACAATAGCTTCTGTACAATTTTAATACGATTAAATAAAATTTTATTTATTTTGCTATTTAATTAAGTGTGTCTGGAACTTCATACACAATTGTACCAAAAAATATTTCGTTTTAAATTAGATTAAATAAATAAATTTGTCGTTTGGACTAGTATACTTTGCGGCCAAATTTATGCATTAACAGCCCAGTTCTCAAAAGAGTTTTAGCTAGAATTTAGCTAATCCTGAATTTTGAATTTGTCAAATTAAGCTAAATTATATTCCCAAAGAAATTTAAATAAACTCTAATATAATCTTCTTACGATTTAGTTTTCGGAAAGTGAATTGAATTAGCTTTTTTAAGTCAGACTAGCATGAGATTAGCTAATTCAAAATTTAGGTTTAGCTAAAACTTTTTTGAGAATATGGTTGTTAACTTTCGGTATTATAAACGTCAAATAAATTTACTTCCAAAGAAAATTAAATTTATTCATTGTAATGACAGTCACACTGTTGACAGTAATGTTATATATGTCATAAAATATACAAAATTGAATCGAATTTGTTGATTACATTAAATTCTGTCCTTTATAATATTGGGTTAAGACAAACTTGAAATGATTATTATTTTATAATTTTGTATGATATGCTATATACCTTCATCAAAAATTGGTTTCTTTTTGAACTGTTATTTGTGAAATTAAGACACACTAAATATTTTAGTTATGTTTGGTCTTCTCTTGACCTAAAATATTTGTGTAACTAATTTTTGAACATCCTGTATTTCTTCATCTTATACATATAGGCACATAATAAAATTTTGTCAAGCTTTCTTTTTAAATAAGTATGCATTATTAATCTTTTATGCTTGCTTTTTACAAAATGATAAACGAAATACAAAAACGCAAATGGCATCTACGGTTCGCTAAACAAATATAATGAATTACTGTCAAATATAATTTAAAACATGTCCACATTTTTTACTTTTTTCAGCTATCTGTTACTAAATCTGTCAGCTTTTAACAGCATACAACTCATAAATTTTTATTGACAGTTATGTATTGGATATCGAGGTGTTATACAATTATTTTTAAAATTTGTCGTATTAAATTTGAAATTTCTGTTCTGAAATGTGTTGTGATCAATAACTTCACAGTAATGTTTTTAGTTTTATACACTGTACATGCGCCATCCATTATTAAATTGATAAAACATTGACAGTTAACTTTGTAAATTAATTACAGTTAGTGAACGTAGAAAAATAAATTCGGAACTCATGTTTCAAAGTGAAACGGCGTTTGCTTTTAATTGTGCAAATTTTAATTAAAAATTCTATAGTTAGGTTGGTACCTATTATACACATATGTTGACATTTTAGCTGAATTAGTCGATGATAAAGAGATTTGACGACTGGTAACCGCAATTCACGCGCAAAATATATCACTTACCGAGATCTGCTTCGGAAGAGTGCCACACCCAGTAATGGGTAGAAGGCGTGATGATATATTTATATTTTATTTATAAAGAGATAAAATATGTCTCTTGTGTCTTTTTTATTAATTAATTTTTAATTCTTATAAAACTATAAAAAAAAAATTTTAAAAAGCTATAAATTATAATAAAATAAAATATATTCTAATAGTTTCTTATGCATTAAAGGTATCATCAAAAGATTATAGCACTGAGGGAATGCTAAAAGCTCGACGCGTAGCGGAGAGCTTTAAATTTCCCGAGTGGCACATTTTATTTTGGTCCTTGAATTTAAAGGACTATATAGAGTACATTATCTCTTACACATTAAAGGAAAGTACTACATTTTAATAATAATATAATTTTAAACAGTACGAGGTATGGCTATTAAATAACGAGACTGACGCTGCTACAGACGAAGTACGCATGCGCCAAACACCAGCGACCGTCAGCTTTTTAGCGTGAAGCTTTCTCTTTCGAATGCAGTACTTCTCGCTTCTGTAAACAAATCCGTATAGCTGTAGCATTCGTTCTAATTAGAGTTGTTTTTTTTATTTCGCCGAAAAAATGTTAAGTGCAACATTAGAGCAACGAATTGTTGTGAAATTTCACATGAAACTGCTACTAAAACTTATAATTTATTGAAAATAGTACCCGAATTGTGGAAGGGCAAGTCATGGTTTCTCCTTCAAAACAATGCGCTGGCTCATTCCGCAATGTCTGTCAAGATATTTCTAGCCAAGTACAGCATTACAGTGTTGTACCATCCACCTTATTCGCGAGATCTTGCACCGTACGACTTCTATCTGTTTCCTAAGGTGAAATTTGCCTTAATAGCAACAAGATTTGAGCTTTGAAAGAGAAATCGACACGCGTTCTGAAGGAGCTGATAGAAGAAGACTTCCAGCACTGTTTCGAACAATGGAAGATTCGCATGGAGTATTGTAGGGATAGAGGAGGGGTGTATATTGAAAGTGATAATAAGTAAATAAGTATGAGAATCAAAATAAAATGTTAAAACAGCATCAGTCTCGTTATTTAATACACCTCGTATTTCAGTATCATGAAGAAATATTATTACATATTTCAATAGAAACTAATTCAAAATAAGATAACCTTAATTGAAAGTTTAATTTTTAATGAGAGCAATTTATACTTTACTGAAGTTAAATGCTCTTTTGTGTTTTCATTATTTTAAATTGCTTCCCAGCCATCTCTGATATTGATGAAGTTTTCCGTAATGGGTGACCATAAAACGCCATTTAAAACTATAGTGGCATATCGAAACTTCAGTTTTGTTTTTTACACTTGAAGTGAACTTACAAACCACAGAATGCAGTTGGAAACGTCATTAACGCGTTAACGCGAAAAGAGTTACTCTAAGAAGCGACTGAGGATATCGCATTAGTACTTTTTGCTTCTTACTCTTTCTTCCTTAACGTGTTTTGAATATTTTTACAGAAGTTGGAATAGTTTGGAATCTAGTTACAGTGATACTGACAAGTTAGTAATACTAAACTACTTTAAGTGGTTTTATAACTTAACCTGGTTTGATGTATTATGTTACTCGGTTACAAAATGAGAAAGTTTCTTTGTTTTGTTTTAATGAGATGATCACTTGTTGTCTTGAACTTGAATTTGTAATGTACAGACAAATGTTTTCTGAAATTTAAGAAGTATATTTTATTTTTCATTTTAATAATGCTTTATCAGACAAATTCTCAAAAAAGGTTTAGCTAATCCTGAATTTTGGCTCAGTGGTATCGAGTCGGCTTGTGGATCCTAAGAACCCTGGATCGAATCCCACAGCCGATAAACATGTTCACCACTTTAAATTATCCCTGTGGCTCCTCCATCACTAACATCTTAGTTTTACGACTGGTAACCGCACTTCATGCGGATAAGTATATCATTTATAGAGATCTGCTACGGAAGAATGCCACACCCAGTAATGGGTAAAAGGCGTAATGATATATTTATTTATTTTATGCTAGCCTAATTAAAAAAAGTTAATTAATTCACTTTATGAAAACTAAATAGTAAGAAAGTTATGTTAAGGTTTACTTAAACTTTTTTGAGAATATGGTTTAGCTTAATTTGATAAATCTAAAATTCTGGATTAGCTAAATTCTAGCTAAAAGTCTTTTGAGAATTGGGCTGTAAATGTTTTTCCGTTGATCATGTATACAAAATCATACATTAATGACTCCTATTAATACATGATTTTTTTTATTATAAAAAGGAATTTTTTTGGATGCGAACAACAAAAAACATATTGCATATATTAGCTAACGCTCAGTTAGCAGAATTAAACGAAATTATTTTGACACTTCTAGCAAAATAATATTCACGTAACATTTCTTTAAAATGAATATAAAAATCAAAATATTATTTTAAAAACGAAAAAACACACAACTGACACAATTTTTACCACATTTAAATTAATCCTGTGGCTTCCCCTCCACTAACATCTTTGGGGGCCGTGATTTGACGCCTCCACGCACATATAATATATCGCTTACCGAGATCTGCTACGACAGAATGCCACACCCAGTTATGGGTAATACGTGTGAGGATATATTTATTTTTATTTGACGATCAAGGAAAATATATTGTAACTAACTGATGTATTAATATCAACAATTTTCGCGCTCGCTACGCTCTCGCGTTAAAATGTCTCAATTATTATTCGTTCTCATTAGTACACTAGTTAGTTAAATAACTACTATTCTAGTGTTTTATTTAATTATGTAGTTTATTAATCAGTAAATTACTATAAATACAAGAACAAGCAGTGTTTTATTACGAGGGTGGACTCGAAAGTAATGGCTCCATGTTTTTTTATGCCCTTGTGTTACTTCAATTAGGGAATTTAATGGGAAACATGTGATAATTAGAACCTTTTTTCCAGACCTAATTAATTTAATTACTCAACAGTAGATAGCAGGGTTGTGTCACTCGATTGACATTAACTTCGTTCAAACAGCAATCCACAACTATCACAAACTATCAGTAGCAAACGGAGTTAGATTTTAGTGTTGAAGCAACGCAAAATCCGTGACTAATATGTAGTCAACATAAATAAAAATTAATTGGAAACACATAAATAAAATAAATAAATATACCTTGACGCCTTCTACCCATTACTGGATGTGGCACTCTGCCGAAACAGATCTATAAACTTATTGATCTAGTACAGAATTCTACCATAAATCTGAGGACCATAGTAAAATCCTGGTAATAAAATAAAAATCCCTGGTAATAAATGAATATCTATGAAGATAAAATGATTTTGTATGAAGACGTTATTGACTGTGAATACCACTTTAAGTTGCGTCAGTATTTCAATGTTTATTTAAACAATTGAAAACATTGTTTATGTATTGATTTTCTCTGCGAAAATATATTTGTTTTTATCTGCATCCAAATAGCTTAAAGTGGTTTTCCATGTAGAGGCAAAATGGATGAAAAGTATAAGATTACTAGCAAAGTAATAGTGTATTTGTTTTTCTATATTTAAAAAATTACGTAAAAGCAATTTAATTGCCTTGAGTAGACACATGTGGGTGTTAGCAAGAAATAGTGCGGATCAGCCCGTTGCCTAGCAACGGACGCTAGTGATTTTGGTTGCCAAGCGACGCGAGACGAAGATTACTGTGTAGCTATTTGTCATTTTGACTGTACAATGGCAACCCAGCCTACTGGATTCAAGGAATTTTTCTTTGTCAAATTTTCGACACTTCTGTTAAAAAACTGACAGTTTGTGTCGACAAGAAATCCTGGAATTCATTGCTAGTTTAGCACCTTTTTTGTGAATTATTTGTTTTCAATTTCGGAAGTAAGATTTCGGAATTGCTTCTGTAAATGGATTTTCAGTAGGAAACAGTTGATTGACTGCATGAAAATTACAAAATTTGAATATTTCGTATTTTATTTTTATATCTACAGACATTTCGAAAATGGCGTTTATTTACAATATTGATATATCAATAAATATGGATAAAATTGTCCCAATTTTACTATTCCAATATCCTAAAATAGTTTCTTAGTAACGTAAAAGCACATGGAGAAATAACATTATTACTTATATTCCATATGGGATAATGGCTCAGTGGTATGAAGTCGGCCTGTGGATCCTGAGAACCTTCGTTCGATCCCCACAGACGACAAACATTTTCACCAATTTAAAACTACCTCTGTGGCTCCTCCCCCACTAACATCTTTGGAAGGCCGTGACTTGACGGCTGATAACCGCACTTCACGCGCATAAATATATCACTTACCGTGATCTACTTCGGCAGAGTGCCACACTCAGTTATGGGTAAAAGGCGTGATGATATATTTATATTTATTTAATTTTAGTTATATCCCATTTGTAACTCGGTTCACTTAAAACAGTTTAATGGCCAGGTACATCAGTTTTCCTGAATTGAACAATATCATATCGAGATGAACTATCAAATTTGTCAAACAACCGGCAACTGTAGTCGAGCGTCCATCCTAGTAGTTTATTTATTTTTATTTATGTATTTGGCATGAATGTTTGTGATGTATATTTAAGGGTTAGGTAAAGGACACCCATCGGCTGAACCTCGCCCTTGACCCTAAATGGCCAATAACGTAAAAATGAAATAAACTTTCAATTCGATATTTTTTCATATTTAAGCAGTTCGTAAAATGTAAGTGAATACGATATAACTGTCCTTAAGTCTAAGTTTAAATTTAAAACATCACTTAGTGGTATCAAGTCGGCCTGTGGATTTGAAAATCTGGGTTGAATTCCCACAGCTGACAAACAATTTTCATCATATTGGCTCCTCCTCCACTAACATCCTTGGAGGCCGTGATTTGTCGGCTAGTAACCGCACTTCATTCGCAAAATATATCACTTACCGTGTTACGGCGAAGTACCAGACCCAGTAATGGGTAGAAGGCGTGGTAATACCTATTTTTCGTTTGTTAGGCGGATCTTAGTAACTTTGTTAGAAGATTGAAATACTGTCTCTAAGTATTCAAATTGTTGTTTTGGTAATATACAAAATTAGTTGCCAAAACTATAGTAAAAAATTTGGGTTTACACTTATTCAGCTTACCTAACCTTGACTTACTTTGCTAGATATTCC